>CM062806.1:988510231-989710231 GCA_031772625.1 Pinus tabuliformis | reverse complement strand
TCGAATGCGTTGCAACACATCCAAGCCGTCGATGGGGGGTGGTGAATTCGAGGGTGCACATCCCTGGAGTACTAAACCTCATCCCTTCATGTGACAGATTCGGCGTTGTTGAATGTCATTACCAAGTGATAGAAGTTGGCAGAGCCAACGGAGAAACCAGTCATATCCACAACCACCGAAAAGTAGTTTTCCGATGACATTAAAGTGAATCACGTTACACTCCAGCCTTCAGGTTGAAATACAGAGACCAGAATATTTATTATCAAACATATGTAATCTCATCCATACACGCATGATTATTCCAAGAACCAACCTGGGGTAAAAACAAAAAAATTATGACTCTATTGCTGGGTGTATGACATATTATATATTTTTTATTTTACAATTAATAATATTTAACATGATAAGGTTTGTAATTTGAACATATTATTTTAAAATTTCATATGTTAATATTTTTAATATTAAATTAAAATAAAATAAATTTAACCAATACAATAAACTTACATAAAAACACATTATACATTTGATATAAATGGTGAAAGTAATGAAGTTGGGATTTTTAAAAGAAATTTAACTTCATTATTTAGTTGTTTTATTTAATGATTTTTTAGTATGGAATTTAAATTTTGTTATATTATTTAATAAAGTTATTTCATTTAATATTTTCAATATCAAGTTACATCTATATTTTATTTATTTATAAATAATAAGATCTCAATTGTAATTAGCTCTGATTTGTAGTAAAGGAAATGAGGTAATTTATAAATATTATAATATTATATAATAATTTTATTTAATAATAGTTTTAATGTTAAATTTGAAAATATTAGCTTACATCGTGTAAAGTATATGTTAAGAGGGTGTTATGTTTAAGTATGTTGCACGATTACTAGTAACAAGTTAGTTATATAGTCATCTTAGAACCCACTTAACCTAACAAAACATAACAAAACATAACGAAAAAACTAAATTTATATGTCAATTTAGATTAATGATATTTAGTATGTATATAATCAATTTTAATAAAGCTAAAATTATAGATGAAATTGGGTTACAATTTAATAATTTTAACTAAAAATAGGTTTATTATTAAACATTATTAAACTAAATATAAGTTTACTATTAAAATGTTTTAGGTTGAGTAGCTAGGGATCACAATTTGTTTTTCCTTCAAGTTAGTTTCAATTTTTGTAAAGTGATATTATGGCCTTTGTGATCAGATTCGAAGGATGATGATCTTATTGTTTTCTATTTGTAATTTGCCCACATTACTCCTTAATTAAATTTTTGAAAAATAAAAAAATAAAAATTTCTATTAATTTCAAACTTGAGATAATTTTAGCTTTTAGTCTATTTTTTAAAATAACTAATGTATTAGACATTGACTCAGATTGTTTAGTAAAAACCTCAGTGACATTCATTGAGCTGAGGCTCATTTATAGGCAGTATGAGAGGATGTGTAAGTATGTATGTTCCCATTTAAAATAAAAATAAAAGCTAAAAATTATGTTCTAAATAGAAAAATGATGGCCACTAGAATAAAAGAAAAATGTGTATTGTATAACAACTAAAAGTAAGAAAAAAATGTGATTTAAATCTTATTTTTTCGTCATTGATAAAATATTTATATACGAGTTAATATTGGCATGTACTTGACCCTACTTTCACAATCACCAAAATATCTATGTTATTTGTGTAGCCAAAGAAATGTTTTATAACTCCCTTGCACACCTTCTACTCTCCATAATCATATTTCTTGACATTACATCCTTTTCTAATGTCTTTTTAACCTTTCTTAATCTTTGTTTTTTAATATTTAATACCAATTAATGTTTTTTAATATTTAATACCAATTAATGTAGATTGGTAAAATAGTAAATAGCCCATGTCAAAATATGTTCGATTCAAAATATGCGCACTAGTGTCACTGACACATTGATCCCAGATATTCTTACGTTTCGTTTGGTTGGTGATTAAATCAATCCCTTCACTGTTGCTTTTTAATAACATATATGTTACATTTTCATTTTTTAAATCATATAATTTCTTCAATACCCTTTATAGTTCTTTGAAGTTGAGACTTCATTGGACTGGTCACTGTAAACGCACCATGGATAAACTCAAAGCAAGAATTTTGAGATTTGCATAGCTTACTCAATGCATGCGCAAACATATTACAACATTTTTTACCAAAAAATGTAGGATAGTGAATCCAATTGACTTCTAAAAATATGAAAGTTTTATTTAGTAAAATGTTTTATAATTAAAAAAAATTATGCCCTCTTAAGAATGGTAAGTTAGGTTTAGTTTAACATGTATTTAACATGTATTGCATATGTATAAAAATCAATTCCGTACCTAAATGCTGAAATTTCTTATTAAAAAAAAATTAAAAAATCGTACACTACTATTTCTTCATCTTAGAAAATTTATTCATGTATCTATCTATATCAAGACCTAAAATTATATGATCAAGTTTCAAGGTAACGTTGCGCGCTTTATCCTTTTCGTTAGTTCTTTAGTTCTTTCTCATGTATAATTTGATTTATTTTCCAGATGGTGTGACCACATATATAAATATTATATATATATATATATATATATATATATATATATATATATATTTATTTATTTATTTATTTATTTTTTTTTTTTTTTTTGTCTAATATGATATACATAAAATAAGAACAAATAGAAAACAGAAAACAATAATTTTTTTCATATATATAAAAGATGTATAAGTTGCATAATAATTTAGAGGGCATGTGACTAGTATTTAATTCAACCATGTGGCCATGAATTACAAGTGAATAAAGTTGTAGGGGCTAATAACGAGAGTGTGTTAATTTTTAGTGAATTTTCCAAAAAAGAAAAAAGAGATTGTTCTTTTTCTTTTTTCTTAAGTTGATTCACCTAGTTTTATAGCGAAAAATCATTTTATCATACATATTAGAAAGTAGTAAGATTTACTAAAGTTTCTACACTTTAAGATAGTTTTTTGTCCTTAAAATTTTCCCTCAAACACAGCATTATTTTGTATATCCTTTTCAAGAAACCAAAAATTTGAGAATCACCTCAAGGTAGCCCCATGGTTACAACAAAATTGCTCACATCAATTCAATGTTTCCCACTCGTGAATAGCTCCTCCCTTTTCGTGAATAGCTCCTCATTACCGATACTAGACAAAGACTATGATAAAAGGTCCTATGTTAAGGATAGAAATTTTATATATTTATTAATCAAAAGTTGTATATGTACAAATTTCTCCCTTATTTAAATTTTCTAGCAAAAAAAAACAATTTTGGCATTTTTGAACTACCTAATTGAATTCTCTATACTAATGAGTCAAACAATATGAGAAAATAAACGAGATAGTTCTCAAAAATGAATCAACTAGTTATGTCATGTTATGTAACAAGCTCACAAAAAGATTGAAAAGATAGATCAATGCCTTAGAAACAATCCTCTTCGAGCGGGCAACCTCATTTACATTGCAAAAATGAACAATTCTTAGATGATACAAATGAGAAGACTTCCTTTCTATATATAGGAGTCTAAGCGGTCATAATATAATCAGAACCATCGTAACAATAATAATGTAAGGGCACAATAATGACAATATGGGGACTACATGGGAACAACAATATAATAACGAGGTTGTAATATTAACAATAAGGGGTTACACTAGTAGTATAGGGACCCAACATGCCCCTCTCCTTCAAAACGTGTTGTCCTCAACGCTTGAGTAGTTCTTGATGCTTCTGTATAAAATTCTTGTCCTCCCATGTGGAATATTTGGCAGGTAAGTTCTTCCACTTGATGATATACTCTGAAATTGATAGATTTCGTAGTTGTTGGGTTCATGTTTCTATGGCTGCTCCAGGCTCCAATATGACTTTTCCTTCCTCGTCAAGTTTATGAAATATTGTTTGAATTGGGATCTTATGCAACTTTTAAATGAGTGGCCACACTTCTTCGTCCTTCTTCCATTCATCCCTTGCTTCATTTATCCAATCTGGTTGTATAATAGGAATATCACAAATCAATGTTTCCACATCCTCATCCTTTCTTAAGAGTGCATCTGCAATAACATTTTGCTTCCCTTTTTTGTAGATGATTTCAAAGTCATAACCAAACATATTTGTGACCCATTTCTTATTTTATTCTAAAGATAAACTTTGTTCTAAAGAATATTTAAGACTATCATGATCCATTTTTACCTTGAAGTGTCTTCCCATTAGGTAAGGTCATCATTTTTTAAGTGCATGTAGTATTGCTAACGTTTCCTTCTCGTAAATAACATACCTAATATGTAGCTATAAAAATACCCAATCACCTACATCAAAACTTCTTTCAATGCAATGTTGATCTGTCTGTTGTTTCATTTGATTCTACACCAAAGTGGCGTAATCCTTTAAAAGTTGGAGAACTTGTTGTTGATGCTCGATGTGATCTTTCACTACTTGAATATTTTTCTTCTTGATATGTCCTTCTATCCTGAGAGTTTGAGGGGTGGTAATTTCTTCCAATGCATTACCGGATATGGTTAGATTCATTTCTTGATGCTCGATGTGATCTTTCACTTCTTGAACATTTTTATTCTTGATATGTCTGTCTATCTTGATAGTTTGAGGAGTTGTAATTTCGACCAATGCATTACACGATATGGTCAGATTCATTTCTTCTTTCTCAATGTGATATTTCCCTTCTTGAACCTTTTTCTTCTTGATATGTCCTCCTATCTTGAGAGTTTGGGGAGTGCTAATTCTTGCCAATGCTTTACAAGATATGGACAGATTCATTTCTTCTTTCTCTGGGGTTGGTTCCTGGTGTATATCCTATTCTTTTGATGTTACCTGATCATTTTCTTCCTCCTCCTCACAATCAATGTAAAATAATTTCTTCTCGGCACACTTACGAACTTTAATGTATTTGTTATCACAATTGTAACAAAGCCCCTTTTCTCTTTTTTCTTCCAATTATTGTGGTGTCAACCTTGTAGGTTGTGGAATGCTAGGAGAAACATCACTTCCATATTTGTAGTTGTGAGGGGTAGAATTCCTTGTTTCCATAATTTTACTTTCCACTTTTCTTGCCAACCTGAATTCCGTCTCCAATGAATTATGTTGCCAAAGATGAACCTCATGTTGAATGTTGTCGTTTAAAATCCCTATGGAGAGATCAATCCTTTGCTTCTCTAGAATATCATTTTCCCTTATATTTCATTTGTTAAAGTCCTCAATGTGCTCTTCCATTGAACACTTTTGTTTGAGATTTATCAATTTGCCAAAGAAGGTGTTTCTCTTTGTATCCTCATAATGTGCTATCATTTCATCCTTTAAAATTGACCACATAACAAGTGGTTTATGCGAGCAAAGCCCTTTATACCATGAAAATTGATCCTGTTCTAAATATGAAGATGCAATACATACTTTTTGTAATAGCTGCACCTCATGTAGATCAAAATATTGCTCCATCTATACTATCCAATTTAATGGATCCTTGCCATCCAACTTCCTCATATCGCCTTTTCTTGATTTTAGGAGCTATATATTGAAATGACTATAACTTTGTAATTTCAGATCTCTAAGTACTGAAATTTCATCATGTAGTATCCCTTTGAGTTCTCTTTCTAACCCCACAAGTCTGATCAAGATTGGATTCTGCAAGGAAGAGTTATGTCAAATCTCCCATGACGACCTTATTATAGACTGCTTCAGTAGAGAGAAGTTGTACGAAGTGCCACGTGTCACTATTTCAACCTTAGGACCTGAAAACTAAAGTTTTTCCTCTCTCTGTAACTTCTTACGAAATTTCAATTTGATTCTCGTAGGGAATGTTATGACTATTTTACGAAGGTTACCTATTTGGAATGTAATTCGGGAGTGTGAAAAAACACTAATTTCCTCAGATCATATCTCCAAACATTTAGCTAGAGAAAACCTGAAATTTGTACATGAGGTGTAGAATGATTTCTTCTCAAATGGTTTTTTTTTAGCCTCTGAAACCGCATAGTGAAAAAGTTATAGTGAAAATGCCACAATGGCCTGTTTGAGATGGAATTATGGAGCTTGCAGCAACCATAAATTCCTCAGATCATATCTTTGAAAATATAGCAAGAAAAGATCTGAAATTTGGACTTGATATTTAGAATGATGTCTCCTCAAATGGCTTCTTTTTGTAGATTTCGAAATGTTGTAGTGAAAATGTTATAGCAAAAGTTCCACGATATCTTGTTTGGAGCAGTGAAACCCTAAAATCCAAAGCTCTGATACCAAATGTTATGAAACTAGCTCACAAAAAGATAGGAAAGATAGATCAACACCTTAGAAATAAGCCTCTTCGATGGGGAAACCTCCTTTACATTACACAAATGAAAAATTCTTAGATGATACAAATGACAAGACCTTCTTTCCATATAGGAGTGTAAGGGGTTGTAATATAATCAGAGACGACATAACAATAATAATGTAAGGGTGCAATACTAACAATAGTGGGCTTCTATGGGGCACAATAATAGCAGTATGGGTACTACATGGGCATGACAATATAATAATGGGGTTTTAGTAACAATAATAAGGGGTTACACTAGAGTATAGGAACCTAACAACTCAACAATATGTTATATCATTGGACCCATTTAGATAAGTAGTTAATGAGAAGAGAAGAATAACTAAAAAATATATTTGTTTGTTCCAATCCTGATATTAAATTCCTATTGAAAATATTTTAGGTCATACAAATCAAGAACTACAATGCAATAAAAAAATTAATCCCTACAAACACAATTAAGGAAGCAATATAAGCTAGAGTTTTCCACTTGCAGCTTACCTATATTTTGGGGTTGTTTATTATTTGGACCATTTGTATAAAATGGATTAATATCATACATCGAGATAATATTTGTGAATATAGAAAATTCCTATATTAAAATATAAAATATTTTCAATCCAAAAAATCCATGAAGAACCAAAAAAGGTAGTGTCACATGTTTTGTATCATTATTTGTGAAGCAGTGAGAAAAGTAATGAACAATGATTTTGTTGTCCCATGTTTTTAGGAGCACTAATTAAACTTAAATCTCCCCAAAGATTTGTTGAGATCAAGTATAGTTTTCTCTGATACATTAATGATCATTGTACTAATCAGAAACACAAAATTATAACTAAAACATTTCCTTAATGTTGTGTCAGTGTACCACTAGGGAAACCAGAATAATGATGAAATATGAGGATTTTAGTAAAAAATTGATGATGCTTAAACAATTACATATCCAAAATTCCATACTTATTTGAATATTAAGAATGTATAGCGTCTAATATAGTGCAAAATAATGGCTAAAATTTTGTATATAAAACCAAAAGGCACCAACATAATACAACATGTTGGACGCATTATAGAAAGTAGGATAAAAATGTATCTAAGAACTTGTAACCACCAAGATATTGAGGACACTTGAATTGGATCTACATGGTTAGTGGTGATGTTGGGACTTTTCCATGAGTGGGGAAAATGCTAATGTGAGACAGATGATGCTCCATTTCTGATTGTTCTACCTAGCGATCATTTAACCACAAAAGTATCTCTCTTTTTTCCTCGTTCCTCTCAATGGGGACTTTATGTAGAAGATATTCCATATGAAATTACAAACCAATTTTGCATAAGTATTGATTTTTTGGGCCCATGTTCTGGTTATTATTAAGCACCTAGTTGGCCACATCTGACACTATATGAAATTAGTGAATTCATCTCTATCATCCAAGACTTTAGTTTCAATTTTTTGGATTTCCTCCTAAAGTTCAAGAGCGATATGAAAGAAAAATAAATGAGAGAAAAAGTGTGTGCGAAGGTGAATTTAGCCTCTAACATCCACCTTTCTCTAGGAGCCTCTATCACTTCAAGATCATTGTTTAATCATTGCAGAGGGAATAGAAAGAAATACATCAAAGTAAGAGAAAAGTGTGGGCACAAAGAATACCCATAAGGAAGAGAAACTATACCAACAGGTAATGTAGATACCACTTGATGAGGGGAGGCTTTAAGGGGAGATAATGGCCCAAAGGAGGAAGCACATCTTTAAGAAAGATAGAAAACCTAAGCCATGGATATCAATCATGTAGACCACAAACAAATCTAGGTAGAGACAAAATTGAAATGGAGAAAACAATTACAAATCAACAACTTGGTAATATGAACTCAAAGATTGATGATACTTGCAACCCAACACTAATTAAATATGGAAAACTAAAAGAGTTGAGTAATTTTTTTAAATTTTCCCTAGCACACAACCACAACAACTCTCGACTTGGAGTCTCACTTGAAACTAAAGCAATAGGGGAGGCTAGGTTAACAGGAATAATACTTCCCTCATAAAATAAATAGAAGTATCATTCTGCCTAAGGAAACATCCCTCTCTAAATTTCATACACCACAAAGAAAATTTCATCTTCATTAATTCTATGCTACAAATACATAGCTCTATCCTATTCCCAGAATTCGTTATGGAATTAACACCTTCAAGATTACTATTTTGATAACCATATTGCAACATTAATGTGAGAATGATAATAGTGTATGTGTGAATGCTAGTACAAAATGATTAATTAGTTACTAAAAAAACAACTAAAATTTTCATATAAATGATTAATTAGTTACTAAAAAACAACTAAAATTTTCATATAAATGATCATTTTTCAGTTGGTGACCAATAGTAGCTAATTTACAATATATTATAACAGGACCGAGTTTTAGTCATTTTTAGCTTAGCCATTAATTGGTTTCCTCAATTTTACCATCTAGTAGTATATTTAGTCATAAATTTGGTAATTGATTTTTCATTGGTTTAGTTATTAATTGTCACAATTAATGACCAAATATATAACAAAATATATTACTATATGAATCCTTGAGAAAACCAATTAATGACTAAAGAAATATGACCAAAACGTTTGTCGCGTTATAAGATACTGTAAATTAGCTACTAATAGTCACATATATGCAAATTTTAGTCATCATTTAAAACCAATTAATGACAAAAGAAATATGACTAAATTTTAGTTGTGTTATAAGATGCTATACACTAGCTACTAACAGTCGTATATATGCAAAATTTAGTCATCATTTAATAATAAAAAATGTACCATTTGCAGTAGTTATTTATCTCTTTTTGGTATTTTCATATTCATTATATAAACGAATGATTTAGTAGTTTCTATTCATTTCATTTAATTTCATTCATAATCATTATAAACAACTAAATTAGTCAAATATTCATTTTATTCGTGTTCATAATTAATTAATATAAACTACTACTTTAGTAGTTTTAGGTTGATTTTATGTGTTTATTATTAATCACCATAAATTAATTAGTATGTCTTTTCCACTAAATTTTAAGAAAGTATCATAAAATCTGCATGTTTATCTAATATGATAATGCAAAGTTACATATTTTAATTACAAAGCTAAATAATATGAAGTGAAAATACAAATAATTTCAACCATATAAATTTTATGATATAAAATATCAAGTATTACAATATGAGTTTCCAACTTAATATGTGTTGGACTATAATTTACACATGAAATATTGTTTTACCAATTAAAAACATTATCATTCTGTTTCCAAAGCATTGCAAGTGAATTCGCCAACTCTGATGTCTTGACCATAAGTCTCTATGAGTGTGTCTTATGCAAGATATTGACTCTAAGGGTAACACTGTATAGAATCTCTTCTCTCTCTCATTTTGCATTTGTCCCTCTAGTGTTATTTTTCTCCTATTTCTTCAATTGTTGCTTCCTACCATCAATATTGAGTTCCTCTCCTAAAAATGAAAGAAGATACAATGTAGAGTATAATACTTCAAAGATGATGAATACTTGAATATAAAATAAAGTAGACTATAAAATATTTATATGACCTACACCTCAACATTTGATAGTGGCCACTATCTGGCTAGATGACCTGTATAAATAAAGAAAATAAAATGTAACCATAGAAAATGGAATTGGAGGGGGATTCATCATGCATGCTAGGATTTTTTATGTGTGCACACATCATATTGCTCACTTATAATTGTATAAAAAACAAAGAGTATGCACAACGACATGTACTGACATGTGGGTGTCTATTTGACTCAATGATATGCTTTATTTTTAACCCATTCCAATCATACCACAATAAAATTAATAGAGACAAGGACACAAGAAGGACTATCAATAAGTATTTGCACCTTCCTAGTCACCGATGATCATCAAATCACACTGTGAAAATTTCCTTGAATTATGAGAATTTGGTTGCACCGCAATAATCCTCTGTAGTAGTCCCTTGACTTGACTATAGATACAATTTTAGAAATAGTCATACTCCTGCAATTCTTCCTTATATGGATCATATTTATCCCCCTTGTTGATAGTTATTTTTCAAGAAAAGAGAATAGAACTCTCCAATTGCATCATAGAATTTCAAAGAAATGTTTGAGTATGTCCGAGTGATTGGTGAACCAATCTCTGCTCAAGTACATGAAATCCTTGATTTGTCTCCATCATAAAAACCTATTTTCATAATAAAATTAAAAATCCCACATCTTCATTCCTTGCCCCCGACATACCAATTCCTTACAGTGGAATACTTTATCATTGCTCCCTCAGTGGCATAAAATGGAGATTATTAGAGATTATTGTTGTTATAAAATTGTATAGTTCATCCTTCAATATATGTCGAAGAAATCCTCTAACCTCATAGAACTTCTCTCATCTTCAAAAATAAGAGTCCTCTAAAAATGCCTGGTCTCTATCTCATTCATCCTAAAATAAGTGGATATTTCAATGGGTGACAAAGTGTTCTTGGAGATTTAATGGAAGGAGCTATCACTAAAAAAATAAAAATACAATGTACCATAATAGTTATCAGTAGGAGCAACAACCCTGCCAAGCTACTTCCTAACCAAATAAATATACTCCTGAATTACCTCTTATAACGAACAAAAGATAACCCCTACTACCTATAGAGTCTACCTATTGGGCTGTGCAACATGTATAAATTTACCCTTGATTACACTATCTTTTTCCTCCTTTTTATGCACTTGTGCCATGACGTAATAAGGTTTTGATGATATGTCAATAGAAAATGAATGAAACTACTTTTGATGTGATTTGATTGTCAAAACTAACTTTCATTGTTTATTATGCCGAAATTGGTGAAGGGAACATATACTCTTCAAACTATTGAACAACAAAGGCTAAATATAGGAAATAATGCATTTCTTGTGTGGTCAAATCGAGAAGCAAATCAGGAGGATTAGCGCAAGATAGAAAGATAGTCTGATAATAGCATTTAGTTGCGAATTGAATCACATTTATCTCTTTTCCTCGTTAATTATAAGAAGGGAAAGACAAATAGAATAGAGGAGAACTTTCGCCTTTTACTTCAGTTGTAATTTTAGTATACATTGTGCTGTGATGACATTTGGATTTGATGAATAATACATAATTCGCATTGCTTTCCATTTATGATATTTTAAAGTAATCAAGCAATAATCACTGGCCGCTTGGGCCCGGTCACTGGTGGATTTCACTGTTGTTCCCTGTTTTATAGTTTACCTTTCTGTAGTTTAATTACTCTGTTTTATAGTTTAAGATTGATTTACTTAGAGTTGAGTTTGTGTGTTCATTGCATTGGTTCTTATTTCTGTTGATTATTTCATTTACCTAATATCGTGGATTGATTTGATTGATAATTAAGAATCATTTCTGGTTAGTGGAATGCTAGAGCTTTATTGATTATATCAGATGTATTACTTTTTGCATAAGTCTAGATTCAGCTAAAAGAGCTCTATCATCACTATGGTGCACTCGGTTGATGTAATTGCAGTTAGAACTTTCGGTTAAGATTGAATTGTGATTTTGATTAAGATTGAGTTTTGATGTTTGAATAAGTTAATTTCCTTGAAGTTACAAGTTGTTAGTTTCTAGTTTTATCCATTTACTATTGTATTGAAATAAATAAGTTATTTTAAAGCAGTACTCTCTGCGGATTCAATGATTTACATCACTTGCACACATTGTGTACACTCTTGAAACAAAAATACTTACTCAAGTTGATAATTAATGTGAGGAATTTAAGAGTTCTAAAAGACACCTTATATGTGCCCAACATTTTGGTGATGTTTCCAGGGAGAGTGTTTCCATTTCACAGAAGGTGATGTGTGCTTTATTTTTGTGTGTTGTGAAAGAACTGGGTATTAAAAATGGAAGGTAAGAACCTGCGTATGAGTAAATAATGTTCTTGCTCCCTCGCCCGCTTTTTAGCACAATTGTGTATGAATAGATGCTTGATGCGTGTTTGCTATGAAAGAACTGGGTATTAAAAACGGAAGGTAAGAACCTACATACGAGTAAGTAAAATGCTTGCTCCTTCGTTGGCTTTTCAGCAAAATTGCGTAGGAATTAAAGTAGAAATAAATGTTTGAATTTCTGAGTGAATGACTAAGAAGAAAAGAGTAGAAAAGGATTTAATTCCTCCACCTAGATCTAAAAGATCTCAGGGATCAGTGCCCCTTTGAAAATCAACCTTTGTCGACGAAATGATAAGGAAATCCAAGTCTCAGTGATCAGTAATACCTTCAAGCGTTTCTACAAGAAATCCTACTGTAACCCTTCAGGCCGCAGGATCACCATCTATAGCTGACATTGAGTTTCACAGAAAGACTAAAGGGTCTGAACAGAGTTTTCAGAACACTGAAATTTTTTAGTTTAGCCCTTTATAATAAGGGAATTCTTGCAACCTCTGTGAAGGAGAAGGAGAAATAGGTAGTGTTGAAAATATTAATTCATCGAACCCTAATCTCCTGAAGTAGTAGTTGAACAGAGGATACCCAGTATTCCGGACCAAGGTAGTGCTATTAAAATCATTTTAAAAGTCTCCTCTGACTCCCCCAGAAGCAAATCTCCAACTCTATAAATCCTTGAAGAATATTTGCATATTTTTTACCAAATGGCTAATAATCCGTAATAGCCTCAGACCTCCACGTTACAATACCCCATTTTTGATACAACTGTGAATGCTCCCATGAAAGCTATACCATCACACAATATTCTTACCTTCCATGGGTTAACTTCAGAGGATCCTGATGCATTCCTTTTTGAATTTGATGTTTTATGTATGGGATATGATTACACCATCGACCTCTAGAAACTAAAGTTGTTCCCCTCTACTCTGAAGGGATCAACTCTGCATTGGTTTATGGGGCTTGGTGGAGGTACTATTAATGACTGGGACTAAATGAAAGTAGCCTTTCTAACAAAATACCAAGATTATTGCCGAACTAGAGAACTGAAGGATGAAATCTTTCAAATGATAGGTAATAATAATGAGACTCTTGAAGAATATGTAGAACATTTTCAATATAATATGCAAAGATCTCCTTATCCAAATTTACCACTTAAAGTTCTTAAAACTACGATGATCAAAGGTATGAAAGACCAATGGGTAGAAACATGAAATTTAATGGGGAAGGGTGATATCAAGAGGATTATGACAATACTATACAATTATGCATCATGTGTTCCATAGGCAGTATAAGGCTAAAACCATTTGGGCATGAGGAAATCACCAGAGACAACAAAGCATCAGGAGGAAGCATTACATGAGTTGAAATCGGTAATCTACTGGAAGATTTCAAGACTGATATCTTGGGGACCGTGACCACACAATTGGATAACATGCAGGCCAAACAAAAGCGAGCCAAAGAAAAATAGAATTTGGCTACTTTTTGTCCACACTGCAGAAAGAAAAACAATCATAGAGAATGTCTGTTAGATACGGTTCAAACATGTGCCATTTGCACTAAGGATCACACTCTGGAAAGCTGCCCATCGCTTCCTTGATTAAAGGCAGCCTTCAAGGAAGTAGAAGAGGAAGTCAAACTAATATATCTGATGAATCAACGTCGTCAATGGAAAATACATCTGATAGGAATGCCTATAGAACCATCTTCATTCTTTCCTTCTTTGTAGTTTGATTGTCATCAATATTCAAGAGCAACATGGCAGAACCAACCACATTTCTCTACTTGGACACCTCCAGCATTTTCTATGGCACTATGGCCTAACCAACGAAATAATAATTGGCCAAATTCCTCTTACCATCCACCTTTATGGTAGAACACCCCTTATTCCTCCAAATGGTCTCCTTCTACCTCAAAAAATTAGAATTGGCAACCAAATTGGCAACGATCTACAAACCAGCCTATGGGTACAATTCCTCTGCATCGACCAACCTTACCACCGCTTTATACGTTGCAGCAAAATCCTCAACCTAATATACAACCGAAACTCCCAGCTCAACCCAACCCAAATACTAACAATAGACCAATCCAGTCAATCCAAATTATTGAATGTTTAAACCCTGAAGTTGAGATGAGAGAATGTAATGTACTTAAGCTAAGATCTAGCCACATAATTTCTCCAGATGAGGATAAAAATATAAAACCTAAGGTTAGAGAAACACATCTGAATAAGTTTTTTACTATAGATGACCAACAACTAAAATAGGGAGGAGATACAGTGAAGTTGAAATATCCTGAGTAGATTATAATTACTTCTCCCCCATTCTCAGAAAGATTGATAATACCTCGACCAACTGAATATCCTGACTTTGATCTTCTAGGTGAACCCAAAAATCTTTGAATAAAAATATCCCTCCTCCATGGCATTCAAGACATTTTGATATATGCTAAAGCCATTAAAGAATTGTGTGCAAAGAAGTCTGTGAGGAAAACAAAAATAACACCAACTGTACATGTCATTAGAACTTTGTCTGATTTATTACTAGGCAAAGAGGCACCTGTAAAATACGAAGACCCACGAAATCCCATTGTGACAGTACAAATAAATGGCTGCTCTTTTCCCGATGATTTAGTTGAGTTAGGGGCAGCCATTAATATTCTTACAACAGAAACTTGCGAAGTGCTTGGCATCACAGCCTTAGAACAAACCACTATCTTGTTGGAATTAGTTTACCATTTAGAAATTAGTTCAGAAGGAACACTACAATATGTGATGGTTTATGTGGACTCGTGGGAATATCCATTAGATTTTTTTATTATTAACCCCAGAGATCAACTAGATGGACATCCCTTAATACTAGGAAGGCCTTGGCTAGCAACAACTGATGCTTATATAGACTGCCAAACAGGCAGTATGACCATAAATAGAGGAAATGATCTAAATAATTTAGCTTTATACCCTACTGCTCAGCCAAGCCTAACCACTGTAAAACCTAGGAAGCAACCAGCAACATATTTAAAATAAAATATTCGTTCAGCATTCACTGTGGGTGATTAACACCTTTAATAATCACCCTATTGCAGTGTCTAATTTGAGATTTCACATGATTGAAGCAGTACTTGATAAAGAGATTGAAGATTATTCCTTTAGAGACATTAATGAGAAACCAATGCCAACAACCACTGTCTATAATAGCAAGCCTATTGAAATTGAGCAAGGGGAAATCCTAAACATTAACAGTAATGTGAGTAATGACCAGCAACAGAAACTTATCCAATTCCTTAGAAAATATAAAGGGGCTTTTGGATGGGATTACCCCGACATGAAAGTGATTGACCCTCAGTTATGCATGCACCACATCTACACCCAAAAAGATGTAAGACCCATTCGATAGCCACAACGTATATTAAATCCTCATCTAAAAGATATTGTGAAAGAAGAGCTTCAAAAACTGTTAGAAGTGAATTTTATTTATCCTATATCTAACAGTAAATGGGTTTCTCGATTAGTGGTTGTCCCTAAAAAAATGGAAAATGGTAGATATGCGTTGACTATAGAGAACTAAACAAAGAAACAAAAAAATACCATTTTCCCCTTCCATTTATTGACCAAGTCCTAGATACACTAGTACGAAAGAAATTCTTCTCTTTCCTGGATGGCTTCAGTGGCTACAACCAAATCCAAATTTCCCTTGAAGACCAGGATAAAACCACTTTCACCTCCCCATGGGCAATATTTGCTTACAGGGTATTTCCTTCTGGATTGTGAAATGCACCTGCTACATTCCAAAGAGCCATAGTCAATATTTTTGCAGACTGGATAAATGAAGGATCTGAGGTGTACATGGATGATTTCACACCCTATGGAGATGACTTTGATCAGGCATTACAAACATTGGAGAAAGTCTTAGATAGGTGTATTGCTACTAGACTATGCTTAAGCCATGAGAAATGTCATATGATGATGACAAAAGGCCTGATTTTGGGTGATTACATTTCAGTAGCTGGAATTCAGGTAGATCCAATAAAGATACAGGTAATCCTCTTATTAGCTACTCCTTGCACTCAAAGAGACGTACGTAGTTTTCTGGGATTTGTTGGATATTACATAGATTTATAAAGAACTTTTCGTAGATTGTTGCACCTTTATATGCCTTGATAGGAAATCTTGATTTTATATGGACTGATAGATGTGACACTGGCTTTATAGATCTAAAATGGTTAGTATTGACAACACCAGTATTACAAGGTCCAAATCGGGATATACCTTTTCAGATTTCATCATATGCATCAGATACAACTATCGGAGTTGTTCTTGGCCAAGAAGAAGACAAGAAACCCCACTCTATATATTAAATTAGCAAAAACTTAACTCCTACTGAGTTGAATTACACATTAACAGAAAAAGAGTTTCTAGCTGTTATTTATGCTATCAACAAATTTAGAAACTATATAACTAGATACCCTGTATTTTTGTATATTGATCACACTGTTATTACATATTTAGCCAATAAACCCATTACAAATGGAAGAGTGACTCACTTCTTACTACTTTTGCAAGAATTTGACATAACTATAAGGGATCGATCAGGGGAGGAGAACCTCATGGCAGAATTCCTCTCCCGAGTGCCATGAACAATAGATACGGTGATGATGGAGTATCAGTTCTCGGAAAAACATATGTTTGCTCTGGCCGTAAAAATGTCATGGTATGTAGACGTAGTGAATTTCTCAGCAACGGGAAAATTACCTAAACATCTGACATCCAGAGAAAAGAAATTGATTCGATAGCATAGCACTAATTTCTCCTGGATTGGAGGATACCTTTTCCACACGGCAGTTGATATCCACATTCGTAGGTGCATCAGGGAGGATGGAATTTATGATATCTTAAAAGCCTACCAAGATGGACCTTGGGTGGACACTTCGAAGATTGCAGAACTGGACATAAAATTCTATAAATGGTCTACTATTGCCCACTATTTTTAAGGATGCTAAGAAATTTGTCCAGGCATGTGATAGTTTCCAAAGGATGGGTCACCCTGACCAATTTGATGAAATGAAAATGCATCCATAGCTGGTGATAGAACCCTTTGATCATTACGCATTAGATTTCCTTGGATCATTCAAATGGCCATCCAACTAGAAAAAGTATATATTGGTTGCAACGGATTATGTAACTGAGTGGGTGGAAGTAGTAGCATTACCAAGAGAAATAGAGGAAAATGTTATTAATTTTATTTTTGAAATTCTTGTGCATTATGGCTTACCCAGAGAAGTAATTACTGATGGGGAGCCACAATTCGTGGGTCACGAGATTTCTGCTACACTGAAAAATCATCACATCACACACAAAATTACCTCTCTGTATTACCCGCACGTGAATGGGCAAGTGGAGAGCACCAACAAAGTTATCGAATCTATTCTAACAAAGACTCTCTCATCACATCGATGAGACTGGACTGCTCGACCACTAGAGGCCTTGCAGGTGTATCACACAACTTGGAGAAACACTACTCGATACTCACCATCTCAACTGGTATTTCGTAAGGAACCCATTTTTCCCATAGAATTTGAGATACAAACACTAAAGACAACCCAGCAAATATGAATGGATTTAATTGAAGCCCAGGTTAATAGGTTATAGTAGATGAATGAATTAGATGAAATTTGGCTACTGGCTCTACAATGTATGTGACTTATTCAACAGAAAAGAGACAAATGGTATGATGCCCTGATTAAGAAAAAGACATTTCATGAGGGCGATTGGGCACTTCTTTACGATTCCAGGTTCTAACACTTCCGTGGGAAACTGCAGACCAGATGGTTGGGCCCCTATGAAATAGAGAAAATACATGACAATGGCACTCTTACGTTGGGCACCATTTATGGGTCTAGTTCTTCTTTTAAAGAAAATGGCCATCAAGTTCGCCTCTACCAAAAGCCACTTACCAAAGAACCTTTCTATCAGTAGATATGGGAGGACCCCACCATTCAAGTTTTAGCTGTAGAAGGAAATTCTTTAGCAGCTCCATCTTCATAAATTTTGTTTTATTTTTCTCTGTAAAATATGTAAATATGATTTTTGATTTGATTTCTTTTCTTTCTTTCTCCTTTCTTTCTCTCTGCTTGTTTTTCTGTTCAATTTACTGAACAAATACTATTCAATCTATTGAACAACACTTTCTTGCATTTTAGCGTTTTCCTGTTCAATCTATTGAAAAACTGATGTTCAATCTATTGAACAACACTTTATTTTATTTTGCATTGTTTTTTTATTCAATTTATTGAACAACTACTGTTCAATGTATTGAACAACTATCGTTCAATATATTGAACAATAATTTCTTGCTTTTTTTATCGTTTTGTTGTTCAATTTATTGAACAACTGCTGTTCAATCTATTGAACAATACTTTTTTTCTTTTTTTTATCATTTTGTTGTTCAATCTATTGAACAACACTTTCTTTCTTTCCATCATTTTTTTTTTCAATCTACTGAGCAGTGCTTTTTCGTTAGCTTTGCTGTTCATTTAATTGAACAGTTGTTGTTCAATCTATTGAACAACACCTTATTTCTTTTTTATTGTTTTTCTGTTCAAACTATTGAACATCTATTGTTTGTTTAATTGAACAACTATTGTTCAATATATTGAACAACACTTTTTCTATTTGTGTGGTTTTGTTGTTCGTTTAATTGAATTGAACAACACCTTTTCTCTTTTGCATTGTTTTGTTGTTCATTTAATTGAACAACTACTATTTAATCTTTTGAACAATCACGGTCTAATCTAATTAAACAGCAAAATTTTTCTTTTGTTTGATTTCTCTTCGCTTATCTTAGCCACATTTTTCTTTTGTTTTTCATTTTGTTTTCATAGCATGAGGTACACTACTTTTATGAGGACAAATAATTTATGGATTCTATTGAAATGAGTTAATACCATTAACATTATGGTATTTAACATGACGACTTCTTGATGATAGATTCTTATCAAGAAAAGGGACACAATTATTTGTATACTACTTTACTATATCATTTTCTATTATACATGATACTAATTGATCATCTTAAAAACCATGCTAACTCCTCCCTTCCCGGTTATAATCTTATCTGTCTATAACAAATAAGACTATGGGTATACTTTTTTACTAACATGTTCAACTTCTTTCACCATCCCTACTCTTAACGAGTATTGAGTCTCCCTCTATTTGTCACAAAAATGTGTAAGAACAATAAAATTTTGTTTTTAGATGGAGGATAGGGGGTCTCATTACGAGTGAGCCTGCCATGTTCATAAGGTTATAACAAAGTGACATTCCCATTATGGCCAACACACCAGGGTTATGATCCATTGGATAGCCAAAATATCCATGGAACAAAAGGTCTCATCATGAGTCGACCTGATCACTTTTGCTACATCCCAGTGAATGGCAGTATGGTTATCTGGTTACCACACCAGCACATTGATCTCTTATGTAGAACAACATTGGAACTCTCTGTTTATAAATTGAGGACCCTAGCACATATGGGTTACAAAGAAACCTTGCTGAGGCTATGGACGCCTACTGGCAGTAGAGGCTCTGCTTATGGTATTGAAGTTATATCTTATTGTCAATTACTACTATAATACCCTCTTCTTATTCTTTCTTTTTATCAGAGAAATCATTTCCTTAATTTTTCCCTATTTAAAACCTTTATGCATGAGATAATATCTTTCGATAAATCGTATCATTCTCGGCTAGAATATTGTCAATAGAGTACCTTTTTGGCATATTTTTGTCCTTTTCCTTTTCTCATAACTTATCATCAACCCAAAACATCCTATCTCTTATTGATAACTATTGTTACACACTCCTCTCTCATTACAACCATACCTCTTTCCATCCTGTTATTGATATGCATACTCTACTTCATTTACTGTTGTACTATTCATTCCCTTACCTTGCCATTAGAACAACACTTTCCCTATCTACTCGGTCATAGGCAACCTCTCTTTTAAGGAGGGGGAAGGATTTCCACTATGTATTTGCATGCGCTATATTTATTCTGCTTATTTGACTTGATATTTTGCTGTGATATCCCATGATGAAATGACATGTGGCAGTGTGTAGTCCTCGAATTAATATTATTGATTCTCATGGAAATTCCACTTAACATGATGGAACTTAGTTTTTACATCTAATTACTATTATATTTCACCAAAGCAATTGATATTCTCTGTTGTTTCTTTTCTATTGTGTTAATCCTTGAAATTGTAGGGCGAATGTTAGAAGAATTCAAGCATTATGGGTTGGAAATCAGTTCACCGAGAACCCTTAGTGTTGGAGATTTCTGCCAGAGCCAGGAAAGTTTTGGAGCATGCAAGATGGATATCATATTTCACTAGACTTCAAGCCCCCAAAGAAGAAATTGCTATCGAGTTTTTACAACACTTACAAAATGGACAGTCCAAAGTAAAAGGCACAAGAGTAACATTATCAGAGGTTGTGATAACTGAAGTTTCTAGGTTGTTGACAGAAGGAGCAATATGGCCTAAAAAACACATAAACGCGGATGAGGAATTAACACGAAAAGGAAAGGGCATTCAAGCATCTTCTCTGGCAGAACTATGGCGCGAATTGGAAAGTGTTGTCCAGAAGTACATCACCTGTGACGGTCATCGAGATGTTGTAAAACCACGATAACATAAACTCTTAGCTATTTTAAAGCAGAAGCTCATTCTCAATTTACCATTTTTCTTGAATTCATTATTGAATGACACACCAGATAGAATAATATGGGCTAGACATCCTGAGACTATAGTTAGTCAACATGGTTTGATCAAACTAATTGTTATACACAGTCTAACCCAAAAAAAAAATTGGGGATAATTTTATAGCACTGCTAGAGATAGGGACAAACCATGTAGTCGAAACCCCTGCAACTGTGGAAATTGAACAACAGATCCCTGCTCCAAAGATAAAATGAATTTGTTATGAAACCGGCTCAAGAAAAGATAGAAAAGATAGATCCACGCCTTAGAATTCAGCCTCTTCGATGGGGCAACCTCCTTTACATTACATAAATGAACAATTCTTGGATGATACAAATGACAAAACCTCCTTTCTATATATAGGAGTCTAAGGAGTCACAATATAATCCAGCCGACCTAACAATAATAATATAAAGCCACAAAAATAACAATAGAGGGATTCTATGGGGCACAGAGATAACAATATGGGGGTAATAGGGGCACAACAATATAAATAAGGGGTATAACTACAATAGTAATGGGGTAATCACTAGTATTATAGGGACCCAACATGCCCCTCTCCTTCAAAAAAGTGTTGTCCTCAATGCTTGAGTAGTTCTGGATACTTCTGCATAAAATTCTCATCCTCCCATGTGGAATCTTCAGCGGATAAGTTCTCCACTTGATAAGGTACTCTGAAATTGATCGATTTCGTAGCTGTCGAGTTCTTGTTTCTGTGACTGCTTCCGGTTCCAATATAATTTTTCCTTCCTCGTCAAGTTCTGGCAATATTATTTGAACTGGGAGCTTGTCGCCTATAACCTTCTTTAAACATGAAACATGGAAAACTGGGTGCAATCGAGAAGCTGCAGGAAGCTCCAATTTGTATGCCATAGTACCAATCTTTTCCAACACCTTGTACGGACCATAATACTTTGGTGATAATTTATTATCCTTCTTAGCTTGATTTAGGGACATTTGCTTATATGGTTGTAGTCATAGGAATACCCAATCACCTACATCAAAACTTCTTTCACTGCGATGTTGATCTGCCTGTTGTTTCATTCTATTTTGTGCCAACACGAGGTTATCCTTTAAGAGTTGGAGGACTTGTTTTTGATGTTCGATGTGATGTTCCACTGCCTGAACCTTAGAATTTTCTCTTAAATATGATGTGATTTATGGTGGTTGGTACCCATAAAGTGCCATAAATGGGGTCATTTTTGTTGCTGTATGGAAGGAAGTCTTATACCACCATTCAGCCAGAGGCAACCATTTGACCCATTTTGTCTGTTTATTAGATACAAAGCAACGAAGGTATCCTTCCAAACATTTCTTTACTATCTCAGTTTGCCCATCAGATTGAGGATGATAAGATGAGCTATGAGCTAACTGAGTACCAAGACAAGAAAATAATTCTGTCCAAAAATTTCCAGTGAAAATGGGATCTCTGTCACTTACAATAATCTTTGGGTTTCCATGTAGCTTTTGAAATGTTTCCATAAATGTAGTAGAAACTGTACTAGCTTTAAATGGATGTGATAATGCACAAAAGTGTGCATACTTGGTAAGTCTGTCAACTACCACCATGATGACACTCTTTCCCTCAGACTTGGGTAAACCTATGATAAAATCCATTGAAACCTCCTCCCAACATTGGCTTGGAACGGATAAAGGTTGTAATAGACCCGGTGTCTTAGTTCTTTCAACTTTATTTTGTTGGCAAACCAAACATTCCGCCACAAACTTTTGAATATCTGATTTAAGGCCATCCCAAAAAAATTCCTTCTTAACCCTGTGGTAAGTTTTTAAAAATCCTGAGTGCCCTCCTAAGGGAGAAGTGTGCAATTCCATAAGAATATTTTGTTTTAGCTGGGAATTCTTACAAAGGTATAAGCGATCTTTGTACCATAACGAATCATTTTGCCAGCTAAATGTATCAAAAGTATTGGAATCTTGTTGTAGCTTTCGAATAAGTTCCCACACTTCTTCGTCATTCTTCCATTCCTCCTTTGCTTTGTTTATCCAATCTGGTTGGATAATAGAAATGGCACACAACAATGCTTCCATATCCTCATCCTTTCTTGAGAGTGCATCTGCCACCACATTTTGCTACCCTTTTTTGTAGATGATTTCAAAGTCATAACCCAACATATTTGTGACCCACTTTTGTTGCTCTTCAGAGGATAATCTTTGTTCTAAAAAGTATTTAAGGCTATCATGATCCGTTTTTACCTTGAAGTGTCTTCCCATTAGGTAGGGTCACCATTTCTTAAGTGCATGGAGTATTGCCAACATTTCCTTCTCATAAATAGCTTTTCTTAAAAGCTTTCCCTTGATTGGACGACTTTCAAAAGCAATGGGTCTTTCATCTTGCATTAGAACAGCACCAATTCCATTTCCTGAAGCATCACATTCCACAATAAAGGTTTTTGTGAAGTCCGGTGTAGCTAAGACTGGTGCTTGGCACATTTCCTCTTTAAGATGTTTAAAGGCCTTTGTTGCTTCCGGAGTCCATGAAAATGAATCTTTCTTCAATAATGTTGTTAGAGGTGCTGCTATTCTCCCATAATTCTTAACGAACTTGCGATAATACCCTGTCAACCCAAGAAATCCTCGCAGATGCTTTATGGATGTGGGGATTTTCCATTCCTTAATGGCTTTAATTTTGCTAGGGTCTACCTTAACTCCTTCATGAGATACAATATGACCCAAATATTCCACCTCCTCGACTCCAAACAAACATTTGGATCTTTTTGCATATAATTGTTTCTCCTCCAATAGTTGTAGCACCTTGTCAACATGTTCAACATGATCCTTCCAAGACTTGCTGTAGATTAGTATATCATCAAAAAATAATAACACAAATTTTCTAAGGAATGGTTTGAAAATTGAATTAATCAAACCTTGAAATGTTGAAGGTGCATTGGTAAGGCCAAAAGGCATGACCAAAAATTCATAATGAACCTCATGAGTTCTAAATGTCATTTTCGGAATGTCTTCAATCTTCATTCTGATTTGATGATATCCCGAACGAAGATCCAACTTGGTGAAGTAAATTGATCCATGCAATTCATCCAGTAATTCATCAATGACAGGAATGGGGAACTTATCTTTAATAGTGATCTTGTTGAGCTCCCTATAATCTGGACACATGCGCCATGATCCATCCTTCTTGTGCACCAATACTACTGGAGCTGAGAAAGAACTTTGACTTGGTTGAATTATACCAGCCTCTAGCATTTCTGCAACCATACGTTCAATTTCACTTTTTTGGACATATGGATATCTGTAAAGCCTAATGTTTGGAGGAACACTTCCTGGAATCAGATGAATAGCATGATCATGATCACGCATAGGTGGGAGACCTTTGGGAGTCTCAAATACCTTGGAATGATTGTCTAGGACTTTTTGGAGATCTGGAGAAATAGATGATTCCAATGTGGAAACATCTAGCGAACATAATTGTGCAATTACACCTCTTTGCTCCTTTTTTAGAAGCTTTGTCATGCCATTAGAGCTGATTATCTTTCCTGGTTTCCCTGCAATACCCCTTAATTCAAATTCCTTTCCTTCCACAGAAAATTTCATGAAAAGTTCTTGAAAATTAAAAGCTATTGTACCCAAGGATTGTAGCCATTGGACTCCTAGTACAACACCAGCACCTCCCATTGGAATGGAAAGCATTGGGCTAGTCAACACATATTCTCCCATGGATAGCTTGATATTATGGCACTTTCCAGAATAATTTATTGTTCCTCCATTTGCAATCATCACTTGACACTCTGGTGCTGGATATAGGAAGCAATTCAATTCTTTTGCTACCCTACAATGAATAAAATTGTGGGTGCTTCCTGAATCAATCAACACTGTTACCATTTTCTTCTTGATTTGTCCTTCTATCTTGATGGATTGAGGAGTGGTAATTCCCGCCAATGCATTACAATATATGGTCGGATTTATTTTTTCTTCATCTAGGCTTTGTCCCTGAAATATATCCTCTTCTTTTGACCTTTCTTGCTCCTTTTCTTCTTCCTCTTCACAATCTATGTAGAATAATTTCTTCTCAGCACACTTATGACCTTTTGTGTCTTTGCTATCACAATTGTAACAAAGCCCTTTTGCTCTTTTTTCTTCCAACTGTTGTGGTGTCAACCTTGTAGGTTGTGGAAGACTATGGGCAACAACACTTCCATCTTTATAGTTGTGAATGGTATGCTTCCTAGTTGCCATAATTTTGCTTTCCATTTTTCTTGCTAACCTGAATGCCTTCTCTAATGAATCAGGTTCCCAAAGGCGCACATCATGTTGGATATTATCCTTTAAAGACCCTATGAACACATCAATACTATTCTCCTCTGGAATATCTTTTACCCTTATGTTCAATTGTTGGAACTCCTCAATGTGCTCCATTATTGAACCCTTTTGTTTGAGACTTATCAATTGGCTAAAAAAAGTGTTGCTTTTTGTATCCTCATAATGTGCTATCAATTCTTCTGTAAAAATTGCCCAAGTGATAAACTGTTTACAAGAACAGAGCCATTGATACCATACAAACTGATTTGGTTCCAAATATAAAGTTGCCATACGTACCTTTTGTGTGTTTTTCACATTATTGAGATCGAAGAATTGCTCCATCTGTAATATCCATGTGGCGGGATCCTTGCCATCAAACTTCCTCATATCGATTTTTGGAACATGGTGAGTCTTTGATCCAACATTAGAGTCTATGGAATCATGATTAACATTTATTTTGTTCTCATCATGAGTTTCCTTTAGTACCCTTTCACCCTTAGGGACTATTTCTTGTAGCAACTTATTCATATTTATCTTCAATTCGTCCATGTCTGTCTTCAAATCTATCTTCAAATCATCCATCTTAGCTTCCACGTCAATCATCTTAGCTTCTACGCCTTTCTTTAAATAGTCCATCTTAGCTTCTACACCTTTCTCTAAACCATCCATCTTAGCTTCTACATCTTTCTTTAAACCGTCCATCTTAGATTCTGTTCCATTTTGTGCAAGGGACAGTTGTTGCACTTGGTCTTGTAATTTTGATATATCATGTTGCATTTCTTCCTCTTCTTCATGAGTCATGCTAGAGCTTTCAGGTTCCTTACTAGGTGTTTGCATTTTCTTTCCTCGGGCATCAGCTACCGATAATAATTCTCTACTATTCCGTTTGAATTCCTTCAACATAAATTTTCAAACCAATCTTAAGCAAAAATTTAAGAAAATCTACACACCTTTTTTCACTTTGTAGGAGCTCGATATTGCCTCTGATGTATCTCTGTACTTTCCAATCATCTACTTCTGAATTTGTGAGCTGTAGTAGCCCTCTGTGTCCTCTTTCCAATGCCACAAGTCTGACCCAAATTGGATTCTCCAAGGACGAGTTATGTGAAGTCTCCCACAGTGATTTTCTTATAGACTAGTTCAGTAGAGCGAACTTGTACGACATGCCACGAGTCACTGTTTCGACCTCTGGATTTTAAACATGCATGCAAGAAACTACAGTTTGTCCTCTTTCTTTACCTTTTTATGAAATTTCAATCCGATCCTCAGAGAGAAAGTTATGACGATTTTCCCCAGGTCACCTGTTTTGAATGTAATTTAGGAGTCTGCAAAAAGACCAACTTCCTCAGATCATATCTCCAAAAATATTGCGCAAAAAGCTCTGAAATTTGGACCTAAGGTTCAGCGCCAATTCTTCTCAAATGGGTTTTTTTTGCGACTTCTGAAACGTCACAGAAAAAAGATTATAGCGAAAATGACACGATGACCTTTTTGGAGCAGCGAAACCCTAGAATCCAAAGCTCTGATACCAAATGTTATGAAACTAGCTCAAGAAAAGATAGAAAAGATAGATCCACGCCTTAGAATTCAGCGTCTTTGAGGGGGCAACCTCCTTTACATTACATAAATGAACAATTCTTGTATGATACAAATGACAAAACCTCCTTTCTATATATAGGAGTCTAAGGAGTCACAATATAATCCAGCCGACCTAACAATAATAATATAAAGCCACAAAAATAACAATAGAGGGATTCTATGGGGCACAGAAATAACAATATGGGGGTAATAGGGGCACAACAATATAAATAAGGGGTATAACTACAATAGTAATGGGGTAATCACTAGTATTATAGGGACCCAACATAATTTCTCATATATCAGCAAGACCCCATAAGTGCAGGTGTTCAGCAAGGCTAAACCCAGTTTAGAGGACATTTGTAGATCCTTAGGGTAGCACCGAACAACCGACAGAACCAACAAGTCCAATTACTATGTAGGACTTTGAACGAGAATCAAAGGAAGAAGGTAATTCCAAAGTAGAACCAGGGGAAGAACCTAATTCTGAATAGGAGCACGAGGAGGAACCCAACTCTAAACTTGAACAGGAGAAGGAACCCAAATCTAAACTAGAACAGGAGGAAAAGCCTAATTCTGAATCGAAACCTAAGGAAGAATGCAATTCTAACAGAGAACAAGGGGAAACACAACATTATTTTCAAAATGATGATGAATTGGAGAATGAAGTAGGGCCTCCTCAAACACCACCTGTGAGCCTCCAAGATAATTTTTTGGAAGACTTTCTGGAAGGGATGGCCCAAGTCCTGGAAAATTTAAATGCATACATGCAACCTGGATGATCACTTGATCCGAACCTGACTACAGTCCAATCCTCAGGAGATTCTGGTCATACATAAATTCTGCCTTGCCCAGAAGCTGTAGATCGGCAAGAGGAAATGGACACACAAGTAATGCATGAATCTGATGACCGGTTAGGTGACACGGTTATATTGGAACATGGCCAAGGAAAGCATGAAGAACGCTTAGATACAGAGGGTATTGATAAACTTGTTCCTGTAAAGGATGCTCCTCAGAAAAATTGAGTAGCTGAAACAAAACTAAAGAAGCTGAGGTAGAAATACCAAAAGCTTCAAAAGAAAGTTAGAAGGCTACGTCAGAAATTGAAAGAAACTATAAATAGAGAGGCCCAGAGCACTACTCCTGAGGTAGTCACCATGGCCACACAAATAGAAATATATGAGGGAATGACAATAGAAACACAGATCGAACCTAATTCTACTCATACAATAGCCACCGAAACAAATTTGCATGTAGACTTAGTGGATACAACTGTTTAGACAGAGGACTAGTCCTCCCATAATAAAAGACTCAGATTGAGGGTTGGTCCTCCTATAATAAAAGAACTTAGACTGAGAGTATACCCTCTCACAGCACAGGGACCCAGATAGAAGAAATAATCAATAATGCTCCATGATGCAGTGATAATATTCTTTCAGAATTCCAAGAGGAGCTGGCACAAGCCCAACTTGCTTTAGAGAAATGTTAGATGGAGAAAGTTCCTTTGCAAAGGTATTAAGAGTTGCAAAAGCAATGCAGAGAACTTACCATAATTGAGAATGAAACTTTTGATAAGTTCAGACAGGAGGAAGAAAAGCAGAGGGAAATAAAAGCCAAGCTAGATAAGGTCGTGGGATAGGTCGATGCTATTTTCTCTCTATACTCGGATGTCTTATCTTGCAGGTCTCCTGCCATAAATTATGTTATGCTTTTATTGCAAAGATATTTGTTGTTAAAGACTAAAGTTGTTAAATCTGGAATGTTTTTCAAATTAAAGACAAATGACGAATTTATAAATTGTTGTAAGGAGCATGGGGTAAAAGTCCAATGTCTCCTCCGTGAATTTAGTTCACACAATTTTGTATTAGAAGGAGAGGTGGATAACAATACTGGTCCTTTTGTTGGGGATATTCAGTTCCAGGCCTTTATTTCTTTTACATCAAACCAACTCTGGTGGTGCAAGGCTTATAACGCCTTTCAAAGAAAATAACATGGACTAGATTTGTGGGTAAGGAGTCAACCTACACACCCCTTACAAATTTTTATTAGACACAAAGGACTCATGACACAAGACGGTGTAATTAAGATTCTGGGGCCTATACATAAGGAAATCATGCAAATGGGAAGGGCATATTTCTTATTCATTTAGGAAAGATCCCTACTTTCATCCAAACAGAGATGCATAGTCTCAACCAATAGTGTCGAGGATAGAGAACCATTTATTTACAAGAGTTTTAAAGATGCCGTAGGCTATTTTGTCACTTACAACAATATTATCTTGAGGGAAGGACCATATTGGCTAGGATGTCGATTTAGGAGTCCTATTATTTGGTACCCACCTGAAGGATACCATTCTGATTATGAGTTTCCTGAAGGTCATGAAGGGACAACTTTTGCAGATTTAATACATAAGCACGATTTTAGGTTAGATAAAGAAAAAATATTTCTTGCATATTATTTAACTGCATTACATAATAACTATTTATGTTCACGAGGACATGAAACAAGGTAAGCAGGGGAGAATGTTAGGTTGTGCAATAGGTATAAATTTAACCTTGATTACACTATATTTTTCCTCCTTTTTATGCATTTGTGCAATGATGTAATAAGGTTTTGATAAGATTTCGATAGAAAATGAATGAAACTGCTTTTGATGCAATTTTATTGTCAAAACTAACTTTTGTTGTTTATTATGGAGAAATTGGCGAAGGGAATAACTGTTGTTCATCCTATTGAATAGAAAAGGCTAGCCAAAGGAAACAACACATGTCATGTGTGGTCAAATTGAGAAGCAAATCAGGGGGATCAATGCAATATAGAAAGACTATTTGATAATAGAATTTAGTTGCAAATTCCTGAGGATCTCATGATCTTGAGGAATCACATTTATCTCTTTTACCTTTTGACTATAAGAGGGCAAAGATGAATAGAATAGAGGAGAACATTTCACCTTTTAATTCAGTTGTAATTTTAATACATAGGGCGTTATTCTAAAAGACATGGTGCTGTAATGACATTTGGATTTGATGAATAATATATAATTCGCGTTGTTGTTCATTTACGAGATTCTGAAGTAATCAAGCAGTAATCATTAGCATCTTAGGCCTGACCACTGGTGGATTTCACTGTTGTTCCCTGTTTTATACTTTACCTTTCTGTAGTTTAATTAGTCTATTTTATAATTTTATGATTACTTTACTTTCACTAGAGTTGAGTTTGTGTGTTCATTGCATTGGTTCTTATTTCTGTTGATTATTTCATTTATCTAATATCGTGGATTGATTTGATTGATAATTAGGAATCATTTCTTGTTAATTGAATGCTAGAGTTTTATTGATTATATTAGATGTATTACTTTTATGCATAAGCCTAGATTTAGTTGGAAGAGCTCTGTCATCAATACGGTGCACTTGCTTGATGGTGCACTTAGTTGATGTATTTTTTATTAGAACTTTTGCTTAAGATTGAATTGTGATTTCGATTAAGATTGAGTTTTGATGGTTGAATAAGTTAATTTCCTTGAAGTTACAAGTTGGTAGTTTATGGTTTGATCCGTTTACTCTTGTATTGAAATCAATAAGTTATTTTAAAAAAATACTCTCTATAGATTCAATGATTTACATCACTTGCACATATTGTGTACACTCTTGAAACAAAAATACTTACCCAGGTTGATAATTAATGTGATGCATCTAAGAGTTCTAAAAGACACCTTATTTGCACCCAAAACTAGCTATGCATGGTAGCAATGAAAACATTTTCGAGAAAAACATGTACAACAACGTTGGTCAATCTCTTCTTCTAGTCAAGTTCATGCCCAAATTTTGAAAAGTATCACGTAGGTCAGGGTCCACCTGATACAATCTCATGTTCTTCTTCTACTGTCTCTGTTTAGGTTCAGAATAATACCAAATTTCTTCGAAATTGATGGGTGGGTAAAAGTTATCGCACCCTTGATTTCTTCCATTTTAAATCATTGTCTGTAACAATTGAATCTAAATTGCAAAAGTCATTCAGGTTCATTATTTTTAGCTGAAATTAACCTAAGCTTTGGAGAGTTGTAAGATTTAATGGATCTAAGTATATTCTACTTAAAATATAGTAACATGGTTTAAAACTATAGCCATTGAGATGAAATGTAAGGATGAAACATAATATATTTTATATTCATGATTACAAGAAATTTTAATTTCATGTAACAAAGTTTGAGGAAGGTCTAGCATTTGCATCCTGCCAGAATATTTTCTTGCATCACTTGAGCCCTTTTAATTTGGGCATGGTAGAGTCCATTACGCAAACAATCAACGACTAAAAAGAAAGTGTAAAGAGAGAATATAATTTCATGCATTGACCATAGAAAAGTTTGGGAGGAGTGAACTGATTTGTACAATAACGACATGCAAAATTCTTACTTTTCCATTGTCTTTTGATGAATTTTTAGCTGCAATCAAGATATACATTATCATAGTCATTAAACCCTTTGTACAATAAGGACATGCAAAATGCTACCTTGTGCATTGTCTATCATAATCATTAAACCCATTGTACAATAAGGACATGAAAAATGCTTACTTGTGCATTTTATTTTGATGAATTGTTCGCCGCAATCAAGATCTGCATTATCATAATCATTAAACACTCAAACTTAGATAAAATTTATGATTTGATGATATAAACCCTTAAAATTATTTACCCATAAGAACAAAAATCCTCTTTGGTATAAAAAGGAAGAACTCAGTCCAAATTCATGTCCATGTACAAATTACCAAAATATCATAATCAATAAACCCTCAACTCTAGATAAAATCTATTCTTGGATCCTATAAAACCTCAAAATTATTTACCCATAAGAAAAAAAATCCTCATTAGTAAAAAGGAAGAACAAAGTCCAAATTCATACCCATGTACAAATTAACAAAATATCCATGCCTCCCAGATGTGGGTATTTAGGAACATAGGTACTATGCAGTGACCTTGGGTTGTATTGTGGCCACCAACAACCCCCCTCTTTGTTTGGTATTAGCAATAACACCAAGAAAATGGGGACCCTTAATGAAAATCCAAAAAACATTTTATGAAAATTTTTGTATTTCAACTCCTTAAAGTTGTATCGCATCGCAAGAAGAAAATAAAACGTTTTCTTATGAGCATAATAAACTGCGAAGAAGCAACGCGAAATTCATCACATCGCATACATTATGAAGCGCTCTTAAAATGAAAAAACTTAAGATATCTTCGACGGTCGATATGCGACGTCGCATATCGCAACATCGCGTAAGCAGCACACAATGATTGAGTGACTAAGCGCGATCTGCGATCTGGGATGAATGCGATCTGTGATAAATGCGATCATGAATTTCTGCGATGACACATCTTGACGACGCAATCTGCGATGCTGCGATACGAGTCGCAAAAATCACCCATCGCAAATTTTCCTAGGCGCAGTATTCAAGGAAAGTTGTCCGTAACCAAAATTGGCCGTGCACCTTAAAAGAAATTAATGATTGTACGCCAAAGTATTCAAGAAGGAAAGTTTTGTGTTTTCGAAGACTCAGTTCGTTATGGGTGTCATGATTATGCATTCATAAGAGCTTAAAGCTTTCATGTCAATCTTTATTATCATTACTCTTTTCCTTTGCGTAAACTATAAGACAGGAAATAACACGAAGCAATGTGCAGGAAACATCTAAGGAAAAGAGGAAAGCGTCAATGCTCGGAGAACAGAGAAGAGATCCCTTCATAAACGGATGCCGCATGCAACAGGACCACAGATTCCAGAGTATCACTCAACAGATGCTGATGTCAATAGGCCATCCAACACCCAGAGTCAAAAGTGCACAAAAGCATCATGTTTACAAAAGATCCTGAAGCTTATGCTCGGTAAAGCAAAAAGAAAAAAGGCGCTAAAGAAGGAAAACGCACCAGAAAAGGCCGGAACAAAGAACGGAGGCAGTTTTCGATGCACAAAATTGTTCAGAGAGTAAAGTCCCTAACTTATTCAGTCATTCGCAAGGCTAGAAACCAAAATAGCAAAAGAAGAATCAATGTGAGAGAAATTTGGGTTATTACCAAGTATACACGCAGTGAATACACCCAGCCAGAGGAAGATTCTCGAAAATATCTTCTAGTTTACCAGAAAGTGGTGCCAGCGCTTGTTATTTCTATTTTCATAGCTCAAACGAAAGCAGAAGGCGACCAGCCGACTCATCCCAGGTGAATGTTGCATGCTTGTAGCACTAAGGAGCAAATACAAAAATGGTTAGGAATTAGATTCAATTTTTAGAAATAGTTTTGCTTTAGCAGAAGGGCGGTCATTTAAAACCGTATCCTAAATTTATGTAATTAAGATAATTAGTTAGCAGTATTTAAACCCTTCTCAGGGATTAGGAGAAGGGTCGAGAAATTTGTCAAAAACTTGTCCTCAGAACATGCACTTTTGCACCCTCGGAGGGGGTTTTGATGAATGGATGGATCAAGGTTTATTAATGTTTGCATTTGATATCCGCTACTGATGTTGCACTTCTGTACTCTTAGTAGATGTTAGATCAAGGAGAGATAAATCATTGTTGCTTGAAGCTTATGAGTGGAACCAGTCATAAATGGTACTTTTATCTCTTGACCGTTTCTGTTTATATTCTTAAAGTGATATACAGTTTTTAGTTGTTTATATGTTACTGCATGAATGTATGAGTTACCATTTGGCACTTTTGTACAGTGGAGTCATTTATTTATGTTTGATATATGAATAACTTATTATGCTATATGCTGTTCACAACTGTTTTGCCTAACTTTTTATGCAAAGTGGTTTATCTTAATTCATTTCTATTCTTATGATCGTTGAATGATCTTTATTACCAGTTATTGTTTGAAATCTCTTTAGATCGCATAATAGAAGAAATTCACCCTGGGTTAGCATAGATTAGATGTGTTGTTTCTCATTAGATTACAATAGCATAGAGTTAGTTTAGAAGTTTGAATTAAATTAGCTTTAAGGACTCTTAGATCAGCATCATCCAACTCTACACACACACACACCCTTAAATTGGGAAACTGGTCCCATTATCCCCAGTCGGACCCGCTATACCAAACAGATAGGGAGCTGCCAACCAAGGTCTGGACTCGGTGGGTATCCCCCTTGTTGTCGACCCGATTTTCGGGGCTTCAACATATTTGGCGCTAGAAGGAGGGCCCGAGCTATGGATGGCACCTAAATCAAAATCTAAATACCATTCTGAGAGTAAATCGCCCTCATCAACTCCCCCGACTTCCCCAGTACGTTTAAATCTAGAGTCAGAAGTCGCTCGAGTATTAACAGTTGCTACATACCCTAATATTTCAGACCAATCTACCATTGAACCCCCTAAAGTTCAAACTCTGATTCGCAAACTCCAGGGATTTTCTATTTCTACATAGATGTCTGATAAATCTCAAAGCAGCGTGACTTCGCAGTACAATCCTGCTCATCCCTTGACCAGATTAAAGAGTGAAAAATTTGGCATCCAGCCAACTGAATTCCCTCTCCCCACCAGGAAAGGAGCAAGTAAAACACCACAAGAGTCTGACAGTGAGACTCTTTCATCTACATCGTCCATTTCAACTCCCTCACCGTGAAGTTAGCCACCCACATCTTCATTCCAAACCACTCATCCATCTTCCACAATCCCTCTTCTTCAATCGTCTAAGATCATAATATCTTCATCTTCCCAGCCTCAGGGATCATCCTCTGCACTTTCATTTACTAGCAGCTCAACGATGGCCCAGTCTCCATGGAACAATCTTGGGGCAGTTTTAATGCCTCCACCCCTGAGCCAAATACCGGCCCATCCTGAGAAATGGCTACCCAAATTCAATCCAAAAGTAGGCATGCTAGCTGAAGAGCACATTAACAATTTCATGCTTTCTGTCAATCTCAACGGAGTTACCAATGAGGATGCTGTTGTCCGGCTTTTTCCCTATACAATGCAAGGAACAGCCGGGTCATGGTACTTTTCATTACCTTCCGGGTCTATCACAAGTTGGGACATTTTTCAAAGTCAATTCCTTACCAAGTTTGGTGATGACAGATCAACGACAACGTTAATCAATGACCTGTCCAATCTTAAAGCCGAGGCTAGAGAACCCATCAAAGATTTCAATTTACGATCAATAAAATCCTCAACAAAATTCCCATTGCTTCCCAACCCAGCGAAGAAGTACGATGTGAAAGGTATATTACGGCCTTACCATCAAACTTAGCAATCTTCGTGGATAGGGCAAATAAAACAACCTTAGTTGAAAACTTGACAGAGGCGATAGCAGTAGAGAAACGCGTAGTAGCACTGGAAAAGAGATCTACGATAAAGGAACGCAAATCTAAAAAAGTCACCTTCAAGGAAGACTCCAAGAAGAAACAAACAAAAGACCCTTTCGATTTGGAAGGATTGCAAAAAGTACTAAAGACCATGTCCAATGAGATGATTGACATAAAAAAACAAGTAGCAGAAACTTCTTCAAAAAAGCCCTACAGAGCTTTTAAAAGAGGCCCTTCAATGGATGTGAAACCACCCAATGCTCTCTCAAATGTCGAATCCGAAGAAGAGGAAGAAGAAGAGAGTACCACTGAAGGGCAGACCGATGACGAAGAAGTTGTGGAACTACAAGGAATGTGGGATTTCATCCTCCCACAAGAAGAAGATCAAGAAGCATTTCTGGTTAGCACACGAAGCAAAAATCAACTTGATCCTCCCCAAACTACCCCTAAGCAGAAGGGCGCAAGCCCTGCAGCAAAAGATAAAGTCGCAATAAAGAAAATGACCGCTAAAGTGACTCAATCTAACCCAGTCCAACCAGATCAAACACCTCCATCAAGAACACTGATAGTGTCGAATGAAATGGAATACAATATTATTGATGACATGAAAAAGACTAGGGCTAATATCACTCTTTATGAATTGAGCAAATTAAAACATCAAGAGAAGATAATTATGAAAGAATTACATGCCGTGCCTACTACATCTTTGCCTACAGTTGTAGGTTCCCACAACACGGGAAGACCTCCAACCAAAACGATCAATAAGATTGATCCAAATGACATCGCCTTGATTGGAGGAAGATCAAGGTCTCACACTCCCCCTTTTCTTCTCACTTATGAAATTTTCAATAAAAATGTGCACAATTGTTTGGTAGATTCTGGTGCTTCAACGAATATTTTACCCAGATCAATATGTGCCAAGTTGAATGTTCAACCACAAAAATCCGCAGTGCGCATAGTTCAACTTGATCGATCTCAAGTCGAAGTGATTGGTGAACTTAATCAAGTGACCATAAGATTGTCGTCTAACCCGAAGGTATGTCAGGTTATTGACATTCTAGTAGCTGATATCCCAGAATTCTATGGCTTGATTCTTAGCAGGGATTGGTTCGAAAAACTCCATGGATACTTCTCAACCGACTGGTCGCACATGTGGTTACCCTACAATGGTAAACCGAATCAAATAAAGGTTGAACGAGAGTTACACGAGAAGTACATAGTAACGGAATTGGAGGGAGAAAATGAAGCAATAGCATATAACAGCAGTATCATAGGCAATTACTCAGTAGATTCTTTCCTCGGCAATTTCAATGCTCATACATCACCTTACTTAGAAAATTCAGTTTTGTCCCAAGTCGAAATTTTTTCCCAAACTGATAATTCAAAGTGTGTTAATTTTGTAGACAAACCTGTAAATACATCCTTGTTTTGGAAATTATATTTTGATGGCTCTAAATCTAACGAAGGAGCAGGAGCAGGATGCGTTCTGATTAGTCCAGAAGGAAATAAGACCGTGCTTACGTGCAGACTTGAATTCGATTTCACAAACAATACAACAGAATATGAGGCCTTGGTGCAAGGCCTATACAAAGCAATCGGGCTGAACGTCAAGTATCTTCAAGTCTTTGGAGACTCTGAGATTGTCGTCAAACAGGTACGTAACACCATACATTGCCTATCGGGTCATTTGAAACACTATCAATCTTTAGTACAAGATCTGACTGAGCATTTCATAGCATTCAATATTTCGTCAATCCCAAGACTCCAAAACACGAGCGCAGACCTTTTAGCTAACGTAGCCTCTAGACTTATTCCCTCTGAAGATTTTAGTACAGATAGATTCTCAATAGAATTAATCTTTAGACCGTCCATCCCTGACAACATTACAAATTGGAGAGTATTCAATGACGATCTTGATATTGTAAATTTCCTCACTTCTGAAGGATCCTACTCCAATCATATAATTGACGAAGACCATCATGATCGAGAAATACAACAAGATAGCACTGATAATGCTATACCTAAATCGGTGGTTAAGTTAGAAGACTTATACGATTTGAAAAGTCAGTTTAAAAGGTCTACCAATTCAAAGCTCTACAGTTCAACTCTGAACTACGAATTAGTAAACCTAGGAACCGATGATAAACCACAAAACGTTAATCTAGGCCACGGCCTAGCCCCTGAAGAAAAACTAGCGTATATTCGTCTTTTGAGACAATACAAAAATGTTTTTGCCTGGAATTACGATGAGTTGAAGACATACGACACTTCTATCATTCAACATACTATCCCTATGATTGACAACGAAAAACCTGTCCAACAGAAACTCAGAAAAATCCACCCCAATTTAGAAAATCAGATAAAAACTAAGCTAAATAAGTTATTAAAAGCCAGAATAATTTTCCCCGTCAGACATTCCAAATGGGTCTCCAATATGGTACCCGTTAGAAATAAAAACAAAGATATTAGAATCTGCATCGATTTTCAGAATCTCAACAAAGCCTGTAAAAAAGACAATTTTCCCCTCCCACCTATGGAGCAGATATTACACGCAATAGCAGGCTCAGAACTAATGTTTTTTTTGGATGGATTTTCAGGATACAATCAAGTGCTGGTACATCCCGATGATCAGTTAAAAACCACATTCCGAACTAAATGGGGCACATACGCATATCGGAAGATGCCATTTGGTTTGATCAATGCGGGCGCTACATTTCAGAGAGCCATGGACATCACATTCAAGGGTTTAGTCAATAAATCTGTAGTAATTTGTTTGGATGATATAACAGTGTACTCCAAAAAGCGAAGCGACCATCTCAAAGACTTGAAACAAATCTTTCAAAGATGTTTAAGGTATGGTATTTCACTTAACCCAAAGAAATCTTTTTTCACATTAAGTGAAGGAAAACTTCTAGGATTCATAGTGTCAAAATCTGGTATTCACATTGAGCCTGACAGAATCAAAGAAATTTCTGAAATATCCCTACCTCATAACAAAAAAGCCATGCAATCTTTCCTTTGGTCAAATCAATTTTGTGAAGAGATTTGTCCCAGATTTTTCACGAATTGTTTCTCCTTTGCAAACCATGATTAAAAGGAATTCAAATTTTAAATGGGGTCAAGATGAGCATGAAGCATTCAACCTGATCAAACAAGCTATATTAACGCTCCATCTTTAGCAACCCCGAATTTTTCAGAATCTTTTATCTTATGCACATTTGCCTCAGAGAAATCATATGCCGCGATTCTAACTCAAGCAAATCAAGAGAAAGCGGAAGCTCCAATCGCATTTTTTAGCTCGAATTTACAAGGTGCTGAACTCAACTATTCAGACGTGGAGAAACAGGCATATGTTGTTTTCAAAGCGGTCAAATATTTCAGACCTTTCTTACTTAAAACCCTTACTATGGTCATAGTATCGTTTCTAGCGATAAGAAATCTTCTAATACAAAAGGATGTGGGTGAAAAAAGAGCAAATTGGATCACTGCTTTACAAGAATACGACCTTGAGATCAAACCAACAAGCATTGTGAGAGGTCAAGGCTTCTGCAAAATGTTGACTAGAGCATCGCGAATTCCTGAAAATTCATCTGAAGAGGTACAAATGTATGAGGTAAGCTTGAACGATGCAGAATCATTATATGCTGACACCATTTATTATCTTAAGAACGGGTATGCTCCATCACACCTGGATCACACCAAGAAAAGAGCTCTGACATTGAAAGCTAAACAATATCAGCTCATAAATGATGTCCTGTTTAAAAAGAATTACGATTATGTTCTTCTTAGGTGTCTTGAGAAAACTGAAGTCGAAAAGGTTTTGCAGGAACTCCACGATGGACCACCAGGTGGAAACTATGCTGGAGATGCTACTGCACATAAAATCTTACGTGCAGGATATTATTGGCCCACGTTGTTCAAAGAATCACACAGTTACATGAGGAAATGTCAAGTCTGCCAAACTACTGCAGGGAGACAAAAGAAACTGTCCATGCCACTACAGCCGGTAAACATCGAGCAACCATTCAGTCAGTGGGGCTTGGACATAATAGGTGAGATCGTTCCTCACTCTTCTAAGCAGCATAGATACATCCTCACGACAATAGATTATTTTACTAAATGGGTAGAAGCAGTTCCTCTGAAGACAGCTAATTCTGAAAACATCATTGAATTCATAGATCAATTTATAATCACTAGGTTCAGATTGCCAACGGCTTTAATGTTTGATAATGCCTCATACTTTTCTGGGAATGCAATGACTGAGTTTGCACTTAAAAGAGGGTTCAAACTAAAATATTCGGCCAACTACTATCCGCAAGGTAATGGATTGGCTGAGTCAACAAATAAAAACCTAATCAGGATTATTAAAAGAACAGTTAACCAGAACCAAAAGAATTGGCACAAGACTTTGGTAAATGCTTTATGGGCAGATAGAATAACGAAGAAAGCTTCAATCGACACTTCTCCCTTTAATTTAGTTTATGGGAAGGAAGTGGTTCTCCCAACTCACTTAGTGATCCCCTCCTTGTCTTTAGTACAATACATCGATGAAGTATCTACTTCCTCCTTACAATTAAGACAAATGAAATAATTAAGTTAGAAGAATGACGAGAAAAAGCTAAGAAAACCCATGCTCATCACCAAGCGCTAATAAAATCCTCTTTTGATTCAAGCATAATGACCAGAAATTTTTTTCAGATGGGAGATCTAGTTTTGAAATGGGATAAGGCTCATGAAGAAAAGGGCAAACATACAAAATTTCAAAAGATGTGGCTTGGTCCTTTTCAGATTGTTAAAGTCATAGGACCATCAACGTTTGTGTTGTAGGATTTAGCAGGTAGAAGGGATTCTTTGTCTGTTAATGGACAGATCCTTAAAATATATTTTCCATAGAAGATTATTCTTCTATTTTGTAGGATAGTTTTAGTTTTTTCTTTTCTTTCTTATAAATAAAACCAGTTGTAGATGGTTACTACAGGAGTTCACGAAAAAGACACCAATTCTCTATCAGATTTTGATTTTTTTCGCTTGTACAAGTAGCATTTTTTTTTATTTTTATTATTTTTTTTTTTCTGATCTTTATTATTGATAGATAGAGTTAAAAAAAGTTAGCCTAGATATGATACTAGTTTCAATTTTAAAAGTTTGATGAAAGCAACCTTTAGCGAAGGAATTGTTTTATATCAGCACAATGAAAGGTATCAATAACAAAATGAATATTCTCTGTAAAACTGATGTTTTCAAACTCTATTATTGTCGTCTAGAGCTTTCTTAAGGAAAAACAATGATTTCCTCCCTGCTAAAGAAAATCGCAGCATTTAGAGGAACAATCCGAGAAAACACTATATCTCAAAGAATAAGAGGTCTCATCACGAGCTAGCTTATCATGATCACAGATATTATAACTTGCTGACTTTGCCAATACTGTCCACCAAAATAGGGCAACGACTCAATATTGTTGCAATCAAAAGACAAGGGGTCTCATCACGAGCCAGCTTGTTCAGTAAAAGTGTAAATCAAGTGAATGACTGTGTCATAATTTGGCCACCAAACCAAGACATTGTTCTTTAGAGAATAAAAAAGGAAAAAGTGTCAAAATGGGTTTTTCTGTGAAAAGTTGTAAATAGCCTTAAGTAGGATAAAGGATCATTGCTGGGTAACAGGTAACCCTGTCGAGGCTATGGACGCCTGCTGGCAGCAGAGGCTCTACCTACGACAAATGAGCATATTTTAAAAGCCAGCACACAGTGAAGACCTTGTTTTATCTTTAAAATACCAAGTAATGGCTGATGTAAATGCAAGGAAAAATCCTGAGGAAGCAAACAATTGGAATAGAAAAAGGTTGAAACAAAATATCATTGATAGGATAAGGCATAATGTACTCTATCTGTCCATAACAAAATTTATACTTATCAAAATTTTTCTGCTTTGGAAGTTAAAATTCAATAGAAAAGCAGAGATAACTGGTTCTTCCCAGTGAATCGCGATTGTTGTGGCCACCAACAACCCCCCTCTTTGTTTGGTATTAGCAATAACACCAAGCAAATGGGGACCCTTAATAAAAATCCAAAAAACATTTTATGAAAATTTTTGTATTTCAACTCCTTAAAGTTGTATCGCATCGCAAGAAGAAAATAAAACGTTTTCTTATGAGCATAATAAACTGCGAAGAAGCGACACGAAATTCATCACATCACATACATTATGAAGCGCTCTTAAAATTAAAAAACTTAAGAAATCTCTGATGGCTGATATGCGATGTCGCATATCGCAACATCGCGTAAGAAACACACAATGATTGAGTGACTAAGCACAATCTGCAATCTGTGATGAATGCGATCTGCGATAAATGCAATCATGAATTTCTGCGATGACACATCTTGACAACGCAATCTACGATCCTACGATACGAGTCGCAGAAATCACCCATCGCAAATTTTCCTCGACGTAGTATTCAAGGAAAGATGTCTGTAACCAAAATTGGGCGCGCGCCTTAAAAGAAATTAATGATTGTACGCCAAAGTATTCAAGAAGGACAATTTTTCGTTTTTCGAAGAGTCAGTTCGTTATGGGTGACATGATTATGCATTCGTAAGAGCTTAAAGATTTCATGTCAATCTTTATTATCATTACTCTTTTCCTTTGTGTAAACTGTAAGACAAGAAATAACATGAAGCAATGTGCAGGAAACATCTAAGGAAAAGGGGAAAGCGTCAATGCTCGGAGAACAGAGAAGAGATCCCTTCATAAACGGATGCCGCATGCAACAGGACCACAGATTCCAGAGTATCACTCAACAGATGTTGATGTCAATAGGCCATCCAATGCCCAGAGTCAAAAGCGCACAAAAGCATCATGTTTACAAAAGATCGTGAAGCTTATGCCCAGTAAAGCAAAAAGAAAGAAGGTGCTAAAGAAGGAAAACACACCAGAAAAGCCCGGAACAAAGAACGGAGGCAGTTTTCGATGTAGAAAATTGTTTAGAGAGAAAAGTCCCTAACTTATTCAGTCATTCGCAAGGCTGGAAACCAAAATAGCAAAAGAAGAATCAGTTTGAGAGAAATTTGGGTTATTACAAAGTATACACGCAGTGAATACACCCAGCCAGAGGAAGATTCTTGAAAATATCTTCTAGTTTACCAGAAAGTGGTGCCAGCGCTTGTTATTTCTATTTTCATAGCTCAAACGAAAGCAGAAGGTGACCAGTCGACTCTTCCCAGGCGAATGTTGCATGCTTGCAGCACTAAGGAGCAAATACAGAAATGGTTAGGAATTAGATTCAATTTTTAGAAATAGTTTTTCTTTAGCAGAAGGGCAGTCATTTAAAACCGTATCCTAAATTTATGTAATTAAGATAATTAGTTAGCATTATTTAAACCCTTCTCAGGCATTAGGAGAAGGGTCCAGAAATTTGTCAAAAGCTTGTCCTCAGAACATGCACTTTTGCACCCTCAGAGGGGGTTTTGATGAATGGATGGATCAAGGTTTATTAATGTTCGCATTTGATATCCACTACTGATGTTGCACTTCTGTACTCTTAGTAGATGTTAGAGCAAGGAGAGATAAATCATTGTTGCTTGAAGCTTATGAGTGGAACCAGTCATAAATGGTACTTTTACTCTTGACCGTTTCTGTTTATATTCTTAAAGTGATATACAATTTTTAGTTGTTTATATGTTACTGCATGAATGTATGAGTTACCATTTGGCACTTTTGTACGGTGGAGTCATTTATTTATGTTTGATATATGAATAACTTATTATGCGATATGCTGTTCACAACTGTTTTGCCTAACTTTTTATGCAAAGTGGTTTATCTTAATTGATTTCTATTCTTATGATGGCTGAATGATCTTTATTACCAGTTATTGCTTGAAATCTCTTTAGATTGCATAATAGAAGAAATTCACCCCGGGTTAGCGTAGATTAGATGTGTTGTTTCTCATTAGATTACAATAGCATAGAGTTAGTTTAGAAGTTTGAATTAAATTAGCTTTAAGTACTCTTAGATCAACATCATCCAACTCTACACACACACACACCCTTAAATTGGGAAACTGGTCCCATTATCCCTAGTCGGACCCGCTATACCAAACGGATAAGGAGCTGCCAACCAAGGTCCGGACCGGTTGGGTATCCCCCTTGTTGTCGACCTGATTTCGGGGCTTCAACAGGTTGGAAAGTGGCGAGGCCACCTGGCCACCCACGCTTACAGTCAAAAGCCGATATTAATGGCACATTAATGAACTGCATGGGTTGAGGCTTCATCAATTTGGTTTTTATGATGGCCTCTTTAGACCATCTTCCCCCCGCTCCACCTCCTCTGAACTGCAATTATTTCCATGCTGGTACAGAGCCGAGCTCACGCACGACAATGAGGAGATGCTACCAAGTTCTGTGCTGCATTGAGATGGTGGATGGTGCACATTTCTCCTAGAGTCTTCTATGATGCCTATGGACTGGTTCTTCAATCTTAAATCTCTGCTCTGAACCGTTGATTACAAGTCCTTCTATTCCCATTGACCACTCATTATTTGGCACTGCTCCTTCTTGTCCTTGTCTGCTCAATTTTTCCCAGGTTAGCATGCCTCATCTACGTCATCGAATGTGCTATAGGAGGGACAATAGCAAAGGAAGATCACCCCCCCTCGTTGTCCCTCTCTGACTCGTTCCCCTCTGACTCATCCTCCCCTTCATTTCTCTTGACACTACCTAGCCACTCGGAATGGTCGGGGGCGGGCTCAGACTACAGGTCCTAGGCCTATGGACACTTCTCCCCAACTTCCTGCTACCTCTGTATCATCTTTGCAGCCTAGTCATTCTGCACAATTTCAATTTCGTTGGACACTGGAACATCCCTGCATAATAGCGACTATGTTGGTGGCATTTAGAGAGGAGCCACAAAACTCTAAAGACCCAGCCTACAATACTCATGCCCAGAACACCACCAACAACAGAAAAGCCCCTGGAAATAGCTCAGGGATGCACAAAAGCAGTGAAGTTGCTTAGGGATGTAAAGAAGCAGCGCAGGGACGTACCAATCTAGGCTACTTCAAGAACATGGAAGAAACTTAGAGAGACAAACAAGATGCAGAAGATGACATGTAGGCATACAGGTGTTCGATAGTGGAAGAACCTCCTCCTCCTAATGACACCTAGCTGGTCAATGTTTTTCAGGTTCTGGGTTCCTGGCTCCCAATAATATGGGTCTATTCTGGTGTTTTTTTTTTATGCAATGTTGTTAATTTTGATGATTGTTCAAAAAATTGTTCCACTATGGCACTACAAGTTGTTACCCCTGCGTGGGTAGCAAACTCTTATAGTTTTGGACTAGTTTCCCTGGTGCGGGTAGTCTCTTTCCAGTATTTTGTTGTTAAACATGGCATAATTTGGGGCTTTCTCTGTAGAGGTTGGTGCCTCCTTGTACTACATTTGTTACATTAATAGAATTAGTCTAATTCAGAGAAAAAAAAATATACATGCCCAATGACCTTGCCCTTATCATAACCATTAAACCCTCAACTCTAGATAAAATTTGTGCTTTGATAATATAAACCCTTGAAATTGTTTACCCATACTAGCAAAAATCCCCTTTAGTAAAAAAGAAGAACAAAGTCCAAATTCATACTCATGTACAAATTACAAAAATATCCACGACCACCGACCTTTCCCTTCCTCTGTCTAATAGTTGATGCTCTCCTAAGGTGTTTCCCATGCAAACACCATTTGGGTTTCGAACCCCATGAAATCCATAGATCACGTTGATGGTCTTCCTTCTTCTCGAATTTTCACGTAGATATAGACAAAGCAAAGAAAAATACACTGCTACAATGTGATGTTGTAGTCTATGAATATTTCAATTGAACCCATTGCTAAACTGGAAAAGAAAAAAAAAGTAATATTTATAATAGAAAAAATAAAAGAAATATTTATAATATAAAATAAAATATATAATTTGCAATTGGGTTAAATGATTTATTTTTAATAACAATTTGTTTTTTTTCTAGGAGCTAAATTAAAAATAAGAAGAAGTGAAAAATGATATTGGGATGAATGTAAAATTTTAAATATGACCTCAACTAACAATAAAAAGTGTAATAATCTGTTATATTTTGATTTTGTTATTAACTTGTGAATAGGCTTTGTTACAATACCATGGGCCAATACAATGACTTATCAATACTACACATCCAAAAACATAACTTATTTCACAACCAAAACATTTTACAACAATATGACAAGATTGTTAACTATGGATATATTATTAACTATGGATATGACAAGATTTATGTCTTTTGGGAATTATGGTATATATTATTAACTTGTAAAAAGCATTCATTGTTACAATACCATGGATTATCAATACCACATGCCCAAAAGACATAAATTATTTCACAATCAAATATTTTATAACAATACAACAAGATTGTCAACCATGGATATTCACCCTCACATTACCATGGATATTAACTTGTAAATCCATTTTTTTACAATACCATGGGCCAATACCATGGCTTATCAATACCACATGTCAAAAAACCATAACTTATTTCATAGTAAGAATATTTTCTTTTAATTTAATTTTACAAGATTTTTTTAATTGAATCTAAAATGGAAAATGTTACAATTTGAGATATATCTAAACTCTCTATCCTCACGACTACTAAAAATATTGCCATAGAAATTAAAATAAGGTTTTAATAAAATTAAGCTAAGATGGATCTCTGTCGGGTCTTCATATATATATAAAGAACCGGCATAGATCCATCATAGCTAAGGATCCAAGGGATGAGAGAAAGCAAATTGACTAATTATAATAGATTAAATATAGTGCATGATTTTTAAATGGACATGACTCATCCAAAATATAGTTTTAATATTTTATATCAATATAAATGTGATCACCTGTGGCGGAATGATCATCATATATGGATTATTGCTAAACAAGTAAGGATTAAAATACTAGTGCGAATAGTGCATGTATTTTATATTATTCTTTGATATATTTAAAGATGATCATTTATAAATAGGTTCACTATAGCTTTTACCAGTTAGCTTTGTTACAAAACCATGGCTGAGTAATAATACTACAAGTACTACAAAAAACCATAAATTATTTCACAACTAAAATATTTTACAACAATATGACAAGGTTCCTAACAGTGGATATTCACCCCCGCATCATGATAGATATCATTAACTTGTAAAAAATAGCCTTTGTTACAATACCATGGGTCAATACCTTGGATTATCAATATCACATGCCCAAAAAACATAAATTATTTGGCAATCAAAATATTTTATAATAATACCTCATGCCCAAAAAACATAAATTATTTCACAATGAAATATTTTATACCAATATGACAAGATTGTTAACCATGGATATTCACCCTCACTTTACCATGGATATTAACTTGTAAATCCACTTTGTTACAATACCAATATCCAATACCATGGATTATTGATACCAAATGCCATGAAAACATAACTTATTTCATAGTAAAAATATTTTATTTTAATTTAATTTTACAACATTTTTTTAATTGAATCTAAAAGGGAAAATGTTACAATTTGAGATATATCTAAATCCTCTATCCTCATGACTACTAAAAATATTCACATAGAAATTAAAATAAGGTTTTAACGAAATTAAGCTAAGATGGATCTATGCCAGGTCTTTATATATATATATATATATATATATATATATATATATATATATATATATATATATATATATATATATATATATATATATATATATAAGGAACCGTCATAGATCCATCATACCTAAGTATCCAAGGGATGAGAGCATGCAAATTGACTAATTATAATAGATTAAACATAGTGCATGATTTTCTAAAGTTTTCCATAGTTTTATTTATATAGGTTTAATATTTTACAGCCAATTAAGTTTTTCTCATTTAGGTAATTTCTCAAACACAATACAATGTGATCAAATTTCAAAGAGAGTTGGGGAGGGCGTGGAGAAAGGGAGAGAGACAGTGAAAAAGTTGGAGGATAGAGAGAGAGAAAGAGAGAGTGATGGGGGGTAGAGAGAGTGATGTGGGAGAGAGGGAGGGAGAGGAAGGAAGAGAGTGGAGAGAGAGTGAGAGATGGAGTAGGAGTGGAGAGAGAGGGAGGAAAGAACAAAGGCATATAGAGATTGTTGGCATTATGACATAGGTTGGCTCAATGACATAAGTGTTGCCCTTGATGGCAACTCACTCAAAGTGCAGATCACAAGTTCAGGCTCTCAAAAGAGTAGAAAATGAGATACCAGCAGGTTCCTGTTCATGATGCCGCGCATGTATGCAGGTGCACCAAACAAAAGTTGGGGACATGTACGCAGGTTCTCCGATCAAAAAGTGTGGACATAAAGTACACGCACTTTCATCAAAGAAAGGTGAACATGTGGGAAATATTATGGTTGGTCCATGGTATTTAGTCCGACATTTCTAATCCTATGGTTTTGGTCTGTGGTTTTTGCATCTAAAGTTTTTAACCCAGGTTTTGGGACCCTAGTATTGGATCTCTATGGTTTTGGACCGTGGTTTGAGTAAGGCCTAGACTATAAAAGGAAAGGAGATCATTTGTCTGGGAAACTAATGTGCAGAATATCTTGAGAGGAGCAAGATCTAAAATACTGGTGATCAGTTGATGAGCTATAGCTGGACCTAAATCAAGGAGAAACCTGAGCATTACAAGACAGATCTACTGATGGGTCGAGATCTCTTGGGCGCATGATCAGATCTGTAAATCTGATAATCTGGGGTATAATTGAAGTCCAAAAGATTATCTATACCCACAAGTCCAACACAGCGTAGGCGCAGAGATTGGCAGGCTCGACACATCACAAGTGCAGATATCCGCAGGTCTGACACAGTTCAGGCATGGAGATCCGCAGGATCGTCACAGTGTGGGCGCGGATATCCACAGGCTTTACATAGCATAGGCACAGAGTCCGCAGGACCAACACAGTGGAGCTGCGATACCCACAGGTTGGACACAGAGAAGGCGCAGACGTACGCAGGTTTCTTTTGGTGAAGTTGTGGTATTTTCCATGAAATATGTTTTACCTGCTTTTGTCTATTACTGCATTGTTCAGGGTTTTAATTTGGTGTCTGGTTACTGGTACTGTGTTCTAAAAAGTTATTGATTAAGTATTTGCATAAGGAAGTTGGTTGACTACATATCTATTTGATGTTTGATTGATATTCATCGATCCAGTTTGAAAATTTATGAAATGTGGTCCGTGGAAGAATAGAGAAGTCTTCTGTAGGTCAACACCTACATACTAGTACCTTAGCTAGTACAAGAGCTAAGCGAGTTGTAGCTCCCTTCCACAAGAGTCTGGAGAATAAGAGAAGGTTGTAGCCTTCTACAGGTTGAAGTCTGCGTGCTGGTATAAGACTGCACCAGTACAAAATCATTGTAAAAAGAATTTTCTAATTGACAGAAGATAGAGACATATTGTAGGAGGTGGTTTTCACCCACATTGGGTTTCCACCTTATATCTTGTGTTCCTTTTGTGTGACCGTCTGTTCTACTTTTCCATTCCTGCTTACTGTTATATGGTTCTGACACACAGATTAATGATCAACATCCGAAGAATAAATTAAATTATAAGTATGGAAGGTATATGCAAGTTTCAATAGTCAGATCTGTAAATCCTTGTATAAATTTAAAAGAATTTGATAATACTGATTCACTGCCCCCCTCTCAGTATTATTTCCAACAATTGGTGTCAGAGTAGGTCCCTCAGGAAGAGCTTGATCGCTTGAAGTAAATCTATCATCATGAGAAACTACGAAAAAGAAGGATCTATGAGGCCACCGATTTTTGATGGGAGAAACTTCATCTATTGGAAGGTAAGAATCACTACATATCTTCAATCTCTTGGTACAGAAGTTTGGGATATTGTGGAAATAGGATACACATTTCCATCAACAACTCCTACAGATGCAGTTAGTAAGAAGCAGTATGAAACAAATGCGAAAGCTGTCAATACTCTATTAGGGAGTCTACCTCAATTAGAATTCATCAAGGCTATGCAGCTCAAAAGCGCAAAATAAGTATGGGGCAAGATCGTTCTGAGCAACGAAGGAGATGAACAGGTAAAATGAGAAAAATTACAAACTCTTAGAATTCAATATGAAAGTCTTAGAGTGCATAATGATGAAAGTGTGGCTAGCTATTTCCTACGTATACATGAGATCGTAAATTGTACGAAAAACATGGGTGAAGAAATAAAAGAATTTGTTTTGGTTGAAAAGGCTCTAAGATCTTTGTCTCCTAAGTTTGATTCAAAAGTTTTTGCCATCGAAGAAAAGCAGAATCTACAGAGCCTTACCATGTCAGAGCTGCGCGGAATTCTAACTACTTACGAGATGAGAAAAGGAGGACCATCAGATAGGAGAGAAACTGCATTCAAGGCTTCAGGAAAAGGAGATTACTATGAGGCAGGACATATGTCAGAAGAAGAGGAAGAATCAAATTTTGTAAAGAACCTTCAATGGGGAACTGGAAGATTCATAGGTAAGCTGCCTTTCAACTACTTTTCTTGTGGTATACTCAGTCATTATGCTGCAAAATGTCCTCACAAAGATAAACTAGATAAAGGTAAGGAACCTGTTAGATGGAATAGAAAACAGAATGTAAATAAGAAGAGCTATTACATGCATGAAGAGAGTGATCGATTTTCAAATAGTGATGGAGATGAAAAGGTAATGATGATAGAGTTTTGATGGCTTTTGAAGATGATAATTTCTTGGATGCTATAAATGAAGAAGGTCTTTATGAAGATTTTTCTAAACTTAATCTCTGTTTAGAGGAAAAGAAAATGACTATAGATACTCTAACATTCCAACTTGCTGAAAAATATAAACACAATGAAGAGTTAGAATGTGAAATTGTGGGACTTAGAAAAGAAATTGAGAAAACGAAAGCCCTTAATCTCAGATTTGCTAAAGGATCTAAAACTCTAGATGAGATTATCAAAGTGCAGCATTCTCCTCTAATGAAGACTGGTCTCAGATATTCTGAGGAAGCATCTTAAGCTCAGAAGCAAGTGCAGAAGCCATCCACCTCCAAAAGTTATCTTTATGCAGCGAGGAGAAGTGAACAAGTTTACAATCGATAGCACAAGCATAATGAAGATCACCAGGTAAATCAGGGACAATTTGCTTCAAGAATGATTAGAGATTATCGGGGGAAATATACATCAAGGATGAATAGAAGCCTCAACCAACCACAAGTAAATCATTCTCATATTGGCTCAAGAATGGATGGAAACTAAAATCATATGGTTGGTAGATTTGATAATCGCGAAAATTTCTTCAATGGCCAATATTTCTCTTGTCATAACTTTGGTCATAAAGCTGCTAAATGTGTTGCCTACAAGACCATCATGACTAGAGAAGCTCAAAAATAAAGGCATATGACAGGAATCATGAAAATAACCTACAATAATTACTCTGCTCTTGAAAATGAAATAGAATGTTCTATCTGTAACAACTTCGGTCATGAAGATTCTGAATGTAGAAGCAAGTTTCGGTAAACAACTCAGAAGGAGAAAGCCTTTTGGAATTCCAAAACATGGAAAAAGAAAGAAACACAACCAAAAAAATGTGGGATAGCCCTATATGCTGAAGGACAGGAAAATCAATGGTACATCGACCGTGGATTCTCGAAACATATGACAGGTAATAAAGAAAAACTTCAGCCATATAGTGCCCTAGAAAAGGAAAAGAAGGCCTCGTTTGGAAATGACACGCCTGCATTCATAAAAGGTAAAGAATATGTTATTTTGAAAGAAAAGGCCAAGGCTGGTAATGTTATGTATGTTGATGGCTTAAAGCACAATCTATTAAGTGTCAGTCAGATGTGTGATCAAGGAACTGAGGTAATATTTCGATCAAATGGATGTATTATTCATGAGCTTGATACAGGAAAGACAGTGATCAGAGGCATAATAACTCCAAATAACTTATACGTATTCAACGGAGAACAACAACAATGCAATTTAAGGAATAATGATGAACACTGGCTATGGCACAGAGGACTAGGGCATCTTAGCTTCTCTTAGATAAGGAAAGCATGCAAATATTAGGCAGTTTGACATCTTCCTAACATCAGAATTCTAGACAATACAATATGAAAATCATGTCAAGTTGGTAAGAAAACCAGAACTAATTTCCCTGAGAAGGAAGGATCAGCTAGCAAGCCGCTTGAACTTGTCCACACCAATATATGTGGTCCAACTAGGAAAAGGTCACCTTTAGGAGAAGAGTATTTCATATTTTTCATTGATGAATTTTCAAGGATGTGTTGGATAGGACTCATGAAGTAGAAATATGAAGCCTTCAAAAAGATCAAGTCATTCAAAGCTTTGGTTGAAAACGAATCAAATCGCAGAATCAAATGCCTCAGATCTGATCGAGGAGGGGAATTTACCTGAGATGAATTATTCGATTTTTGTGAAGAACATGGAATAAGAAGGGAATTCTCTGCTCCTCAGAAAAATGGAGTAGTGGAAAGGATGAACAGAACGATTCAACAAATGGCTCATGCTATTCTTGATGAGTATGGAACTCTAGCAACCTTCTGGGGTGAAGTCGCACTTGCTGTCGTTACTATTCTCAACAAGACAAACATCCGGGTAAACAAAAGTCAGACTCCTCATGAAATTTGGTATGGTAAGACTCCCATGGTAAAATGCTTCAAAATTCTTGGAAGCAAATGCTACATTAAAAGGACTAATGAAAATTTTGGCAAGTTTGAACCTAGAGCGGATGAAGGCATTTTACTTGGCTACTCTCCTCGAAGCAAAGCTTACAAATGTTACAATAAGAGACTTGGTAAGATTGTTGAAATTATTGATGCAGTGGTTTATGAAGAAGGAAATACTCCTAGGCAGGTAAAATCTGAAGATTTCAAGATGGCAAAGACTATCCGTCAACATGAAATCAGATTCATAATGAAGAAGAAACTCATGAGGCTCCAGAAGAACAGATAAGGGTAGAAGAAAAGAATCCATCCTGATACGTTCAGAAGAATCATCTAGAATCTCAAATTTTGGGGCAGAAAGAGGCAAGTGTACAAACAAGGAGAACCATTTCAGAAGCTTCAAGTTATCTAGTATTGCTCTCCTCCACTGAACCACATAATGTAAGAGAGGCTTGCAAAGATGAATGTTGGGTCAAGGCCATGGAAGAAGAACTCGAGTAGATTGAAAAGAATAATAATTGGGAGTTGGTTCATAGACCAAAAGGTAAGAATGTCATAAGGAAAAAATGGATCTTCAAAAATAAGCTGAATGAAAATGGGGATGTGGTTATAAACAAGGCAAAACATGTCTGTAAAGGGTATGCACAACAAGAAGGAATAGAGTTTGAAGAAACATTTGCACCAGTTGCCAGACTTGAGGTTATAAGAATCTTCCTTTCTCTGTCTAGCTTTTAGAAGTTCAAAGTATTTCAAATGGACGCGAAGTCTACTTTCTTGAATGGAGACTTGTAGGAAGAAGTATATATTGAACAACCAGATGGGTTTATTCTTGGAAATGATCCACAACTTGTATGCAGACTCAAAAAGGCTCTCTATGGCCTTAAACAAGCTCCTACGGCATGGTATTATCGTTGGATAAGTACCTCCATCAACAGTTCTTTATAAAAGGATCAACTGATAGCAACCTATATGTAAAGGTTGACAATGAAAAGTTGCTAATCCTTGTTGTGTATGTTTATGATATCTCTTTGGCAACAATGAAGAAGACATCAGTCAAAATTTTGCCTTGGTGATGCAAAAGGAGTTTGAAATATCCATGCTTGGTGAGCTCACATATTTTCTTGGTTTGCAAGTCCAACAAAATAAAGACGATATTTTTCTATCACAAACCAAGTATCTCAAGTAGATCTTGAAGAAATATGGGATGGAGGATTCAAAACTAGTATATACCCCTATGGTGACAGGAAGCAGCCTCAGTGCAAATGATGAATTAGCAGTAGTACATAAACCAACCTATAGATCCATGATTGGTAGTCTACTTTATCTAAAGGTACCTGACCAGACATTATGCATGCAATGGGAATAGTTGGAAGGTTTCAGGACAATCCAGAGGAAACTCATCTTCAGGCAGTTAAGATAATCTTCAAGTATCTTCAAGGAATTCAAAACTATGGCTTATGGTATCCTAGAGGTATAGATCTCACACTTCATGCATACACAGATGCGGATTGGGTAGGAAGTGTGGATGACAGGAAAAGCACTAGTGGTGGTGCATTCTTCATGGCTCCTAGGTTAGTATCTTGGTTCATCAAGAAACAAAGCTCTATTGCATTATCTACAGCAGAAGTAGAATATGTAGCTACTGCATCTTGCTGCACACAACTCCTTTGGATGATGCAAACATTGCAAGACATGCAAATCACTTGTACTCCACCTATCTCCATCTTTCGTGATAATACAAGTGCAATTAGTATTTCAAAGAATCCTGTCATGCATTCAAAGACTAAGCACATACCAATCAAGTGTCATTTTCCATGGGAACAAGTGCTTGAACAAAAGGTCAAATTGGAGTATGTTCCCTCTAAGGAATAAGTTGTTGATATTCTCACCAAAAAATTGCCCAAAGAGACCTTTGAATACCTCAAACAAAAGCTGGCAGTAGTTGATGCATCATCTTGTTGTTGAATCTTATCATTTTTAGCGATTGTTGGTTGTAGACGAGTTCCATATGGGGTATACGCGTACATTCGCTGGTTTATGTGGGTACAGTCGACTTGAAGAAAAGGAAGAATGACAAGAGTCTGATATGGGTCTATCAGAGACCATCTGGCACAGGTTCAGGGGGAGCATATGTTCTTCAAATAATGCATTGTTGGCATTATCATAGAAGATCTTGGTTCAGTTCTTCAAATATTTTGATTTCAGAAGGAGAAAGTGCATAAGGAGAACATGGAGACTGATCTGAATAATGATTAACAGATGTTGTTGATATTTTGTCTCTATCTTTCTTTTGTTAAGGTCATGTAACGGCCTATCTTGGTGCCCCACCATGGCTGGGATGGATAATGTAATATGCTTATTATATCATGTATCCCCACTTGGTTGGGAGTCGTATGTATAAGTCTTTGGTGACAGGAAGGTCAGTTATGATGTATAAAGTCATATTTATTTGTAGAACATCTTCTTGCAGATCTTGCCTATATGTCAGGGAGAGCTTGGACAACATAGTAGAGCAGAGATTTCAGCATGTACTCAGGGGGAGCATAACCCTTTGCCCTTGATGTCAAAGGGGGAGAAAAGACTTTGAGTGACTTTGGGTTGCCATCAAGTCCAAAGGGGTAGATTTTTGGCATTATGACATAGGTTGGCTCGATGACATAAGTTTTGTCCTTGATGGAAACTCACTCAAAGTGCAGATTACAAGTTCAGGCTCTAAAAATAGTAGAAAATGAGATACCCGCAGGCTCTTGTTCACAAAGCCATGGATGTACGTAGGTGCACCGAACAAAAGTTGCGGACATGTACGCAGGTTCTCCGATCAAAAAGTGCGGATGTAAAGTACATGCACTTTCATGCAGAGAAAAGTGCGCACGTGGAAAATCTTATGGTTGGTCCATGGTATTTAGTCCGTCATTTCTGATCCTATGGTTTTGGTCCATGGTTTCTGCATCTAAATTTTTGAACCCAGGTTTTGGGACCCTAGTATTGGATCTCTATGGTTTTGGACCATGGTTTGAGTAAGGCCTAGACTATAAAAAGGAAAGGAGATCATTTGGGTGGGCAACTAATGCGTTTAATATCTTGAGAGGAGCAAGATATGAAATACTGGTGATCGGTTGATGAGTTACAGCTGGACATGAATCAAGGAGAAACCTGAGCATTACAAGACGGATCTACTGATGGGTCGAGATCTCTTTGGCGCATTATCAGATCTGTAAATATGATAATTTGGGGTATAACTAAAGTCTGAAAAATTATCTATACTCGCAGGTCTGACAAAGCGTAGGCGCGGAGATTCGCAGGCTCGACACAGTGCAAGCACGTATACCCGCAGGTCCGACACAGTTTAGGAACAGATAGTCGCAGGATCGTCACAGTGCAGGTGCATATATCCACAAGTTTTACATATCGCAGGTGCAGAGTCCGGAAGACTGACATAGTGGAGGTGCGGATACCCGTAGGTTGGCCACAGAGAAGGCGCAGACATACGTAGGTTTCTATTGGTGAAGTTGTGGTCTTTTCCTTGAAATATGTTTTACCTGCTTTTGTCTATTACTGTAGTGTTCAGGGTTCTGATTTGTTGTCCGGTTACTGGTACTATGTTCTGAAAAGTTATTGATTCAATATTTGCACAAGGAAGTTGGTTGATTGCAGATCTATTTGATGTTTGATTGATATTCATGGATCCAATTTGAAAATTTATGAAACGTGGTCCCCGGAAGAAAAGAGAAGTCTTTTGTAGGTCAGCACCTATGTACTAGTACCTCAGCTAGTACAATAGCTAAGGGGGTTGTAGCTCCCTTCTAGAAGAGTCTAGGGAATGAGAGAAGGTTGTAGTCTTTTGCAGGTTGAATTCTGCGTGATGGTATAATACTGCACCAGTACAAAATCATTGGAAAAATATGTTTCTAATTGAAAGAAGATAGAGACATATTGCAACAAGTGGTTTTCACCCACATTAGGTTTCCACCTTATATCTTGTGTTCCTTTTGTGTGACTATCTGTTCTACTTTTATGTTCCTGCTTACTGTTATATGGTTCTGACACACAGATTAATGATCAACATCCGAAGAATAAATTAAATTATAAGTCTGGAAGTTATATACAAGTTTCAATAGTCAAATCTACAAATCCTTGTATAAATTGAAAATAATTTGATAATAGTGATTCACCCCCCCTCTCAGTATTATTTCAAACAGAGATAGAGGTGGAGAGAGGGAGGAGTAATAATGGAGAGATGGAGAGAGAGTGAGGGAGAGAGGAGAGGAGGGAAGAGAAATAAGAGGAGAGGATAGAGATAGGGAGAGAAGGGTAAGGAAGAGAGATGGATACATAGATATGGAGAAGGATAGGGAAGGGGGGAGATAGTGATAGAGCTGAACGAAAGAGAGAGAGAGAGAGAGGAAGAGTGATTTGGGGGGGAGAGATAGAGGGAGGTGGGAGATAAGGGATAGAGAGGAAGGAAGATAGAGATGAGGAGAGAGAGATGGAATTAGAAGGAGTAGGAGAGGGAGGGAACAATAAAAACATAGAAGGAGAAATGTGGAGAGAGAGGGGGTGACAAGGGACTCATGGAGAGAGATTGAGGGAGAGAGGAGAGTGGGTGGGAATAGAGAGAAGGATATAGATAGAGAGGGAGAAAGGGGAAGAGAGAGATAGTCCGAGAAGGGGAATAGAGGGAGAGAAAGTGTGTATGTTTGTGGGGTGAGATAGAGAGAGGGAATAACAAAGAGACAAAAATACAAATATAGATATTATATAGCATTATATAACTAACCTAGATCCATATCAACCCTATAACTATCAAGTGCCAGGAGGAATCCAATCTCTTGAGGTGAAAACATTTCCTCAAGTTTTTCATTAGAAAAATAAGTTTGCACCTCAAGAGATTAGAACCCCCTCAACGCTTGATAGATCCGGGGTTAAGATGGATGTAGGTCAGTTAATATGAAATTAAAGTAGTTTTCATTTGATATTATAGTTCTTAAAAATTAAAATTTCCCCTTAAATTAATTTCAAATTAGAACTAGATCCAATTAGATTCAATGAATATATTATTAAAAAATACATAAAATAATTTTTTTATTAAAAAATATATTTTTAAAATTAGAAATTATTAGAGATACATAGTGTAAACTTGGCTCACCTATACACCATGTTAGGATGAAGAAGCGTTTAAGGAAGGATGACCTTTCAACCAATCTTTAACAACCTTTCAATCCCCTATCACTTCTAAGTTTATATTGCTTGATACAATTGAGATGGATGACATAAAAACCTAATCCATATTATTATAGTACTTGTTAGGTAATTGTATTTTTGTTCTTAGACTAAATTAGTCATTCACATTAGTAATTTTTAGTTGTATCACTTATTAGCTAGTCACATATTTTAACCTGTGACTAAATTAATGATTTATGTTAGTCGTTTTTAGTTCAGTCACTTAAGATTGAACATTTTGATAGTATTTTGCTTGGAAAAGTTGTGATGATGAACATTTTTAGTCACCCGGTCACTAATTTCTCATTTTCTACTAGCGGAATGATCATCCACAAAATATCATAGACATATGTAGTGGGAAGGTGCCCATGCCTTCCCCCTAATTAGTGCAGTGATTGTTGTAGTGCTACCCCATCCCATAATTCCTCTCCATTTTGCACCACATATGCGTATTGAATGTCCTTATCCAATTGTTTTTAACACTAATCCTTCTAGGAAGAAGTGGGAATGTCCACTTAAGAGAAGGAAAGGACAATATGATTTTGTTAATAAAATCATTTATTGGTTACATTTCTAGTGACCTTATTTCTTGAGTAGCAAACTTGAGAGGGAATAATGAATGGAATTTGCTTGAGGATGATAGATATTTGAGATATGAGGGAATCCAATATAAAAAAAAGTTGAGATTTTATATATTTTCTCAATAGATCAATTTCTTACTATTTACTTTTAATAAATAAGAGTCACTTTCAACTACGAGAATAGAGAATCCTCATGAGACGGTGACTTAAATCCCTTTTTTTGAGAGCCTAAAACTGAACTACAATATTGTATGTGCGTCAAAGGGAACCATCAAACATGTAAATTTTCTTATTAAGATGATTTTTGAAGAGGCCTCCATATCAAAACTCCCAAGGATTTCCTTTTGAGACATCATCAATGTTAAGTTCAAGGACATTTGGAGGATGAGGTGATTGAGCATTAGGGGGATAAAAGGATGGGGTGGAGGGGGGAAGGGTTGGGGATAGAGAGGGAAGGGAGAGATGAATATTTGTCAAGATATGTAGATCATCAAGTGAGGCGTACTAGTTATTGAAGGACCAAGTGGAGTGTGGGACCATTTGATGGATGTGAAGAATGATTTAGGACTTAACTATAACAACAAAGGTAACTAAATTTTGTAACACTATGGAATTGCATTATTTAAATATGAGCCAAAACATGAAACCTAGAAGAAAGTACCTTTCTTAGTTAAAAATGGTATTTAGGAATGGATAAGCATACCCATCCTAAATCTTCTTCAATATATCTAAATAATTTTTGTCAAGCTCATAAAAAAAATGGACATGTTTAGTTCAAAAATATTCTGCAAAAGGATAAGAAATGAAAATATGATGCACTATAAGCATTAGAATAATAGAGGTATAATAAGGAACAACCGTTAAATATTTTATGATTGATTTATTCCTATGTGAGATCCCTTTTACTAGATAAAAACCACATAAAATGGGCTACCCTAGGCTAGAGGTTTAGGGATAAAATATTTTTCGAGATTAATTGTGAGGAGATTTGATGATGTCCTTCAACATGTTCATGTGCCTCAATGACCATAGACATCCCTTGTGTCTAATAACCCCTCCTAAGCTTATCTGGATTGTTGGCAATAGTTATTTTCCTTCCTTGGATTTCTTTCTCAAATATGTCTCAAATATTTGAGAAGGTTTTAGGATCCTGAATTTCTCTAGATTGCCACATTCTCTAGTTTGAGGTTTCATGCTCAATAGTCAAAAAGTATTTGGCCATGCTAGAACTTTCGTTTTTATTAATATCTTCTATGTCCCAGAATTTTTCCATTCCTCGTAATATGGGCAGTTTTTACCATGAGTCTACTTATAAAAATACTAATCTTCAATTTCTTATTTCCTAGAAACAATGTTATTGAATTAGAATTTTGTCTTTGTTTGCTAGGTTCCATATACATGATCTTGGAACATTGTTCTAAATTCTTAGTCATTGATATAGAGATTTATTGGGGGCATATTTTTCTTCCTATATCTGTTTCCATAGTTCCTCCCCTTTTGGATCGAGCATGACCATAGTTTATTTCCCAAGTCATCACTACTAAGGAGCATTTGCTTTCCTAAAGAGTTCCTCCCTAAAGGAAGTAGTGCTAGAGCTGTCTAAAGGATATTAAAATTACATTTAGTTTATCCAATGAAGATATTTGATAGATTGGGGGCCGAAGAGAACATATATAAGTAGAACTAAATGAAAAACTAGGTTTAGGGAGCAAATGGTCTAATTATTTAATTTATTCGAAATATTAATAAATAAGTCTTTCCAATGGTTAGAATGGAGGGAATTATCTACTAATTATGCTCCAAAATATTTCGCTATGAAAAATCTATATTGAAATATGTGTATCTTATAAATATAATATTAAATAATATGATGAGTTTTAAAAAAGTGGATCTAATATTTCCCTTTGTTGGTGAAGTTACTTGAGGAATTTATGAAGCCTTCAAAAACAAAATTGATCATGTTGGCTTGTTTAACTGTATGGATTCTCATGAGAATTTTGTCATTGATGATTTTTTGATGAGAAATTTGAAGGTCATTACCAAAAATTCTAACGGATTTTACTCTCTATTCCCAATCAAACATAAGAGGGGAATTACCAAGGCCTTTCACTCGAAGAAAAGAGGAAATATGAGAGATGATACCATTGTTAAATGAATCATGCAGATTTGAAGGTTCTTTCTTGATATCAATTAAGAAATAATTATGAGAATGGAGATGATATCAAAGAGCCAACTGAGCTAGACCATTGTTTTCGGAATCCACAAATTCTCCATAGAGGATTTTCACATCATTTGACGGAACTAATCTTCCTCAAAAATTATGGAGGTAATCAAGGATTTAAGGTGGTTGGAGATCATTTCTAAGATAACATTCTAGATGGAAATATATAGGGAGATATATTATGGAAGCCACCAAGATCAAGGGAGTTATTGGATTTGGGGATGAGATTAAGTAAGGTGGTCTTTAAGGGAGGGAGAATTGGTGTTTATTTGTGAGGTTCCTTGACTACTGAAAATGTGACATGGCTTTGGAAGGTCACACAAGCTTGAAACAAAATTGTAGTCATTCTATTTGGCCTGGGGGATTTATTTTTGGACATATTCATTACATATTCTTCCACTTTTGTGACTGTGATGTACTTCAATAACACCTCATTCTTATAAGGATAATCAAGTGTGGGAATGTTACCTTTAATTTCTTTTTATTACTTATTGTCTATTAAGTTTAGGATCCTTAAAATATTGTTGTAGTATCCAACATGCTCGTTCTTTAGATCCTTATTATTTTTTAGTTTTCCATTTTAAAATTTAAAAGGGGAGAAAATTATATTATGATTTCCATGCTTGACGATTGACCTGTGGAAGAATTTGGTATTTCACCCCATATTTAATCCATTGGATCTTATACTTTCATTTCTATTGGATTTCACCTTATAATCTATCCTCTTATTTGCAAAGGGTGTCTTCCTATTCTTTAATTTGGTTCTCTATTCTTCTCTCTAGGACGATCCTTTGTTGGATATGTTCCATTTTATGTTCCAATATCTAAATGGCTTGGAAGATGTTACCAATTTCTTCTTTATTCATTTATTTTACGCATCCTTTTAGAATTTTGAGTTTGTATTGGAAGAAATGAAAGAAGGAGGTATTTGTAACTTTAATTTTTACCACCATGTACCCACTTTATCTAAGACAGGCAATATCTTTAGCAAAAAACATTCGAAGCATAAAGGCCTATCCTAATGACCTACATTTAGATCTATTTCTAGACAAATTGGATAGAGATTTGAGCCTTTGCATGGGAGGATATAGGCATATAAAATATATATATCTTTATAAAGGAAATTTATAAATAAGAAATCTATTTAGTCGAAATGCTATTTATTGTGTACCTCAAATTTTGTTGTTTTGGGTAAAAATTCCATTCACTATGTTGACATTGGTGACTTTTAACAACTACACCATATCTCTTAATTAAGAGAAATCCACATCTAATATGAAAATTCCACATATTTTTTATCTAATGAATTAATCATATTGAAATCTCTTCCCCTTATCTATAGATCATCCTAGTGAAGACCACTTATATGTGCAAGGGATTGAAGAAAATACTTCTTTTCTAAAAGGAAATGAGGGCCATAGATGGTGTATACATCCTGTTGGCATTATGACATAGGTTTGGCACAGGTTTGGCTCGATGACATAAGTGTTGTCCTTGATGGCAACTCACTCAAATAACAAATCACAAGATCAAGCTCTCAAAATAGTAGAAAATGAGATACACGCAGGTCCCTGTTCACAAAGCTACGGACATTGATAGGTTCTGCAGGTGCGCCAAAAAAAAAGTGCAGACATATTCACAGGTGTACCAAAAAAAATGTGTGGTCGTAAAATACACACACTTTCATGTAGAGAAAAATTTGCACATGTGGGAAATCTTATGGTTGGTCCATTGTATTTAGTCTAACATTTTTGATCTTATGGTTTTGGTCCATGGTTTTTCTTCTAAAGTATTGAACCTAGGTTTTGGGTCCCTAGTATTGGATCTCTATGCTTTTGGACAATGGTTAGAGTAAGGCCTAGTCTATAAAAAGGAAAGGAGATCATTTGGCTGGGCACTCATGTGTTGAATATCTTAAGAAGAGAAAGATCTGAAATACTGTGATCAGTTGGTGAGTTATAGCTGGACTTGAATCAAGGAGAAACCTGAGCATTACAAGACAGATCTACTGATGGGTCGAGATATCTTTGACGGATGATCAGATCTGTAAATCTGATAGTCAGGGGTATACTTGAAGTCTGATAAATTATCTATACCCGCAAGTCCACAGGTCCGACACAACGCAGGTGCGGAGATCTGCAGGGTAGACACAGCGCGGGTGTGGATACACGTAGGCTAGACACAGTGCGGGTGTGGATACCCACTGGCTAGACACAACATAAGTCCGGAGAGCTGGAAGCTCGACACAGCGGAGGTGCGGATACCCGCAGGTTTCTATTGGTGAATTTGCAGACTTTTCCTAAAATATGTTTTAGCTATTTTTGTCTATGACTGTAGTGTTTAGGGTTCTAAATTGTTGTCTGGTTGATGTGTGCTGAGAAGTTATTGATTCAGTATTTGTACAAGGAAGTTGGTTTATTGCAGACCTATTTGATGTTTGATTGATATTCATGGATCTAGTTTAAAAATTTATGAAACGTGGTCCCTAGAAGAAAACACAAGTCTTCTATAGGTTAGCACCTACGTACTAGTACCTCAGCTAGTACAAGAGATAAGGGGGTTTTATCTCCCTTGTAGAAGAGTCTAGAGAACGATGGAAGGTTTTAGCCTTCCGCAGGTTGAAGCCTGCGTGCTGGTATAAGACTGCACTAGTACAGAATCATTGTAAAAGGAAGTTTCTAATTGAAAGAAGATAGAGACATATTGCAGCAGGCGGTTTTCACCCACATTGGGTTTCCACCTTATATCTTGTGTTCTTTTGTGTGACTGTCTGCTCTACTTTTCCACTGTTATATGGTTCTGACATATAGATTAATGATCAACATCTGAAGAATAAATTAAATTATAAGTCTGGAAGGTATACACAAGTTTTATTTGTTAGATCTGCTAATCTTTAGATAAGTTGAAAAGGAATTTGATAATACTGATTCACGCCCCCTCTCAGTATTATTTTCAACAATTGGTATCAGAGCAGATTCTTCAGGAAAAGCTTGATCGCTTGAAGGAAGATCTATCATCATGAGAAACTACGAAAAAGAAGCATCTATCAGGCCACCGGTTTTTGATGGAAGCCACTTCGTCTATTGGAAGGTAAGAATCACTACATATCTTTAATCTCTTGGTACATAAGTTTGGGATATTGTGGAAACTGGATACACATTTCCATCAGCAACTCCTACAGATGCAGCTGGTAAGAAGCAATATGAAACAAATGCAGAAGCTATTAATACTCTATTAGGAAGTGTATCTCAATCAGAATTCGTCAAGGTTATGGAACTCAAAAGCGTAAAAGAAATATGGGACAAGATCGTTTTGAGATATGAAGGAGATGAACAGGTAAAATGAGAAAAGTTACAAACTCTTGGAATTCAATATGAAAGTCTTAGAATGCATAATGATGAAAGTGTGGCTAGTTATTTCCTACGTATAGATGAGATCGTAAATTGTATGAAAAACTTGGGTGAAGAAATAAAATAAGTTGTTTTGGTTGAAAAAGTTCTAAGATCCTTGTCTCCTAAGTTTGATTCAAAATTTTCTGCCAGAGAAGAAAATAAAAATCTACAGAGCCTTACCATGTCATAGTTGCACGGAATTATATCTTCTTACGAGATGAGAAAAGGAGGACTATGAGACAGGATAGAAGTTGCATTCAAGGATTCAGGAAAAGGAGATTACTATGAGGCAGGACATGTGTCAGAAGAAGAGGAAGAATCAAATTTTGTCAAGAACCTTCAACGGGGAACTTGAAGATTCAGAGGTAAGTTGCCTTTCAAATGCTTTGGTTGTGGGAGAGTCGGTCATTATGCTACAAAATGTCCTCATAAGGGTAAACTAGACAAAGGTACGAATCCTGTTAGATGGAAAAGAAAATAGAATGTAAATTAGAAGAGTTATTACACACATGAAGAGAGTGATGGATTGTCAAATAATGACGAATATGAACAAGGTAATGATGATAGACTTTTGATGGCTTTTGAAGATGATGATTTCTTGGATGCTATAAATGAAGAAGGTCTTTATGAAGAAATTTCTAAACTTAAAGTTTGTTTAGAGGAAAAGAATATGATTATAGATACTCTAACATTCCAACTTGCTGAAAAGGATAAACACAATGAGAGTTAGAATGTGAAATTGTGGGACTTAGAAAAGAAATTGAGAAAACAAAAGCCCTTAATCTCAGATTTGCTAAAGGATTTGAAACACTAGATGAGATTATGAAAGTGCAACATTCTCCTCTAATGAAGACTGGTCTCGGATATTCTGAAGAAGCATCTCAAGCTTAGAAGCAAGCGCGGAAGCCATCCACCTCCCAAAGTTATCTTGATGTAGCAAGGAGAAGTGAACAAGTTGACAATCGATAGCAAGAGCATAATGCAGATCACCAAGTAAATCAGGGACAATTTGCTTCAAGAATAGATTATTGGGGGCAATCTATGTCAAGGATGAACAAAAGCCTCAACCGACCACATGTAAATCAATCTCATATTGGCTCAAGAATGGATGTAAACTACAATCATATGGTTGGTAGATTTGATAATCGCAGGAATTTCTTCAATGGCCAATGTTTCTCTTGTCATAAATTTGGTCATAAAGCTGCTCAATGTGTTTCCTACAAGACCATCATGACTAGAGAAGCTCAAAAACAAAGGAGCATGGCAGGAATCATGAAAAGAACCTACAATAATTTCTCTTCCCTTGAAAATGAAATAGAATGTTCTATCTGTAACAACTTCGGTCATGAAGATTCTGAATGCAGAAGCAAGTTTCGGCAAACAACTCAGAAGGAGCAAGCCTCATTGAATTCCAAACATGGATAAAGAAAGAAACGCAACCGGAAAGATGTGGGATAGCCCTATATGTGGAAGGACAGGAAAATCAATGGTACATCGACAGTGGGTGCTCAAAGCATATGATAGGTAATAAAGAAAAAATTCGGTCATATAGTGCCTCAGACAAGGAAAAGAAGGTCTCATTTGGAAATTAAAACCTTGCATTCATAAAAGGTAAAGGCTCTGTTTGTTTGAAAGAAAAGGTCAAGGCTGGTAATGTTATGTATGTTGATGGCTTAAAGCACAATCTATTAAGTGTCAGTCAGATGTGTGATCAAGGAACTGAGGTAATATTTCGATCAAATGGATGTATTGTTCGTGTGCTAGATACAGGAAAGACAATGATGAGAGGCATAAGAACTCCAAATAACTTATACGTACTCAAGGGAGAACAACCACAATGCTATTTAAGAAAGAATGATGAACACTGGCTATGATACAGAAGACTAGGGCATCTTAGCTTCTCTCAGATAAGGAAAGCATGAAAATATCAGGCAGTTCATGATCTTCCTTACATCAGAATTCCAGACAATACAATATGAAAATCATGTCAATTTGGTAAGCATACGAGAACTAATTTCCCTGAGAAAGAAGGATCGGCTAGCAGGCCAGTTGAACGTGTTCACACAGATATATATGGTCCAGCTAGGAAGAGATCACCTTGAGGAGAAAAGTATTTCATATTGTTCATTGACGACTTTTCAAGGATGTGTTGGATAGAACTCATGAAGTATAAAGATGAAGCTTTCAAAAAGTTCAAGTCATTCAAAGCCTTGGTTCAAAATGAATCAAATCACAAAATCAAATCCCTCAGATCTGATCAAGGAGGGGAATTTACCTCAGATGAATTTTTCTATTTTTGTGAAGAACATGGAATAAGAAGGAATTTTCTGCTGCAAGGACTACTCAACAAAATGGATTTGTGGAAAGGATAAACAGAATGGCTCAACAAATGGCTCGTGCTATGCTTGATGAGTCTGGAACTCTCGCAACCTTCTGGGGTGAAGTCGCATTTGCTGCTATTACTACTCTCAACAAGACAACCGTCCAGGTAAATAACACTCAGACTCCTCATGAACTTTGGTACGATAAGACTCTCAAGGTAAAATACTTCAAAATTTTTGGAAGCAAATGCTACATTAAAAGGATTGATGTAAATCTTGGCAAGTTTGAACCTAGAGTAGATGAAGGCATTTTACTTGGCTACTCTCCTCACAGCAAAGCTTACAAATGTTATAATAAAAGACTCGGTAAAATTGTTGAAAGTATTGATGCAGTGGTTGATGAAGAAGGAAACACTCCGAGGCAGGTAAAATCTAAAGATTTTAAAGATGGTGAAGACTATCCATCAACATCAAATTAGATCCATGACGAAGAAGAAACCCATGAGGCACCAGAAGAACAGATAAGGATAGAAGAAAAGACTCCATCCAGATACGTTCAGAAGAATCATCCAGAGTCTCAAATTTTGGGGCAGAAAGAGGGAGGTGTACAAACAAGAAGAACCATTTTAGAAGCTTCAAGCTATCTATCATTATTGTCCTCCACTGAACTGCAGAACGTAAGAGAGGCTTCCAAAGATGAATGCTGGGTCAAGGCCATGGAATAAGAACTTGAGCAGATTGAGAAGAATAACACTTGGGAGTTGGTTCCTAGACCAGAAGATAAGAATGGAATAGGGAGAAAGTGGATTTTCAAAAATAAGCTAAATGAAAATGGGGATGTGGTTAGAAACAAGGAAAGACTTGTTTGTAAAGGATATGTGCGACAAGAAGGAATAGACTTTGAAGAAACTTTTGCTCTAGTTGCCAAACTTGAGGCCATAAGAATGTTCCTTTCTCTCTCTAGCTTTCAGAAGTTCAAAGTATTTTAGATGGACGTAAAATCTGCCTTTCTGAATGGAGACTTAAATAAAGAAGTATATATTAAACAACCAGATGGGTTTATTATTGGAAATGATCCAAAACTTGTATGTAGGCTCAAAAAGGAACTCTATGGCCTTAAACAGGCACCAAGGGAGTGGTATTATTGGTTGGACAAGTACTTCCATCAACAAGGTTTTATAAAAGGATCAACTGATAGCAATTTGTATATAAAAATTGACAATGATAAGTTGTTGATACTTGTTGCGTATGTTGATGATATCATCATTGGTAGCAACGAAGAAGACATGAGTCAAAATTTTTCCTTGGTGATGCAGAAAGAGTTTGAAATGTCCATGCTTGGTGAGCTCAAATATTTTCTTGGTTTACAAGTCCAACAAAACAAAGATGGCATTTTATTATCACAAACCAAATATCTCAAGCAGATCTTGAAGAAATATGGGATGGAGGATTCAAAACCAGTATGTATCCCTATGGTGATAGGATGCACCCTTAGTGCAAATGATGAATCGGCAACAATACATCAACCAACCCATAGATCCATGATTGGTAGTCTGCTCTATCTAACAAGTACCCGACCAGACATTATGCATGCAGTGGGAATAGTTGGAAGATTTTAGGCAAATCCAAAGGAAACTCGTCTTCAGGCAGTTGAGAGAATTTTCAAGTATCTTCAAGGAACTCAAAACTATGGCTTATGGTATCCTAGAGGTACAGATCTCACACTTCATGCATACAAAGATGTGGATTGGGTAGGAATCGTGGATGATAGGAAAATCACTAGTGGTGGTGCATTCTTTATGGGTCCTAGATTGGTATATTGGTTCAACAAGAAACAAAGCTCTATTGCATTATCTACATTTGAAGCAAAATATGTAGCTGCTGCATCTTGCTGCACACAACTCCTTTGGATGATGCAAACATTGCAAGATCTTCAAATCACTTGTACTCCACCTATCTGCATTTTTTGTGATAATACCAGTGCAATCAGTATTTGAAAGAATCCTGTCATTTATTCAAATACTAAGCACATACCGATCAAGTATCATTTTCTCTGAGAACAAGTTATTGAACAAAAGGTCAAATTGGAGTATGCTCCCTCTAAGGAACAGGTTGCTGATATCCTCACCAAACCACTGCCCAAGGGGACCTTTGAATACCTCAGATAAAAGCTGGGGGTAGTTGATCCATCATCTTGTTGTTAAATCTTGTCTGGTTCAGAGATTGTTGTACACGAGTTTCATATGGGATATACGCATACGTACGTTGGTTTATGTGGGTACATTCATGTATATTTTGACTTGAAAAAAAGAAAGGATGAGAAGAGTTTGATATGGGTCTGTCAGAGACCATCTGGCATAGGATCACGGGGAGCATATATTCTTATAATAATGAATTATTGGAATTATCATAGAAGATATTGGTTCAATTCTTCAGTTTTTTTGATTTCAAGAGGAGCAAGTGGAGAAGGAGATCATGGATTTTGATCAAAATAATGTTTGACAGATGCTACTGATGTTTTGTCTCTATGTCTTATATTTCTTTTGTCAAGGTCATGTAACGACCTATCTTCGTTTCCCCATTATGCTTGGGATGAATAATGTGATGTGGTTATTATATCATGTATCCTCACTTGGTTGGGAGTTGTATGTATGAGTCTTTCGTGTTAGGAAGCTCAGTTATGATGTATAAAGTCAGATTTCTTTTTGAACATCTTCTTGAATATCTTGTCTATATGTCAGGGGGAGCTTGGACAACATAACAGAGTAGAAATTTCAGCATGTATTCAGGGGGAGCATAACCCTTTGCCCTTTTTGTCAAAGGGGGAGAAGGACCTTGAGTGACTTTGGGTTGCCATCAAGTCCAAAGGGGGAGATTTTTGGCATTATGACACAGGTTTAGCACAGGTTTGGCTTGATGACATAAGTGTTGTCCTTGATGGTAACTCAATCAAATAGCAGATCATAAGATCAGGCTCTCAAAATAGTAGAAAATGAGATACCTGCAGGTTCTTGTTCACAAAGCTGCAGACATTGGCAGGTTCCACAGGTGTGCTAAAAAAAAAAGTGCGGACATATTCACAGGTGTACTAAATAGAAAGTGCAGTCGTAGAATACACACACTTTCATGTAGAGAAAAATGTGCGCACATGGGAAATCTTATGGTTGGTCAATGGTATTTAGTCTGACATTTTTGATCCTATGGTTTTTGTCTCTGGTTTTGTTTCTAAAGTATTGAACCCAGGTTTTGGGTCCCTAGTATTGGATCTCTATGGTTTTGGACCATGGTTTGAGTAAGGCCTAGTCTATAAAAAGGAAAGGAGATCATTTGGCTGGGCACTCATGTGTTAAATATCTTAAGAAGAGCAAGATATGAAATACTGGTGATCGGTTGGTGAGTGATAGCTAGACCTGAATCAAGGAGAAACCTGAGCATTACAAGACAGATCTACTGATGGGTAGAGATCTCTTTGATGCATGATTAGATCTGTAAATCCGATAGTCTAGGGTGTACTTGAAGTCTGATAAATTATCTATACCCGCAAGTCCACAGGTCCAACACAACGCAGGTGTGGAGATCTGCAGGCTAGACACAGCGCGGGTGTGGATACCCGCAGGCTAGACACAGTGCGGGTGCGGATATCTGCAGGCTAGACATGGCGTAGGTCCGGAGACCCGCAGGCCCGACACAGCAGAGGTGCGGATACCCACAGGTTTCTATTGGTGAAGTTGCAGACTTTTCTTGAACTATGTTTTAGCAGTTTTTGTCTATGACTATAGTGTTCAGGGTTCTGAATTAGTGTCTGGTTGTTGTGTGCTGAGAAGTTATTGATTCAGTATTTGTACAAAGAAGTTGGTTGATTACATATCTATTTGATGTTTGATTTATATTCATGGATCTAGTTTGAAAATTTATGAAACATAGTCCCTGGAAGAAAAGAGAAGTCTTCTATAGGTTAGCACCTACGTACTAGTACCTCAGCTACTACAAGAGCTAAGGGAGTTGTAGCTCCCTTCCAGAAGAGTCTGGAGAATGAGGGAAGGTTGTAGCCTTCTGCAGGTTGAAGCCTGCGTGTTGGTATAAGACTGCACTAGTACAGAATCATTGTAAAAGGAAGTTTTAATTGAAAGAAGATAGAGACATACTGCAGCAGGTGGTTTTTACCCACATTGGGTTTCCACCTTATATCTTGTGTTCTTTTGTGTGACTATCTACTCTACTTTTTTATTGTTATATGGTTTTGAAATACATATTAATAATCAACATCTGAAGACTAAATTAAATTATAATTCTGGAAGGTATACACAAGTTTTATTAGTCAGATCTACTAATATTTATATAAGTTGAAAAGGGATTTGATAATATTGATTCACCCCCCCTCTCAGTATTATTTTCAACACATCCTAATTTTTCTAAGCCAAGAAAAAAAAATCATAAGGAGAGAATTTTGGGCCCTGTTATCTTATTAAAGATGTCAACTTTTATGGGTACCATAGGATGAATAATCCTCCTACTTGTCCTACCCCAGTTAGGGCCATTAATTGATAATGTTGAGAATTATGGGATGCCAAGCTACTAAGATTTTAACCTAAGAATTTGGTTTAAGTGTAAAAAAACATGGGAGTTCCTTTCTAATAATATCATTAAAAACCATCTACTTTCTCTATCAATCTGCTTTCCTTATATTCTAAGGTATTATGTTCATTAAGAAGGTGGTTGGCTCAAGGAAAAAAACTCCTTTATTAGCACTACCTTCTTTGACTTGGATAACATCTCTCATTTTTTTGTATTAGATATATACTACTCTTTTTTTCTTCCTTTTTATCTTCTTTGCCTAACTTAGGTGGTTCCTTGAAGGCATGGGTATGGATCCCAAAGGAATGTTTGATTAGTTGGATCATGGTGATGTCGAAGCTTTGTGATTCCTAACTTTCAGATAATATTGGTACAATATCTATATCTATTTATTTGGTATGGAACGTGTATACTTTCCTTTTATTATCAAATCAATGATGATAGGGGTATTTCATATAGATCCATGTCCTGTTATTTATCTTGATACATTTTTCCTGACACATCCATCAACTCTACCTCTCTTTTAGGTGGGTTTTATTTCCGTGCTTAAGGGTTCTTCAATTTCTTAATGAGTGCCTCCTACTTTGGGTCTTCATTGCTTAGTGTAATATTTTTTATCTCCTTATATTTTAGTCATGTTGATCTAGTGTTGCAAGGATTTCATAAAGATTCCTAGGCTAAAAAAGCTTTGTAGATCATGACATTGGGGCTTTATGATTCCCTTTCGACGTGGAATTTTTATGTAAGCCTTCAAAACATTTTATTGGGATTTTATTTGTTGTGGCTTCTAGTGGCATAAATGGAAATTGTTCCAAAAGGTTGTAATACTCATGGACATTTCCATAGTAGAGAAGAAGATGTTCATAGCCTAGTATTTGCATACATATCTCATCATTGTAGGAGATATTGATTGATTCTAAAAGTGGACGGGGGATGTTCATAAAAACATATATCTGAGCTTAAGATGTTTGTCTAATTTGTTTTATCACCTCATAGTTTTTGAAAAATGCACATATTACATTTCCTCTTCCTTCTTAAATTTCCTCTTCCCAATACACCTTCAAAGGAGAGAATATTTGTACAAAACTGGGGCTACCGAGAAGCTCCCTTTTACTAGGAAATAACTCTAGATAAAAAAACTCATGACTAGGCCTCTACTGAATAAATGGGCTCCATTTTCAAAGACCTACATTTTCCCCCTAGATTGGAAAATATCATCATGAAAAGGATTTTGGCTCCAAGCTCCAAATCAATGTGGCCCTTAGGTTTCCATTTTTACTTAATCCAAGATACTAGACTATATTATGAGGCACATGTACCTATAAATTTGTAGATGAAGGCATGATATTTCACTTGTTAAATAAAATTTCTTATTTTATTTGATTGAACCTCATATTTATGGTGTTGGATTAGCTTTTAGAAGCATTGTACATGATTTTGTTTTTTCCAAAATGCTCCAAGTGGAGGGCTATCGATCTACTAGTTTAAATGTTTTTCATTTCAGGATCATGATCTTAGTGATTCTTGAAATGTATAGACAAAAGGATCTTCTTTCCTCTTAATATCGAGTCCCTTGAGACGACATTCCTATAGAAATGGCTTGGACCCCACCCCTGAGGCGGCTACAACCATGGTCTCTTAGATTGGGATATTTTTTGCTATGGAAAATAGGATCCAAAGGAAGGAAATCATTTAGTGGATTTTTCTTGTTACTAATATTGAGATTAAGTATATTTTAGATGAATTAAATATGTTTTTTCTTCATTATTCCTACAGAAAATAAAAATACTAGGCCCCTTCTCATTATTTTTACCTAACATTCACCAAATAAAATACTTATTATTAAGAAGAATCCACAAAAAAAGAGTGAAATTTGGAGGATACCTGACCTTCCAATGTTCGTTTCACTACCAAATATCATTAGCTTCCCTTGGAATTAATAGAATATGATAGATCAAGTTGGATGAATAATTTCTTCCAACCATATTAACTCCCTAGAAAATCTCATCCTTAGTAGGGTTGTGTAACATGCTACACCACATTTACCCACTTTTAAATCCCTCCGCATAGATGTGAAGTGAAGTGCCACTATGACATGACTTGACCTCCTAGCTTTAGTAAAGTAATTGGGGCCTATAACTGAGACATACTAACCATAAACTGACATCCTACAGGGACTATAGATCACCTAAGAGGTCAAGAAACACCCGAGGTGGTCAATCCATGATATGGAACTTTATTTCAGTGACCTGGACTCCCAACCATACCCTTGAAACATCCTTCATGTATTATAAGGCCTCCAACTATACTCGCAAGCCTTGCTCCATGTGGTTGTGACCTAAATTGTCCAATTCAGTCCCTATGGTCCTCAAATCTGAGCCAAAATTGCAATCGAACCTTCATACAACTGCTTAGAACTTCTTGAGACTTTCTAGAAGGAGAAGTAACTTTATGACAAGCCTAAACATATAAAGCTGAATTAGAAACTCGATCTAACAAGGCCTAACCATGATAGTCATGTCATCAAACATATCATGAACATGTAATCTACAAGTCATGAATGTATATTTGAAAATAAGAGTCTAAAACTTATTTGAGATTCCCAAGAAGTTCTAATGCTCTCTCATAATTGTTTAAATAACATATTTTATCCCATGCATTCATCAACCATGAATAAAATAATCAAAACATAACAAGAGAAATAGCTAGAACATGTTATAGAACCATGCTTATAAACATCATATCACCATAATATTAACCATCAGAGAAAAACATCAAAAACACATAATAAAAAGTACAACTACCTAATAATCACAATACAAATATAATAGTTATTAACTTATGCAAAAGCCAACCAAGTCAGGGACTTCCACGTACCACCCAACCATAGATTGGGTTGAACCAAATATATCTTTCATCTAGTAACCCCCATGCCATATTCCAAGCATGAAGGTGGCAACTCAAGACATAAACAACCCAAGATTCTTGGAGATTAAACCATCTCTACCCTTAGTCAACTGTGATCCTTCCAAAATGAATCAACATATTGAAAATCCCAAAACAAGATTGTATGCCTCAGAGTTTATTCACGATTACCTTGAGGAATTACCCTATATCCACTATCTTTTGAGGGATTTTTGGAGATTAAACCACCCCCACCCTCGAACCTTGGGAATCTTGCTAAGAACACCTCACCTTGTTCGAAAACCTTCCAACAATTTTAAGATCAACCATAAAATAATCCCATCACACAATGGCTATTAAAAAATGGAAAAGAAAGTCTTAAACCATTGTCACACATAGAAAAATACATGAAAATGACAAAGAAAAAAAACCAAATACACAAATTCATGTACAATTCGTTCGAAAACCAACTAGGAAACACATGCAACTTTATACTTGTAAATGCCTCCTATTGAAGCTACTTGATACAACCTTCCTTGCTTGTCCTTTTATTTCCTTGCCCTTCGTTTCCCTTCCTTTTCTTGTTTTCTTCTCTTGGCACTCTCCTATGCCTTTCTCACTTGGCATAAGATGAAATTCACAAAAAGATAAACCAACAAGAGTGAGACTTAAAAAAAGTTGTGAATTGATCCTCATAAGCCTTTTTATGATCAAGGCCTCTGTTTTCTTCATTTTCTCATTTTTCCTTCAATAATCCTCACATGAAAATATGTGACCCTTCGTCACCCTTTTCTCCTATTTTCCTTTATTTTCATCAATAAATTCTAATTAATGCCTCTTTACCTTTTTCAATATCTTTTCCAATTTTCTTAGCCATAATCAATTGAAATGTCTCACACTAGGATGTTTTTCACAACATTCATCTTCGAATGTGTGTCCCATGAACTTAGTCTTATTATTTTTCCTTTATTAACTTTATTACATGAAATTTAACCCTAGGTTGTTACAGGTTAAACCTCACATCATTTCCTGAAAGAGATTTTAAGACATTTTCCCAATTAGTTTAGGAATATATTAGCATATCTAAATCATTAGTAGTCATCTAGCCTTATTCCCAGATGGTAGTAGAGGATGGATTTGGCATTAATTTAAATATGTCTTTCCTATAATTTTAAAATAGTAAACTATATATTTAGAATTATTAATTTTCCATCACATCCCATAATGGAACTATAACTTATCATAACTTCATATACATTACCATCTTTACAGGCTAGGAATGATCTAATGCCAAGGAAAGATAGAGTGATTTATTTCTATTGGGAAATTTAATTTCTTAAATTCTGGACATTAAATTTTTCAATATGGGATCGTAGGCTTGAGAGATGTAGTTATTGTATGTGCTAGATCATAGAATATGTTTAAGGAATTATTCAAATGGAAAGGAAATCCACTACATCTAGTTAATATTTACCATAGCTAGAGCTTTATGATTAATTATTTCTTTTGACTTTGTTCATTGTTATCATGTAGTAAAATTATATTTTATTTAGTACATGAAAATATGGATGGATTTAACTATATTTCCTAATCAAATGGACTTCTTATATGGGCTGTAACACCCCTAAAAATTTTCACCTTATGCATATAAAATTTTGGGTCCCCCCCTTGCTTTTACAAGTTTTCATTGTTTTTCTCTCTTTCATGACTTAGCCATACCTGTTAAAATGGTCCAAAAATCAAAAAATTAATTCCTTGGATCAATCCTTCGTATGGATTTCTTCCATAATAACTCCATCATAGTAACCATATTTGCATGATACAAATTTTGTTAAAGATGGCAATTATGCATCTGTTGGAAGTATGCTAGTTAAGGATTTTGTTTTAATTAATGGTCGAAATGATCTTGAGGTCACATGCACGTCCGCAAGCATTATAGTTCATATTTTGAGTAGTAACATATAGCACAAATACCTAGTTTTATTCATCTAGTTTGAGGCTTTAGTTTCATTGTTATCAACACTAAATATTTATGGAGTGGATTGTTAATTTGTTGTACACATGGCTAGACAAATTGCAATCACGTTGAATTATTTTCTAGGAAATAATTTTGTTTTTTAGAAGAAAGAATTTGATAAAGAATACAAATAGGTATATACTTGACAATATTAATGCCTTGGAAATAAATGAAGCATATGATGAAAAATGTATTCCAAGGAATAAAAGGAAGAATGGGAAAAATTTAAGGAGTGTGCAAAGAAACAATGATAATGAAAACACTAATAATAACTCTAAAAAACTAGAAAGTTCCACCACCATTAACCTTAGAAATATCACATTTGTTGTGAAGGACTCTTCTTAGTGATATATCGCAAGGTAGGGAAGATAATTGTGCTACATCGCAAGGTAGAGAAACTAATTTTTCCATATCACAAGGTAGGGAAGCTAATAGAACTACATCGAATAAAACTAAGAATTTTGGTGCTACATCATATGGAAGCAAATATTGGTGTGTTATAATGCATCAGGAGAACGCATGACGTAACCAAAACCTTTTTTAATTCCTCTGTTATATCTAGATGTTAAGTTATCGCATTAATTTTTTATTTCATCTAATTAGAATGGTTAAGTTAGTTAGAGGGAGGTAGGAGCCAGTCAACTATTATTGTTACTTTTATTTGGGATGGAACGATAGTTATAAGGTTAACTTATAGTGCCTTCAATTACAAATTGATCATGAACACAATTTGGATTGTGCACAATGTAAGTCTATGATGAATAGGTCAATAGAAGAAAATATATGTCTTGACCATATGGAGAAATGTTTGGCAAGCAAATTTGAGGCCGGTGAGGGATACTCAAAAGGTCAAATAAGCTTGTGCATAAGGTACATGTTTAAGAAGATTTTTACTTTCGAACTAACTTTAATGAAACATACAAATGAATTCATTGGTATATCACCATCTAAATTTGTTGCTACACTAAACCTAAGAGAGAATTTCATTAATTTCATGCAGAGCTCCCTTCAAGCATCCTTTGAAAAGAAAAACTATCAAATGTCTCCACCTTGAAAACAATATAAGACTCCTATCCTACAAACCTCTCTTTCCATTGCATCATATCAATCTTATGGAACAATATACCTACAAGGGCATATTTCCCATCTTGACAATATTTGTGAGCCTCCCTTGGAAAACGAAAGCTCATTGGAAGCATTGTCTATCATGCAAGCATGATGAAAGGTTATAGAAAAACATTCACATCACAAGAATGAATTAGAGAGTGAGAAAGAAAAAGAGGAATAAAGTGAATGCCTACAGTAGATAGTGCTACATAGAGTAGCCAATATAGATCGATTCTTGCTTGAAGACATAGAAATGGCATGACTCCATGTAATTGTAGGGAGAATGAGTGAACATCTAGAGGAATTTCAAGAGGATCTAAAATTAGAGCTTTGGGTGATCCTTGAAGGCACAGGAGGTCTTCCACATATAGTAGAATTTTCTCTTGTCTAAAATATTGTATAAGGCATGAGTGATCATACATCTATGTAAATTTCCAAGGGACGTAGATTTTAGTTAGGAATATTTGTTTCTATAAGAATAGGGGTTCAGGCCTTTTTGCATCGAAATATCAGTGTCACAAAACGCTCTTCATTCAGCTACTTTCCCATAAACAATGTAGAAATATAGCATGCTTGAGTAAACTTCCTGTTGATTATTGTAGCTATGAAATTCGTAACATCAAGAGTGGACTAACTAGACTTTACATGTGTGTTATTTTCAAAAAATTTGAGTTTGAGTTGAATAATTTCCAATGTGTGGGTTGTGTTATTTGTTCCCATTTGGCACACACATATATTATGGAATCTCATCATGACAAATAAGTATGACTATCAATCCTAAGTGTTGCATTAGAGGAAATTTGAGCCTAAAAGTTCCCATGATTTTTTCATGTAATTTCCATGTTATAATATGTAAACCAATCAAAATCCTTTAAATTTAAAAAGAGCTATATGTAAATATTTTGACAGGAAAAGAAAAAATACCTTTCTTGATTGTATATTAGGATTGTCCTCTTATAGGTCTGCTCAAATTTCAAGTGTAGACACTCATTAGATGTAGAATAAAATTACACACAGAACAACTATCCATTATGCATACGTTTGAGAATACCTACATTGAAAATGATTGAAGATATATTAAGAAGGTTCATTCAAATTCCGAGTGCCAACACTCATTAGACACAGAATTAATTTCGACGTCCAACAAGTACCAATTATGCATAGTTTTGGGAAGACCTGCATTGATAAAAATTGAAGATACATTTAAAAAGGGTGCTCGACACATGTTTTTAACATATCTTCGATTTTTATAAATGTGGGTCTTCTCAAAAGTATGCATAATGGGTAGTTGGAGGTGGAATTTAATTTGGCATGAAAAAACTGTTTACACTGGAAACTTGAGTAAACCTATAAGAAAATAAGCCTAAAATGCAATTAAAAATTGTTGTTTTTTTTCTTTTCCCTCCAAAATTCATAACTTTTTATTATTTTTCCTTAGGAGGTGAGTTTTAGGAAGAAATTTCCTCTAATGTTTAGGGTCATATGAAATTATTTTAAGTTGTATAGATTATAAAAGCACCCCAAAAATTTTAGGGTGGGTGAAGGATGTGTTTTAGTACTATGCCCCTGATTGGGATAGGGAAGCCCTCATGAAGGTATTTGATTGTGTTCGCAGGATTTTTCATTGGATTGAGGAATTCCAAAGTAAATTGGAATTGAAATGGTTAAATATTGTCGAAAAAAAAAAAAAAAAAATGTTTAACTATCATTTTCGGGGAACTTCAGGAGATGCTATTATGGAACTCCTAGGTGCGAGAAAAGTTCCATTGTGCACATAATTATACTATTTATATCACGTGATAGCTAAGATATTCAATGTTGATGCCAATCAAATGTTAATCTACTAGGAAATTAGTGTAGCTATAGTAAAATAGATTTCTATCAGAACAAATAGATGGAACAATTATTGCTCAACATCACATAGAAGATTTGTGATTTATAAAAAACAACAACACCAACAACATACATCTTAAAAGTTTGAAAAAAAATTATTGTTCCTCTAAGAAAATTAGGATTTTGGACCAAAGAAAACTTAAAGAACTCATGATTTTCATTTTTCATATTGTAAATAAAATTTTGTCATTTTCATGAAAATGATAAATATAGAAAATCATGTAAAACTAAATAAGAATTTTAAAGGTTGCTAGTAGTTGAATAAGTCATGAGAATGTTGAATAGTCATGGGGAAGGTGAAGACTCGCGTACCATTTGCATAGATGTATCCTCATGCCTTTAAGTGTGGGGGATTTTAGTTCTTGAGTTCTATTAGCATTGAGTCTATTAGGACTTAGATAGTTTTAAGAATTTTTGTTCTTGGAAGATATTTGGATACGTTTTCGTGATGCTAGGGGTTTAGATTAGAGATTATATGAGCAACCCACCTCCCACTATTTGATTCTGATTCATTTGTGGTACATGTATTTGAAGTTGTAACACTATTACTGAGAATATTTTTAGCCTTGACATAGATACCTATGTACTCCCATGATGCTTGTAATGGTTAGTTGATACTCTTATCTTTTGTGCATGTTTTCCTTCACATGAGTTGTATTTAGATGAACTAATTCATATATTATTTCTCATATTTTTTCTATAATATTTTCTCTTTTATTCCAGACTGACATTGGTAATAAATTCCAAACTAATTTGCATTTAATTTTTAGAGCATTCTTGTTCGTCTATGTCCCAAATAGTTATAGTTAACTAAATCCCCTTGAGATGTACTCATTAGAATTGTGTTGATGTACATTCTTGTATCTTGTACTTCAAGTTTTTCATTTATGGGTTGATTTCTCCTCAAATTTAGGCATTTCATACTTTACCTCATATTAAAATTTCTTCATTTGATCTAATAGGGAACAATGAAGGTGGCATGTCAGTCCACATATCGGATGGGACTCTTATTGCAAACGATGTGAGGTCTAATTTGGAATGAAAAATGAGAAGATCCCCTTATGCTTGGTAATATATTTTTCCTTATCAATAATTTTGGTGCCAGAAGGAGGGAATAAGACATATTGTACCCATCAAGCTTGGATCCTAAATTATTTCTTGAACCGACTTCTTCCTAAACCCCTATTTGGAGTTTTGTTTCTGGAAATGTAGATTTTAGAATCCTCATCAAGATAGCTAATCAATTGTCAAAGAATAATTTTAATGGATATGGTGATAAAGGCCCCGCATCTATACATATTTGTTAATTCCATGAATTTTCATTTCGAATCATGTGTCCCATGAAGTTCTCATATGCGAAATTTTCACTCTCACATTTGATGGCCGTGGCGAAACTTGGTATGAAATTGATCCACTTGCATCTAACCATTGTTTTTAACAATTAATGGATGATATCCAATTAGGTTTTGAAGAGTGTAGTCCTAATAAGTTACTGAAAGGCATTAATGAGCTTAGAATGAAATCGAATGAATCATTTGATTATTTAGCATACAGATGTATTAATCATTAGAGGAAATTTTAGGTTAAAGGCACCCATGAAATTTCCATATAATTTCCATGTCATAATATGTAAACCAATCAAAATCGTTTAAATTTAAAAAGAGGTACATGTAAACATTTTGGAGAGAAAAGATAAAAAACTACTTTTTTAATTGTATTTTTGGCTTATCTCCTTGTAGGTTTACTCAAATTTCAAGTGTAGACACTCATTGGATGCAAACTTTTATTATGCATCCAATGAGTGCCCATCATGCATGCTTTTGAGAAGGCCCACATTGATAAAAATGGAAGATAATTTAAAAAAGTGTGTTGAACACACGTCTTTAATGTATGTTCATTTCTTTATTATCAATGTAGGTCTTCTCAAAAGTATGCATAATGGGTACTCATTGGATGAAAAATTTAATTCCACATCCAACGAGTGTCTACACTTGAAATTTGAGTATACCTATTAGGAGATAAGTGAAAAAAACAATTAAAAAAAATATTTTTCTTCTTTTCCCTCCAAAATTCGTAAGTCTTATTTTATTATTTTAACTATTATTTTATTATTTTTCCTTAGGAAGTCACTTTTAGGATGAAATTTCCTCTAATGATTTGTTATACAGTTTCATGAGAGAGATGTGTATTAGAATTATTTGCATAACTATTTTCCATGATTGGTTTAACTATTCATGGAAGAACATAAATCTAAATTAAACATTGACTATAAGTCACAAGTTAATTCCAAAAATCTACAATTTACAAATCAACGAAAGCTTATCCATACCTTTTTCATGCCAATGTTTGCCTCTTTCTCACATGTGGTTCCAGGAAAATCTTAGGAGGAAATTGTCACCTCAAATGCCTCTCATCCTTCATGTTCATCATTGGATGAAATAATCTCATGTGCTAACAACAAAATCTTCGTCGTCAGTAATTTAGGTAATGAAGATATTCTTAATGGAAAGGAGAAATGTTGTTTCGTTTCAAAACCCGTGATAAATTATTTTGAAGTGGCGCAAGTTAAAATTGAAGTTTGTAAGCCATCTCTTGATCTTCATGATGATATTTTAATCTTCCATATCCTTATGATATGAGATACACTATACGTTAAAATTGGTATCTAGGGACAAACTCCACACGGGTCATCTTATTTATGACAACTAATATTTTTCATAGGTTCCTCTCCCTGAGAGGTGTAGGATTGATCTAAATATCATCTAATTCTAACATGTACAAATGAATTTATGAATTTATTTTGATTATGGTCAAATTTTCAAGGCTAGCGAGCAAACTTATGTAGGCTTAGAAAACCAAAAATAACATCTATTCATCCTCAATGTTGCATGTAAATAGAAGGTGACTTAACATCATCTAGACACACTCATATTAACACTTCTTTCTCTCTCCTCATTGATTGGGTAAAGATTTCTCGACATCTCTCTCTCCACATGTCTGAAATTTCAGGAGAGTGAAATTTCAGGACGTCGAAATTTCAAGAGGCCAAAATTTTAGAAGACAAAAATTTTAGGAGACCAAATTTCTAGAAAGTTTGACCAAGCACTGACCAACATGCGTTGACCTCCTTTGACTACATTTTTTTTAGGGTTATCTCTATTTGGGTAGAACATATTTCTAGGCACAAAAATCAAAGCTAAACATTGACTTTTGACCGGTGTTAACTGCAACTAGGGTTGAATACAAGTGGGTTGTTTGAGAAGACTTTGACTAGTCTGAATTTGAATTTTTTGAAGGTTTCTCTATCTTATTGTCTGGAGGCTGAGGCTGACTGAAGTTGACTTATTTGTTTAGGGTCAAATCTATCCTATTGACCAGTGTTGACTTTTCTGGTTCGGGCTCTTTTGTTGTTGTTATAAATTATCATATTTTTAAATTATAATATCTCTCATTGCTAAAATATTGAAGACTAAAAGAATATTTGATCAAGGGTTCCCCTGCATTGGTATTTTTCCCTCGCTGTTGCCACATCTTGTTTCATCTTGTCTTGGCTTGTCTTCTACTATTTATGTTTATGTTCTATCTGCATTTTACTATCATGTTGAAGTGATTGATAATATGAATATTGATACTCAGCTAATAAATAAATTGAAGTAAAATTTCTCTAAACCATATAACATACCATTGTTGCCTAAAATTAATATGGTACCAGAGTTGAGGTGAAGAATAATCCCAAGCAAGAGTGAAAGAACAATCACCAAAGACAGTTGGACAAGGACAAAAGGCTCAATGAGTTCCTCATATTACTTCCCTTCTTAGGACAACATCCATGATAAATTTGACTATCATGGATGGAAGATTTCTCTTGATTTGAACTTGGAAGAAAAATAAGTGATGGACTATGTGTAGGGTAAAACCCCTAAACGTCCTTCAAATGTACCAGTTGCTATGAAGACCAAGTACGATAGGGTTGAAGTCAAAGAAAATACGATTATCAAGGATTCCGTTGACAAGCATCTGGTGGCCTACATCTTTGAATTAAAGACCTCCAAGGAGATCTATGATAGGTTGGTTGGCATGTTCAAGGTTAGTAATGCTAATCAAACTCTATTTCTCAAGAAGAAGTTGAAGGATATTAAGAAGGGAAAGGACGAGGACATTCAATCCTATTTATTGAGGATTATTGAGATCAAGAATGATCTACTCTTTATTAGAGAACTTATTCCTAATAGGGAACTTACTCTCACTACCCTTGGAGGACTCCCACATGAGTGGTATGTATTTAGAATCAGTATACTCAACAATGATCGAATTCTAGTGTTTGAAGAATTGGTGTCAATATGCATTCAAGAAGAAACAATAATGGCAGAGCAAAAAATTCCTTCTAATAGAAGCAACCCACTACATTCTCCACTCATGCTAGAAGGAGAAAAAATGTAGGGTCTAAAGGTCTTTTGCATGGAAAGCTTGGATCAAAGGGAAGAAGGAAGGGTAGGTGCTTTGTTTGCAATAAGTTTGGCCACTATGCAAGGGAGTGCCCAAATAGAAGGGAAACATCACATGATGATGATCACAATCATTCAAGGGGAAACTTTAACAACAAAAATATATAAAATGGTAGGTCCAATGGACAAGGAAAAATGAATGTGGAAGATTAAGGAAATGGTCAACCCTCCAAGAAATAAAGGAACTCTAGGTATGAAGAATCAAATTTTGTTAACAATAACCAAAAAGAGTATTATCTTATATCACACCTCTCCATGTCCCCTCCTTTGAACACTTTGGAAAATTGGTTGATTGATAGTGGTGCGTCAAGGCACTTCACTGGATATAAAGAAGCCCTATCTAAACTGATAGAAAATGATACAAACTTGGAGATCACCCTTGGACATGATGCCAGCTATCCTGTGATGGGAGTAGTGAATGTTACCCTTCAATTGAATCAAGGTAACAATGTTAATTTACAAGAAGTACTATATGTACCTGATCTCAAGAAGAACCTCGTGTCCATTTCAACCATGGATGACAAAGGATTGAAGCTGGCATTCATCGATGGAAAGGTACGTGTTTGGAAAAGAAATTTTAAATATGATTTTACTCTTGGGTTTAGGGTTGACAATTTTTATCAATTTGGAGGAAGTCCATTGGGAGACATCTCTTGCGACACATCTCTATAATCTAAAATATGGCACCAAAGGTTTTCCCATAATTATTATAAGGTGATAGCTTATTTGAGACAAATGGTGACAGGTATGCTTGAGTTCAAAGTAGAGGATGAAAGTGTATACCTGGGATGTGCAAAAAGAAAAATTACAAGGGGACCATTCCCCTCAAGAAATATCAAGACCACAGATATATTGTAATTGATCCACTTTGACATATCTGGTTTGATGCTCGTAAACTCTTTGGCAGGATAGTTATGTTATCTCACCATTACGAATGATTATTCTTAGAAGAACTAGATCTACTTCTTGAAGAAGAAGGATGAAGTGTTAACCTAGTTCGACACTTCAAAACGCTGATCAATACCCAATATGACAATAAAATCAAGATATTGAGATTTGATAATGGGACTGAGTACTTATCGAATGAATTGCAATCTTACTGCAAAGGAGTTGGCATTAAGAGGGAGACTACAATTCCATAGACTCTTGAGCAGAATGGTGTGGATGAAAGGAAGAATCTCTTTATTGCAGAAGCAATTCATGCCATGCTTCACGATCAAGGACTTCCAAAGCTCCTATGCATTGAAGTTGCAAATACTATCATGTATGTTCAAAATCAATGCCCTGAACAATAATTGGACTCCAAGACTCCCGAAGAAATGTTCAATGGTAAGAAACTTGTTGTCTCTCATTTTAGATTTTTTGGAAGTCCCGTATATTTTCATGTGCCAAAAGAGGAAAGAAGAAAATTGAGTGCATATGGGATGAAATGAATCTTTGTGGGCTATAGTGAAAATTCTAAGGGATATAGAATTTATGTGGCTAGTCAAAAACTAGTTGAGATATGTCATGATGTCATCTTTCACAAAGATATGGCCCTTAGGAAGATCAATAACCTTCCTATCCTAAGGAGGGATAAAGAAGCTAACACCGGAAATCGGGTTGCAAAAGACTATGAAATGATGCCTAATGTTGATAAACCCATGGATCCTATTGATCCTCCTCCTCATGATCCCTCCTCCTTCAAAAGGAGACCCTCATGTCTTAGGGAGACTCTCGAAGATCCTGAGAAACACATTGCACCAAGGGGGACTTGACATGAAGGCAAGAAGTCGACCAAGTATAGAGGATATTTGACTGCTATGAGCATTATTATTCAAAATGGGGCTTCATCATTTGAAGGATATGTGAAGCATCAAGTATGGAAGGATGTAATGAATGAAGAATAGGAGTCAATTATCAAGAATGATGTCTGGTATGTGGTCAATAGACCCTAGGAAAAATTGTTTGTCACCTTCCTAGTTGATGGAAGTGCAGACCCTCTCATTCACAAATATAAAAGGGAGTTGGCTTTTGAATTTGAGATGAAGGACCTAGGACTGATGTATTATTTCCTAGGGTTGGAGGTCTAGCAAAAGCCAAGTGAAATTTTCCTCTTTGAAGGAAAATATGTTGTGAAGATATTGGAAATATTTGGGATGGTGGACTACAAGCATGTGACTATGCCGATGGAACTTAACTTTAAGTAGTTAGGTGTTAGTGTGGATGGACCTAAATTGGGAAATGCTTTTGAGTATCATCAAATCATAGGAGCATTGATGTTCTTGGTGAAATTTCATCTGAACATATGTTTTGCAGTTAACACATTGATCCAATATATTGTTGAGCCTCATCATATACATTGGATTGATGCCAAGAATATTTTGAGATATCTTCGGGGCACAATCACTAATGGACTGAGATACACTGCCAAATATGTGAGGTTGCATGGTTATTCTGATGTTGATTGGGATGGTAGTGAGGTGGATCACAAGAGAACTTATGGATTCTTCTTTTCTTTGGGTTTTTCTTTGATATCTTGGATGAGCAGGAAGAAGAAATCAGTTTCCTTGAGCACCGTTGAGGCCGAATACATAACTACTAGTATGGCCTCCTGTGAAACAGTTTGGTGAAGGAAGCTCTTTAGTGAGCTCTTTGTACATGTGACCGATACCACCATGATCCTCTGTGACAACTGAAGTGGGGTCTGATTATCATAGAATCCAATGTTTCATGATTGCTCCAAGCATATATATATATATATATATATATATATATATATATATATATATATATATATATATATATATATATATCGTTACCACTTTATCTCAGATATCGTACAACGAGGAGAAATAAGGAAATATCACATTGGGACTGATGAGAAAGTCATTGATATTCCGACAAGGACCCTGGGAAAGGTCAAGTTATTTTCCTTCCAGGAATGACTTGGAGTCATGGAGAGACCCTATTATGAGGATCCTGTATGAGATTGACATTGAGCTCTAGGAGCTCCGAGGGGCCTGGGGTACTTCTTGGAGAAATGAGAAACCATAGGATGAGTGGTTTAGGCTTCCTTAGTGGTTTTCTATGTACAAGGTGAGGGGTTCAACCTTCCCCTATGATACCCCTTGGTGACATGTAGGTTGGATGAGTCACTCACTGTTCTCTTGTTGAGACATCCTACCCATGAAGTCTGGGACTCATGGGAAGTTACTCTCATCTTATTAATGAGTAGGGAAATGAGGATAGGGACCATAGTAGTACAGATGGATGCATCCTCTACTACCATACTCCTTATGCTAGGATGACTTATATTGATCTAGGATCAATGGGAATTGACTTCAAGATAGTAAGAGTGGTATGAGACACTCTCTTTTGATTGGAACCGACTTCAGGTTAGTAAGACTGCTATGAGACACTCTCTTTTATTTGGGACTAACTTTGGGTCAGTAGATAATGGTATGATATATTATCTATCACTTCTTCTTCTTCATAGTTCAAGAAAGCAGTGTAGAGTAATGCATTGATGGCAGAGAGAGTAAAGATTGCCAGATGGATTAGCAAATGGAGTTCTCCCTAGTTGAGAGGGAGTGCCAAAATTGGAAACTAGGGCCAAACTTGACATGGGTCATCTTATTTATGATAGCTAATATCTTTCTTCGATTCCTCTCTCCGAGAGATGGAGGATTGATATAAAGATCATCTAATTCTGACATGTACAAATGAAGTTATGAATTTGTTTTGATTATGGTCAAATTATCAAGGTGAGACAACAAACTTATCTATGCTCAAAAGCCCAATAGTCATGTCTATTCATCCTCAATGTTGCATATAAATAGAAGTTGACTTAGCCTCATTTGGACACACTCATCTTCACACTTCTATCGCTCTCTCCTCTTTGATTGGGTACAGGTTTTTGGGCCTCTCTCTCTCCAAACATCCAAAATTTCAGGAGAGCTAAATTTTAGGAGGCCGAGATTTCAAAAGAGCGAATTTTAGGAGGCCGAATTTTCAAAAGAGCGAAATTTCAGGAGGCTAAAATTTCAAGAGAGATAAATATCAGGAGGCCGAAAATTCAGGGGAGCGAAATTTCGGGAGGCTGAAATTTCAGGAGACCGAATTTCTAGATAGTTTGACCCAGCATTGACTAGGATGTGTTGACCTACTTCGACTGTGTTTATGTGAGGGCTATCTCTATTTGGGTAGGCCACATTTCTTGGCACATAAATCAAGGCTAAATGTTCACTATTGACTAGCATTGACTACAACTAGGGCTAACCACAGGTAGGTTGTTTGACCAGACTTTGACTAGGTAGAATTTGGATGTTTTGAGGGTTGTTTTATCTTGTTGTTTTGAGGGTGAAGTTAACTGATGTTGACCAATTTCCTTAGGGTCAAATCTTCCATGTTGACCAGCATTGACTCTTCTGGTTAGGGCTCTTTCGTTTCTATTATACATTATCAAATTTGTAAATTGTACTACCCCTCTCTAGTGAATTGTTGAAGTGTAAAAGAGGATTTGATCAAGGGTTTGTGCACATTGGCGTTTGTCCCTGGTTGGTGTCACATCTTGTGTCCTCTTGTCTTGTCTTGTCTTCTATTTTTTATGTTTATGTTCTATTTTCATTTTACTATCACGTTGATGTGATTGCTAATCTAAATATTAATATTGGGCTAATAAAGAAATTGAAGTAAAATTTGTCTAAAGCATATAACATACCATTGTTTCCTAAAATTAACACTTTACCTCCTTACTATGGGTAAGACATCATGTTGGCTGGTGCTGAGTGTTTGAAGGGTTCCATAGAATGTAACATGAACATTGATGTGTTGATGCGAGAAAATATGAATATGAAAATACAGATTTGAAATCATGTTTGAAGGGAATTTAGTTGTTTTCATGATACTATTTTCATCATATTTCATCTTCAACTCACTACTCATTGTATCCTCACTTGTTTGATAATATGTTGCACTAACAATCATTTTGAATTCTCTAGATAATTTTTTTTGGGCTAGATTGTAATCAGGTATAAGATGGTGATGTCTTATATTTGGAAGAAGAAAAGAATATAAAATAGTTCCTATATTCTTTTGGTTTCCAATCCCCTACATGAGAAGAAGATAATTCCATCATTTAGGATATCCACGAAATGATTCCCATTGATTCATCACATTCCATATGGCCAGTGAGGAATCTTGGGTTTTGAATTATCATCTTGGTGAAATAAAATCATCTAATAAAATCTATAACATTCCCAATTTTCATATAGTTATAAATGATCTAATTGATATATGGAGTGATGGAAGTGCTTATACTTCTATTGATTTTAACATGACAATGAACTTGATTCTCCAACCCTTGAAATTTTATACAAATTCGAAGGGAATAGCCACTTCAACTGACACTGATGGTTATCTCAAGTGCTCATTATCTTTTGATAAGATCCCTGAACTAGATAATGTAATATTCTCTTCATGGATTTGTTTTATTAAATGAATCCTCATCTTCGAAAGGTTTCCAAGTTTCGAAGCCAATAATTTTGTTTGTCAATATGGTATTGTGGATTGGTTAGAAGAATAATTTCTAGATAAATATTATAAAATAAAGTTTCCTCTAATTTCTCTTGTGCATGGTGTGAAGGTGAATATCTTTATTTTTTTTGGATTATTTTATATTAGTCTAATAATTGATATCTTTATGTTTGCAGGTTAGGAGCAACTTGAGTGGTTCCACTAGAAGTTTTATTTCACATGATAAAAGTGGATATTGGTGGCCACCCACTTACTCCACTTTGGCCCCCACCATTGTTTCTTTCACTTTCCTCAATTGTAGCAGTGTTTAACATTTTTGGTAGTGTTTTGGGCCATGAACTTCTGGAGCTGTTTTGAGGCCTTAAATAATGTTTTTTTTCGAAAATAGGAAAACATGAGTCTTTACTTGATATTTGTAGTTAAACTTTGTATTCCTCATATATATATTTCTAACAAGGTATCATACACGTCAAACAAACATCATATGCCAAAGTTATGACCCTTGGAAGTTGATGTACCAATTTACCCTAAAGAGGCCCATAGACTTTTGGTGCTTAATCTCCGAGGGTTAGGTTTTTGGATGTTTAGGATTTTCAATTGTTTCTCAATAATAAATAGGGCTTTGAGCCTCATTGTAGCACATTTTACAAGGCATGTAGTTGCCCATCTTTTCTTAGAGATAAGCTACCATTGAATGATGTAGTTTTTTCCCTTTCAACATGTAAATAATTTTCGGTAGTTGTTATTAATGAATTGAAGTTCTATTTTCACTGAATCCTTATGTTTCTATTTATATCTATATTTTATTGTGTTCCTTTATAAATTTGGATCAATGGTATTAGAGAGGTTTTCTCTTTCTCTATCTTTCTGTCCATGTCCCTAAAGAGGTCGGGGTATAAGGAGTTAGGGCTCGAACTGTTTGAACCTTTGCAACACCTGCCTTGCTGACCCTAATGGCCTCCCATGGTGGGAGAAAAGGATTTTTATTGGCTTATATATTATGACATGGAAATTACATGAAAATTTCATGGCCACATTTTGGAAGAAATTTTTATTAGAATATTTAAATTTTGTAATTAAAAATTTGTGATGAAGAGGAAAATGAGGAGATTTATTATTTATTCGCATACATCATAAGAAATCTTCCAATTTTTTTTTTTTTTATATCTTAGACACTTAAGAGTTAGTTAGGTTCAACATTCTCTAATATTGTGTATATTAGTTGAAAGTGTCTCTCTTATTTTTTTTATTCAATATGCATTTGTTTAAAGTGTGTTTCCTATTTTATTTCTTCATTTTGCATTAGTTACAATGTGATATAATGGTCACAGGATGTTTTAAACATAGAGTAATTTTATAAGTAATATTATCATAAATATTAATGACTAACGTTATGTATCTTAACACATGATTGGTCTATGTTGTTTATTTAAAGAGGGTGGATAATGATTGTAGGATCCCCTAGTTCTACCCATTACTATTGTAATGTAATTGTAGAGATGGCATGGAATGACCAATAGTATTTGGAACTTTCATTAAACATATAAAAATTATTACAAATTAATTTAAACAACTAAAGTTTGGACAACCTTTTAGAACCTTTCCCAGAGGGAAAAATAGCTTCCTTTACTATATTAACTTAAAGCCACTTGAACTCTTGAAGATTTATTTCCTATTTGTATTTCTTGAAAAGTCACAACCCATACCAATTGATTAAATTCCAAGGTCACTTCAAGACTTGGTGGGACATTATTTGACAGGTGTTATGTAATGTGATTAGGTGAAAATTCAAGTTGGAAGAGCTCACTAACAAGAAATACAAAATCAAAGAATTGAAATGATGCATGCAACCGAAGGGGAAGGAGTTTGCCTAGCAAATAGATTCACCTCCTGATAAGTAAAGATATTTGATTGAAAAATATGGTACATGTAACACCTCCCTCTCACACTTACCTAAGTTAACCAGTCCACCAGGGTAAATATGTGATGAAGAGTTACTATGATGTGATTCCACTCCCCAAGTAAAATTAAGGAAGTGGAATCAACAAACCAAGACCAAGCCGACCTTCCCTGGGACGTATAGGACCCCCAAGGGCTAACCAACCACTCCAGGTGCCCAACCACCGAGTTAAACTGATTTTTAACTGGACTAAATAGCCAGTCACTCCCATGAAAAACTCTCCATGTGACTATAACCCTCTAGTCACTCCCGCAGCAAGGCATTCATGTGACTACAAATTTTTTGACCCAGTTTTGTGCCAGTGACTCCGAGATTTAAGCCACCTTTTCAAGCTAGTCTCTAGACTACTACCCTGAACTTCATAAAACTATAAGGAGTAATAAATGACACACAAAAAAATCCTTTCACATGGAACTTAGATAAGAAATTTACCTAACTAGGACTATCCGTGAGGAATATTTCATAAAAAACATCATGAACATTTAGTCTACAGGTCATAACTACATATATCATCATAGGGGTCTCATACTTATCTGAGAATCATCAATAAGGTTTGATTCCCTCCCACCACAACTACATTATCATCGATTGCTCTAGGTTGATATTGGTGTCCACCCACCTATCTCACCTATACCACTAGCCGGTTTTTTCTATTTCCTTGATTATAACAACATCTACTATTTTTAGCATTTTTTCGGGTCCTAAACATTTGGAGCTGTTTTGACCCATAAACAACTTTTTTTTATATCTACATTATGAATCTAGCGATAGGAAAAGGCCTTTGTAATATACTATAGTACTTGGAGTAATATTTCCAACAAGGTATACTATGCTCCAAACAGAGATCATATGACCTAGTTACGACCCCAGAAGGTTGGTTGCCCAACTAACCCCAATGGGGCCCAGAAACTCATAGTGTTTCATCTGCGCATGTTAGGTTTTGGGTAGTTTAAGGTTTTATCTTGTTGTTCAATAATAAAAATGCCTTTGAGCCTCATTCTAGCACAACTATGAGTCATGTAGCCACCACATCCCTTCTTAGAGATAAGCTAGCATAGCCCAAGCTAGTTTATTTCCATTATGTATGTAAGCATATTTTAGATATTTGATATTAATGAAATGAACTTTTATTTTCTCTTCATGTTTTTGTTTATGTGTATATCTATATCTTTTTGTGTTCCTTCATAAATACAAATTATTTGTATCAAAGCGTTCTTCTCTTCCTATTTTTTTCTATGCATGTCCCTAATGAGGTCAGGGTATAAGGAGTTAGGGATCAAACTATTTGAACCTTTGCAAGACCAGCCTCGTAAAACCTGATGATCTATCGTGGTGGAAGAGAATAAAGATGAGGGTGTAGGATATCCTTTCAAAATATTGCTCGAGGAAGCCCTCAACTAATAGAGGCTACCCATAGGCATCACATCTTCATCCAGCAACCACTTTGGACGTGCCACTCCTTTTAAGGTACAAGTTAACTTTGAAATTTCCATATTTGAAGGCTAGATAGATGCAGACGCCATAGATAGATGGTTAAATATGTTGGAAGGATATTTTTTGGTTCATGAATTTTCCAATTGGGAAAAGATTACTTTTTCACTCCTCAAATCTGCCCAACGTTTCAAGGACTGGTGAGAAACCTACTCTAAACAAAAGGATAGGAGGGAATCCTCACTGTTTTCAGCCACACCCACTTGGAACTCTTTCCAAGAATCCATCAAGGAACAATATTACCCTTTCATCAGGTATGAATATAAATACATAAAGTGGACCATAATGCAGCAGGGAAATGATCAAGATGTATCATAATTCACAAATATTTTCCATACCCTTCGCACAAAGTTGGGTATCATGGATTCTAAGTAGAATTTGGTAATTAAGTACTATGATTTTCTAAACATTTACATCGAGGAAAAGATAGAGTTCCTAGATATCTCCTCTCCTGGTGTCACTTATCTATGCACTATAAAGATCAATTAGAAATTTAAACAAAAGATGTGATACTTTGGATCTACAAATTGGAAGCAAGTGAAATGCACAACCAAACCATAGAACAAAGGACAAAGCTAAGGTAGGGCAACTCAAGACAGCCCACCAAAGTTGCAAAGAAATAATGACACCACAAAGACAAATAAGGACACGTGGAAATTGTGTAAGTCCCATAAGATCCTTGCTGACAATATAGGTGAGTGTTGAGCCAAATAGTCACTAGTCGTTGAGCTGAAGGATTCCAAATTAGATGCATGTTTCGACTCTGAGTCATAAACCAATAAGGGGAATGACAAATTGAAGCACATAATGGATGTGGTGCCTAGTCCCACTGTTGTCAGCACCAAGATATATAAGGTTGATCACGAAGATGCAAAGGAGGGGGTACTACTCTTTAACTCACAGATGTGGGTGAAGGGTTCTCCATTTTAGATCATTGTCAACAACAAAAGCCAATTGAACCTCATTTCAGTAGAGGTCATGAAGCAATTGGTCCTACCAACCACACCACACGCACAACCATACACCATTAGGTGGCTTCATCAAAGGCGAGATCTCCATGTCATCTAACAGTTCGACCTTCCCTATAGCATCAACCCCTTCACATATGAGGTACTATGTAATGTTTCTCATCTTGAAGCTTGCGATGTATTATTTGGCCAACCATACTTGTGGAAGAATCATGTTGTGTATAAGTCTAGGCCTCACACTATCATTATTTATCTGGACACTAAGTAATACAAGACACCATAGGTAGCACTGCATACCTCCATCTCTTCGATCTCTATGAAGCAATGTAGTAAGATCATTTTCGAGATTGGGAAATTTATCTTCCTTATGATTTTCCATCAGGGCAGGAAGAACACTATGGCCACATCCATAACCTCTAGAAAAGGCTCTTTTGCATGGAAGTAGTAGATGGACAAGGTCATGGAAGAGTAGAAGGACATATTCACCTCACCCACTAGGGTACCCCTACAATTTTAGTTCACGGACTCCATCGATCTGACCCTAGGCGCACCGCTACCCAACGAACTGATCTATCGACACTCTATTTTGGGGAACAATGAAATTAAGAGGAAAATTAAAGATCTATTACTGAAAGTGCACATCATCCCAAGTTCATCACCCTGTGGAAGCTCGATCGTGTTCGTACAGAAGAAAGATGGCACATAGAGACTTTGTATTAACTATCGAGTGTTATATAAAACCAATGTCCGAAATAGGTATCCAATCCCCCGGATTGATGTCCTTCTGAACTAGCTCAAGGTGGCCAAATAGTTTAGCATGATTGACTTGAAGTTTGGCTACCATGAGGTATGAATTGAACCCTCTAATGTATGGGATATTGCCTTCAAATATAAGGACAACCCTTTTGAATGGTTGGTCATGCCTTTCGAGTTGATGAATTCCCCCACAACCTTCATGTGGCTGATGGAAAACATTTTTTGACACTTTATCAAATCGTTCATGGTAGTGTAGCGAGTCAACATCCTAATCTTTAACTGGAGTTGGAAAGAGCACATACACAATATTTGACAGTTCCTCCAAAAACTAGCACAACACACATTGTGTGCGAATTTGGATAAATGCTCTTTTAGTATGATCTAGTTTCAATATATGGGGTACATCATTAATGAGCAGGTTTTGCATGTGGACCCGACCAAGATACAAGTTATTCAAAATTTCCCAGTCCCAACCACTCTAACATACCTCCACAACTTTTTGGGTCTTACCAATTTCTTTCGCAGGCTCATGTTGGGATTCTCTCATATCACTTAGCCTTTGTGTCAAGTGACCAAGGGAAAAGCAAAAGCAAAATTATTTTGGTCTGAATCCCAGCCGAAGGAATTTATTGACTTGAAGCACCACCTCTATTTTGCACTAGTTCTCTCATTACCAGACCGGCAACAACCATTTGAAATGGATATATAGGACTTTGAATATGCTACTGGTGTAGTCCTCACCTAAGAGGGGCATCCAGTGGCATATGATAATGAGACACTTTCTGATACGATTCGAAAGTATCCCACTTATGACAAAGAGATGTATTTTATTGTGGAGGCTTGATGATAATTGAAGCATTACATTTTGGGGAAGGAAATGGCTATCCACACATATCACTGACCCCTGTAGCTCATACATGCACAAGGTAAGTTATAAAATGAAAGCCACTAGAAATAGTCCACATATTTGCAACATTTCCATTCAAAATTTAAGTACAAAAATGGTAGCACCTATAATTTTCTAGACTACCTCAGCCAACCACTGATCATGGTGGTGACCATTGTGCTTGACTCTTCTAGACTCAAGACTTTGGGTTGGCCGCATCTTTATAAGAGTAATCCAAAATTCAGAAATTCCGATTAGATACTCCTAGAGGGAAAGCAAGTTCCATATTATCACCTTTAGGGAACACTATTATTCCACATGGGACACCTCTTTGTTCCTGCAAGTGAGTGTTCCAAGATGATTTTGGAGGCACAATACAATCAGGTCGCTGGACACTTCGGGGTAGAGAAAAAAGTGACAGTGTTGCATAAGTATTTTTACTAGCCAAACCTTCGACAATATATTGGGAAGTACATCAAATCCTACACTCCCTATGCCATTGCCAAACCATAAATAAATAGTCAAGGCTTATATACTCCTCTTAGTACTCTTAATCAGCCTTGGGAATCCATCTCCATGGATTACATGTCAGGCCTCCCTTCTACTAAGCATGCCAATGACTGTGTTTTTTTGGTCATCAACAGATTCTCTAAGATGATCATTATGGTGGCCTGCAAGAAGAGTATCATAACAGAACTCACTACTAAGCTCTTCTTTGAACAAGGGTGGGTACATTTTAGGGTACCATATTCCATTATCTTAGATCAGGACAACATATTCGTGACTACATTTTGGTCAAGCCTCTGGTCAATGATGGATGCCAAGCTCACTAAGTCCATGACCTTGCACACCCAAACTAGTGGAAAAACAGAGGTTGTAAACAAGATGATCATGCACATTTTGCACATGTAAAATCAAATCATCCATTGACATGGTGTAACAACCCCAATTTTAAAATATACAAATAATTAAATCAATTATGTGATTTATAATCAACATAGAATTAATCAACTATTTACCATAGAATTTCAAAAATATGAGAAAAGACAACTTACCTGTACCGATGATATTCCTTACCTGTAATTTAGGAGTTGAATTCTATTTGAATCACACTAACCACAACAAATTTTTGGGGACGACTATCCACCCAACTGTAGGCTCAGCTGGATATAATCTTTCTACAACTGGCTACCCCCGAGCCCTCAATCAACATAGTACTGCTAGGGAATCCTTTATCTCACAACATTTTTCAGCCAAAAGAATAGATGATGGATTCATGGAATGATCTCTCATCTTACTTACCATCAATTAAATAGAGTAAAGATTGGAAGGGGAATCGCATGTACACATTCCATGTGTCAACATGCAACTTTTATTTTTTTTATTTTACGATTTACTTAAGTTAAATTTTCTCTTAATTTATTTTTTTCTTATTTTATTCATTTTAACTTTTTGATAGCTATAATTATTTTAACTATTTTTATAGTTCTTTTACTTAACTCTTTCTTATTTTATGTTACTTTCTGTTAACTTTACTTTTTATTACTATTTTATAGTTTTACTTTTATAGCTACTTATTCAGAATTATAGTATTGTTATTTACTATTTTATTTATTTGTTATTATTATATTTATTTGTTATCTATCATCTATTTACTATTATTATCTTTTGTTTGTTGTTTATTATTTATTTGCCTATAAATAATATTATATTATATTATTCTTTTTATTATTATTATTATTATTATTATTATTAGGGGACATTACATACTCCCCCTCCTTAAAGAAATTAGTTCCGAAGTTAAATTGAATCATTTAAAAATTTATTTATTTAGTTATTTATTACTTCACATTGCCCTGCACCCTCTATTGAACTAGCATAACTAGCACGCATCCTAAGTTTTCACAAAACCTAGGAAATCTCAAGAAATATTTGTCCTTTTTCCCACTTTCATAACCAGGCATAAGCCTCATCGATTTGTATCCTAGTCCAAGGCTATCCCTAAGTCTCATGCCTGAATCAGACCTCATCTACCACAAGGAAGGCATTCAGTACGGTACTCAATGACTCCGGGCATCTCACACGACTGGCCCACTCCCTCCATAACTACTAAGGCACATAGCCCCAGGAATCAAAGTCCTTCCACCTGAACTAGACTTTGGCATCCCAATATAATATCAGGCACCTAGCCTACAATATCAGGCACTTGGCCTCCTCAAGATGGTCCCATAGCCCCTCAAGAGCTATACAAGACAAAAGAATCATTGGCATATGTAGTGTTGATTAAGTATGTCCCCATCCCATATGGTGTTACATATTCTCCCTCGCAAGTATGGGCTCCCACGAGATCATCAAATAAACCGGCCCTCCAGGCCCATTTATCGAGTTCCTGTCAATCACCACATCTTAACATGTAGCCACTGCATTAGTTATAATCATGGTATTATAGAAAATAATCTACATGCCAAGTCTTGCACGTGATCATGAAAACATATCATCATTGTTAATCACAAGATTCTGAATAATAACCAACTACATCCTCATGCATTCCATAAAAGTTGCATGAAAATACCACATTCTTCACTTGATGAAATACCATCATAACTCATAACATCAACATATCTTAATCAAATATATATCATGGCTTCACATAATAAATGAACTACATGTCAATATGCATCATATCATAACATCATGATCCCTATCTGCATCATATCCATCATGAGCATAGAAAATCTTAGGGGCGAATATTCGCCCTTTGGCGAAATTAAGGGGTTTTAAATTTTTAGTGGGCAAATATTTTGTATCATAGTACATTTTTACAAATCACCTAAAATAGCCCACCTTATTTTAAGGGAGAGGGTAGAAAAGGTAAATTAGGCCTTGAAATTAGGAGTTACAACCTTCCATTCGCCCATTTTCAAGAATAGGTTTTATTTAAGTGAATCCTATGGGCCAAAGGCCCAAATACCATATTTATAAAAGAGGTATGGTAAATTAATAAAAATATAAATAAATGAGAGGTATGGTAAATAAATAAAACATTTTTTATATTTACTCCATAAGTCACCTTATATACATGTAAGGTTGTAAACAAATAAAAATATAAGTAAAGTGGAAGTATGGTAAATAAATAAAACGTCTTTTTATACTTACTCAAAAAGTATGGTAACTAAATAAAAATATAAATAAACTAGACACATGGTAAATAAATAAAACCTTTTTTTATATTTGGTCCATAACCCTTGTTCTATTTATGAAGGCTCAAGAAAGAGGTTTTATTTAAGTGAATCCTATGGGCCAAATACCATATTTGTAAAAGAGGTGAGGTAAATTAATAAAATATAAATAAACAAGAGATATGGTAAACAAATAAAACATTTTTTAATATTTACTCCATAAGTCACCTTATATTTATGAACACTCAAAAAATGCGTTATATTTAGGTGAAACCTATGGGCAAAATACTATGGGACAAATACCATGGACTAGATTGTTATTAATACCATGCAAAAAACATTATTAACCCTAATATTAGTATTAATAAAAATAAAAGTGGCACATGGTATTGACCCATGGTATTCACCTAGAATGTAGCTTATTTAAATGGGGTAATTAAACCAGCGTAGATTCATCTTTACTCTGAATCTACTAACCCCTGAGAGGTATCAAATATCGTGATATGCAAACTAGCATAGAGTGAAAAAATATTTGATCCGATCAAGAGTAAAAATGGATGTTGTAATTTAACGTATGCTAAACATTTTAGCTTGATTAAAATAAAAAATAAAATAAAAATCAACTATTAATTTTATTAATTTTTATAAATTACTAATAGTAATTTTTAAGCTCCAATTTTATGATAACCCATGGTATTCACCCATGGTAATACCATGGTATTCATGTGAGCATAGACTATTTAAAGGGGAAATTCTATCATCTTAGATCCATCTTAATTCTGGGTCTACCAAGTGCTCAGAGGGATAAATAGATTTCATCCCCATAAGAGTGGTAGATGTGGAGTTAAGATGGATATAGGTTGGCTTTTATGATAATGAAGATATTAAATAGACTTAGGAAATTATATTGTAAAAACATTGTTGAAATTTGGTGCCGAAGGACAGGTGGTTCCCTTAGGCTTTGATCTTTGGCCTAGGGAAAAGTGTCCAGAAGAATTTAATTTTTCTCCTAAAGTGACTTTATAATTTTATAAAGTTAAATTTAATTTAAAAGTGACTTTAAGTGATAAAGTTACTAAGTCTAATTTTAAAGTGACTTTTATAAAGTCAATGAAAAATTAGAAAGGAAAAGTGACTTTGGAAATAAATGACTAAGTGGGTCTTTATTAAAGTGGGGTGAATTAAAAAATAAAAAGTGAGATTTAAATGAGCATTTAATCTCAGCGATTGATCTAAATCTATTTCAGCCATTGGATTTGGAGATCACCCAAAAGTCACTTAGAGTTATATTAAGGGATGAAAAGGAGGAAAATAACATATTCGATTCAATTATTTGATGAGCTGATTGAGAGAAGGAGAGCAAGAGAGCAAGGGAGATTTCTCGGCGGTGTATCAGCAATAGCTGCGGTGTATCAGCAGCGGTGTATCAGCAACAGCTGCAGAGTATCAGCAGTGGTGTATCAGCAACAGCTGCGGTGTGTTAGCAGTGGTGTATCAACAACAGCTGCGGAGTATCAGCAGCGGTGTATCAGCCGCTGTGTATCAGCAACAACAGCGGTGTATCAGCAGCTGTGTATCAGCAACAACAGCGGTGTATCAGCCGCTGTGTATCAGCAACAGCAGCGGTGTATCAACAACAGCAGCGGTGTATCACCAGCGGAGTATCAGCAAAGCTGAGCTTCAGCAAGGCTGAGATAAGTTGTAAAAGTCTGTTTGTTGATTTTTTTGTTAAACATTTCTCTTACTGTAAAAAGGCATTTTCTAGAAATAAAGAAGAGCTCTCAAACTGGATTTCCCCAAGAGTTGTAGGGGGTTTTTCCAGGGTCACATTGACAAAAAATATTAGTGTTTAAATGTGTTTTAATGGCTGTTTATTACTGCTAATTTTTATTTCTGCAATTTCCAGCATTCTGTAAAATTTCCAGAATTTGTGTTTTCAGCAATATTTACTTTTTCCAGCTTTTTGAATGTATGGTTATGGGAAAGGGAATTTAACTATATGGGAGAAATAAGGAAAAACTGAAAACCGGGGTGGGAAATGAGAAATTTCTACATGGTATCAGAGCTTGAGTGTTGAAGGGCAGTTTGGGACAGCAAAAGGAAAAATTACAGTTGCTGATTTTTCACTGAGAAAATTCCAGCAAGCTGATTTTTCATAAACAACAGTTTTATCTTTACTACAACAGTGCTATTTTTCAGTTTTAGGACAGTAGGATGTCATTGGGATTGAGCGTGGAGGATAGGCTGGATGGGCATATAAATTACAGCGTTTGGAAGGAGAGAATGCAGAGTATCTTTGAGGAGACAGAAGTCTGTGATATCATGGTGCATACCACACAGAACCCTGTTGTTGTGCCTACTGATGCTACTCAGTTGACAGCTTATAATAAAAAGAACAACAAGGGTAAGAGGCTGATTCTAGACGGAATCAAAGACCATTGCATTCCTCATGTGAGAGGAAAGAGAAATGCCCATGAGATGTGGACAACATTGTCCAATCTCTACTAGAGTACCAATGAGAACCGAAAGATGGTCCTGAAGGAGAAGCTGAAGAACATTAAGATGGGTAATGATAGTGCAGTTGGATATTTCACAAAGATTACTAATGTGAGAGATGAGTTGGCAGCAATTGGAGAGGCCATTCCACCCACTGAGTTGGTGCGGATTGTAGTGAATGGCCTCCCCCGTTCATGGTTGAACTTTACTGATGGGGTTTGTGCACGTGAGACCCTTCCCACATGGGAGAGGTTTTGGGACGATTACATTCAGATAGAGATCAGGAAAGGTTAGCTTGGGGCAGCCAAGCCAGTTGAGCAGGATGAGGATGTAGCACTGGTGGCAGGAGGCAAGAAAGGCAAAGGGAAGAAGCAGGCTTCCACAAGCAGTGGTGGGGGCAAAGGAAAAGGTAAAGGTAAACAGGGGAACATACAGAAGGACTATTCCAAGGTGAAGTGTTGGAATTGTCAAAAGATGGGACACTGTGCAGTTGTGTGTCTGGAGAAGAAGAAGAAGAAGGGGAAGAACTGGGACGTGGCAGCTTCAGCAGAGATTGAGGACTTTGCTGGTTGTTTTGACCGAGAGTTTGTGTTCACTACGTGTGAGTCCTCTAGTGCACGATCACCTGCCACACAGGTTCAGAGGGAGTATGCTTTTCCCTCGATTAGCAGAGCATCTTCAGGTATCTGGTATGTGGACAGTGGGGCTTCACGTCATATGACAGGAGTCCGCGAGTACTTCTCAGAGCTTTCAGAGAGTGGCACTGATATTGAGGTAGTACTCGGTGATGACAGAGTTGTTAGAGCAGTCGGGGTGGGGACAGTGAAATTTCAGAGGGAGTCCAAACCTCCCTTGAAGGTGTCAGAGGTTCTTTATGTGCCAGGGATGAGGAAGAACCTCATATCCGTCTCAGCTTTGGAGGACAGAGGATATGAGGTACTGTTCAGGGGAGGACAGGTGTTGATGTATCCCAGGGGCACTCCAGCTGATTCAGCTAGAGTGATTGGTGTACGCCATGCAAAGGTGTACAAGTTTGCATTCCAGCCCCTTTTGGCATTGAGCAGTAGTACCGACAGCAGAGCTAGCAGTTCTGAGCTATGTGAGATTTGGCACCGCAGGATGGGACATATGTATCATGGAGCCTTGAGGACATTGCGGGAGATCACTACAGGTGTGCCAGATTTTAGTACTGATCACTTTGATACTTGCAGAGGTTGTGCGATGGGCAATTTTGCCAAATCCCCTTTTCCCAGCAGTGACAGTAGAGCGACGAGGATACTTGATTTGATTCATTCCGATGTGAGCGGTCGGATGTCTCATGTTTCCTTGAGTGGATATGAGTACTATGTTTTATTCATCGATGATCACTCCAAGAGGACCTGGATTTATTTTTTGAAGACTAAGAGTGAAGTCTTCAAGCGGTTTCAGGAGTTCAGAGCTCTTGTGGAGACTCAGACATGTCAAAAGATCAAGTCCCTGAGGTTGGAAAATGGAGAAGAGTACACCCTTGGAGAGTTTGTTGACTATTTTGCGGAGGCAGGCATTAGGAGGGAGTTCATTGTTCCTTACAACCCCCAGCAGAACGGGGTTGCGGAGAGGAAGAACAGATCCATGATAGGGGTTGCCAAAGCCATGTTACATGATCAGGGGTTGCCATTGTTCTTGTGGGCAGAGGCCTGCAACACAGCTGTTTACTTGCAGAACAGGAGTCCGCATCGTGCCTTGGGGCACATGACTCTAGTACGGTACTTGCAGGGGACAGTGGATTATGGTTTGGACTACAGGCAGGGAGATGGAGTGAGATTGGCAGGATACACTGATTCTGATTGGGCAGGTTGTGCTTCTGATAGGAAGAGCACTTCAGGGCGTTGTTTTGGGTTGGGTTCAGTAGCAGTGTCATGGTTCAGCCGGAAGCAGCAGTAAGTAGCACTGAGTTCAGCGGAAGCAGAGTATATGGCAGCCAGTCTAGCTAGTTGTGAGGCTATCTGGCTTCGCAAGATGTTGTTTGGCTTATTTGGTCAGCCACTGAGACCTTCAGTGATTTACTGTGATAATCAGAGTTGCATTAAACTCACGGAGAATCCAGTATTTCATGACAGGTCAAAGCGTAGCGGGATCAGATATCATTTCATCAGAGACTATGTTCAGAAGGGAGTTGTGAAGCTTGAGTATATTTCCACTGATGAGCAGGTTGCAGATATCCTTACCAAAGCCTTACCACGGGGCAAGCATGTCTACTTCAGAGACAAGATGGGTGTGGTGAGGAACACCTTCCTAGATAAGAGGGAGTGTTGAAATTTGGTACCGAAGGACAGGTGGTTCCCTTAGGCTTTGATCTTTGGCCTAGGGAAAAGTGTCCAAAAGAATTTAATTTTTCTCCTAAAGTGACTTTATAATTTTATAAAATTTAATTTAATTTAAAAGTGACTTTAAGTGATAAAGTTACTAAGTTTAATTTTAAAGTGACTTTTATAAAGTCAATGAAAAATTAGAAAGGAAAAGTGACTTTGGAAATAAACGACTAAGTGGGTCTTTATTAAAGTGGGGTGAATTAAAAAATAAAAAGTGAGATTTAAATGAGCATTTAATCTCAGTCATTGATCTAAATCTATTTCAGCCATTGGATTTAAAGATCACCCAAAAGTCACTTGGATCACCCAAAAGTCACTTGGAGTTATATCAAGGGAGGAAAAGGAGGAAAAGAACATATTCGATTCAATTCTTTCATGAGCTGATTGAGAGAAGGAGAGCAAGAGAGCAAGGGAGATTTCTGGGTGGTGTATCAGCAGCGGTGTATCAGCAACAGCTGCGGAGTATCAGCAACGATGTATCAGCAATAGCTGCGGTGTATCAGCAGTGGTGTATCAGCAACAGCTGCGGAGTATCAACAACGGTGTATCAGCAACAACAACGGTGTATCAGTAGCTGTGTATAAGCAACAACAATGTGTATCATCAGTTGTGTATCAGCAACAACAGCGGTGTATCAACAGCTGTGTATCAGCAACAGAAGCGGTGTATCAGCAGTGGAGTATTAGCAAGGCTGAGTTTCAGCAAGGCTGAGATAAGTTGTAAAAGTCTGTTTGCTGATTTTTTTTGCTGAACATTTCTCTTACTGTAAAAAGGCATTTTTCAGAAATAAAGAAGAGCTCTCAAACTGGTTTTCCCCAAGAGTTGTAGGGGGTTTTTCCAGGGTCACATTGACAAAAAATCTTAGTGTTTAAATGTGTTTTAATGGCTGTTTATTACTGCTGATTTTTATTTCTGCAATTTCCAGCATTCTATAAAATTTCCAGAATTTGTGTTTTCAGCAATATTTATTTTTTCCAGCTTGTGGAATGTATGGTTATGGGAAAGGGCATTTAACTATATGGGAGAAATAAGGAGAAACTGAAAACCGGGGTGGGAAATGAGAAATTTCTACAAAGATCTTAAGGTGAATTGTTAAAGCATAAACATTGGACAAGTATATTTCTATACTTCTGTTTTAAACTAAAACAAATCCAAGGCTAAAAGGAATGGATTGATTACACTAGTCATCCTTCTATAACTTTCCAACATATGCTGGAGTAAACAGATTGTAATTTGGGTAATTTATCTAATTGCAAACAGGAACATACTTGTGTATTGGCAGGGTGGTTATGAGGTCCCTAGAAGTGATGAATTTGAATTTTTCTTGGTTTTATATATAGTATTAGGTTTTTCTCTCATGCTTTCTGTGAATGGCACAGGTGAATTTTATCCTACACCCACTAGGTTATAGATATGTAATTTCGGTAATTTTGATTTCAAAAGATATTTTAAAGAAATGCAATGATTTCATTTGTCTATTCAATAAACACAAGATTTTATAATTGAGTAAAATATTCGCCATTCCTAGTGAGAGATTCGCCAAAAAATTATATATGCATATCATATTATTGATAAAATCGCCTTCCATTTTTCCTATATACCATGGAGAGTCACCCACTTATTATACATGTAAATTTAGAGGGGGTTCTTAAAATTTTCCTTGATCATGAGCATACAACATTATTACCATAAAAAAATAAATAATAAGCACCACATATGCATCATTAACGTCTCATCAGAACTATATCCATTTATCACATACCATCACAATATGAAACATTATTAGTATGATAACCATCTCAATACTTATCATATACAGAACAATAATACACTATAACCATTCTTATCATGGTTCATCAAAAAATAATTTCATTTGTTTGTATAAACAATGAATACCAACTACAAATAAGATTATTAAACATTCCTCTATGATATAAGTTATGTCACAAATACTATTAGTGTCATGTTTTCATCACTATACCAATTACTTTTCAACAATCATTTCCACTTCTTTCAACTAGGAAGTTGCCTATTTACACCATAGATATATTGACTTAAGTACATATTTAAATTCCAAATGGGCCTCATTATCTTGAGACTTAATCTATTGTCATGTAATCTTCCTTCCCGAAGAAATTTTAGTGAAATTCATTGTTAAGGTATTATTTTCTGGATAATCATTCCCCTAAATCATCAATCTCAAAATTAAAATCCTTTGGTACCCTTTGGCTTATCGATTGCAAGACTGCTATATGAAATTTCATATAAACATTTAGTCATCATGATTTAATTTTATATCATGATAATTCACTTGTCCAAAGGCTTGTTGATCCATGGTGATTTATACATCACTTAATAATTATCATTTTCATCCTAAAAGGATTGACTTATCTCATCAAGTTCCCATCTCAATACCACTTGATCTCTTTATCATGGCTTCACCCTTCTTCAAGTTCGACAAGACATTCTTCAACTTAATTTTTTTCTCATTAAGTACTATCTTTAGTTCAGAATTGAAAACTGTGGGAACACTAATACCATTATTTTCCATGAAAAGTTTAAATGTGTGGTGTATTGTGGACACTTCTTTTATGTCACAAGAACAAAAATTGATAAGTTGCTCTATGTGAAGTCTTGTTCGTGAAACAATGAGTGTAGATTAGTAAATTAAAACCTCTATTAGTTGACTCTCACTTTGTCAATATGTACACAATACTTCTCATAGTCTACTTATAAAATTTCTAACGACATTCCCTCTTATTCTTCAACTATTATTTTTGACCATTTATGTCTTTCAGCATTTTCCTAATTTACCACTGGTCATTCCTCAATTACAACCATTCTCAACTTCCCATATTGGCACTTTTAAACTATGTAGATCAACACTATGTCCTTTACTAATCATGTTTCTTGGTTCAGTCATCAATATCCTTACCAAAACTTTCCCTTTGACAAAAACATCCCTTCACTTCCTCCTACCAAATATTAATAGATATAATTTACTTTTCCCCTAGTCTCTATTATCTAGTATGCCATATCTACTAGCTTCAACAATGGAAACTTCTTCAATTTTAAAAACATGTTATCAATTTCACTTTAATTTCTAACCTCCATTCATTGTGGTTTCTTTTCCTTGTCTCTTAAATGCATAAAATTGATACACTTTGGAAATGTTGTTACTATTCCCCAACTTGGTTAATACCCTATAAATAAATTCATTAAGGTGGCTATAAAATGTAATCCACCTATCATTTCTTCTTTTAAGGCATCAAAATAATATAATTTCCTAATAATACATCTTGATATCCACAATTCATGCATATAGTTTGTCAACTATGGAAAACTTTACAATGTGGCTCTCTCATTAGGGGAGGAAACTATTATAGATGATGTCATGCTCACAACTTATCTCCTTCAATTGATCAATTTTATTATGCTTTAATTTTTTTATTCTATGTCATCATTCTTTCTAGGTTCCTCCAAAATGACCCTGATTATTACCATAATTATTCACTTACTTACTTAGTCACCAATATTTTGTTCCTTATATGCATAATCCTTAAATAGACCTTATAATAATTCTCATCATTTTCTTGTATGGAGATAATTCTATCATTTTGCAATTTTTTGTGAGGTTGTTCATTCATAAGGTACCTTTAAATCCCTAATATGGTATTGCTCCTTGTGATTCCTCACTTGTTCTAGAATATGGTATTGCTCCTTGTAATTTCTCACTTGTTCTAGAATATGGTATTGCTTCTTGTGATTTCTCACTTGTTTTAGAATTTTTCTTTTTTTGTTAATTTTTTTTTTGAATCACCTAAAGTGTCTATTTAGTACTCTCTTAGAACCCTTGTTTCCTTTTATTTATTTTTATATGTTATGGATTCCTTATCCTTTCATGTAGTTGTTGTGAACTATATGGAGGTATATATGGCTTGTGCTAGCAATATCTTAATTTGATTAATAAATGCCACATTTTTATTGAATAATCAATATCTTCTTCACTTACATAGGTTATCTAGGCAAGCTTATATTATTATGTGATTTTCTAGTCTATCATATACTTCCTATTAATGTTCAAAACCATTAAGTCCATTTCATGAGTAATCCCATAAAATCTTGGATAAAAATTATACAGACTATTGATAAGATTCAATTTTATTATCTATTTCAACATAACTCTAATAATAATTAAATAATTCAAACTTTGTAATCTAATTTATGAAATAAATAAATCCATATCTTATAAATTTCCTATCAATGTTTAAAATTAAACCTTTACTCTACCTTATATTAATATATATTTCACCTAATATAAAAATAACAATTATAAACTAATTTTTGTTTATTAATTATTAAACATAACTAAATAATTTAGCATTTCAATTATCATACTCTTTTGAAATCAAATTTTTCAAAATTTTTCACATAACACATTATTGTCCATGCCCTTTGAAAACCACACTTCTCATAAAATTACATATAATGTTTTATTCTCCGCGTTATTTTATATTTGATTTTTTATTTATTTATTACACTTTGTGTTATCACTTAGAACTAAAAATTGATACATGTAATTTTCTATCCTAGCCCGATGACAAAGGTCTGTGTTAGTTTAATTTCAAATTTCCATTTTTAATTTTATTCCCGTAGGATTTGGAGTTTTTTAAAAAGAGTTTTTAACTCAAGTTGTTCTCAACTCCCATTGGTTCCCCTATACCCATCATTGTTCTATAGTCACCTCTTGTCTTATGTGAGTCACCGTGCCTTTTCGTGATTTCGCAGCGCTATTCCAATTCGCCAATTTCGTAGCACAATCATAACTAGGCAGTTTCGCAGCACTTCATGATTAGGCAGTTTCGCAGCGCATCATCAAAATTTAAACTGACCGCGCTGCGAAATCATGGATTCGTACTTTTCACAGTGAATCTTTCCCAAAATATCAAATCCGTTAGGTGAGTCATAGGCCATGTCCTCTCATGTCAACTCATGTACCTCTCTTTACCACTCATTACCACTATCACCACCACTAGATCTGTTGATATGCACATGTTATTATTCCCAAGAAATTTTACCGTGCATAAACCATAATGATGGTCGTAAGTCCTGCATGAATGACAAATCTGCAATATTGTATCTTGAAAGGTTTTAAATGGAATAGTTTAAAATTCAAGCGAGGCTGATAATCAAGCGAGGCTGAATTCAGAGAGAAGCTGGAATACAATTCCAACCGGAGCTGGTAGTTATTGCTTGCGAGGATTTGGAAGAATCAATGGAGAAAAGGGAGCACAGATCCAGCAAACCTCTAAGGACTGAGCCTGAAGGCCTGGATATAACGCTGAGAAATGAAGAGGTGAAGAAAGCGTTTAAAAAGGCTGGGTGCTGGAACTTTTGCAAAAAGTTACAAGGAGGACATGCGCAGGTAACTAAGGAATTTGCACTTAACTTCACTGGTTTGAATTCAAAGGTAGCCATGTTAGAAGTGCAGGTTTCTCCAGAAGTGATATCTGCTGTGACAGAGATCCCAAGAGGACAAGAGGAATGGTTCAAAAATTTCAAATTTGACATGAATCCTTGCAAGGAGTTTTTGAAGAATGATTATGTAAATGAAGATTTAAGTAGGGGAGTGCCCAGGAATTATGTCAAAGAACATTATGCTCTCTTACTCACCTGCATACAGAAATATTTGACTTGTGAAGGAAGGTATAACAAGGTTTATTCTTAGCATTTCAAACTACTTTTGCATTTCACCGGGAAGGTCTCCATAGACTTACCGTTTTATCTTTTCTGTAGTTTGAGTAAGATGTGTGATAAGGTACAGCTGAGGAAAGAGGATTCTGAAACCTTTTTGTTTCATCATGGTTTGATTAAACTACTGGTTTTAGATGGGCTTCAAAAGATAGACAGGGATTGGAGTTCATTCATTTTTATGGCTGGTTTCAAAAGCCAGACTGGCCTCACTCCCCAACCTGCCAGGGATTTTACAATAGCTGAGCTTCAAACAGAAGCAAGAGCTAAAATAATTACAAAGTCACAAGTAAGATCACAAGTAAGAAAACCAGTGAAGCCACTAAAGCCACTCATCATCCAAGATCAAGCTCAACAATCAACTAAGGAAAAGGCTCAAGGTAAAAAGAATGTACCTGAAACAAGCACATCTGAAGTAGTTTCAAGGGTAAGAACAAGAAGTCAAATAAACAAGGAAAAAGGTAAAGCTATAGCAGTTGAAGAAAGCCCAATGTCCAAGGCAAGTTTAAATGATTTATTGCAGGCTATTGAAATTGAGCAGTCTCTATGAGTTCAAATCGAATTGATGCAGTCAGAACAGGAAAGCACCAAGAAATCCAAGGCCTCAAAAAGGCTTAGATTTGATGTGCCAGCTGAAGAGTTCGTTTTCAAACCTAGAAGACCTATGACAAGGAGATTCCAGCAAGTACAGGAAGCACTGCCAAGAACAGACGAAACAAGGGAAGAGATACAAAAAGATACGGGCAAAACAGTCATTGCATCTCAAGAAGATAATATAGCAGCCATACAGAGACAATTGGAATCAGCTAAGTATGAAATTGCTAAATTGAGGAAAGTCGCTAGAAAACATGCAGCCATACATGCAAAATATTATAAAACCCTATGGGAAGGGAATGTAGCTGTAGAAGCTCAGTTGAATTCAGTGGTAGATGGCCATTCACAGTTTCATACATGGACAGTACCAGCAATCAAAGAAGCCAAGTACATCAGAAGGATCAATATGCAACTGAGAGCTAGGAATAAGGCTATGAGGAAACAAATTGAAGATCTGAAGGCACAGCTAAGTCAGCTACCTGCTAAATGAGTTTTCATGTCAAGTAAGATTTTGTTTTAAAATTTTGACAAATTCACTTGATTTAATCTTCCTGAGGAAATATAAATCCCTGTTCGACATGTGGAAAGTTTAAGGGAGTTTTTGGAAATCAAATACTCGGTTAATAAAGGTCTCGGGTCAAAAAGCAAGTTGTTTTAAATAATTCAGCAGTTTCACAGCGTGCTACGAAACTGCTGCAGGTGATGATTTTTGCGCAATTCAAGTAGTTTGAATCAAAAGCGGAATTTGGAAAGGAAACGTCTAAAGGGTATGCAAGACATCATCTGGAGCTGTCAACAGTCAATCAGGTCAAGACAGGTGGGTGCTTAAAAAGGTTGAAAAGTCAAATCCAATTTTAAATTTTTGGTGTAAAGCCCCTTTATCACCGTTCAAGATATATCAAACAGGTTGCCTGCAAGAAACTCTGACTTGCACACATGTTCATGGACAAAGCTTACCACGCATCAAGAACATGGCAGTTTTCCACATTTTGGGTAATTAAAGGCTAAAGGACATGCTTCTGTGCATTCGAATATAATGGGGAAAGCTGAAGCTGAGAAGCAAGGGTAGTCTCCTAATATTTCTTAGCAGTTAAAAGATTCAGCATTCAGGGTCAACATGGAGCATTAAACATCCAGCTCAGCCAAACTGAAAGAGGACCAGGTGTCAAAGAACGAGGAGAAGCCATCATGCATGTAATATGGAGTTAGAGTCATAGTGGATCTAGAACTCTAAAAAAACTCCAGTCAGCACTTTGTTGTATTTATTAGTTAGTTTAATAGTTGATAGGTGTCATTAGAAGTAGTTTTCGAATTCCCCTCATGCTGGAGGAGGAATCACGATTAGTTAGAATAAAAACTCTATATATAGCTGAAACAACAATGTAATCAAGGTTGGAAAATTTTATGACATAGCTTGTATTTGGCTTATGTAAAGACTCATTTCAGTAATATAATTTTGATTTTACTTCTCAGGATTCATGAAGGATTTCTTATATTCAGAATGTGTGATGCTGTCCTTTCCTTAGTTTTGTTTACAGTGGTATGGATGTATAATCACTCAGAATTCACTGAATGTGCTCTGATTTCCTGTATGCATCTATAAACTGTGTGGTTCTATATGAGTGTATGTTCTGAATATTCAAATGCTGAATGCCCTGACTTCCATGTAAGGTCAAGGTCTTTGTTATGTTGAGGTGTTGTTGACTCCATAGGCCCAATGGATAGTTGTTTAATATGTTTCCAGCATTCATATTTGTTACAATTGTTTCACAAGAGTTAGCCATCTTATCTTAATCAAAATCATTAACCCATCTAGAGAGAGCCCTCTCAGGTTGAGGAGGCTGAGCCTCAGCCTAAAGTAGGTTTGAAATAGTTACTTAGAATCAACCTGACCAGCAGCCTATCAGGGTCTGATTTTGAGATAACACTTTGCATGACAACCAGGAATAATATAGACTGAAGTGAACATAATGTCATACTGAAGTCAAGGCACTGCATGTGAATCATGGCAATGCATGCTATTGGTTAAAATGAAATTATTTTTCTATCAATATAAAATTGATTTATATGTTTAAAGAAATATTGAATATATTTCAAGGGTTCAGGCCTGAATGCTAATTCATAAACCATAAACCATTTATTTCTTCTCATTATATGAAATTATAATCTTATAATTTTTAAGAGGAAGTGACTATATGGCAATGCTAATAAAAATATAAGTGTGCCCCTTTTGTTTTGTTGACTTTATTTTTGTTAATGCATAGTGCAAGCTTAATGCTCCTCTCTCGTGACTTGCGCCTTGCATGTCGAGGGAACTCGTGTTTCTCGTTGGTAAATAGTGGACGTGGAATATAAAATTAGAGATTAGGCCTGTAGTCCATTATACGCTCCTATCCCATGGCTTAGAGTTGGTATATAGAACTCTAACTTGGCTGTTGTTTTGACTATTCGATGGATGAAGCTATTCTGATAATATCTTAACAATGCTCTTAATTAAATAAATATGTATATCAATGACGGTGGTAGGTATAGAAAAATAAAATATGTAGCTATGGAGAAACCACCATAATACAATAGATGACACCTATGTATTAAGGAGGAAACCAAACGACCCTGTAAATTGTTGATGTATTTATTATCTGGAACACTTATTAAAAGAGCTATGAAATCTTAGAGAATAAAATGTAATAATATATATTATATAATATATCAAAGGTTTATGAGATAACTACATGTTGAATATTTTGCATTAGGAATTATTGTACGTATAATGGATTCACAAAATAATAGTTCAATTCAAACTTAAGTCAAAGTCAAACTAGAGATGGATAGAAAAATAAATTTAGTTTAATTTTATTTTTAGAATTATTAAATAGTTATAAATTCTAGTCACTACATGCAAGTTAAATTTGGTTTAAATTTATTGTTAAAATTATTTAATAATTGTAAATTTTATTAACTACATATTAGTGATTTTTTAATCCTTTATATTTTTAAAAAAGGGTAATAGAATAATTGTCACGTCTTGAAATTGGATTAATATAAATTTGATCAAAATCAAAATTATTAATAAATCGAATTTGTTTTTATTTATTTTTTTCAATTTCTCTCGAACCTTTACCTAGAGGTCACATAGAGTCAAAACCCACTTTGATACCATATGTAACAACCTCATTTTTTAAATATATAAATAATTACATCAATTATGTGATTTATAATCAACATGCAATTAGTCAACTATTTAACATAGAATTTTGAAAATATGAGCAAAGAGAACTTACCTGTAGCAATGATATTCCTTACCTGTAATGTCGAAGTCGAATTCTCTTTGAATCTCAGTAACTGCAACAAATGTTTGGAGATAGCTCTCCACCTAACCATAGGAAAAGCTAGATATAATCTTTCTATAGCTCGCCACCCCCGAGACCTCAATCAACGTACTACTGCCAGGGAACCCTTTGTCTTACAACACTTTTCTCCAAAGAGAATGTATGATGGAATCATGGATGATCTCTCATCTTCCTCACCATCTATTAAATAGAGCAAACATTGGAAGGGAACCACATGCACACATTCCATGTGTCAACATGCAACTTTTATTTTTTATTTTAAGATTTACTTAAGTTAAATTTTCTCTTAATTTATTTATTTCTTATTTTATTTTACTTTTTGTTAACTTTACTTTTTATTACTATTTTATAGTTTTACTTTTATATCTACTTATTTAGAACTCTAGTATTGTTATTAACTATTTTATTTATTTGTTATTATTATATTTATTTATTATTTATTATCTATTTACTATTATTATCTGTTCTTTATTGTTCATTATTTAGTTTCCTATAGATATTATTATTATTATTATTATTATTAGGGGACACTACACATCAGATGAAACCCTCCCTTATTTCTAGCGCAACTGCAACAAAGCTCTCCACAGTTCCACTCGCGATAACCATTTTTAGGTGGGGTTAAAATTCCAACCACTATGTTCCATTGATGTGGCCATACTATTTGCAACTATTTAAGAATATTCGGCACATGTCCTGTCCAAACCTGGCTAAGCTAGCAACCTCATTGAGTGCATTCAACACATCCTCCAGCAATTTCATCACATATTACACACATCTAATGCTACGTACAAGAAATTTCATGATCGACATCGAGTGCCACATAAGTTCCATGTGGGCGAAAAGTTATCTTACATTCGTAGAAGGAGTGCCTCACTGGGCCTCATTGTAAGATTTTCCTGCTCTGATATCAATTGTAGACCATCACAGAGGCTATAGTGGAAAATTCCTTGGAGATCAACATTCCACCATTCCTTGGTCTACACCTAGTATTCAATGTGGATTGGTTGCGACAATACTTTCCTACATTATTGGACACATTCGACGTCATGGAGAAGTTGACACAAATATAGCTCAACTGAATTTGTATTGAGTAGGTCACAACTGATAATATCATGAACACTCGCTAGCAGAGGATCGTACTATATCGAGTTTTCAAACAAGGCTAAATCCTTCACCAGGTTACAAGGGACCAGGTCAAGAGAAATTTCTTCACATCATGGAGGCTCTACATCCAATGGTGACAATTTATTGCTGGGGGAGAGGAGTGATCCAGGTGGATATTGATGGGCACCCCCCTATTCCACCTATACCTCTACATAGTTTTGTTTTTTTCCTTTATTATAGATGCATTTATGATTTTTAGCATTTTTTCAGGTCCTCAAAATTTGAAGCTGTTTTTAACCCCTTAAAAGTTATTATTTGAGGTGTGCAACATCCCTATAACCATTAGTAGTGGCCTATAGAAAATATTGTATTACTCATCAAGATATTTCCAATGAGTTATCATTTGTGCTGAATGGAGATCATATGGCTAAGTTACAACCCGGGAAGTTGGTTGCCCAACTGACCCCAACGGGGCCCACAAACTCTTTATGTTTCATGTCCTAGGGTTATGGTTTTGGTTATTCATAATTTTCTCTTATTGTTCAATAATAGAAAGGCCCTTGAGCTTCATTGTAACATAGTTAAGGGGCATGTATCCGCCACATCTCTTCTCAGAGATAAGCTACCATCTCCCAAGCTAGTTTATTTCAATTTTATATGTAAGCATATTTCAGTTCTTTGATATTAATGAAATGAAGTTTTATTTCTGCTGCATCTCTATGTTTATGTGTATATCTATATTATTTTTGGTTCCGCATAATTCTAGATCATCTATTAGGTCATTTATTCATTAACATTTCATCTACGAACTAAAACATGATGAGAGACATAACACAAATCTGGCATTAACCATGCTTATAAGTAGCATTTATCTATATAAAAAATAATAATAGAAGAGTCGTCATAGCCACATAATAACAAGTACATTTACACATAAAACACAAGAGAAAAAAATATCTTATTAATGTATGTGAAATCCAATGAAGTTAGGGAATTCCACATACCATCTAACCATAGATTGGTTTGGACCAAAATTTTCTTTAAGTCAATCTTCATTGTGCCATATTCCAAGTATTAATGTGGGACTCGAAACAAAACTAACCATTTTTGCAAGCTTTAATGCATATCCTTCTAGAACCAGTCAAGGATTTCTAGGCCCGAAGCAAGCACCTATACCACCAGGCTTTACCATATATCCCACCATATAATGGTCAAGAATTCTTAGGCCCAAATAAGAAACATACACTACCAGGCTTTACCACAATCCCACCATTACCAGTCTATGGATCACTAGGCCCTAAACAGATGTGGATGCCTCTAGATTTCTCCAGCTAAATCATGAGGAATTTTCCCATCTCCACCCTTAGACTTTATTGCATATCACATTTTTAAAGGTCCAAGGATTTCTAGGCCTTTGGGAATTTTCTTGAAACCACATCACTCAGTTTCAATACCATCCAAAAATCCAACTCAAACAAATGAAAGAACCTCGTCACAACATGGTTATATAGAAATGGCAGGGAAAGGATGAAATCCATAGTCACACATAGAAAAAATCATGTCAATTATAGAAACATAATCAAATACACACCTGCATATACCATGCATGGGAAAACTAGCAAGGAAAGCATACATGCAACTTGATACCTGCAAGTAATCTCATTATAGTTGCTTTATCCAATTCTTCCTTTCTTGATGTTTTATTTATTTTTCCTTCCTTGTCCTTCCTTTCTTCACTGCTAGAGTGCTCCAGGAATGGTCTAAGTGTGCAAGAGTGTAAGAGAATAGACAGTATAGAGATAGAGAGCTCCAAAAATGAAATGACAAAAGGTTAAACTGATAAAAGGTGTGAATTGATCCTCAGAAGCCTTTTTATTAATGAGGACTCTATTTCCTTCAATTTCATCCTCACATGAGACCTGTGGCCTTTCACCTTCCTTTACTCCTAGTTTCCTTTATTTTCAGAAATAAAATGTCAATTAATTCATCTTGCCTTTTCAAACCCTTTTCAAATTTCCCCTTAGCCATAATAAACTAAATGAACACCTGCTAGGATATTTTGTTCAACATTCATCTTGAAATATGTTTCCCATGAACTTGATCTTTATTTTGCCTTTATTAACTTTATTACCTGACTCTTTAACATGGGGTTGTGATAGACCTCTCCCCCTTAGGAGAACACCATCCTTGGTGTTCAATGATACCTACAACCAGCAAGATCACTAAAGACCAAAACATACTGCCCATGGAGATTTATAACTTAACTCGATGCAATATTACCATGAATAAAATACTGAAAAAAAAAACACCTACATGAAAAAGAATAAAAACATGACACCCATACCTCTTATTGGATCTTTATAACATAGATCATTGTGGTATTTACAATGAAAATAATACATATATATGTACATATACCAAAGCTCATTCTCCTTCACTACAAAGCAATGAAAGATACATAGCCCACATCAAATCAACCATCTCTCATGTAGCTTCATCGGGCCTAAAGTTTTCCACTACACTTTAACCTAGTCAATTGCTTGATTATAGAGAATGAGAATATTTCTCTGTAAAATGCACTGATATTTTGGTTGGAATTCTCCTTCTAGATCCACCTGCAATACAAAACAATAAATAACATGATCAACATCCTTTATATATATTTTAACAATGAAACATGGAAAACATCATGGACTTTCATTGTTAGAGGCAGTGTAAGCTGATAGGCCACTGGTCCAATACCGAGGTGTTAGCTTCGCACATGACCCAAACCTCAAGGAGGTCTTCTTGTGCTTGATGCACAAGTATGCATGCTCCCCAACTTGAAACTGCTTAAGCACCCTATGTTGATCCTCATAACTCTTTTGTCTATCCTATGTTGCATTTAAATTTTGTTTGATAACATGCCTTTCATGTTCCATATCTGCCAACATGTCTGGTCCTATCAATACCCTGTTCACTAGATCACTTTGACTCATGGGTTTATTACAAATCTGCCCATAGAGTGCCTCAAGCCGGCTCATCCTCAGTGAGTCATGATACCAAATTTTGTAATGAAGCTCAACTAGTGGAATATACTCTTCACACTTCCATTACTGATGCATAACATTTATCCTCAACATGTCCTATAAAATTGCATTAACCCTCTTTGTCTATCCATATATTTGTGGATGATAAGTTGTGCTGAAGGTGAACTTTGTACCTAGACCAGAAATACCTCTTTCCATAACCTAGAACTCGACCTGGAATCTCTGTCTAACATGATATCCTTCAGAACACCATGTAACCTCACCATGTTTGTAATGAAAACCTATGCTATATGACTAGTCGAATAAGTAGACTTCACTTGAATGAAGTGTTTTAGCTTTGTCAACATGTCAACAACAACTATAGTAGAATCATTTTATCTATATATCCTCGACATACCTATAATGAAATACATGGAAATGACCTCCCATTTCAACTATGGAATCAATATTGACTATAGTATACCACCTGGATTCTTACACTCTCCTTTTCCTTGTTGACAATCCAAGCATCTAGCCACAAACTCTACCACTTCCTTCTTTAGATTCAGCTAGTAGGGGAACTTCTTCACTATTTTCAATGTCTTTAGATATCCCAGATCAGTCAAATATGAATTAGCATGAAATTCCTTCAATATAAGCTTCTTGAGCTTACTTTTGTATGACAAATAGATCTTATTCCTAAACCTAATAAAAAAATCTATTGGAAGGCAGTAGTCCACATCCTTCTCACCTGTACCCTGATACTATAACATGTACCCTAGTGGCATATACTTGTGTAATTGAGGTTTTTGTGATCCATATCAAGTTTTATGAGAAAATAAAAAATTCAACCTATACTTGTCATCTTGTTCTCCTACCTGTAAAATCCGATCATGTAAATATGTCCCATCTAAACTTATGACTACTATGTGACTCACTTGGAATCTTCTGTTAAGAGCATGAACAACCTTGTTTGCCTTCGCTTTAATGTACCTAATCTCTAAGTCAAACTCACTAATCATATTCAACCATATAGCTTGCCTAACATTAATATTCACTTGGTCAAATAAGTATATCAATCTACTATGATTATTCATCAAGGTGAACCACCTGCCATGAAGATAGTGTCTCCACATCTTCAAAGCATGGATTGTCATTGCTAACTCAAGTTCATGTGTCAAATAGTTCTGATCATTCTCATTCAATTTCCTTGATTCGTAACATACGAAATGTCCCTCCTGGATCAGGATTCCACCAAGTCCTCTTTTACAAAATTTTTACACACCACAAACTCTTCATCTAGATCTTCAATATTTAGAATTGGAGCATCTATCAATATATGTTTCAACTCCTCGAAACTTGTTGCACATTTCTTTGTCCATTAAAATTTCTTCCCTTTTCACTATACTGATGTGATAGGAGATGCAATCCAAGAGAATTTCCTAATGAACCTCTTGTACTAATGTGCTAACCCCATAAATGACATTATATCACCTAAATTACTTGGCGAACCTCACTCCATTATAGCCCTTATATTTTCTAGTTCCATTGTTATGCCTTCCTTGGAAGAAACGTGCCACAAGTAATATACCTATTTATGAAAGAAATTTCATTTCCTATGTTTGGTATACAACTGATACTTCTTGAACAATCTCAACACTGAGGCTAAATTTTATGCATTTTCTTCCTCATATTTATAATATATCAAGGTGTCATCAATGAATACCATCACAAAGTTGTCTAGATAAGGACACAATATAATGTTCATCAAGCACATAAAAGTAGATGGAGAATTAGTCAAGCCAAAAGGAAGTATGACAAACTCATAATGCCCATAATTGGTCTGGAATGAACGCTTGTAGATGTCCTCTTCTTTGATTCATACTTGGTGGTATCTTGATCTTAGATCAATCTTCAAGAAGACTACTTCTCCCTTTAAATAATAAAGAAAGTCATCAATCCTTGACAATGGATACCTATTGGGTACCATACTTCTTTTCCAAAAACAATAATGGTAGATCGCAAGATGATACACTTAGCCTAATGTATCTCATTTCAACCATTTTATTCAGTTGCAACTTTAATTCTATTAGCTCTGGAGTGATCATCCTATAAGGTGCCTTAGATGTTTGTGTTTCCCCTGGTACAAACTAAATAGAGAAGTCTAATTCCCTGTGAAGCAGAAAATCTGAAATGTCTACAAGAAATACATCCTAAAACTGTTGTAAAACTAGGTACCTATTAAATTCCTCCACATCCTCAACATTCTTACATTTATCACTAGAAATATGTACTACAAATAACACACAGCCTTTCCTACAACTTCAATTTTTACGACATAGTTGTAACCATTCTAATTGATGTAGCCTTCTTCTTACCCTACAAGATTCTTTGTTCCCCATTATCATCCAAGTAATTAATATCCTTGTCATAAAAATCTACTTTGGTCTTGTGAAGGTACAACTAATCCATAACAAAAGGAATAGTATATGACCCTAACGAAAGTACATTCAGATGTTCTGGTGTCTACATACCATTCAACTCAAATGCACAAGACGTTACGTAATAATGACCTCTCTTCCTATTACATGTAGCCAATTTCACTAACCAAGGCTTTGCATGAAATTATCTATTAAAACCACACTTATCCACCAGGTCAGAGTTAGCATAACTAGAATTAGATAGAGGTTCAACCAAAATAGAAACAACTTGTTTAAAAATCTCACTGTCCATCTCAACAATAGATTCCTGGTGGTCCACCTGCCTACTATGTAATTGTGCATAGATCCAAGGAATGCTATGAAAAATAACAGGGGATTTTTGATATCTGAAATGGGCCTCCTAAGGATATTATAAAATAATAGTGGAAATAATAAAGTAAGAATAGATTCCATCATCAAAGTTTAGAGGGAGAAAAGAAAAGACTATTTTTTCAACTCATATTTCCAACTTATGTCCTTACGAATTTGCTCAAATTTTGAGCAGAAACTCTCGTTGGATGAAAAAATTGATTCCTCGTCGAAGTATCATAGATGTTGTATACTTTAAGTGGACCCTACTACACAAGAATGATAAATACATTAACAACGTGATTGCAATCATGTTTTTTCATGTATTTCTCATTTTTCATATAACGTTGTCCAATAAAAGTATGCAACATGGGTAATACTTGGATGAGGAGTTAAATTTTGCATTCAATGAGTACTCCCACTTGAAATTTGAGTAAACCATAGGGACGTAAATTGAAAATATGAGTTCCAAACGTAGTTTTATTATTTTATTATCTTTTAAACTTTTTACCTTTTTACTCCAAAAATGGTGAATCATCCCCCATGGTTGATATCATCATGTTGAACCCTATTAGTCCTTATAAAGTTTAATTTGGCTGTAAATTCTTTTAGGACGCCCATTGTAGTAGCTCTGATACCACTGTCCGATACCACTTGTAGTAGCTCTGATCCAAATATATACGAGAATAGAAATAACCCAAGAATAACAATATAGAAATAATATGAAATGATTCTTTATTGATCAAACCCTTCAGGTAGGGCAACACCATACATTCACTCCTTAAGGAAGGAGAACACTCCACAAGCCATATGCCTGTTCATACAAGAATACTTCTCTTCATATCTCTCCATGTGGAGTCTCTAGCCTTTATATAGGCCTCATACATACAATACCATGCATCATTACCATGGTTCCCTCATACCATCACTAATACCATGGGCCCATTACATTATTATTAACTACTTGTGGTCCCTTACATGACATGGGTTAACCACCTTATTTATTACTATGGCCCATCCCATTATTACATTATTACCTTGGGTACCTCCCTTGGTACCCCATATTATCCCCCCTAGGTACATAACATTCCACCCCCCTAAACATGTTTCATCCCCGAAACATGGGAAGAACATAAATAATAAGATCTACTCAAGAGAGTAGTCCACTGATACCATGCACGTGCATCTAGCCATCCAAGAGAAAGGTGAACCCTCGATCTCGCTGGTGCCTCGCTCGCTTGAGATGGAAGTTGACTGTGGTAGCTCTTCTGTGTGGAAGTGTAGTAGGTGGATCTTTGTTCCTCTCGATCTGTCCTGCGGGGTTTGTTGTCCATGTGGCTAATTGGTTGCCATCTTGATTGTTGTCTTGCTGGGTGATGTGGGTGATGATATGTTGAAGTTTTAACCCACGATGGCTTTTTCTTTACTTCACCTTGCTGTGGTGCCTCTTGTGGTGTCTTCTTTTTCAATATGACTTCAACCATTGAATCGTCCTCAGATATATCAGCACCTGTAACCTTTTCTGCTTCAGCCTCTGTTTGTGTTTGATTGTCGACCATCAACTACTCATCATCTGATATGTCAGTCCCTATAACATCTTGTGCGTCAACCTCCGTGGACTCTACCTGTTTATGGATGGAAATATCCTATAATGTAATTTTCTTCTTTTTATACCATAGCTTCAAGAATTTCTTCTGCACATTAATATTGATAGTACGCACAGATTCCATCCAAGGATATCCCAAAACAACATCGATATTATCCATCTCTGAAGCATAAAAATCACCATGAAATACATACTTATCCATAGAAAGCTTCAAATCCTTATAGATTTGAACATCCTTATCATCATCCTGTGTATGTGCAATTTGTTTTGCTGGGACTTGCAATTTTTTTGCCAAATTGACGTTTATGAGATTTTGCTTGCAACTCGGATTTATAGACACAATGATTTTCTCCTTCTGAATCAATCCATGAACCTGCAATAAGGAGATACCAGCAGAAAATAACCCTTTAGGTTCCTTGGTTTCCTTCTTTCCTGTAAAAATAAAATCTTTGCTAGGCTGTGTGTCTGTCTGTGTGAGCTTATCCACAAGATTAGCTTTTCGATCAAAGCGGTCCATAAGAGCTTTAGTGAATTTGTCCCAAGTCAAGGGCCAACGATAGCGACGTTGATGCCCTTGCCACCATTGCAATCTTTCATTGTCCAAGTACATTGTTCCCAAATTCAGCTGAGTCTCATCATTCATTATGTAATTCAATCTAAAACATTTCTCCATTTGTGCTAGCCATTTGGCTGGATGAGAGCCATCAAATGGATATAAGTCATTTAAATTCAGATCTCGGTCTGCCATCACAAAAATTGGCGAAAATTTGAAATGGTCACAGTTTCGTCAATATTGCTCAGAATCCTTATTATGACCTATTTTCAGAAATGGAACAATCATTCTGCATCTGCCCATGTGATAGAAATCCTGATCCAGGCACTAGAATTCCAGATCTGCGCTGCAACTCTCCCGCCGTAACCCAAAATTTCTGCAAAAAGAGCTGATTTTAAATCAGCGATATCTCCCTCATCCGGACTCCGATTCGACTGATTTTTTTTTTGAAATTAGGTTTTTTTCACAAAGATTCCAGATTTACAATTATATCTTGTAGATCTGGCACCAGGACTTCTAGATCTGCGCCGCAAACTCGCTGTCCTGAAAATTGTCTGCAACCCCACTGATTTTTTAAATCAGCGATATCTCCTTCATCCGGACTCCGATTCGACTGATTTTTTTTTTGAAATCGGGTGTTTTTTCCCAAATAATACAGATCTGCAATTAGATTCTGCAGATGTTTCAGTTTAAAATTTTGCAGCAATATTCAACAAATGTCAGGCATGTGCTACAACCTCCACAGAGCACTTTCTTGGGTCAAGCAGGAAGAATTTTTCTTTTCTCATTTTTTTGCAGAATTTTTTTTGGGCGGCGACTTTGCAGATCAGATCTGTACATTTTGGTGCAAGATCTACAAAATATAATTGCAGATCTGTATTCCTGGTGAAAAAATAGCCGATTTCAAAAAAAAAATCGGTTGAATCGGAGTCCGGATGAAGAAGATATCGCTGATTTAAAAATCAGTGGGATTGCAGACAATTTTCAGGGCAGCGATTTTGCGGCGCCGATCTAGATGTCCTGGTACAAGATCTGCAAAATCTAATTGCAGATCTGGATTCTTTGGGAAAAACTACCCAACTTCAAAAAAAAAATCAGTCGAATCGGAGTCCGGATGAGGGAGATATCGCTGATTTAAAATCAGCTCTTTTTTGTAGAAATTTTGGTGACGGCGGGAGAGTTGCAGCGCAAATCTGGAATTCTAGTGCCTGGATCAGGATTTCTATCATATGGGCAGATGCAAAATGGTCTTTCTGCTTCCAAAAACAGGTTATAATAAATATTCTGAGTTATATTGGCCGAGTTATGTCCATTTTAATTCTGGAGCAGCATTTAGAGTGGGTTTCCATTGGAGACGTGCCCTCCCACCCCACTTTAGTAGGCACCTGCTTCACATTCATCAGTTTCAACATAGCAGCAATCGGCTTGGGTTATTTGGAGATGTGCCCTCCCACCCCACGCTATGTAGGCACCTGCTACTTCATCAGCAACCAACATCATGGTTGTGGGTCATCCACAAACCCACACTTCATCGAAGTCCATTTGCTAGGCCGTACACTGTTAGTATCACAGTTGGTCACAAGCATTACAGGGTATCTCTATCCTCGGATCTTTGTTCTTCATGGTTATGGGTCATCCACAAACCCACAGTTCATCGAAGTCCATTTGCTAGGCCACACACTGTCAGAATCACAGTTGGTCACAAGCATTACAGGGTATCTCTATCCTCGGATCTTCATATTCAACAAAGGCTTTACAGGAAGGAACTTTACGCAATGGGGACCATTGCTTCTTAAGGAGGGAGGAATGATCCGAATGGAAAATGGCATCAACCCATGGTACTCATCGACCCATATTATTCATCAACCCATGGAATTTACCCATGGTATTGTAAATGGCATCCGCCCGTGGTATTGTAAAATCCACCCATGGTATTCATTCACCCATGGTATTGTAAATGGCATCTGCATGTGGTATTGTAAAATCCACCCATGGTATTCATTCACCCATGGAATTGACCCGTGGTATTGTAACTGAAAAATACTATAAGTAACAAGTCACATTTTGTAAAAGGACAGATTGTCCGCCACAATGTAGCCTTTACAGTTATTATCGGTTCTAATAAAAAAAGTTTCTTTGTGGTTTTGTTTATTGGGCATTCTCCTCTTTTTCTTCTAGCATTTCAATCTTTCAGATCTTGCGGTTCTCTCCCCCCAAGATCCATTTCAATCCTTTAGATCTTGGGGGCCTCCTCCCAAGATTATCGGTTCTGCAGATCTAGCTTTTTAGAACCGATAATAACTGTAAAGGCTACATTGTGGCGGACAATCTGTCCTTTTACAAAATGTGACTTGTTACTTATAGTATTTTTCAGTTACAATACCACGGGTCAATTCCATGGGTGAATGAATACCATGGGTGGATTTTACAATACCACATGCAGATGCCATTTACAATACCATGGGTAAATTCCATGGGTGAATGAATACCATGGGTGGATTTTACAATACCACGGGCGGATGCCATTTACAATACCATGGGTAAATTCCATGGGTCGATGAATAATATGGGTCGATGAGTACCATGGGTTGATGCCATTTTCCATTCGGATCACATACATACAATACCATGCATCATTACCATGGTTCCCTCATACCATCACTAATACCATGGGCCCATTACATTATTATTAACTACTTGTGGTCCCTTACATGACATGGGTTAACCACCTTATTTATTACTATGGCCCATCCCATTATTACATTATTACCTTGGGTACCTCCCTTGGTACCCCATATTATCCCCCCTAGGTACATAACACCCATTTTAGACCTCAAAATTCTCCTAATGCATATCCAACCATCTGCGCCTCCTCAAGAACGTAGATATGAGGTCTACTATCCTTCTTCTTTAGACAAACTTTCTTAAGATGCTCCTTACCACATGTCCAACACTGCAATTGTTTCTTATCATCACCTTTTTTATGCTTTTCTCCACAATGAGGTCTGTTAAAATTAATGTAAGGTGCAATATTCTCTTTCTCAAATGAATCCTGAGGTATTTTTGTTTTTGGCTACCATTTACCTTTAGTCTTATCTTTTCCTTTACAACCTTGTCAAGATTCCTTCTTATGCCTTGATTGCTCATAACAATGTTTCAACTTTCCAATGAAGTATTCAAGTGATTGAGGCTCACCATACTGAATCCTATCTCTAAATGGTAATGGAAATCCACTGGAAAACCTCTCAAAATTGGCTTTCTCATCCTTAAAATACAATACGTACCTCAACAATTCTAAGAACTTGGTCATATTCTCCTAATATTTCATTTCTCCCTTCATTAACTCATAGAATTCCTTGGATTTATAATCATAATACATTTCTGACAAATACTTCTTCCTAAAAAGTCTCTTGAATTCATGCCAACTCAACTCCTCTCTCTTGATGTCTCTAACTTGGTTCACCTCTTCCGACCATAGGTCTTATTTCCCTTTGAGGCTGAATATAGCTATTGTGGCCTTCATATTATTTGTGTAATCATGCATCTCAAAGAACTTCTTCATCCTGAGTGACCATACCTCTACATCTTCCAAATTCTTTAAATATCCATCAAATGTAGGTGGCTTGGCTTTATTAAACTCCTCTGGAAGGTATGCCTTATCACTTCTCCTATAAGGATGATAACGATGATGACCATGGTACCTATCGAAACCCAAAGTAGAATATAAAATGTATCCATCATCTCTCCTATCTGGAATATCCAAGAACCTTCCATATGTGATCATGTTGTTCCTATCTATCATATTCCCAGCATGAGAACTATTACCATATGCTCCATTATTTTTGTCCTCATGTTCACGACTACTCTTGAACAGTCCCTGTCTCTACAAATTTGAAAAACTCTAAAGGATAACTATATTAATGTTTGCTTGTTTCTCTTGTTCTTGAATGATTCTATCATTATCTACTTTACAACTTCTTATTTCTTCCTTCAAACTTTTCAAAGTGTTTTCGATGTCAGAAGAGTACCCATTACCATGCTTCTCATCTCATCTATAGGGAGAATCTCATGAACTATAATCTCCATTTTTCTCGTCATATTTGATCTTCTACCTACAATGATATCATGTGAGATCAACCAAACATAAGCATACCAACATACTTCAATATAGATCAAGGGAGGATATGTCATTTGCAAGATTTCCTATACTATCATGACATATATATATATATATATATATATATATATATATATATATATATATATATGTATATATATATATATATATATATATATATATATATATATATATATATATATATATATATATACCAAACATACCAAACATACCAACATCATGCATTATAACATAAGCTACATACAATGACCTCATAGATGACAATCATGACCACAATACTACATGCATAATAAACACATACAGAACCAACATGTATGCATGACAAAAAAATCCCAACAACAACATCATCAACTTTCACATGGAGACAAAACTATAACAATGACCACCACCATGCATACATAACAACACATATATCACCTACATGAATGCATGAGGATCACATATTTTCCATCCAGTCCAAGGGTTGAACCATTCTCTGATACCACCAACATACCAAACATACCAACATCATGCATTATAACATAAGCTACATACAATTACCTCATAGATGACAATCATGACCACAATACTACATGCATAATAAACACATACAGAACCAACATGTATGCATGACAAAAAAATCCCAACAACAACATCATCAACTTTCACATGGAGACAAAACTATAACAATGACCACCACCATGCATACATAACAACACATATATCACCTACATGAATGCATGAGGATCACATATTTCCCATCCAGTCCAAGGGTTGAACCATTTTCTGATACCACCAACATACCAAACATACCAACATCATGCATTATAACATAAACTACATACAATGACCTCATAGATGACAATCATGACCACAATACTACATGCATAATAAACACATATAGAGCCAACATGTATGCATGACAAAAAAATCCCAACAACAACATCATCAACTTTCACATGGAGACAAAACTATATCAAGGAGCACCACCATGCATGCACAACAACACATATACGACCTACATGAATGCATGAGGACCACATCTTTCCCATCCAGTCCAAGGGTTGAACCATTCTTTGATACCGCTTTGTAGTATCATATATTAACCAAATGGAATGAAATCCTACTCTAATACCACTTTGTAACAACCTCCTCCCACACTTGCCCAAGATAATTGGTCCACTAGGGTAAATATGTGACGAAGAGTTACTATGATTGGATTCCACTTCCCAAGTACAATTAAGAAAGTGGAATCAACAAACCAAAACCAAACCGACCTTCGTTAGGAGCTACAGGACCTCGAGTGGCTAACCAACTAGTACAAGTGTCCAACTCTCGAGTTAACCTTCTTTTTAACTAAACTAAACCCCTAGTATCTCCCATGAATATCCCTCCATGTGATTAAAACCTTCCAGTAACTCCCACAACATGCCCTGTTGGAAATAATAATGAGAGGGGGGATGAATTAGTATTATCAAACTAATAATTTTTCAATTCCATAATTAGATTCATATACGCTACTTCCATTAACGGAACTTGTGTGTACATGCAACTGTGTTTAGAGAAACTAGTGTATATAAAACAAACTTATGATTCAGTTAATTCCTCATATATTGATCTTTAATTAGTGCATCTAGAACCATTTAAACAGTGACTAGGTGCAGTAAAAAATAGAACATATTGTCACACATAAGAAACATACATGAACACCCAGATATAAGGTGGAAACCCAATGCGGGTGAAAACCACTTGCTGCAATTATCCTTGTCCTCTTTTAATAATAAGAGAATTATGTTTACACTTTTTGTACTGGCACAGTCTTATACCCGTACGCAGGCTTCTACCTGTAGAAGGCTACAACCTTCTCTTGTTCTCCAACTTATACTGGAAGGGAGTTACACCACCCTAGCTCTTGTACTAGTTGATATGTTTACTAGTGCATAGGTGCAGGCCTACAGAAGGCTACTACCTTCTCTTTCCTTATAGGGACCATGTTTCATAAATTTTTAGACTAGATCCATCATTCAATCATCAAATATATCTGCATCAACCATTCTCCTACTGAGCCAGCCACAACCAAGTGAATTAATCACTTTGACAACCCATCAATCTGATCTACTAGAATGTTGTCACTAGAGTACAATAACCAAAACCCAAGCCAATGCCCAGAACACTGCAACAACAAACAACAACAACTAAAACATAGATTGTAAGGTATACGGTACTTTCTTGTGTTGAACCTATGTGTATACGCACTTTCCTCAAAGCCAACCAGTGTATACATCTGCAAATATTAATTCATTATGCTGCAGCTATGCCAAACTTCAGTTATACCCAGATCATATCATTTATAGAATAATATATGAGTCAGTATTCAGATCTAGAATAATCATGAGAAAAAACACATAATGATAGTTCACTTTGCGCCTTAATATCTTTAGATCTTATCCTCCAGCAACAAGTAAGGTTCTTGGTTCAGATCCAGCAATGCACCATAACCCAATAACCTGCATATTAGATCTCACTCTTCATCAGATATTCAATGCTTGAGTACTTTGGCCTAATGATCTTCTCCTCCTTTTATAGTTTTAGGCCTTCGTTGATACCATGGACGAAAACCACTTAGGACGAACACCTCGGATCAAAATACCTTGGGTCAATATCTCGGACCCGATAGCTTGGACCAATACCATGGATCAAAATACCATGGACCAAATGCTTCAGACCATACAATTAGTTTTCCAAGGTATATGCACTTTGCCTTTTGTGAAAGTGCATGTGTACGAATACTCAACTTCGATATAGTGAACCTGTGTGTATACGTGGATTGGCCAATGGTGAACCTTCGTATACCTCTCTTTCTTCATTCTATGAAGTCTTATCTAAAACTTTGTGCTATTAACTTGCTACATTGTGATCTGTCATCTGAGTGAGTCGCCATCAAGGACAACATCTATGTCACAATGCCAACAACCTGCCCCTTTGGACTTGATGGCAACACCATGTCACTCTCCCCCTTTGTCATCAAGGGCAAAGGGTCATGCTCCCCCTGAGTACCTGGTGAATTCTCTGATATGCTAAAGTGTTGATTGAGCTCCTATGATAGAGTCCATGCTCCCCCTAATCACAAGCAAGGTCTGCAAAAATATAACATGACTCTATAGATACATCACCAATGACCTTCCTATCACCAAAGACTCATACATACATCCATCTCCCAATCAAATGGGGATATAGCAATTTTGACTCATCCACCCAACTAAGTGGGGATATACAATTTCTTATACATGTCAAAACACAAACATTACATCATCCATCCCATGAATAGTGGGGTTACAAATTAGGACTTTTCATGACTTATATAACAAAGACCAAATATCTTAAACAAGACCATGATAGTCATCAGCAACTATCATCAGCAGCATCTGTCAAACATCATCCAGATCAACAACCATGTTCTCGCCCTAAACTTGTTCCACCTGAAACAAAATATGCACCAAGATCTTCTCAGATAATCCCAACAATGCATTATTAGAAGCATATGCTCCTCCTGAACCATATCAGACCCGTTTCTCCTAAGTCTGGCCCATTGTTGTTCCTCAAACCAACATACGCGACTGTACCCATTGAAAAAAGTGTATATACGCGACAATGCTTCATGAAACTTGTGTATAACCACCTTTCTTTGAAGAAGATATGATTTAATAGTAGGATGATGCAGCAACTACTCCCGACTTTTGTATGAGATATTCAAATGTCTCTCTAGTTAGTGGTTTAGGGAATATATCAACAACCTATTCTTTGGAGGGAACATACTCCAATTTGACCTTTTGTTCAAGCACTTGTTCACATAGAAAATGATATTTGATGGATATGTGCTTGGTCTTGGTGTGTATGACTATATTCTTTGAAATATTGATGGCACTTGTATTATCTCATTGAAGGGAGATGGGTGGAGTACATGTGATTTGAATATCTTACAAGGTTTGCATCATCAAAAGTAGTTGTGTGTAGCAAGATGCAGTAGCCACGTATTCTGCTTCAGCTGTAGGTAATGCAATTGAACTTTGTTTCTTGCTCAACCAAGACACTAACCTGGAACCAATATAAAATGCACCACCACTAGTGATTTTTCTGTCATCAACACTTCCTGCTTAATCTACATCTGTATATGCATGAGGTGTAAGATCTATATCTCTAGGATACCATAAACCAAAGTCCTGTGTTCCTTGAAGATATTTGAAGATCCTTTTGACTGCCTGAAGGTGTGATTCCTTTGGATTTGCTTGGAATCTTCCAAGTATTTCCATTGCATGCATGATGTCTAGTCGGGTACCTATTAGATAAAGCAAGCTGCCAATCATGGATTTGTAAGTTGGTTGATGCACCACTGTTGATTCATCATTTGAGCTAAGACTACATCCTGTTACCATTGGGGTACATACTAGTTTAGAATCTTCCATGCCATACATTTTCAGGATTTGTTTGAGGTATTTAGTTTGTGAGGGAAAAATACCATCTTTATTTTGCTGAACTTGTAGACCAAGAAAGTAGGTGAGCTCACAAAATAGTGACATTTCAAATTCTTGCTGCATTACTAAAGGCAAATTCTGACTCGTGGATTCTTCATTGCTACCAAAAATGCTATCATCAACATAAACAACAATTATTAGCAATTTACTAGTGTCAATATTTGTATATAGATTGCTATCTACTGATCCCTTTGAAAAACCTTGTTGGTGGAGATATTTTTCAAGACGCTAATACCATGCCCTTGGAGCCCGTTTTAGACCATAGAGATCCATCCTGAGTTTGCTTACAAGTTTCGCATCATTTCCAAGAATGAATCCTTCTAGTTTTTCAATATAGACTTATTCTTCTAAGTCTCCATGAAGAAAAGGCATATTTTACATCCATTTGGTATACTTCGAATTTTTAAAAGCTAGAAAGAGCAAGAAACATTTTGATGGCTTCAACTCTAGCAGTAGGTGAAAAAGTTTCTTCAAATTCTATACCTTCTTGTTGAGCATAACATTTACAAACAAGTTTGGCCTTGTTTCTAATAACTTCTCCATTTTCGTTCACCTTATTTTTGAATATCCATTTAGTTCCTATGATATTCTTATCATGAGTTCTAGGAACTAATTCCCAAGTATTATTATTTTCAATTTTCTTAAGTTCGCCATTCATGGCCTTGACCCAACATTCATCTCTGCATGCTTCATTTACATTTTGACGTTCAGTGGAAGATAGTAATGCTAGATAGCTTGAAGCTTCGACAATGGTTCTTCTAGTCTACACACCTGCCCCTTTTATTCTAAGATTTGATTTTCTGGATGATTTTTCTGAACATACTTGGACGGAGTCTTTTCTTCTATCATTATCTCTTCTTCTGGTGCTTCATTGGTTTCTTCTTCAGAATCAGTGTGATTCGATGTGGGAAAATGATCCTCATCTTCTTCGTTGTCATAATCTTTGGTTTTTATAAGTTTTGGATTTTTGCATGCTTCATCAACCACAACTTCAATACATTCACTAATTTTCGCAAGTATTTTGTTATAACATTTATATCCTTTACTTCCAGAAGAGTAGCCAATAAGAATACATTCATCTGCTCGGGGTTCAAACTTACAAAGTTTTTCATCAGTCCTTTTGATGTAGCATTTTCTTCCAAAAAATTTGAATTATTTTATGGTAGGAGTCTTACCAACCAAAGTTCATGTGGAGTTTGAGCATTGTTTACCCGAAGATTTGCTTGATTGAGAATAGTGATGGTGGCGAATGCAGCTTCACCCCAGAAGGTTGTAGGAGTTCTAGATTCATCTAGCATATCATGAACCATTTGTTGAACAATTTTGTTCATCCTTTCTACCACTCTATTTTGTTGAGGATTCCTTCTCGTGGAGAACCCTTTTTATTCCATGTTGTTCACAAAAGTCAAAGAATTCGTCTAAGGTAAATTCCCCTCCTCGATCAGATCTGAGGCATTTGATTTTGCAATCTGATTCATTTTCAACCAAGGCTTTGAAGGCTTTGAACTTTTCAAATGCTTCATCTTTATGCTTTAGAATTCCTATCCAACACATTTTGGAGAAATCATCAATGAACAATATAAAGTATTCTTCTCCGCGAGGTGACTTTTTCCTTGATGGATCACATAAATCAGTATGAACAAGTTCAAGAGGCTTACTAGCTGACCCTTCCTTTTCGATGAACTGAGATCTGGTTTGCTTACCGAATTGACATGATTTTCATATAGTATTTTAAGGAATGTTGATATTTGGAAGATCATGAATAGCCTAGAATATGCATGCTTTTCTTATTTTAGAAAATCTTAGATGTCCTAATATTCTGTGTCATAGTGAATTTTCATCATTTTTGCTTAGATAGCACTGTTGTTGTCCTCCCTTGAGTATTTATATGTTGTTTGGAGTTCTTGTCCCTTTAATCATGATTTCTCCTGTATCAAGCTCACGAACAACACATCCATTTGATCTAAACACTACTTCATTTCCTTGATCACACATTTGACTCACACTCAACAGATTATGCTTTAAGCCATCAACATATATAACATTCTTAGCTTTAAATTTTTCTTTGAAGAAAATAGAGCCTTTAGCTTTTATGGCAGCAGGAGTGTCATTTCCAAATGAGACACTCTTTTCCTTTTCTAAGGCATTATATGAGTGAAGTTTTTCTCTGTCACCTGTCATGTCTTTTGAGCATCCACTGTTGATGTACCACTAGTTTTCCTGTCCTTCTGCATACAAGGCTATGCCACATCTTTTTGTTTGTGGTTCTTTCTTTCTCCATATTTTGGGATTTAATGGAGTTTGCTCTTTTTGAGATATTTTATGAAATTTACTCTTGCATTCAGATTCTTCATGGCCAAAGTTGTTACAAATTGAGCATTCTATTTCATTTTCAAGAAGAGAAAAGTTATTATAGGAACTTTTCTTGATCCATGTCACATTCCTTTTATTTCGTGCTTCTCTAGTCATGATAGTTTTTTAAGCAACACATCGGGTAGTTTTCTGTCCAAAATTATGACATGAGAAACATTGACGATTAAAGAAGTTCCTGTGATTACCGAATCTACTGACCTGTTGATTGCAGTTGAAGTTCCCCCTACTGACCTATTGATTGATATTATTTGAAGCAAATTAATTGTGACTTACCTGAGGTTGATTGTGGCTTATGTTTATCCTTGAAGTAAATCGATCCTGATTCACCTGGTGATTTGCTTTATTCCTTTACTGACGATTGTCGAACTATTCACTGCTCTTTGCTGCATCATGATAGCTTTTAGTGCAGGTTGACAACTTCTGAGATGTTTCTTCAGTATATCCAAGACTTGTATTTATCAAAGGAGAGTGCTACTCTTTGATAATTTCATTTAAGGTTTTTGATCCCTTAGGAAATCTAAGATTGAGAGCTTTTGTTTTCTTAAGATCCTTTCTTAGACCCACAATTTCACATTCTAGCTTTTCATTGTGTTTTTCTCTTTCAACAAGTTGGAATGTCAAGGTATCTATAATCATATTCTTTTCTTCTAAATAGATTTTTAGTTTAGATATTTCTTCATAAAGGTCATCTTCATCTAATGCATCAAAAAAATTATCATCTTCATAAGCCATGAGAAGTCTATAGTCATTACTATTTTCATCTTCATCACTATTTGATAAACCATCACCATCTTCATGAGTATAGTAGCTCTTTTTATTTACACTTTGTTTTCTATTCCATTTTGCAGTTTCCTTCCCTTTATCATATTTATCTTTACTAGGACATTTGGCAGCATAATTACCGAATCTACCACAAGAAAAACATTTGAAAGGTAGTTTACCTCTGAATCTATCAGAACCCCGTTGAATATCCTTGACAAAGTTCGCTTCCTCTTCTTCCTCTGAAATATGTCCTGATTCATTGAGTTGTTCTTTTCCTTTTGTTGAAGCTTTAAATGTGGCTTCTCCCATATTTTATGGACCTTCTTTTCTCATCTCAAAGGCAGTTAAGATTATGTGAAGTTGTGTCATAGTAATAGTTTGTAGATCCTACTTTTCTTCTATGGAAGATACTTTTGATTCAAATTTAGCAGATAAGGATCTTAAGACTATTTCAACTAAGGTAACTTCCATTATCTCTTCATCCAAATTCTTCATGCAATTAACAATCTCATCTATATGTAAGAAGTAACTAGCTACACTTTCATCATTGTTCATCTTGAGAGTTTCATATTGAATTCTGAGAGTTTGTGGTTTAGCTTGTTTTACTTGAGAGTCTCCTTCATATCTTAGAATGATTCTGTCCCATATTTCTTTGGCTGATTTGAGCTGCATAACTTTGACAAACTCTAATTGTGATAGACTTGCCAATAATGTATTGACAACCTTGGCATTGGTTTTTACCCGCTGCATATGTAGGAATTGTTGATGGAAATGTATATCCTCCTTCCACGATTTCCTAGACATATGTTCCCAGAGATTGAAGATAGGTTGTGGTTCTTACCTTCCAATAAACAAAGTTTCTCCCATCAAAGATTGGTGGTCTTATGGATCCCCTGCCTTTTTGATTACTCATGATGATGGATCTTCCTTCAAGTGATCAAGATTATTCTTAAGGACCTGCTCTGATACCAATTATTGGAAATAATACTGAGGGGGGGGGGGGGGTGAATTAGTATTATCAAACTAATAATTTTTCATTTCCATAATTAGATTCGTATACGCTACTTCCGTTAAGGAAACTTGTGTGTACACGCAACTGTGTTTAGGGAACCTAGCGTATATCTAACAAACTTATGTTTCAGTTAATTCTTCATATATTGATCTTTAATCAGTGCATCAGAACCATTTAAACAGTAACTAGGTGTAGTAAAAAACAAAACAGATCATCACACATAAGAAACACACATGAACACCAAGATATAAGGTGGAAACCCAATGTGGGTGAAAACCACCTGCAGCAATCATCTTTGTCTTCTTTTAATAATAAGAGAATTATGTTTACAATTTTTGTATTGGTGCAGTCTTATACCAGTACACACACTTCTACCTGTAGAAGGCTACAACATTCTCTCATTGTCCAGCTTCTACTAGAAGGGAGCTACCACCCCCTAGCTCTTGTACTAACTGACATGTTTACTAGTATGTAGGTGCAGGCCTATAGAAGGCTACAACATTCTCTTTTCTTCTAGGGACCACGTTTCATAAATTTTCATAGTGGATCCGTCATTCAATAATCAAATATATCTGCATCAACCAATTTCCTATTGAACCAACCACAACCAAGTCAATCAATCACTTTGAAAACCCATCAATCTGATCTATTATAATGTTGTCACCAGAGTACAGTAACCAGAGCCCAAGCTGGAACCCAGAACACTGCAACAACAAATAACAACAACTAAAACATAGATTGTAAGGTATACGCTACTGTCTTTTGTTAGACCTACGTGTATATGCGCTTTCCTCAAAGCCAGCCAGTGTATCCATCTGAAAATATTAATTGATTATTTTGCAGCTATACCAAACATCAGTTATATGCAGATCATATCATCCACAGAATAATATATGCATCAGTATTCAAATCTAGAATATTCATGAGCAAAAACACATAATGGTAGTTCAATTTACGCCTTGAGATCTTTAGATCTTATCCAACTTCAACTGCTAAGGTTCCTCCTTGGCTTAGATCCAGTAATGCACCATAACCTAGTAACCTGCATACTAGATCTCACTCTTGATCCGATATTCAATGCTTGAGTACTTTGTCCTAAGCATCTTCTCCTCCTCTTATATTTTTAGGCCTTCCTCAATACCATGGACCAAAACCACCTAGGACCAATACCTTGGATCAAAACACCTAGGGTTAATATCCTGGACTCGATACCTTGGACCAATACCATCCATCAAAATACCATGGACCAAATACTTCAGATGAGAAACATAGTTTTCTAATGTATCCACGCTTTGCCTTTTGCGAAAGTGCGTGAGTATGAATACACGACTTGGATACAGTGAACCCGTGTGTGTACGTGGCTTGGCCAATGGTGAACTTGCGTATACCTCTCTTTCTTTATTCTGTGAAGTCTTATCTGAAACTCTGTGTTGTTAACCTGTTGCACTGTGATTTGTCATCTGAGTGAGTTACAATCAAGGAAAACACCTGTGTCATAATGCCAACATGGCCTCCATTTGATTGTAAATTTTTTAACGCAGTTATGTGCTAGTGACTATGAGATTTAAGCCACCTTTTCAGGCTAGTCTCTAGACCACTACCTAGAACTTCATAAAACTCTTAGAAATGCTAAATGACCTAGGGATAAATCCTTTCACACATAACTTAAATAAGGACTTGACCTAACTAGGTCTGTCCATTATAAAAATTTCATCAAAAAAATCATGAACATGTAGTCTATAGGTCATAATTACATATCTGATCATAGGGGTCTCATACTGATCAAAGAATCACTAATAAGCTTTTATTCCCTCCCACAGTAGTTGTATTATCATCTATTAGGTCATTCATTCATTTACATTTCATATACTAACTAGAACATGATGGGATAGATAACTAAAATATGTCATTAACGATGCTTATAACAAACCCATAACAACATAAACAATAATAATAGAACAACCGTCATAGCAACATAATAACAAGTAAATTTACACATATAAAAAAAGATAATAAATCTCTTATTAACATCTGAAAAATCCAATGAAGTCAGGGAATTCCACATACCACCCTACAATAGATTTGGATACACTGGATATTCTTTTAGGCAACCACCCTTCTACCATATTCCAAGCATGAATGTGGGACTCACAACAAAACCGACCATGCTTCTCAGGATTTAATGCATATCCCACTAGAAGCAGTCAAGGATTTATAAGCCCAAATCAAGAACCTATACAACTAGAATTTAACTTATATACCACCATATACCGATCAAGTATTCATAGGCCCAAATAAGAAACATACACTTCTAGGATTTACTATTATTCCACCATAACTGGTATTGGGATAACTAATCCCTAAACAAGAATGGATGCCTCTAGGTCGCTCCACCTAAACTGTGAGTAATTTTCCCATCACCACCCCCAATATTTACCACATATCCCACCTTTAGCAGTCCAGCGATTTCTAAGCCTTCGGTAATTTTATTGAAACCACCTCTCACTTAGTTTTGAAAATATCCAATAATCCAACTCAACTGAATGAAAGAATCCCATCACAACATGACTATCTAGAAACGGAAAGATAACAACGAAAACCACTGTCAAATATGTAAAAACCCATAACAATGAAAACAAGAGAAGCAAATACACATAGGCATATACCATGCATGCCAAAACTAGTAAGGAAATCATACATGTAACTTGATAATTGTATGTATTACCATTGTAGCCACTTGATCCAACTCTTCCTTTCTTCATCTTTGCTTTCCTTTGCCTTCCTTATCCTTCATTTTATTTTATTTATCCAATGCTATAGCTCTCAAAGAACTATCTAAGTGTTCCAGAGTGTGAGAGAATAGAGAGAGAGATACAAAACTAAACTCACAAAAGTTTTGAACTGATCCTCATAAGCCTTTTTATTAATGGGGCCTCTAGTTTGTTCAATTTCCATTATTTTTCCTTCAGTTTCCATGTCACATGTAACATGCTACCTTTCAGCTTCCTTTTATCCTAATTTTATTTATTTTCATAAATAAAATGCCAATTAATGCCTCTTTCCTTTACAAAGCTTTTCTCATTGCCTTTTCCAATCTCCCAATAGCCATAATAAGCCAAATCAACACCTTCTAGGATATTTTCACCAACATTCATGTTGGAACACATGTCCTATGACCTTGGTCTTATTTTTACTTTAGTCACTTTGGTATATGGATTTTTAACCTTGTGTCATTACAGTACAAAAAAGGGCAGGTGATCTTTCTACAACATTCTCTCTCTCTCTCTCCAACACTTATTTGAATATGGGTGAATACAATGTGCAAATATAATAAATAAAGACACCATGGCTAAATATAATAAATTGTGATACCATAGTTAAATACCATGGTTTATAAAATCCATGGGTGAATACCATGGGTGAGTATCATAAAGGAGATGATAAAATTGAAATCATTATGCAATTATATTTTCACTTTAATATTATGATTTATTTTATTTATTATCTTGCATTATTGTGTGTTTTAAAAAAAATCTATAAAAAATAATTATTAACCACGGTAATTATTTTCTATCTAGATCAATCCTCCCCTATAAGAAGAAATGGTCCCCATTGCGTAAAGTTCCTCTTAGGAAGCCTTTTTCGAATAGGAGCATAATTGTCACTTTATTGATGACCCAAAACCAAGTGTTGTTGATCATGAGGGTTTTGTGTGATTGACCCATAATCATTGGTTTTTAGATGACCCTTAACCCTTATGAAGATATGAGGATAGAGATATGATGTAATTATTGTGGTCCAACTGTGAAGTTGATAGTGTGTCGCATAACAAATGGACTTTGATAGCAAGGGTTTTGTGTGGTTGATCCATAATTGTGCTGAAATAGATCATGTGTTGATATTCATAGTAGAGATATGGTGTGTTATCTTTCTAATTTTTCACCATCCAATGATATGCTGTAAAGGCTTCTATCATCTCTCTCCTTTGTGATATAAGTTCTTCCTCGAGCCATAGTTTGAACAGATCTCCTTCTCTATAAACTTTTTTGTCCAACATATGAGGTGGTATTGCAATGTTTTGCAGTGTTTCATGTCCTGATTTCTTGTGTCGTGACCTCATTCAGGACATGCTTAGAAACATAGACAAGAGAAGATTGATATAATACCATTGATACAACCATGGGTGAATACCATGCATCAATATAATAAACTATGACAGCATGGGTAATTTTAATAAATTATGATATAGTGGGTAAATACAATGGCTTACAAAATACATGGGTGAATACCATGGGCGGGTAACATATTTATGATGGTATAATTAAAATCATTTTGTGATTATGTTCTCACTTTAATATTATGATTTATTTTGTTTATTATCATGCATTATCTCAGGTTTTAATAACCATTTATAGAAAATAATTATTAATTGTGGTCATTATTTTCAAGTAGATCACATAGACACACACACACACACAAAATGATGATAATAGAAGGAAATAGTGAGCCAATTTAGGTTGATATAGCAAAAAGATAGTCCAATAAAAGAGAGTGAAAGGGACACAATATGCTTTGAGATTGTGTTAAGTTATGGTATGTTCTATGCTTATAACAGTTTACTTCTTTTTCTTATTATATTCCACCGATTAGCAATCACATGTACATAAAGTAAAGTGCAGATAGAACATTAAACGATCGACAGAAAACAAGCCAAGACAAGAGACACAAGATGTGGCGGCTAGCCAGGGACAAACCCCACAATGTGTGGGGAAACCGTTTGATCAAATCTTCTTTTATCTTCAATAATTCAGCAGAGAGAAATAGTACAATAAATATGATTCATATCAGTAGTAGCAAACCCTAGATCAGCACCATCAGCATTAGCGACTTCATTATCAAACTAGGGCAGACCATATCTCACAAACCGACAGTCGGATTGACTTCATTCCACCACCAAAAGTTTCAGATTCCAGAGGAGGTTCAGATGAAATTACAATGCAGTTCATATGAAGAGATCTTCTAGGCCACGCAAGTCAATATTTGCTTCTGCAGTTGCAGCTTCAGTTTCAGCAGTTTCCGGCTTCAAACTAGGGCAGTCGATATCTTGCAAAGCATTCATCGGATTGACTTCATTCCACCACCAAAAGTTGCAACTTTCAGAGGAGGTTCAGATGAACCTATAGCACATTTCCAAAGAGGAGATCTTCTAAGCCACTCAAGCCAATCTTTACTTCTGCAGTTGCAGCTTCAGTTTCAGCAGTTTCCGGCTTCAAACTAGGGCAGTCGATATCTTGCAAACCGTTCATCGGATTGACTTCATTCCACCACCAAAAGTTGCGGCTTTCAGAGGAGGTTCAGATGAACCTACAGCACAATTCCAAAGAGGAGATCTTCTAGGCCACGCAAGTCAATCTTTACTTCTGCAGTTGTAGCCTCAAATTCAATAGCTTCTGGCTTCACATGTGTGAGAGAGATAGACCCATTTCAGCGCAGTAGAGAAGAGACTCATATCTGCGCAGTAGAGAGAGAGAGATGTGATGAGATGAGTGAGTCTAAATGAGGAAAAGTCCTCCTATATTTATACACAACGTTGGTGGGTGAATAGATGCGACTGTTGGGCTTCTGAGCCTACATGAGTTGTAGGTCGGCTTGATAATAATTGCATAATCAAAATAAATTCATATCTCCATGAATACTTATCGGAATTGGATGATCTTTATATCAATCCTACACCTCTCGATGAGAGGAATCTAATAAAAATATTATTAGCCATGAATAAGATGACCCACATGAAGTTTTTCCCTGGTTGCCAATTTTAACACTCCCTCTCAACCATGGAGAACTTCATCTGCAATCAGTCTATCGGTCGTTACTATTCATCCATAAAATTCACTGCCTTGTACAGCTTGACCCTTGCCCTGCTCTGCTCTATTTTTCCTGTTCTGCTTTGTCTTGTTCTACCCTGCACTGATCTGTACTGTTTTGTTCTGTTCTGCTCTGCTCTTGCATTGTTCTGTTCTACTCTGCTTTTGTCCGAATTATGAAGAAGAAGAAATGATCGAGGATGTATCATACTGACTCAAAGTCAGTCTCAGAGTATGTACCACTGGTCCCAGACCAGTCTCAACCAACCCAAAGTCAGCGTCATAGTGAGTACAACTCCAATGTTCCCAGACCAATATCATCCTCCATTGACTCAAAGTCAGTCTCAGAGTATGTACCACTGATCCCAGACCAGTATCATTGATACCAGGTCAATGGAGGTCATCCTAGCGTAAGGAGTACGGTAGTTACAACGATGCGTCCATTGGTACTACTATGGTCCCAAGCTTCATTTCCCTACTCATTGATCAGATGAGAGGTACTTTCCATGAGTCCCAGACTGCATGGGTAGGATGCCTTGACAGGAGAACTAATCAATCCTATCCTCACAGGAGAACACATCAATCCTGCTACAATTGCCATGGAGAACACATCAATCCAGGCCTCACAGGAGAACACATCAATCCTGCTACAATCGCCATGGAGAACACATCAATCCAGGCTGCCATGTAGAACACATTAATCAAGGCCTCACAGGAGAACTAATCATCCTGCTACATAGGAGAGCGAATCATCCTGTTGCACAAGAGAGCGAATCATCTTGTCCCACAAGAGAGTGAATCATCTTGTTCCAGTGCGCACCACCAGGGGAGGGTGAGTCACCCTGTGCTCGTATGTTTCTCCAGTAATAGCCGCAAGCCCTCAGAGCTCCCAGAGCTCAATGTATGCAACAAGTAGGACCCTTGTACAAGGGTTTCTTGCCGACTCCAAGTCATTTGGGAAAATCATAGATTAGATATTTTCCAAGGGCTTTGACAAGGTGTATCAACCTGTACATCATCTTAATGTGATGGAGCATCCTTGCTCATCAAATTACCATATCCCAGATGATGTCTATCTGCTGGAGCAATCGACGAATACGGGATTCCTCAATAATTGAATCCCACCTCTAGTTGTTATAGAGAATCACAGTGGTATCCAATGTAAATCCAAACAGCTCACTGAAGAGCTTTTGCAACCAGACTCCCTCACACGAGGTCATGCTAGCAACAATATATCCTGCTTTGGCGGTGCTCAAAGCCACCGACTTCTGCTTCCTGCTCATCCGGGATATCGAAGTCGATCCCAAGGTGAAACGACACCCGGAAGTGCTCTTACGGTCCACCACACTACCTGCCCAATCAACATCAGTATATCCAAGTAGTCTCACATCTCGGGTAGTGTATCTTAATCCATTAGAGATTGTGTCCTGAAGACAACTCAAAAGATTCCTGGCATCAATTCAGTGAGGCTCAACCAAGTATGAGCTCACAATGCTAACTGCAAAACATATGTTCGGACGGAGGTTCACCAAGAACATCAATGCGAATGAGTTTTTGAAACTCAGAGGCATTTCCCAAGTCTGGCCCGACATCACTACCATATAACTTCTAAAAGTTAAGATCCTTGAGGTAGTGACAGGCTTGCAGTCCATCATACCAAATCTTTCCAATATCTTTACCACATATTTTCCTTGAGATAGGAAAATTTCCCTTGGCTTCTGCCATACTTCAAGTCCTTGGTCCTTTATTTCAAATTCAGAAGCCAACTCCCTCTTACATTTGTGAATGAGAGGGTCTACACTTGTTAGAAAGAGGTCATCCACATACAACACCAGTATGAGAGGCTTGTCATCTTCAAGCTTAAAGTAAAGGTTAGGAACGGCTTCACTCCTAGTGAATCCCAACTTCATCAAGTAGCTATCGATCCTCTCATACCATTCTCGGGGTACTTGCTTCAGCCCATAGAGAGCCTTCTTCAACCTGTATACATGAGATTTTCAATCATAAATCTCAAATCCTTCGGGTTGCTCCACGTAGACCTCTTCTTTGATCAAACCGTGCAAGAATGCAGTCTTGACATCCATCTGATGTAGGTTCCATCCTTGTGAAGTCGCAAGGGCTATGATCGAGCGGATGGTCGTATATCCGGAAACAGGTGCAAATATCACATCATAGTTTATACCTTCCTTCTGGGAGAAACCATGAACGACAAAACGAGCCTTATACTTTTCCATACTTCCATTTGCTGCATGCTTTATCTTGTAAAGCCATTTTGAAGTAACAATTGTCTTTTCTAGGGTCTGGGAACTACTTCCCAGAGATCATTCTCCATAATAGACTCATATTCTATGGTCATAGCATCCTTCCATAGTTAATGTTTGATGACATCTAAGAATGATGAAGGTTCATTTTGTATGATCGTGCTCATGATGGTCAGGTATCCATGATACCTGTTAAGTTCCTTACTTTGATGGAAGGTTCCTCAGGGTGCAGCATGTCCTTCAGCATCATCAAGTATCCCCCTAAGCCATTAAGGCCTCTTCCTAGAAGAGGAAGGCTCATGTGGATGAGGATCAATCGGATCCATGGGTTCTTCTACATCAGGCATTGATTCATCATCCTTTTCTTTCGGTTCCCTGGTGTCGGCTTCTTGAGAGCTCCTCAAAGTCGGAAGATTGATCACCTTGCTGAGAGCCATATCTTCGTCAAAGGTGACATCATGACTAATTATGACTTCCCTTTGACCGGCTACATAGATTCTATAGCCTTTAGTATTTTCACCATAGCCCACAAAAATTCCCTTCTTTCCAGATGCTCCCAATTTATTTCTTTTCTCTTTCAGCACATGAAAGTATACAGGGCTTCCAAAAATTTTAAAATGAAAAACATTAGGTTTCTTACCGGTGAATTTTTCTTCAGGAGTCTTGGAACCCAATGCTTGATGAGGGCATCGATTTTGTACATATACGACAGTGTTTGCAGCTTCAGCGCATAGAAACTTTGGAAGTCTTTGATCATGTAGCATGGCCCGGATCGCTTCCATCATCGTGTGGTTCTTCCTTCCCACCACACCATTCTGCTCAGGAGTATGTGGTGTAGAAGTCTCCCTCTTAATGCCAACCTCAGGTATGCCTGAGTAAACCAATTGTAATATATCGAAGGTCTTGCTTTGGCTTGAGGGGAATGGTCCCCTTTTGAGCTTTCCTTCGGCACATCCCGGACATACACCTTCTTTCTCTACCTGGAATTTAGGCATCCCTCTTACCATCTGTCTTGCATCGAGTAGAGCTTTGGAATGAAGGTGGGCAAACCTCCGATGCCAAAGTTTGGACTAAAGAGTTGTGTCACAAGACATGACACCTAGCGGACTTCCATCGACCTGATATAATGAATCAACACTAAACCCAAGAGTAAAAGCATATTTAACATTATTTTTCCATATACATACCTTGCCATTGCTGAAGGTTACCTTGTAGCCTCTGTCTTCCATTGCCAAGATGGACACTAGGTTCCTTTTGAGGGCAGGTGCATTTAATACATCCTAGAATTTCTAGCCTTCTTGAGTGCTTGTCCTCTTCCTTGATTCCCAGCTCTCCTCTTACCTTTGCTGTTGAATTTGTCATTCCTTTGATTTGCTATCAGAGGGATTTTGATCATCGTCCCAGTGTGAATCCTTTCTTCTCTTTGCATGAGAAGAAAAGGCAGCAGGATGACCTTTAGGCATGGGCATTTCTTGCACTTCTTCCCTTGTTTCTTCTTGAATGCATCTAGCCATTAATTCCTCGAAACCAAGAATTACATTATAGTTCAGAAGAGTAGTCCTAAACACATACCATTCGGATGGTAATCCTCCAAGAGTCATGAGTGCCATTTCCCTGTCAGTAATAGTTTCCCCAATAGATAGGAGATCGTTCTTGATCTCGGTGATTCTTAAGAAGTATGCTTGCATACTTTCCTCTTTACCCTTCTTGATTTCCCTCAACTTATTTCTAAGAAACAAAACTTGATTTGCATCATTAACTTTAAATAAAGTCACCAGTCTGTCGTAGATTTCCTTGGAGGTGTCTAGATTAGAGATGTAGGCCACCAAGCACTTGTTGATAGAGTCCCGGATGATCTTCTTTGTTTTGACTTCTCCATTTTTCCATTTATTCCAGGCAGCAGCAGATGCATTTGATGAAGGCTCAACAATACTGCCTCTTACATGGTCTAGCACTCCTTCATCTTCAAGGGTTAAATCAATAGACATCTTCCATCCGTGATAGTCAGCTTTCTCACGGAGCTTGTCTTCGGCAGGAAAGAGTGTTGAGGACCCCATAGTTCTTTTAGGATGGCCTTGCCAATCTTCTCTTCAATGATTGCTCTTGCTCTTGCTTGGGCTTTGTCTTCACCTTAGCTCTGATACCATGTTAAGTTATGGTATGTTCTATGCTTATAACAGTTTACTTCTTTTTCTTATTATATTCCACCGATTAGCAATCACATGTACATAAAGTAAAGTGTAGATAGAACATTAAATGATTGACAGAAAACAAGCCAAGGCTAGAGACACAAGATGTGGCGGCTAGCCAGGGACAAACCCCACAATGTGTGGGGAAACCCTTTGATCAAATCTTCTTTTATATTCAATAATTCAGCAGAGAGAAATAGTACAATAAATCTGACTCATATCAACAGTAGCAAACCCTAGATCAACAACATCAGCATTAGCGGCTTCATTATCAAACTAGGGCAGACCATATCTCACAAACCGACAGTCGGATTGACTTCATTCCACCACCAAAAGTTTCGGCTTCCAGAGGAGGTTCAGATGAACCTACAGTTCAGTTCAGATTAGGAGATCTTCTAGGCCACGCAAGTCAATCTTTTCTTCTACAGTTGCAGCTTTAGTTTCAGCAGTTTCCGGCTTCAAACTAGGGCAGTCGATATCTTGCAAACCGTTCGTCGGATTGACTTCATTCCACCACCAAAAGTTGCGAATTTCAGAGGAGGCTCAGATGAATCTACAGTGCAGTTCAAAAGAGGAGATCTTCTAGGCCACGCAAGTCAATCTTTACTTCTGCAGTTGCAGCTTCAGTTTCAGCAGTTTCCAGCTTCAAACTAGGGCAGTCGATACCTTGCAAACCGTTCGTCGGATTGACTTCATTCCACCACCAAAAATTGTAGCTTTCAGAGGAGGCTCAGATGAATCTATAGTGCAGTTCCAAAGACAATATCTTCTAGGCCACTCAAGTCAATCTTTTCTTCTGCAGTTGCAGCTTCAAATTCAACAGCTTCCAGCTTCACATGTGTGAGAGAGAGACCCATTTCAGCGCAGTAGAGAAGAGACTCATATCTGCGCAGTAGATAGAGAGAGATGTGATTAGATGAGTGAGTCTAAATGAGGAAAAGTCCTCTTATATTTATACACAACATTGGTGGGTGAATAGATGCGACTGTTGGGCTTCTGAGCCTACATGAGTTGTAGGTCGGCTTGATAATAATTCCATAATCAAAATAAATTCATATCTCCATGAATACTTATCGGAATTGGATGATCTTTATATCAATCCTACACCTCTCGACGAGAGGAATCTAATAAAAATACTATTAGCCATGAATAAGATGACCCACATGAAGTTTTTCCCTGGTTTCCAATTTTAACAGATTGGGAGTGGTCAGCCTAGTCTAGGTCATATTTCTATATATTCTTATATGTTTACATTGATTTGATGACCTAATCTTTATCACTCTGGTGGTAATTCATGTAGATATTACTATAACCATTTATTATTTATATAAGTGTGTGTGGCCTCTGTGAGGATCAGTGAATTAATGGGCCATTGAGTGCTTGTTGTCGAGCTAGTGAAGAAGTAAAAAAACAGGCTCCATCTCCTAAAATCATGTTCAACCTCTTGGTATGAACCCTTTTCCTATGAAAGAATTTCTCTTTGACCCTAGATCCAGCTCGAGGGTGGTTAGATACAAGAAATGTTGTAATGTGTATTGCCTACAAGGGCGGAGAATGTAAGTCCCTTCTTTAATTGCTAGCTAAATAAATATGTTAAGATAAATATTCTTGGTTATCCATGTAAGCCTATAGGCCGTGGTATGCCTTACTATGATTATGACAATTGATTGATTCTATGTCAGCTATGTAATAATGTATGATCTATTATCTAAGCATGGTTGAATATCTAACTTGTATAAGTATGGTATTTATGAGTAACATGGGTTATTCAATTTTAGCATTCTTATTCATTTGAATGATTAATTGATATGTCCCTAAATGGTGATATGAAATCACCTAGGACTAACTATGATATCTTAAGTACTAACCAAGCTCCATCTTAATTGCAGATCTATCAAGTGCTGAGAGGAATGAAATCTCTCAAGGTGGAAACCTGATTTTTTGAGGGAAAAACATGAGGGAAGGTTTGCACCTAGAGATATTTGGTCCTTCTCAATTCTTGATATATCAGGAGTTAAGATGGATCTAGGTTGGTTTCAGTCATGTGTGGTGAAGGAAAATCTATCGAAGATATGATTATTTTATGTATAATATGTAAATAAATATAATATAATATAATATAATAATTTTAAATATGTTAAATACACATAATATCAATCTAATAATTTTCAATACATGCATCCAATACTAATTTTGAATTCAAAGTTACAACGTTGAATGGTGAAAAAAGAAGAAGATGATATTCTAGTTAATTGTAAATAGTTTACAAAGTGACTAGTCTCAATCTCTCTTCTTCTGTTTTTCTTATTTCCACACTTGCTACTTTTGACATCTTCTCCTATCATTCATATGAAAAGGGAGGTTGAAATCATATACAATTCAAATATTTAAGTTGAGATATCATAATGAATGTCACACATTGTCCCTCCTACTTCCAGAAATAATAATAGCTTTCTCCAAAGTCAATCCTTATGACTTATAGATTGTTAAACACCTATTAAGTTTCAAAGGAAGTTTATTACATCTTCCAATGGGTTTATTAAGAACTTTTTATGGGATGATTCATCCAATGGCAGTCCCATGTGATTATCAAATCTTACTAAAACATATGTGGGCAGCTTTTAGGGTGAAACTTAAGGGTCATATACATTTTTTTCTACAATTCCAAGAGCATGATTTACAACTCATGCATCTGTCCAAATGTTTTATGTAAACATCACTCATGCTATGACTACAAGTAACTCAATTTTCATTTCTTTCTCATCTATTTGGATATATTTGATTTTTCCTTTTGTAGCAATGCCAGTTATAATGGGACAATTTATGTTTCTTAATCAAATCTTATTATGATTTTGTACATCATAATTTGTTGCAAAAAATTGTATTTCCTTATAAAATGAATCTATTGTGGAAGTATCCAAGTGTGTGTTTGTATGAGTCATGAGTAATTTCCCATCTTCTATACATGGTGTTGTATCTCTTACATTCATCAACAAATTGTGAAAAATTATTTGTTGATTTCTTTCTCCATCTTGTAGAAACACAATATCAAGGGTCACAAATATTGTGAATGAGTTCCATAATTCTTTTGTAGGACTAGTACTTGCATATACATTTATTTCATAATAGGTGCAATTGTACCAAATCACCGGCCAATAGAATTGACCTCCCACCAATATATACTTTTTCATTATCTTGGAAAGAATGCCAATGTCTTGAATAAATATTTATTAATAGATGTCTTCCAATAAAAATCATTTGATCTATTTGAATATATTTCACATGCTTCATGTCTTCCTATAATGTAATTAAACTTTCTTGTTTAAGAGGATTTATGTCTTTGATGGGATGTTGAAGTGCAAAATGAATTGTTGATGCAAATATGTTGAAAGTTGCAACCCCTGTAGGAGCTAAAAAAAAATAATGGAATATTCCCATGAAAGGAATTAGTTTCAAGTGCATTTTTAATGGCTCCAATCAGATAATACTTCTCTATACTTATAGCTCCTTGGATTATCATGCGCAATGGATCAATCCATAATCTATGGTGGTTAAGGATAATATCAAATTATTTTCTTGATTAGCATGAAGAATTTCAAAGGAGTAAGACTTTCCATGCTCATTAGTGTAAAGGGAATTCAACTTTCTCTCTTCAGATATGAAATGAATAACATGATTAGAGGTGAATTCATAAACAAAATTTGTTTTCCAATTATAGGGAATATTGTGATCTATCTGTCATAGCATCTCAAAATCATTCTAATTTATATATTTATTATTATACAATCAATAAAATCACCCACTCATTCTCTATAAAATGTATAAGTGGATTTTTAACTTACTCTTCGTTAGGTTTAATTGGATTAATTGGATCCAATGGATTATGATCAACATGCCACGGTTCGTATCAAAATTTTTCCCAGTTATGCACTATCTCACCATCTGTATGGCATATATATTTGTGAAAATCATGAAATTTATTTTATAATAACAACTAAGACAAAAAAAAAAATCAACAAAATTATCATCCTTTTTATTAGAAATAGAGGTAAATCAAGGAAACACCTGTACAATATTCGTGTTCTTCTATTCTAGATTTTTTTTCCCATGTTGACATTTGTCATATGACCATGATTTTCCAACCTCTATCAGTGGAAGGTGCTCAATATCAGCATGTCCCTTAGTATATGCATTAGTAAGGGAATTATCAATGGTGGTATTGTGTGTATCAACCTATACTTGTTTGAAAACCTTCATACCAACATTTATAAACACAAATCGATGACAACATTCAGAAAGAGGGAGCTCTAGAAGAAAATGGCATGTCTCTTGTGCACCATTATCCCTATCAAAAATAGTTTCACACAAGAAGTTGTTGTATACATGGTCTGCTGGTTCTTTTGTATTCTGAATATAAGAGACACAAATCAACATATAATGGAAATTTTCTTATCCCTTTTTAGATTTTGCAGCCTATTTTGTTATGTAATTTAATGACACCATATTTTGAAAGAACGGGTTGGAAATATATATTAGCCTTGAACATCATCAATGTCTCATGATTTTGTGTATTCAAACTATCATCATTTTGTCTCAGTTCATATTTATTTTCTCCATTCTCATCAACATAAAGTTTTGACTCATTGCACAGATCCCACGGTGCCTTATGTCGACATAAAAATCTTCCAACTTTCTTTCATAGGCATGATATTTCATTGCATGTGATGTGGCGCTCAACACAATTAATAATTTATTCATAATAAAGAATAGGATCACATCAAAATATTTGTTGTGTGTATTTTAAGCAAGGATGATCATCAACATTAATTCTAAACTAAATATTTCATTAATTTTAATCATGTGGATTCATTGCATGTAATCCATCCAAATATTATTTTACAAATTTAACTTTCTTAGGATCATTCCAGTTCAATGTGTCCATATTAGGAGCATATTTTAACCATATAAATCCATGCATGCGTAATCTATGATTTTTCCACTCATAACGAAAATAGTAATATGTATCACAATGAAAACACTCAAAAATTTCATATTGAAACATTGTATGCCTTAGGTGCATATAATATGCTAAAATATGAGGATTATCAATTAAATTTTTATGTCTCAATTTTCTTGCTTCTACTATATTTGTAGAACATGATATTGACATTAATTTGTGTAAATATGGCCATTGAATATATATTTCACTTAATTTAAGAATATTATGGGACACCCAATTTGTTGGACAAAGTTATATGACCTAGCACAACACTTATTCCAATATGAATGTGTGGCTCTTAGTAGAGTTCCAAATTTCATTTCTCCAAGTCATGATTCTAGAATATTTAAAGACGTTCTCATAACTCCCACTATTGTAAGTAAATTTTTCATATTCTTCTTTATAAAAATTATAGAGGAAACTTGAGCACGATATCTCATGATGATATTGTGTAAAAGGTATTTGAATTGTGGGTGTCTTCCAAACCTTTTGTCATGATATCATAGAATATGTTTCGCATACTCATGAATATGGACATTTATATTTGATTCTTTTAGCCAACCCACTTGACCCCCTTTAGAACCATGTTGCAAATGCCATATCAAATAATCCCATAATGTTATATTCATAAATTGGAGATGACCCAATGCCCTGAAAAATGACAACCTCTACATTAGGGTTATGTCCCTTTTCATTAGTGTTCTCTGCCACATCTCAAATAACATGAACCTCTCATCATGCATTTGGAATATTTGTTGCAAAATAAGATGTTTGTAACCCATCTAGTACATCGTCAATCCTTCAAACCCCTTCCTAAATTGAAATTCAGTGTCAATATATATCTTCCAAACAAACAACATTAATCATATGTGTCACATTTGTTGTAGCTTCAGGATATCCTCTAAGTTGATTTTTATCAACTTGAACTCCATAATAATATTGATTATTCTAAATCTTATAATATAATACATGAAATAGAATATCGTTTTTGACATATCAACTATAATTTGATCCTTTCCCACCTTTTTCATGCACAACAATCATAAAATCCAAGTCTTTAATGTGTTGAGGCAACCTCATGGAAAAATTGGTATTCTATTGTGGAAAATTAATGGTGTGTCCTCTATATTTATTTCTTTCACCTATCGAATGCATAACCTACAAAATTGGACTTGCATGTGATATCGAGATCTCTTCAACTTGAATGAGCATTGCAAGAGCTCTAGTCTATCTTTTTCGATTCATATGGTTATCAACTGTGAACTATGATCATTTCCTTACATTTTACATCTCAAATGTATTGGACCTATATTTGTATTAAATGCCTGAATTCTAAGATATAAATTTTCACTCACATGACACATTTAAATTTGAGCAAATCGGTCAATCCTACCATGAAATTTTTTATTCATTGTATGCATATCAAAAACAATTATAGGTTCATATTATTATTCAAATTTTCATTTCTTCTATTCTTCATGCTCTTTAGATGTAATTTCCTTTACCTTTTCTCTTCCATCTTTTATTCATTCTGCATTTTCTTGTTCTATTTTTTATTGTTCCTTTCCTTGTCTATATGATCTTCCATATGTTGCTAGATTTTATTTATTCACCCTCTATTATCTAGACTCTTTAGATTTTATTTTTTGTGGACTTATTTGTCAATATACTCTCTAATATTCTCTTTGATATGTTTCTCTATTTTCGCTATTCACTCTTTCTTCATTAAGCTCCTTAGTTGTAATTTATTGTGACATTTTTCGTCGATATGCTCTTTGATATTCTTGTTGATATTCTCTTTGATATGTTATTCAATTTTATATTTGTTATTTACTTTTCTTCTTTCTTAAATCTTCTCTTTCCTCACCACATATTTATTTTGAATTCTTTACTTATTCTTTTTCTTGTTTTCTGACATGCTCATGTGTTTTTCTTCTTATAACTTGAACATTAAATCATCCATGTGGTTATTATGAGATGACATGATAATGGAAATTAATGAAGGAGATAAATCAATGCATCTTGTCAATAATTACTTTGAATAGAGACTAAAATAAATGCATCAAGTGCATTTAATATAATAGGATTACAATTTACCATTCGCAGAAATCAATGCATCTAGCATACTCGAGTGAAATTAATATTAACACTAAAATAAAGGTAGATAATGCAAAATAGGATAAAAATGTTCAATTTAGAGTAATGTGAAGATTATCTTAACTGAATATTTCAAGCATGTTAAGATGGATATCGGTGATTTGAATTTTATTTTCAGTGTCATGAAAACTTATCTACTCATATATATACTTCTTAGTTTACAATGTTACACGAAACAAAAATCTTTAACAATATACTTACAAGAACGAAATTCCGAGCTAAAATGGTTTTATATTCTAATATTTAAACCAAATTATTTTAAATGTAATATTATAAATTAATATTCTAAATGTAATATTCCAACTCAAATCCAAAATATTCCCCATTCCTTTAACTTGGATGTCAAAAAGAGCTTAGTAAAAATTTGTATCTTTAATACAAAAGTATAAAGAATACATGTAACCTTGAATAGAAATATTGATAGATCTGGGGTTAAATTAAATTAAAAATGCTCATAATAACTAGGCAATTAAATTAAAGAACAAATACAAATTTCAAATGAATTAATCAACTTTGGCCCATACTTACATACAAATATTAAAGATAATACTGACATTCTAAAAGTTTCAATCGCCTGTGGACAAAGTAAGATTATGTCTAATTACAAAAGTCCATAAGGTAAAATGAAATGAAAAATACAATAAAGTATATTTATTTACCATTTATTTTGTTTAAGTAAAATTAGGTAATTGAATTACAAATGTATTTACAAACACATCTATGTTATAGATTACAATGTTAATGAAATTTATTCTTTAATTTAATTGAAGAGTATTGGCTCATGTAACATGCAAGCAATTATAATGCTATAATTTGATTGCAGAGGCCAATGGCTACCAAAAATGTAGGATCATGAAGCCACTTGGGATCTATGTTATGATTGATTTATATTAATGAAGTGAATCTAATATTCTCACGTAATTCACTTTCATGGAGAATTCTCTTTATAGTTTTTCTCATTTTCTAGATGGAGATTAATGTACTATTTACATTTACTCTTTGTTGTTACATCACATGACCACTTTGTTCCAACATTCAATAACAAGTTGAAATTGAAGTTCCTAGAAAACAATAGAATAATTCTCCAACACAGGAAAAAAAATCCACTCTCATTGAATAAAGACTACCTCAAATGGTAGACAAATAGTTGTTTTTAATATGCGTTTAAAATATTAGAAAAAGAAAAGATCATTCATACTATAACATATTGCTCCTATTTCATGACAATACTATAATGAGTTGATCGTTGTTATCCCTCATGGCACAAAACAAAAAAACCAAAAGAAAATTGAAATTTGGAAATCAATCGTAGAGAAAACAATTTATATCACGCATCACACTTGCCACATAAATCATTTCTCAAAAATAGAATTCCACTTCGCATGTCGATGAAAAAATTATAGTTTTATTTCTATAAAACCAATGTTAAATTTATATTGTGTTTATACTTAACAATTAGATCAATTAGGGCCGACAATAGATAATTTTTGTACTAAATGCTAAATGTTAAATGTTAAGCATTTATGCTTGACATTTACCCGATACTGGGTTCCAGAGAGCCTCTGTTATGAAACCATCTCAAGAAAAGATAGAAAAGATAGATCAATGCCTTAGAATTCAGCCTCTTCAAGGGGGCAACCTCCTTTACATTACATAAATGAACAATTCTTGGATGATACAAATGACAAAACCTACTTTCTATATATAGGAGTCTAAGGAGTCACAATATAATCCAACCGACCTAACAATAATAATATAAATCCACAAAAATAACAATAGAGGGATTCTATGGGGCACAGAAATAACAACATGGGGGTAATAGGGGCACAACAATATAAATAAGGGGTATAACTACAATAGTAATGGGGCAATCACTAGTATTATAGGGACCCAACGTGCCCCTCTCCTTCAAAAAAGTGTTGTCCTCAATGCTTGAGTAGTTCTGGATACTTCTGCATAAAATTCTCATCCTCCCATGTGGAATGTTTAGCGGATAAGTTCTTCCACTTGATAAGATACTCTGAAATTGATCGATTTCATAGCTGTCAGGTTCTTGTTTCTGCGACTGCTTCCGGTTCCAATATAATTTTTTCCTTCCTCGTCAAGTTCTAGCAATATTGTTTGAACTGGGAGCTTGTCGCCTATAACCTTCTTTAAACATGAAACATGGAAAACTGGGTGCAATCGAGAAGCTGTAGGGAGCTTCAATTTGTATGCCATAGTACCAATCTTTTGCAACACCTTGCACGGGCAATAATACTTTGGTGATAATTTATTATCCTTCTTAGCTTGCTTTAGGGACATTTTCTTATATGGTTGTAGCCGTAGGAATACCCAATCACCTACATCAAAACTTCTTTCACTGCGATGTTGATCTGCCTGTTGTTTTATTCCATTTTGTGCGAACACGAGGTTATCCTTTAAGAGTTGGAGGACTTGTTGTTGATGTTCAATGTGATGTTCCACTTCCTGAACCTTATAATTTTCTCTTAAATATAATGTGATGGATGGTGGTTGATACCCATAAAGTGCCATAAATGGGGTCATTTTTGTTGCTGTATGGAAGGAAGTGTTATACCACCATTCAGCCAAAGGCAACCATTTGACCCATTGTGTATGTTTATCAGATACAAAGCAACGAAGATATCCTTCCAAATGTTTGTTTACTATCTCAGTTTGCCCATCAGATTGAGGATGATAAGATGAGCTATGAGCTAACTTAGTACCAAGACAAGAAAATAATTTTGTCCAAAAATTTCCAGTGAAAATGGGATCTCTGTCACTTACAATAATCTTTGGGTTTCCATGTAGCTTTTTAATTGTTTCCATAAATGTAGTAGAAACTATGCTGGCTTTAAATGGATGTGATAATGCACAAAAGTGTGCATACTTGGTAATTCTGTCAACTACCACCATGATGACACTCTTTCCCTCAGACTTGGGTAAACCTGTGATAAAATCCATTGAAACCTCCTCCCAACGTTGGCTTGGAATGGATAAAGGTTGTAATAGACCCGATGTCTTAATTGTTTCAACTTTATTTTGTTGGCAAACCAAACATTCCACCACAAACTTTTGAATATCTAATTTAAGGCCATCCCAAAGAAATTCCTTCTTAACCTTGTGGTAAGTTTTTAAAAATCCTGAGTGCCCTCCTAAGGGAGACGTGTGCAATTCCATAAGAATCTTTTGTTTTAGTTGGAAATTCTTACAGAGGTATAAGCGATCTTTGTACCATAATGAATCACTTTTCCAGCTAAATGTATCAGACGTACTGGAATCTTGTTGTAGCTTTCGAATAAGTGCCCATACTTCTTCATCATTCTTCCATTCCTCCCTTGCTTCGTTTATCCAATCTGGTTGGATAATAGAAATGGCGCACAACAATGATTCCACATCGTCATCCTTTCTTGAGAGTGCATCTGCCACCACATTTTGCTTCTCTTTCTTGTAGATGATTTCAAAGTCATAACCCAACATCTTTGTGACCCACTTTTGTTGCTCTTCAGAGGATAATCTTTGTTCTAAAAGGTATTTAAGGCTATCATGATCCGTTTTTACCTTGAAGTGACTTCCCATTAGGTAGGGTCGCCATTTCTTAAGTGCATGGAGTATTGCCAACATTTCCTTCTCATAAATAGCCTTGCTTAAAAACTTTCCCTTGATTGGACGACTTTCAAAAGAAATGGGTCTTTCATCTTGCATTAGAACAGCACCAATTCCATTTCCTGAAGCATCACATTCCACAATAAAGGTTTTTGTGAAGTCTGGTGTAGCTAAGACTAGTTCTTGGCACATTGCCTCTTTAAGATGTTCAAAGGCCTTTGTTGCTTCCGAAGTCCATGAAAATGCATCTTTTTTCAATAATGTTGTTAGAGGTGCTGCTATTCTCCCATAATTCTTAACAAACTTACGATAATACCCTGTCAGCCCAAGAAATCCTCGCAGATTCTTTATGGATGTGGGGATTTTCCATTCCTTAATGGCTTTAATTTTGCTAGGCTTTACCTTAACTCCTTCATGAGATACATTATGACCCAAATATTCCACCTCCTGGACTCCAAAGAAACATTTGGATCTTTTTGCATATAATTATTTCTCTTCCAATAGTTGTATCACCCTATCAACATGTTCAACATGATCCTTCCAAGACTTGCTGTAGATTAGTATATCATCAAAAAATACTAACACAAATTTTCTAAGGAATGGTTTGAAAATTGAATTCATCAAACCTTGAAATGTTGAAGGTGCAGTAGTAAGGCCAAAAGGCATGACCAAAAATTCATAATGACCCTCATGAGTTCTAAATTCCGTTTTCGTAATGTCTTCAATCTTCATTCTGATTTGATGATATCCCGAACGAAGATCCAACTTGGTGAAGTAAATTGATCCATGCAATTCATCCAGTAATTCATCAATGACAGGAATGGGGAACTTATCTTTAATAGTGAGCTTTTTGAGCTCCCTATAATCTGGACACATGCACCATGATCCACCCTTCTTGTGCACCAATACTACTGGAGTAGAGAAAGAACTTTGACTTGGTTGAATTATGCCAGCCTCTATCATTTCTGCAACCATATGTTCAATTTCACTTTTTTGGACATAGGAATATCTGTACGGCCTGATGTTTGGAGGAACACTTCCTGGAATCAGATGAATAGCATGATCATGATCACGCATAGGTGGGAGACCTTTGGGAGTCTCAAATACCTTGGAATGATTGTCAAAGAATTTTTGGAGATCTGGAGAAATAGATGATTCCGACGTGGAAACATCTAGCGAACATAATTGTGCAATTACACCTCTTTGCTCCTTTTTTAGAAGCTTTGTCATACCATTAGAGCTGATTATCTTTCCTGGTTTCCCTGCAATACCCCTTAATTCAACTTCCTTTACTTCCATAGAAAATTTGATGAAAATTTCTTGAAAATTAAAAGCTATTGTACCCAAGGATTGTATCCATTGGACTGCTAGTACAACATCAACACCTCCCATTGGAATGGAAAGCATTGGGCTAGTCAATACATATTCTCCCATGGATAGCTTGATATTATGGCACCTTCCAGAGCAATTTATTGTTCCTCCATTTCCAATCATCACTTGAAACTCTGGTGCTGGATATAGGAAGCAATTCAATTCTTTTGCTACCCTACAATGAATAAAATTGTGGGTGCTTCTTGAATCAATCAACACTATTACCTTTTTCTTCTTGATTTGTCCTTCTATCTTGATGGTTTGAGGAGTGGTAATTCCTGCCAATGCATTACAAGATATGGTCGGATTTATTTGTTCTTCATCTAGGCTTTGTTCCTAGAGTATATCTTCTTCTTTTTACCGTCCTTGCTCCTTTTCTTCTTCCCCTTCACAATCTATGTAGAATAATTTCTTCTCAGCACACTGATGACCTTTAGTGTATTTGCTATCACAACTGTAACAAAGCCCTTTTGCTCTTTTTTCTTCCAATTGTTGTGGTGTCAACCTTATAGGTTGTGGAAGAGTAGGGGTAACAACACTTCTGTCTTTATAGTTGTGAGCGGTATGCTTCCTAGTTGCCATAATTTTGCTTTCCATTTTTCTTGCTAACCTGAATGCCTTCTCTAATGAATCAGGTTCCCAAAGGTGAACATCATGTTGGATATTATCCTTTAAAGACCCTATGAACACATCAATCCTATGCTACTTTGGAATATCTTTTATCCTTATGTTGAATTTTTGGAACTCCTTAATGTGCTCCATTAGCGAGCCCTTTTGTTTGAGACTTATCAATTGGCTAAAAAAAGTGTTTCTTTTTGTATCTTCATAATGTGCTATCAATTCTTCTGTAAAAATTGCCCAAGTGATAAATTTTTTATGAGAGAAAAGCCATTGATACCATACAAACTGATTTGGTTCCAAATATACAGTTTCCATATGTACCTTTTGTGTGTTTTGCACATTATTGAGATCGAAGAATTGCTCCATCTGTAATATCCATGTGGCGGGATCCTTGCCATCAAACTTCCTCATATCGATTTTTGGAATATGGTGGGTCTTTGATACAACATTAGAGTCTATGGAATCATGATTAACATTACCTTTTTTTCACATCATGAGTTTCCTTTACAACCTTTTCACCTTTAGTAAGTATTTCTTGTAGAACATTTGCCAAATCTGTCTTCAAATCTGCCACGTCCGTCTTCAAATCTGTCTTCAAATCTACCATGTCTGTCTTCAAATTTGTCTTCAAATCTTCCATGTCTCTCTTCAAATATGTCTTCGAATCATCCATCTTAGCTTCCCTGCCCTTTATCTTAGATTCCACGCCATTTATCTTAGCTTCTGTTAGCTTTTGTGAGCGTGACATTTGTTGCACTTGTTCTTGTAATTTTGATATATCATGTAGCATTTCTTCCTCTTCTTCATGAGTCATGCTAGAGCTTTCAGGTTCCTTACTAGGTGTTTGTATTTTCTTTCCTCGGGGCATCAGTTACCGATAATAATGCTTTATTATGCCCTTTGAATTCCGTTAAACCAAGCTTACACAAGAATTAAAAAAAACTACACACCTTTTTTCACTTTATAGAAGCCTGATATTGAATCTGATGTATCTCTGTAATTTCGGATCATCCAATTCTGAAGTTGTGATTTGTAGTAGCCTTCCGTGTCCTCTTTCCAATGCCATAAGTCTGACCCAAATTGGATTCTCCAAGGAAGAGTTATGTGAAATCTCCCACAATGACTTTCTTTTAGACTAGTTCAGTAGAGCGAACTTGTACGACGTGCCACGAGTCACTGTTTCAACCTTTGGATCTGAAACTTGTGTACAAGAAACTACAGTCCGTCCTCTTTTTGCACCTTCTTACAAAATTTCAATCCAATCCCCAGAGAGAAAGTTATGATGATTTTCCCCAGGTCACCTGTTTTGAATGTAATTCAAGAGTCTGCAAAAAGACCAACTTGCTCAGATCATATCTCCACAAATATCATGCGAAAAGCTCTGAAATTCAGACCCAAAGTGCAGCATGATCTCTTCTCAAATGGGTTCTTGTTTCAACTTCTGAAACGTCACAGAAAAAAATGTTATAGCGAAAATACCATGATGACTTGTTTGGAGCAGCGAAACCCTATAATCCAAAGCTCAGATACCAAATGTTATGAAACCAGCTCAAGAAAAGATAGAAAATATAGATCAATGCCTTAGAATTCAGTCTCTTCGAGGGGGAAACCTCCTTTACATTACATAAATGAATAATTCTTGGATGATACAAATGACAAAACCTCCTTTCTATATATAGGAGTCTAAGGAGTCACAATATAATCCAGCCGACGTAACAATAATAATATAAAGCCACAAAAATAACAGTAGAGGGATTCTATGGGGCACAGAAATAACAACATGGGGGTAATAGGGGCACAACAATATAAATAAGGGGTATAACTACAATAGTAATGGGGTAATCACTAGTATTATAGGGACCCAACAACCTCTCAGTATAATTAGCTAGCCTTATATCTTTGTACATTTAGGGAACTTATTGTTGTGACCATGTGTGTGAGTGATCTCATTAGCAACTCAATTTTTGTGCTATGTATATGAGAGTTCTGTCACTCAGATAGGTTGTTAAGATCTCTACATATTCATTGCGAGTGTTTTATTTTATATACCTTGATGATAATGATAAAGCTAAGGGTCTATGGGGTGCCATTATCCTAATAGTTTACTAACTTATTGACATGACTGCCCATGATTTCTTGATATGCATTAGTGTTGTCAATGAAGGAATAGGTATTTTTGTGCATTTGCATAAAAATGGTTTGTATGAAAATTCTCATAGTCTTAGGGACTTATAGATCCCCATAATTGTTGATATGTTTCATGATTTGTAGAGCATTCTCTTCTATGGCTTAGCTAGTTTTAATTCACAATGGTAAGCATGTTAATAAATAAACTTATTGAATTCATGTCCATGAATAATTTGCGAGACGTTAGAACAGAAAGGAAAGTTCCATTCTAGTAGATGACGACATTTTGAGCAACAATATGCATCACGGGAAGTATGGGTAAATCCCTTGGAAATTTCTCTTAATTCCTAAGTTTGCATATTAAAGAGTTATGCACTTGTGTCTAGAGTTAATGAAGTTTAGCATTAGTTTGTATATAGGTTATATACATTATGTGATTAGTATATGTATTCGAGAGCCCAAACATTTGAAGTATTTTCGCATTTTTATTTACTCAAATGTACCATATTCAAACTGATTTAGATTGATCTAGATTTTGAATGAAATATAGAGTGGATTCCTTAGAGAGATCTTAGTGTAGGCTAGATGCACATATGTCCAAAAGATGGATTTGAGAATCTAGATATTCAACACTTTTGTATTTATGCATTTTCTGGTAGTACCATATGTGAAATGATCTTCATATTTTGCACAAAAATGGTGATATGAATTATGAGACCCATCGAGGTGCTCAAGGCTATGATTTATATTTATGCATTAACCTTATTTCATAATATATCTAAAGTGGGATTCATAAGGGGTTGTTAGTGTAGGATAATATTTTAAAAGGTATTGGATGTGTCTGGGAGTCTAGCTCATTCAGGGGTGCATATAGCTTTAAAATGTGTAAAGTGTCAAGTGTGGGCTTGGCCCAAATGTGGAGAGTAAAAGAGGATATCTATGGGTCTAGGGGTATGGAAGGTTTTCTAAGGTGTAAACTTTTGTACATCCATATATGCTCTAAGGTTCAACATAATGTGAAATATTATATTTGCATAAAGGTCCTAGCTTGGTGGAACCCAACACCCATGCTAGGGTGGCAGATACCATGGGAGCATGATAAGGCCATGGGAATGCCATATAACGATCCAATGAGGATGTGACTCAAATGATTTGGTAGAGCCTCTAACATGGGTAACACGTGGAAGATAGAAAAAGGACTTTTGGATGCTAAATCAATGATTGGCTTGACACATAGAAGTGTTTATGTGGTTCCACATGGCTCGAGAGTGTTACAACATTTGAGGGAGGAATCTACATGGCCAAGGGCCACATAACCGCTGATTTTGACTCATACATGGTGGTGTATTATGTTTTATATAATGTTGGCACAATTTATGGTTACACGTGATGGGAAAATGCCAATCACCTCACAAAAAAACTTTTATTGTATCGTTAGGCACCAATAGCATATTACTATATAATGAAATAGTAATGGCATAATATAACATAGAGTGATATACGGGAAATTCCCTATTTACTAAAGTAAATATTTATTTTGTGTCGGAGATGGTTTGAATGAACCATCCATGGAACTCAGATGTGATGGTGTTGGGTGCGCTTGTATGGTGGGAGCCACATTAGTCTGTGAGATAGGTGGTAGGGCCCCTTATCCCACTTGCCAACACCATGGTGGTTCATATTGGTGTGGAAAGGATTAAAATGGCCAAAATTTATGTAGGAATAAATTTCAATTCTAGGGTCATATTGAGATAAAATTATACCATAGGAAATATCTCGACAAGCCTAATGTGGTGGTGTTTCTGGTTTGGAATTTTGAGGAGGTTGGAAAAGGATGGATTTTTTGTTCCCATATACATAGTATACCTTATATATTGGGAAAATTTTAAAGAAACACCTTCCATAGAATGAAAAGAAACTAAGTGGGTGGAAGGATGTGCTACAAAGTGGTATCAGAGCATGGTTTAAGATTGAACATAGATGTGCTTGAGTATAAGAAAGAATTTATGTTTTAAAGATAACATCAATCCACACGTGTGTACTTGTGTTAAATTGTTTGGTTGTATATACAAATACATTGGTGTTATTTAAAGTTTGATTTGATTTTGATGTAGCAAGATGAACATGTGGGATGATGACTAGATTACCTAGAGCTTACCAGCTAAATTGAAAAAATTTATGGTTGAGTGATGCAACCATAACTATCAGGGGGATCTCTTAACTTAGCTATTTTTTCTTTAATATTTTTCTTTAATTTTTCAAATAGTTTTCATAAGTTGATAAATAATACCATAGGCATGTAGGAGATGTAATATATTAGAGATACATGTCTAGTGAGTAGATATTAAACAATGATATCCTAGATGTGTGAAGATATGTTAGGTGCATATATAATGGTATGTAATTAAAATTTATGTTTTCTGCGTCTTGAGTAACGGAATGAATTTTTTCAATGGATCCCATGTCACATTGAATATCCATTAGGAAAGTGGGAAAAAATGACCCACTGTTGGTAATTATAATGATTAATATGGTGTTTATGCTCCTAGCATCTATTTTGAGCATGAATGAAAATGACAATGCTATAAATCGACAATGTATGATTAGCATGGATGAGAACATGGTAGAATTGGGGAAAAATGAAAATATTTTTATGAAGTTATGTTTCAAATTATAAATATATAAATGAATGAATTTATGATCAATGCATAAGTTTGAGATCATTTCAGGGATTGTTTAGTATTGCAACAATTGGAGTGTTACCACGTAGTTAGACCCATTAAAAATGCTTTAGCTGGAAGTGTTGGTAATTATAGATGTGTTAGAATGGGGAATCATACAAATCCACAATAACTAATTAACACCAACCGGAAGCCCAACAATGTGACTAAAATTCTCATGCTTATGAGATCAGGATTCTAGATGAAGCAAGGCTTGGGAAATTAATATTTCTAATTTTAATTTTTTGAGTAAATCACATGGAAGGTTAATTTTGTGACACGGGTGAAATGATGGAGTTGGGAGCTCAGGAAGAAGGCTATCATGATGGAATGGAAACTCACAAAACATTTTGTATCTTATGGGAGCAAATCATATCTGGTATCTTGAAAATAAGACTCCATGAATAGTGGGATGGAGTATGTTAGATGGGTACTTAACAATTAGATGGAATGCATATTTAATTAGAGAATTTTAGGAGTGAGCTTGGTTTTAATACTCTAATGAGTACTCCATGCTAAGAAAACCTTGAGAGAGGTAGATTTCCCATAACGACGGTTTCCTGGGCATGAAGATATAGAGTAATATCATCCTAACAAGCCCAAAAAGAAACCTCATAAGGATAGAGAGGGAGAAAGTATCATGAAAACTATAAGCACCTTAATCAACAACTTGTATACAAGGGAATGAGGGAACACTCGCTAAATATATTTGAAGTGTTGAAAACTCCTTTCTTGAACTAATTTTTGGGATGTCGAAACTTTGAGGTTGTTATAAATTGTGGGAAAAGAGTCTAGCTAAAAATTTGGTTCATATGATGGTGATGGAAACTTCAAACACCAAAAATCATGGATTACATTGTTCAGAACTATTGGATGATGTGTAAAGGGAATGTTTTGCATGAATTTTTTTGTTATTTTCGACCATAACTTTTCTTGTTTCCTTTTTATATTGACATTGAGCATGGCCATGCTACTTTTTGTTATTGTTAGGTGTTGTCATTATGGAATTTCTATGTTTTTCATTCTTGCTTCTTTACTATTATGGTATATTCTTGGTTGGCATATTTGGTGTGAGAAAGGAAAGAAAATAATCTCAAGGAGAAGAGCTAAATAAAACCCAACCAGAAGTCTAAGACTCGAGATAAAGATTTTACATCAAAATAATGAAAATGTAATGTATAAAAGGGTGACATAATATCTAGATGGACATAGATGGGTCCAGTGATAACTATGAAAATAAAATTCAAAGGAATTTTTCCTAACCTTAATGCTATCTAGAATATTTATGTTCTATATTTCATGAACATGCTAATGATGAAAAGAATGTATATGATTCCTTTCCATTTAAGAATTCATTTCTTTAGAAGCATCAAAGTGAAATCATGATTGGTTAATGTTCTTGAAATATATATAATAATTATGTGAATGGAATGTTTGGGATAACATGATGAGGTTGCCCAATAAAATCCCCTCTCATGTAAGGGAATGAACTCTTATTGTTAAATATTACTATACTCACGTGCTTATGAAATTTATGTGCCAATGGTTTTATTATTTTTATGAAAATAAAATATTTAAAATTTTATTAGCAAGTATATTAACAACTAATTGGATTCCTTTGTTAATTCATAAGGTTCATGTTGCTCGATGTAGCGTTCTTTTAATTAAAATCAAGTAACTACACACATACATAAATTGTCAATCATGGTAGGTATTTTTGTTTCAAAGTTACAATCAAATGTATATGTAGGTACAAACCATTACGTAACATTGTTTAGTTCCAAACTCTCTAATATCATGACACATAATTAGAACCCAAATCATTCTAACTTCTCACTCTCATCATTCTAAAATCATCGCTATCACACTTCAACATTCCAAGTAGTATACACACATTTATACAATAAAAATCACTCTTACAGAATAAATATCACTGAACCACCCAAAATCACACTAGTGAGAAAGGAAATATCACTCTTAGAAAGAATTGCAAGAAACATTCAAATTAAAATTAACACACTCAATAAAATCATTGCAACTATCATGTCATTAATCTATGCAACACATTGTAACATATACGTGATAGTCTTTATAATGTTCTAAAACCCAAAAACTGAATTGGCACAATAGTGAATAACACACGCTAAGGGATTGATATTGGGTCTATGTTGCTACGGAAATAATTGAGATCCACTATTTTTTCAATCAATTGGTGAGTAACTAGAACACATTAGTGGAAATCTGTAACAATGAAAATTAAATAGCATGAAATATAACTCAGAGGAAATTAAATGTATTGCTATACTACCTTATTGATAGAACGATCCATGCTAAAGCGGAGGGCCCTTCCACCTTATTATTGAGTTGGTAATGTACAATGTGTGTGCAAGCAACAAACTAATACAACAAAATATTGTTCAGCCACAAACCCATATGAATTTACATTAATATTAGAAAAGCTTACAAATGCATAGTACATAGAAATGCAATAATGCCACCCCTGTATAAGCCAGACAAATTTCTATTTTATAAATTGATATTACATCTATTCTTCAAACCACAATAAGATATGATAATTGAAAAGACATTTAATTAATTAAATTGTTGTACAATAAGTTATTCATCAATAGAACATAAACTGATGAGGTACCACAAAGTATATATAAAAAAAGACTTAATTGGTTGATGATAAATCAAAGGTAAAAACATTCTATTACTGATATATCATTGCGGATCATGAATTCATCACTCATATACAATACAAATTGAATTAAATATATAATTACAAAATCCGTTCTTCTCGTTAGAATTTATGAGGTGTCCAATCATTCTGATAGTTGATACAACTAGATTATAAATGAAAAGAATGAAAACTTGTTATTTATAAACCAATCCAATAAATTTAGGAGTACTAGATCATGTCTTGGATTTATGCACACAACATCCACTAGATCACTGAGCTTCATTACATTCCTTGTTTACCCATGCACGAGGAATAACTTTTCTTCAATTTTGATTTTGCTAATTAGGTACCATGAATTGATTACACTTGAGTTCCTTCACAGTGTTCTTAAACTAGAATTATCCAACTCAAGGTAGATCTACACTCTATGCAATGAAATCCTTAGAGAAAAAACTTCTAGTTGATGAAAATGGGTCATAGTCCCATTGAAACTCTCTAGAAAATCTATTAGAATTGTAGCAAGAAAAGGCTATATTTCACTTGTGCCTTTGTCAAATGGAGAAATTCCATTTTCAATGTAAGAATGATGACTTGGATTGTAGTTAGTTGGAGTGACATAGATTTTTATCCTAGTTAGATTAAAAAATTCGAGTTTGTAGGCTAGTAGTAGAGTTGTGCATAGGCTGATTGCAAAATCTAGTAATCTAGTGGAGTTATTGTTATTTACACTCAGTTAACTAAGCTATAGTCATTATATGAGTCACTAGGAGTTAAATTGAGTAGCTATGATTCTTGTCAACTCACTGATCTCTAATCTAACTGAAGAATTTACTAAAACTTTTCCTATCATGCTTGGAATTTTAATTTCCTAGTTGGACTGGTGGAAGAGGAACATTGTAATTATCAATTGTATACTAGTTGAGTGTACAAGTTTTGCATTGAGTAAGTGATTAATTCCTTTAGAAATTGCATAAGAAAATAGTGGATTTCCCTATCTTTTAGTACTTCATTTCCTCCAAAAGTGTGCAATGTAATAGGAGGAAGGATAAGGCCTATTTTCGCCATGTTTTGGTTAGAGTAGTTTAGTGAGTAGGAGATCAAAATAGTAGTGCAGGGTGTGCTTCAGGATTGAACCAAGACAATATAATTGATCCATATTCTGATCTGAATTATTGAAAAGCTTCAGAGGGGTTTTTCTTAGTTGGGTTCCCTTTTAAAATCATTGTGGTCCTTGTGTTTTTATGGTTGAATGTTATTGCATGTGCTTCTATTGTGTGTTTTTATTTCCACAAAATTGTAGAAGAATTTTTTGTCTCTTGTTTTCAGTTAGAATTCATCAACAATATAAAAGTTATGTACATTTCTACATGGTATCAAAGCCTTGAAATCTACATAGGAACCAAATTTCTATTCTTCTCTCTCAAAAATTTTGAATTGCAGAGTTTTTGGACCAAATTTTCTTCAATGTGGGAAAAATATCTTTAGATGGATTAAGACTTGAGCATTCCTTTGATGGAAGCTCAAATTTCATACCTCAGAAAGATAGGATGGAAGTTTTTTTTGGATGAAAATGGAGTATTGGAATAAATAAAAATGGATATTGCAAAACCTCCAGAATATGATGCACAAAAGTTGTCGTAATGGAAGAGAGATACTGCAAAATTTAGGACAATTATCCTAGAGGGTGTAAGAAACCATATAGTTTTGAATTTACATGGAAAGGAGGCATATTTTTCTATGTGGAAGACCTTCACAGACTTATTCAAAATAAACAATGGTTCTACGAAAATGGTATTCAGAGACAAGCTCAGAATCACTCAAATGAAAAACAATGAAATTGTTGTACAATACCTCTCTAGATTCAGTTAGGTTAGAGATTAACTTGGATGAGTTGGAGAAAATGTGCCACCATTAGAAATTGTGTGTTTAGCATCCCTTGGAACTCAAATGTATTGGCATTTCTATCAAGATTTAGTTAATGGAAGAGACAAGCTATCAAATTGGGAGATACTTTCATTTGATTTGGTGCAAGAGGATATTAGAAGAAACACCAAAGATGGTGTCACATCGAGAGTTGGTGGGGAAGAAAATTTTACCTTCATAAGAAAGGGAAACACATCCAAGGGAAAGAAAGACCAAGCTAAGGAAAAACCTAGCCAAAACCATGTTAATAAGAAATACCTCAGTAAAATAAAATGTTTTCACTTCCATGAGTATGGACACTATGGAAACAAGTATCCACACAAGAAATCTAGAAGGAAACCTTTAGGAGGAGAAATAGTTGACACTCTCACATCAAAATTAAAATTAGATTTTACCCTCATCGCATGAATGGAAAGAACTTTAATGGGGAGTGTGTGGTACTTAGATTATGATGCCCAATTCTATATGACAAGATGAAAGGATTTCTTCACCAGCCTAGAGGAGAATGATGTCCAATTACACATAGAAATTGGATATGATGGGAGGTATATTAGCAAAGGGATTGGTTCTCTCACCTTTAAGAGGGATTCAAGCTCCCATATTCACCTAAAAATATAATGTATGTTCCTGGCGTGAAGAAAAAACGGGTTTCTATAGAAGTATTGGAGAATAGAGTATATAATGTGGTGTTCCTTTATATGGATATCGACATATTTTTTTTAATTCTATTTGTAAACACGAGGAAAACCACTAGACTAAAACAAATTTCTCTTAGAGTGAAAAATATCTACAAGCCAGAGGTAAATTATTGTGTTGCATTAAGTAGAAAGGTAGAACATGTTCAGAGTTGAGATGTTGGAGAACTCTAGCACAGGCACATGGTTCACCTACACCATGGAGCCTTAAAAATAATGTAGTGGATCACCAGAGGACTTTCAAAATGCACCCTTGACCAACATGATATTTGATAGGGATGAAATCTTAGAAAATATGTGAGTCCACCTTCCAGGGCCCAGATAGCATAGTTGGAGCCATGTTAGAGTGACTTTACTCCGATGTGTGTGGACCATTTTCTATAGTCTCACCTACAAAACATGGGTAATATGTGCTTTTGTAGACGGATTTTCTCACAAATGTTGGGTATACTTCATGAGAAAGAAGGTTGAAGTTTATTGTAAATTTGTTGAATTTAAAGCCTTAGTTGAAAAGGAGTCTGGTCATAAAATAAAATCCGTGAGAAGTGATAGTGGGGGAGAATTTGTATCTAATGCATTCAAGCAAATTTGTGCTAACAAAGGTATTATAAGAGAACTAATTTCACTCAACAAACCACATCAAAATGCAGTGGAACAGAGGAAAAATAAATGCATTATAGGAGCTATAAGAGAAATGTTGCATGATCAAGGATTTCATTATCTCTATGGGAATTTAATTTTACTATAGAAGTTTATTTATAGAACTAGAGCCCTCACAAAATACTTGTCATGGTCACACCGAAAGACGCCTTCTCTGGGATGAGGCAAGATGTCTCCCATTTTTAAATTTTTGGAGTTGCAGTCTATTATGATGTCCCAAAGGATAACTAGGAAATATTGGATTCCATAGATAATATTGGGTATTTGTAAGATACAAAAATACATGTCATAATTACAAAGTTTATTTTCCCTCATTGAGGATGGCACTAATGAGGAGAGATGTTAGATTTGATGAGGAGAAGGAAATGCAAATCTCTCTAGAGTGAGAGTTGAGTATTCCACCATAGGAGGAGCTTCTGGCTCCAAAGGACAATCCCTAGACAAAGCCTTGGGATGTTGTGGAGTAGGAAAGAGTAGGCTGAGTGGAGGAACAAAATCTACAAAAATATTCAGGAGAGGGGAGGAAGAGAACTAGAGAGACTGCTAGGTTGGTAAAGGATGCACTAGAACATGTAGGAGATCCTACATCTTTGAGCATGTAGAGGAGATCACCAGAACAGTGCATGGGAGGTGCTTCTAAGACCATAGTATAAGTCATTGGTTCGTTCCAGATGGATATAAAAAGTGAAACATGAAGTTTATGGTAGTAATAAGAAGTTCAAGGCCATATTTGAAGCAAAATATTTCTCTCAAGTTGAGGGAGTTTATTATGAGGAGTCATTTTCCCCAATCGCAAGATAGTCCTCCATCAAAACCATTCTAGAATTACTTGTGAAGTTTGGGTGTAAATATACCAAATGGATGTGAATAATGCCTTCCTTAATGGATTGTTGAAGAAAGATATTTACCTAGAGTATATTGAGGGGTTTGACACATTTTACACAGAGACATTGTTATGAAACCAACTCACAAAAAGATAGAAAAGAGAGATAAATGCATTAGAATTTAGCCTCTTCGAGGGGGAAACCTCCTTTACATTACACAAATGCACAATTCTTGGATGATACAAATGGAAAGACCTCATTTCTTTATATAGGAGTCTAAGGGTTCATAATATAATCAGAGCCGACATAACAATAATAATGTAAGGGCACAATAATAACAATAGTGGGCTTGTATAGGGCACAATAATAACAATATGGGGACTACATGGGGACAAAAATATAATAAGGGGGTTGTACTAATAACAATAAGGGGTTACAGTAGTAGTATAGGGACCTAACACGCCCCTGTCCTTCAAAAAGTGTTGTCCTCAACACTTGAGTAGTTCTTGATGCTTCTGTATAAATTCTTGTCCTCCCATGTGAAATCTTCAGTGGGTAACTTCTTCCACTTGATGAGATACTCTGGAATTGATCAATTTAGTACCTTTCAATTTCTTGGTTTTGTGACTGCATCAGGTTCAAATATGATTTTTCCTTCCTTGTCAAATTCTCGCAATACTGTTTGAACTAGGATCTTCTACAACTTTTGAATGAGCTCCCACTCCTTTGGGAATATGGATATATGTAAGGCCTAATGTTTGGAGGAACAATTCATGGAATCAAATGAATAGCATAATCATGATCACGAATAGGTGGGAGGCCTTTGGGAGTCTCAAATTCCTTTAAATGATTGTCCAAAACGTTTTGGAGATCTGGAGAAATATATGATTTCGACGTGGGGTGCTCTAGTGAACATAATTGTGTAATTACACCACATTGTTCTTTATTTAAAGCTTTTTCATACTGTTAGAGTTGATTATGTTTGTAGGTTTTCCTTTGATACCCTTCAATTCAACTTCCTTTCCTTCCTGAAAAAATTTCAAGAAAAGTTCTTGAAAATTAAAAGTTATCATACCCAAAGATTGTGGCCATTGGACTCATAGTAAAACATCAGCATCACCCATTAGAATGGAAAGCATTGGGCTATTCAATACATATTCTCCCATGGATAGCTTGATATTATGGCACTTTCCAGGGCAATTTATGGTTCCTGCACTTGCAACCATCACTTCGCACTCTGGGGCTGGATATAGGAGGTAATTCAATTCCTTGGCTATCTTAGAATCAATAAAATTATGGGTACTACTCGAATCAATCAACACTCTTACCTTTTTCTTCTTGATATGTCCTTCTATATTGATATTTTGAGGAGTGGTAATTTCTTCCACCGCATTACAAGATATGGTCAGATTGATTTCTTGAGACTCGATGTGATCTTTCAATTCTTGAACATTTTTCTTCTTGATATGTCCTTCTATATTGATAGTTTGAGGAGTGGTAATTCTGTCCAATGCATTAAAGGATATGGTCAGATTCATTTCTTCTTTCTCGATGTGATCTTTCACTTCTTGAACCTTTTTCTTCTTGATATGTCCTTCTATCTTGAGAGTTTTAGGAGTGGTAATTCTTTCCAATGCTTTACAAGGTATGGTCAGATTCATTTCTTCTTTCTCTGGGATTGGTTCCTGGTGTATATACTCTTAATTTGATGTTTTTTTGATCCCTTTCTTCCTCCTCTCCACAATCAATGTAAAATAATTTCTTCTCAGCACACTTATGACCTTTACTATATTTGTTGTCACAATTGTAACAAAGCCCTTTTTCTCTTTTTTCTTCTAATTGTTGTGGTGTAACCCTTGTAGGTTCTGGAAGGCTAGGAGAAACAACACTTCCATATTTATAGTTGTGAGGGGTAGACTTCCTTGTTGCCATAATTTTGCTTTCCACTTTGTAAAAAAAACCTTTTTCTCTTTTTCCTTCCAATTTTTGTGGTGTTTCTCTAAATAATGTGTTGCTCTTTGCGTCCTCATAATGTGCTATCATTTCCTCCATGAAAATTGACAATGTAACAAGTTGTTTACGAGAACAAAGCCATTTATAACATAAAAATTGATTCGGTTCTAAATATGAAGATGTAATATATACCTTTTGTAATAGTGGTACACCATGTAGATCAAAATATTTCTCCAGCTGTAGTATCCAATTTACTCGATCCTTTCCATCAAACTTCGTCATATTTCATTTTCTTGATTTCAAGAGCTCAATATTGAAGTGAATCTAAATTTGTACTTTCAGATCTCAAAGTTTTAAAATTGTCTCCTGAAGTAGCCCTCTGAGTCCTCTTTCTAACGCCACAAGTCTGATCAGAATTTGATTCTCCAAGAAAGAGTTATGCCCAATCTCCTAAGATGACCTGATTATATGATGTTTTAGTAGAGCAAAATTGTACGATGTGCCACATGTCATTGTTTCAACCTTTTGATATGAAAACTAGGCATAGAAAGATATAGTCTATCCTCTTTCTATACTTTCATATGAAATTTCAATTTGTTTCTCAGAGAGAAATTTATGATTATTTTTCCAAGGTCACCTGCTTAGGTTGTAATTCAGGAGTGTGAAACGACCTTAACTTCCTAAGATTATATCTATGAAAATATAGCGAGATAGGATCTAAAATTTGGAGCCAAGGTTCAGAGAAATTTCTTCGCAAATGAGTTTTTATTTTAGCCTCTGAAACTTTGTAGTGAGAGAGTTATAATGAAACTCCCATGATGACCTGTTTTAGCTTAAATTTTGGAGCTTGCACAAGCCCTAACTTCCTCAGATCATATCTCTGAAAATATCATGAGAAAAGATCTGAAATTTGGACCCGAAGTTCAGCAAATTTTTTTCTCAAATGGGTTGTTTTGTTAGCTTTTGAAACGTCACAGAAAAAAAGTTATAGCGAAAATACCACGATGAACTGTTTGGAGGAGTGAAACCCTAGAATCCAAATATCTGATACCAAATGTTATGAAACCAGCTCACAAAAAGATAGAAAAAAGAGATAAACGCCTTATAGTTCAGCCTCTTCAAGGGGACAACCTCCTTTACATTACACAAATGAACAATTCTTGGATGATACAAATGACAAGACCTCCTTTCTATATATAGGAGTCTAAGGGGTCATAATATAATCAGAACCAACATGACAATAATAATGTAAGGGCACAATAATCACAATAGTGGGCTTCTATGGGGCACAGTAATAAAAATATGGGGCTACAAGGGGACAACAATATAATAAGGGGGTAGTACTATTAACAATAAGGGGTTACACTAGTAGTATAGGGACCTAACAGACACATGTGTGTAGACTTAGGAGATCCATTTATGGTCTTAGGAAGACACCCCATGATTGGTGCACTCATATAGATTCTTATCTCAATATAATTGGCATCACTAAGGGTGGAGAAGATGTCAATCTCTACTAAACTGTGGTAGATGGAAAATTTCTTATCTTATTCCTATATGTATATGACTTGATACTGATAGGGGATGATCATTTGATCTAGTCTTGCAAGGAGGAACTTGTAAGAGAGTTCGAGATGAACCAAATGGGCATGATGCACTACCTCCTTTGTTTGGAGGTGTGGTAGTGAGACGGAGAGTTATTTGTGGATTAGGGATGTATACCTTTGAAATAATCTAGAGATCCCATATGCAAGATTGTAAGACTATGGACACTCCTCTAGATACCAACTAGAGGAAGGATAATTCTTCTTCAGGAGGGTCAGTAGATTCCACTATCTGAAAATAGTTGGTGGGGTCCTTGATGTATCTAGTGAAAACAAGGCTCAACATATGTTTTATAATTAATCATCTTAGTCAATTTTTGGTGTAGCCTACCAAGCTTCACCAGGGAGAAGCGAAACATGTGCTTAGACCCCTCAGAGGAACAACATAATTTCTTTTATGGTACAGGAGGACTGATGATGAGAAGCTCCGAGGCTTCAATGATGTATATTGAGTAGGGAGTAAATGAGATAGGAAGAGGACTTAAAGAGATGTCTTTAGTGTTGGGTTAACAATTATTTCCTGGTATGGCATGAAACAAATATTTATAGAACTTAGTTAGGTAGATGCCGAGTATATGGCTGATATCCAAGTAGCACACGAGGACATTTGGATGGCAACAATTATTGTTGGTATTTTCAGTTAGGAGATGGATCCTACTGTGATTCATTGTTATAATCAAAGTTGTATCAAACTCTATAAAACATCCAATATTTAATGATAGGTCTCAGAACATTGACATCAGGTACCATCACTTGATATATTGTGTGTAGAGGAGAGTCATAATGTTGCTTTACATTCCCATAGAGGAGCAACATGTAGATATTTTGACAAAGGTATTATGAAGAGGTAGGTTCGAGTTCCACAGGAGTAGGTTAGGGGTAGCATAGAACCCTTTTATTTTTAAGAGGGAGTGTTATAATTATAGCATGAAAAGGCTCCCTTTGACTCTTACCTTAGTCAAATAGAGAAATTCAATTTTCCACATCTGTAGGATGACACAGACTACAGTCTCATAGTTAAATCTATAAATTTGAATTTGTAGACTAGCAGTAGAGTTGTGGATGGGTTGGTTCCTATAATCTAGAAATATAGTGTAGTTATTGTTAGTTAAACTTATTTAACTGAGCTATAGTCATTAGTTGAAGAAATAGGAGTTTAGTATAATAGTTAATAATTTTGTCAACACATTAATTACTCATTTAAGTGAACAATTTACTAAAAATAGTCTGAATCATGCAAGGAATCCGAATTACCTAGTTGGAGTGGACGAAAAGTCACATTGTAATTATCAATTGTATACTAGTTGAGTGTAAAGGTTTTTCATTGAGTAGGTGATTATTTACTCTAGTCATTACACAAGGAAATAAAGATTTTCCCTATTACTTAGGAGCTAATTTCATCTAGGATTGCACAAGGAAATAGGCAGAAGGTTAATGCCTATTTTATTTAAGTGTTGGTCAGAGTAGGTCAGTGAGAAGGAGATAAAAATTGCATTGCAGGGTGTGCTTTTTGATTGAATCAAGACATTGTAATTGATCCATATTTTCATTTGAATTAATGCAAAGTAACGGAGGGTTTTTTCCTAGTTGTGTTCCCCTGTCAAATAATTATGTTCCTTGCATTTTAATGCTTGCATATTATTATATGTGTTTATACTATGTGTTTTCATCTACACAAAATTGTAGAGGAAATTTGTTCCCCTTTCGTCAGTTTGAATTCATCAACAATAGAAAATTTCTTGAAATTTCTACAAAATCTCTACTGACCTCCAAACTATGTCTTTAGAACTTCTCACATAATGGAAACCACCTAGCCTCCTCAAAGAATTTACGGCCTTATTAGTATTCATTAATAAACTTAACACTAATAAGCTCAAACCATGGCAGAAGAGGTTTCATCAGCCTATCTACTGCGAAGGGAGAATAAAAAAATATCAATGTTTGCTTATTTACAAGCTTAAGCAAGAAGGGTGGAGTACATTGAGAAAAGATATATACGTTCTATTATGATGAACTGTGGTAGGGATTACATATATTAGATGAAATTAAAATGATAAAAATGCATGCAAGAGTTGTAACTGTGCAACTCATGGTGATTGGATAAGATGAAAATGAAAATAATGTAGGATACAAGTACAATTATCAATATCCATTATCGCTTTCTTTATAAATCCGTCATATATTAAAGTGCAAAGAATATTACCATAATTAATTTAGAATTTACACATAAGAAAATGACTTACAAAAATTCATTTTTATTACTAACCATTTTCGTGACCTAGGAAACTTCATTCATCTATATGTGTATTCCTAGAAGTTACATGAATAGAACACAACTTTTTACCTTTCTCTATAACAAGGTTATTTCAACGTGTAAATTGTCATGATGGAGTCCTACATCCAGTAACCACTATGTTTATGGAATAAAATCTTAATGTGTTATTCCAAAGTATATTACCATATTATGTTGGATCTTCATTCTACTCCTATGTGTCTATCTTTTGCTTGATTTCAACTCACAATATCTATAAAAAATACTACTTTTGTTTCAAATAGGGAAAAAAATTTAATCTTATAATTAATGTTGTCACTGGTATTGAACTTAGTAGATTTTGTATTAGAAACAAAGTCATAAGTTTTCACATATCCCATCCATGTTAGGTACAATGTCTCATCATGTGAATAAAGGTGTTGAAGTCGAGCATATGAGAGAGTCATTAGATTACTATTCATTAATGTATACCATTAATAAACATGAGGCTACTCATAATTGATGTGAAATAGAACCAAGGAACCTCAATAAATATTTCAAGGTACAAATAAAAGTGCTAAATTCAAGTCACCTACAAGATTCTATGACCAGGAGACATTAACGTATTCCCGCTATTTAGTGAGAGAATTTGCAATTAATGCATGAAAACCTTAATGTACTAAAAATAATCTCAATCCCTTTTGTTAGATGATGTGTTATAGTTTATGGTAAAAATACCATTAGAAGGAGGGCTTTAAGTAATCCCTTATGAATTACCTTGAGAATATATAGAAAATTTGATGATGCATGACTACTAAAAGAAATAATAACAACTTATTGACTTAACTATGCCACAAGGTGGTTTTCATAAATAGGCCCCAATTATTATTTATTATTATTTTAACAAAAAAAATCAAGAGGAGGAAATAGGAGTAGGAAGATAATATTCCTTCTTTACTACCTCCATCTCATTGTGCTTATAGATTTCTTTGATGAATTTTTCCTTGGACATTATCTTCTAGTAGAACTTTAGCATGTTCTCATTCACGATAAATATTTATGATTCTCATTCATGGCCTTGATTTGAACTAACCCACTCTAAAATGTAATATCAACTTCATATGGTATATGGAAATATGCTATGAATTTCCCTTGAAATTCCTTAAATCTTGAGTCTAAAAGGAGAACCTAGCCTCCCTACTTGACCCACTTCTGTCGAATAAAATTTTCATGGCATTTCCCTCTATGTTCTTGTACCAATATAGTCTATTGGATCATGTCTTGTATGATTTCATCAAGTTAGTTTAGATGTAGAAATATTTGTTCCTACACTTCAGTTAGATCGATTCCCAACTAAGCAATAATCTAAAAGCTATGAGTCTAAAACTCAATTAAAAGAAGGACATGTTTCTCGTAGACCAAATCATACATTATGTATCCTATAATTCTTTCCCACATAATTTTGTCAGCCTAGAGAGTTTCATTTAACTAGTCTCCCTAGATATTATATTGAATCTAAATGGTATTGGTGAGGATGGCCTCCAAAACCTTATTAGTATACTTGACTTGTTCATTTTGTTATATGTGATAAGGAGTAGAATTTCGATGAATAATTTGGTAATGTTACATGGTAGGCTTGATAAGTTCAAATGTGAACGATGTTCCTTGATCCATAATGATTTCTCAAGGCATTCCAAGCCTAGTAAAGGCTTCTACATAAATGAAATCAGAAACTTTATATTTATTGGCTCAAGTCAGTGCCTTGACCTCAACCCATTCTGTGACATAATAGATGCACACCAAAATATATTTATTCCTCCTTGACATTAGTGTGATTGAGCCTATCAAGTCTAAAGCCCACTTCTTTAATGGTTCAAATAAAAACTTCACTTGTAATGGCATTTTGTCTGCTTGAAATGGCCTCTCCATCCCCTGACAACTGTCACATTTTCCGACATACTAACTGGCTTATGTGAATAAGTTGGGTCAATAAAAATCAGATTTAAATACCTTATACACAATGTGTTTATAAGATAAGTGGTCACTACAAGGTTCATAGTGGAAATCCTTTATCATATCTTGTACCTCATCCTCATAAACACACCTTCTAATGACGAGGTCCACACTCGTATAAAAAAACCACCATTGATAATAGAATAATAGGCACTTTTATTTATAATTTTTCTCTTCTCATGTAAGGTCAAACTTTATGGTAGTTTTGATATAGCTAGATAATTTGCAATATCTACAAACTAGGGCAGGTCAGTAGAAAATGCAAATAATTGTTCATCTATAAAATATATATCTACAAGAACATCATTAATTTCATCTTGCAACCTCAAAAATAAATCAACAACTAGAATGTATTTACTAGGATGATCCATAATCATAACGGTGAATTCCCAAAATAACAAAATCCATCTTGTGATTTGACTGTTTGTTACTAGTTTATTCACAAGGTGTAGGATAGTTGCATGGTCCATATGGATGAAACCTACTAACCTATAATATAATTCCTAAACTTGTTCTTGGGCTGTCAAATTAACACACACTTTCACTCCATTTTCACCTTTATCCTCATTTGTCACCTCATTTCATCACATTATCATTACATAACCCTATATTTTCAATACCACATGGGTTCATATTTTCATTTTCCAAAGTTATTTATTTTACGTATTTAAAGTGAATTTATGATTAAAGTTAGAAAAATATCATGTATTTGCTTATGCCTAAAGCTATAATGAGTTTGGTAAAATGTGCAGGTGATTTGGAAGGTTCCAAGACACTCTTATGTGGCCTCCAAGACTCAAATTCGAATTCTCTTGAATATTTGAAGGAGATTTGGGATAGGGGTCAAGCATATCTCATGGGGAAAAACCATGGATAAAGGAATATGTGTCTCATATTGGTTGTAACCATATGAAGGATTTGTGCCTCTTCGAGGGATTAGTGGATCTCCGTTAATGAGTTAGTTGCTTATGTTTTTGTATCAATAGGAGTACCTCCTCCATTCCAAAGGGAGGACCCTTGGAGCATGTATCCTAACTTATGATGGAACAAAATAATTTTTTCTTTCTACAATTTTAGATATAAATTGTCTTAATGTAGTACATGAATTTATGGAATAGTTTGTCACTTTTTTCTTAAGAGAATTAATCTCACTCTAAGAGGATCAAAGGAACATTTTATCTCATCATAGATTTTATTTAGTAGATTTTTCATTATTAATGAATGAATTTTAGTATAAATCTTATCAGCATATGAAAGGACAAATAATGGTCCAAGTTAGGCTCTCTTCCATTTGATATGAGTAATAATTGAAATTCATTCTCTTTTTCTAGTTTCAAGTTATTTATGATTTCTTGATTTTTGATGCTTATGAATGAATTTTAGTTGAGTTATAATCAACATATGAGGGGATAACCAAAAGTCTAAGTTAGGATCTCCTTCTATTTGGTCTAAACAATAATTAAATTTTATTTCCTTTTCTTTATTTCAAGTTATTTTTGAGTTTATGTAATGGTAATGTTGTTGGAATAGAACTATGAGGAAGGACAACCAGGACCTCTTAATTTAGGATCCTCTTCCCTTGCTTTCTATACATCACATATTGCTTCTCTTTAGTTTCTCTTCTTGAGGATAGTACTTTGGGGAAGGACAACCAGGACCTCTCGAATTGGGAGGATCTTCCTTTACTTGTTGCTTTTTGAACTAGAATTTTTTTATTTTAGAAGTTATTTGTAATATGAATTCCCATTCTAAAAACACCTCCTACAACAATCTAATCTGAGGTCCCATATATTTTGGTTGGTTCTAAGTTTACAAAACTCCCAGGTTGACAAATTAAATGATAGGGATTTAACAGACAATTAAATCACCCAACATAGGTTTATATAATGCATCACCACTAAGAATTCATTTTTTTCATAGTATAATTTAACGTAGTGGGGGTTAGATTTTTACTAGTATAATAAATTTCATAACGCCACAAGTAATCTTTTTTTCCAAGAACAACCCCCAAAGTCATGATTGAGGTGTCCATCTAGATATTGAATGGAAAAACCCAATTGGGTCCTCTCAAGAAACATGCAACCAAGATTTTTTTTCTTTTATGGCCTTAAGTGCACATTGACACTAATAATTCCATAAGAATGCAACATCTTTAGACAAAAATTTCAACAAATGTCCGACAATATTTGTAAAGCCTTCAATAAAGCATATATAATATCTTGCAAAACTAAGGAAACTTCTTACCTCCTTCTATGTTTTAGGAATTGGTAGTTAATATAAGGCCTTGATATTAGTGGGTTCAACCCCAATACTTAGAGTAGAAGCCATGTGGCCAAGAAACACTCCCTCAGTTATCATCATTTGACATTTTATATTGCTCAGGGAAAGGTATGCTTCTTGACATCTAATTAGTACTTGCTTAATATCTACGAAAGCTTCTTCAGAGGAATCCCCATAAACACTAAAATTTTCCATGCACTTCGACACAATCATGGATTATATCTAAGAAATTTCCTAACACCGCCCTTTCAAAGGTGACAGGGTAATTACATAACCTAAAATGTAAAACTTGGTAAGAAAGAATTCCCCAAGTACAAGTAATTTTTGTTTTCTCTTTGCTCCTCGAGAGCTATCTAGATTTGGTTATACACATTCAACCCATCTAAGAATGAGAAATATTTATTTCCATCTAGGGTATCAAAGAATTGATGTATAAAATGAAGGGGAATATAGTTATTCGTAGTGTCTTTACTCAATTCATGGAAATCCACACACACGTGACCTTAGGAGGATTTAGGTACCACAACTAAGGAGAAACCCATTTTTTATCAAATATTGAGTTAATCAAATTTGTATCAAGGAGATTTTGTAATTTCTCCTATACCACTTCCTTTACTAATGGATTCATACATCTCTAAGGTTTTCATATCGTATGGGAATCATTTTACACATAAATATCATGCAAACATATTGCAATATCATTTATCTTCATGTCATGGCAATCCGATGTGAAGAATTTTCTCTGTTCTTGTAAAACATGAACCAATTAATCTTTCTTCTCATATGTAAGTTCATTCCAAATATTCAAAATCTTACTAGTACTGACTTTAAGTGGAATTCGTTATGGTTCTATTTCTTGTGATGAAATTTTAGTAGTGTTACAAAATGAAGAAAAGACTTTCAGATCACATGTTTCTCGTATATCAGTCTTTAAAACATTCTCTAGTGGATTATCATCAAAATCATAGGAATGAGAATTACACATAAAATAATTAAGACAATTTTCTAGAAAACATTCCTTGACATTATTTACCTCACCTGCCATGTACATTTGCTAGAACACTTCATCATCACTTGTTGAATCATCAAACCAACGAACTTCCTCTCATTCCATGAGACACTTTACAGAAGTGTATAACTTGATCTATTTTACAACTCCTCCATGATAAATAAACATGTTATGGGATATGCATCCTATAAATCCATTTGTGGTAGCAGGCCATGGACTACCTAGGATTATAGGATATCCTCCCACCATTGATTTAGTTTTCATAACAACAAAATCCCATATATATTCCAACAACTTGCAGGAAACAATCACATCATCCAATTTCCTTTCATCTCGATTCTAGATCTATCCACTAATAAAAGAATGGTTGGGGTAGGACGAATATCAATCAATTCGAGTGGTTTCACAATATGTGCAGTCATAATGTTGATGACTTCTCTAAGGTAAATTCAAGTATTAGGAATACATACTCCAATTATACGCATATAAATAATAGGATTTCTTAGAATGGTATATATCTTTGCTAAAGTCTTTCTTGTGATTAAATCGAAACAATCCCCAACATGATAAAATTTAGGTGGGTCTTTCCGCTTCCTATTCTAAGACATGGATCCCTCACTATTTTAGCATAAATGGTTATGTCTAAAATAGCTTACAATAAGGGATTCCTAACAAAAATAACCCTCAATTCATTGATTACTCCATATTTAGGAAGTGTTATTGGTTCACTCTCATTTAGTCTCTCTTGATAAGGGGGGCTTACTAAAGTTGACAGTTTTTTGAAGAGTTTACAATCTCACTGAGATTTTATAAGACTACAAGTTCTCTCTGCATGAGGATATGATTCTTCCTCTCTCTAATTCTATAAGATCCTATAATTTTATAAGATAAATAAAATAGGTTGAGAATGGTTGCAACTCAAATTCTAATATAGGTTGGATTGCTTTATTATTTTAGATACTGAAAGGTTGAATAGGAAAATGGTTTGATGGAGGAGGATGAGTAGAGGGTAACTGTAATTGAGTATTGAGAGGTTGTTGTTGGATATATATTGGTGCCTAGTAGTTTGGAAAAAATGTTGCGATTATAGAGGATACTAAGGCTGTAGTGGATAGGGATATGAAGGTATAGGTCCGTAATTCGATCCCCTTCTGAAGTGATTATTGTGGTCACATCTTCCATGGTTTCATGAGACTCCATGCTGGATATTGTGGATTAGAACAATTTCCAAATTTTGTAGTAAAAAAATTGAAATAAATACCTCAAGGTTTACGGTTTCACAGTTTCTTAGTCTCTAATTAGTAAAGTTTCTCCATTTTTTTTCATCCCCATGGTACGATTCTTTAAGAACTGAAAAAGAAGGACAAATTTCCATGGAGTTATCTATTGTATAGATGGCATAAATGGACATATTATCAAGAGGACAATATTTCCTAATGTTCTTTCTCTATCATTTCTAATAAAATATGGTGAGGGAGACACGTTATTTTTCCTATTTCTTCTTAAAACTCAAGGTGCTGAGTTGTGAAATAAGAATGCTTCAGGACAATATTTCCTAATGTGCTTTTTCTAGCATTTCTAACAGAATATGGGGAGGGAGACAATTATTATTCCTATTTCTTCTTAAAACTAAGGGTTTTGAGTTGTGAATTAAGAATTATTAATAGATCACTTCTCAAATCCTCCAAGAGATTCCATAATTCTATTCTATTCACCCATTAGAAGTTGTCTTATGATTTTTAAGGAGATCTGAAGATTTCTTCACAACTCACACTAGGCCATGGGAATATCTCCTACAAATGTTAGCAATTTCATTAAAGTTAAATGCAAATATTTCACCTTCCTTATTCAAATTAACCATGTTCATGGAAACTTCCATCACACCCTTCAAGAAAGGAGTTATATTCATGCTAGCATCCAGTTCATGTTTCCCAACATGATGAAGATTGTAAAAAAATATTTCTTAGCAATCCTCTAAGATATCTGCTTCTCTCTACAACATTCTAAAAATTTCCTCATTCAAATCTTCACCCTTGTATTAATCCTGATACTTCTTAAGGAATTTTCTTCTCGTGCCCTCCCAAGGTGCGATACTATATTCTTGTAATCCCATAAACCATAATAGGGAAGATTCATTAAGGTTAGTTGGAAATAACTTCAAATTCTAGGTATCATTCGAATAATACATGATAAAAAATAAGACATTAAATTCAAATAACAAACTAGTAGGATCATCACATATGAGTCCTCGAGATCATGCAAATTTGATCGAAGACATATTCTTCAAATGAATGTTAGAAGTTGGATCAACAATTGGAAAACCAAAGGTTGGTTCATCCTCATTCCTTGGTTGATTAATCCACTTTCACATTCAACCAACCATTCCCCTCTGAAAGATATACACTCATATTCCAAGGGTAGTAGCCCAATAGTTAAATTGTTGTGAAAATGTTAGTCAATAATGTTTTAATTTTTGGACCAATGAAAAATGTAGTAGCGTGAATGAATATCAAGAGTATCAATGCCCCATCTAAATTCTCCATCTCTCCTACTTCCCTCCTCATATCAAAACCTTTATCTTCCAAGAAGTTAGTATTGGAGGATTCCTTTGTTTTGACCTGACAATTTGGATTACTAAAAATTACCTTTTCAATATCATTTTTACCTTTGCCTTTACTAATACTGTACGAGCATCGTCTAAATCTAGTGATGTGGGAAAACACATAAAAATGGACACTCGAGTTCTTACCTCTCATCTTACCCTTCATACCACTTTATGTTCCAAGATGCTCAGATATTAGAGGAAAGGGGACCTATTCATGCTTGAAATCAATAAAAATTTAATTCCTTGGAACTTTCTTGACAATGGCACCAAAAATGAAAAGCAATATGATCTTTAAATTGTTGTATATTGGATTATTTACTAGGAGATCGTTTATTGATGAGGTGCACACAAAGTATACATAGAAATAGACTTAATTGGTTAACACTTAATCAAAGGAAACAACTCCATTCTCTTCTTGATCTATCATTGCAGATCATGAATTCATCACTCACATACCATACCAATAGAATTAAATATTTAATTCTAAGATTTATTCTATTTCTTAGCATCACAAATATTCCAATCAATCCAATAATTGATACAAGTAGCTTATCAATGTAGAAAACCACGCAATGCTAGTTATAAAACAATCCAATCAATTGTTGAATACTAGATTGGGTCATGGATTTACACACATGACTTCTAATGGATCCTTGACTCACTTTTCCTCCAAACAGGTCCTTCACTCCATTCAACAAAAGAATTAATTTGACAACATTTTAAATACCATAGGAAATCACACAAGTCTTCTAAACATTAAATAAAGAATTCAATTTGGAAATTAAATGTATAGAACCATAAACAAACTTATCTTACTCATACATTAACATCAATATGAAATTGAAATTTCATCCTAGCTTAGAGGGGCTTGCTTAACTAGGAACACTGTAGGAAAAGGTAAACAATGCATGGTAATGAAAATGAACAACAATTTATGTATATATTAAATAATATAAAAGGAGGAAAGAGTTCCATGTGGAAAAATTTGCCACAGTAGTAATTCAAAACTAATAATATTGTGACTAACATTTTTTTGCCGATTATATATATATATAGATATAGATATAGATATAGATATATATGTATATATATTAAAAGAGGGTAGGCTCATGTTGAGAAACATGAATAAGTAGTTGTAACTATTGAACCACATATTACAAAATCATAAAAAAGGACATATCTACCCAACCAATAATACATATATTAAAACTATATTCTTAAACAGTAATATCATCTTGTGCTCAAAAGATATCTTAACAAATATCAAGATTTCCTTGGCTCAACTCATCATCGGTGTGAATATTTAAATTGGAATTTGACTATCAGGTTATTGTCACTTCCAGTAAATTAATTTATGGCCACTTCTAGAAACTTGAGCTTGATACACCAGGCCATTGTGTCATGGTAGCTAATGATCATCATTTTGTAACTTGGGTAAAAGAGCTGAAATTCCTTAGAGAAATTAGGTATATGAATACCTTAAGATGCATAGCAACTTAGTGAAGAAATTTGTAAGAGTAATGCATAATCACCTTAGTACTCGACACTCGTTAAAAGTCTAATATTGATAAGAAAAATAATGATTCCTACAGGGAAATGAAAGATGAAATGGAGGTAAATGGGTCACTGAAAGTGTTTGGGAAGTACTCTAGACAAGTTTAAGTTGAGACTCATCAATAAGCTTTCAATTCTCAATCTATCACAAGTTAGGAATCTTATATAATATATTACAATTAATTTGTTGACAATAAAAACAATGAAGTAGTAGCATCTCTAATTAGCAAGAAGTAAAAAACAAAAAACACAATTGTCATAGCCATATAGTTGTATCATCAAATGATATTTTTCCATGCTAGCACAATGGTCTAGGTTGACTAAAACTGAGTAGCAACTAGTGTGAATCTCGATGACATTTGCAAATAAATAGAGTATCAACATCATGGGAGCAGTATTAGCATAACCTGTATTGGAACAAAAACACTAGAGAAACAACATTACATGTAAATAACAACACTCACACAAGCAAATTCATCTTTAAATAGTTCAATTCTATTTATCAGTTCACTCAAAATAGTTAGTCTCTTATCAAAATAAAAGAAAAACTATGTGAACTAAAATGACATGGAATATTAGCAAACATTAGTCGCAATGGAGACTAGTGGAGTAAAAAACTATGATTAAAGGGTTAAACATGGTTAAAAATGTGGGAAAATGAGAATGAAAATAATTCCAATTCCAAAACCCAACACCTCCCCCCAATTGAAGCAACCACATGTCCTCATGCAAACGCTTTAGCTAATATTCAACACGTAATGTGAGTGTAGGTTTGAAAAAATACAACTTTTTGTTGTATGATATGTGAAGGTCCTATGACCTCGAGAAATGGTCCAATCCAAACACCACATTTTGTTTTTTTTTTATTCAACTGAAAGAAATGATGATACTTAAATATGGGAAACCAAATCAATGGAAATTTAAATTTTATCCAAATTAATTTGTTCTAGGTTGCCTGATTCTAGGTTGCCCGATATATTCTGGGAACTCTAGAAATAACATGAAAGAAATTTTGGAATTAATAAAGTATTCATTTTTCAACTTCGTATTAAATGCTTCCCACCTTATTTTTCTTTATTCCATTTTACCTTGTCTCATCAACTCAATACTCCTAGATTATTTCTTTAAAACCCTAGTTCTTACTTCAGTTAACCTATCCCTCCTTTCTAGTGATTCCAAAAAAATGTCATATGTTCTTATTATCTCTGTAGCAGAACTTGGCTCTTCACACGTCCATAGTGTTCTATTTTCCACATGATTCGTTATAGTTTCATGAGCTAGTTTCCATCTTATTTTATTCTTCATAAAAGAAATAAATTCTCTCAACTGAACACCTCCTACATAGTGTTTCCAGGAAAACTAGTGTCTTTTCGATCTGCTAGTCCGATTAAGATTGGCAGCTATCCTAAAAATAAACAATGAAAGCAATTTGCGATTTCCTTTATGTATGATAGATAAGAGAGAAGAAAAGGTTACCAACCTGGATATCCTGCTTGACTCCTTGCTTGTTCTCTATCCCTTGATAGAGCTTGCAACTCCTCTCCTACTTGTCCCACCTTAGAGAATGCCTACAGAGACACAGTAACAAAACACCATCAAAGCATCTCAATCTATAATATCATAAACGATGCAGAATCAGAAATACATTGAACATACAATTGCATTCATAAATAAAAAGATTAAAAAATACACGATTCTATGGAGGAAAACTCAAAGAACTTTATTAAAATAGAAGGGAGAATTAGAACCCAACTATCTGATCCAGCATCATCCTCCTAGCTTCAAAGCCCTCATCACCTCATCAAATGCAAGATCACCCAACAATACAGTGTCTCTTCTCAAAGATAAACCAACAACATTTCTTTACAAATTACGACATTCCAGCGTCGAGATCTCTCAGATGAGGGATCCATTTATTGATGTCTTTCAAGGGTGTGAGTCAGCTCTAGGTTTTTTATTAGTGTCATTCCACTCATAGTTCCTGGTTCCACTTAGAGATTTCATTGATCTCTTACTCATCCCTGGGCGAATTCAGAGAGGCAAGTGTCATAGGAGAAGTTTCTAGAAGATTCCATGAGCATCCACTTAGCAAACTGTCTCAGCCATTTGTCCATTCTCACTCATTGCACCCTACAGAAGGCCTCTTCAGTATGCATTGCACTTGGCTAGCGTAGGAGCCAATATGCATCACACCTTGATAGTGGAGCAGTTAGTATGGTCTAGTTTTGGCCAGTTCTGAGTGGTTTTTGAGGCGGAACTTCTGGGGAATGATGTAATCAGTTGACCATGATCCTTTAGGGTATGAAAAAAAGCTTTTAGGGGTTAAAGATCCGTTGGTTTATCGACATATATGATTGGGGTTGAAGTGCCCAAATTTGTCTATAACAGTTGCCCCCTAAAGCATGAGGTCGTAAATCTTTTGATGTTGAGTGAAATGCTTTATCATGAGGGTCCAAGGTATTTGAACTAGAAGGTGACCTATATAAGATACAATACAATACATCATCACAATATAGTTTTCCATGATCTAGCTGAGGTGGGCATTCGCATGCTTAGCTTTATAAATTTATTTTCATGTACATAGGACAAATAATCATCTGTTGTTGTAGACTGGTGATTCCTTATATGTAGAGTCATCATCCCTTAGCTTGGATGATCATCTGTGTAGCTTTTGTGTACATTTGATGTCTTTATATTCCTGAATATATCATAGCCCAGATGGATGAAACTAGATATGGGGTCTTCAAACTCATTCAATCTTCGCTCGATGTACAAGTCGATCCATGTGAAAAGATGTTATGAAGTCGACCATGGAAAGACATAGCCTGATTACCAGCCAATGATGTAAGCTATTAACAGGCACGAGAGGAATCACTGATAATGATAATGACCCTCAAGGTACTACAGTACAATCCATGTGGTCTGAATATATGAGCTAATTTCAAACACCACGCAAAATCTTTCGGTCAAAGGCCGTTGACGTAAACCTGTCGCTGGAAGTGAGAAAGTTGCCATTGAGGCATGCAAGCTTCATAGTACTGAAAGGGTTGTTTCTAAGTCAACCTCTTAGATAATGAGTTGATGTTGAAAATAAGTGACCCATCATAGGAGGGCATTAATGTATCCCACATCTATGACACGAAATGAAGCAAATGATTTTCTGGAGGTGAAAATGATTTGATGATACAAGGTTCAGGAATGGCAGACATGAAAAATGGAGGGTGAAGGTATTGCAGTAGATGAGGCATTAACTGGATGGTGAATTCTATGAATGACTTCTCTTGAACATATTAGTGACAACGAAATGGATTGGTAGCGTTAACCCCAAAAGATGGATGGTATGGAGGACCAATGGTGATATGATTGGTGAATGGAATAACCCAACCCAACTCAATCATGGTGACGGAGTAAAAGCATCATGTTCAAGAGCGACCTGCTACCAATAAAACTCTTCAAGTTTTCTTCCCTTTTTCCCCAGTCATTGCTGACCAGTACCTCTTCATTTTTGTTAAGCTTTGATGAAGATAACATATGATTGTTCTATAATTTCCCCTTCGGGTAAACCTGTCACTATGTTTTAGCGAGCCTAGCGATAGTGAAACTCGTTCTTGTCTAGATGGACAAGTTTGTCGCTATTGTTTTAACGAGCTTAATAACAAAGAAAACTCAGTCCTTTTCATTTTTAGAGAGTTTTAAAAGGGACTAAAGGGACAATCCAACAATTCTTTTTCGTATCATAATCCCTTGAGTCCAAAAAAGATTAAAATAATAAAAAACCGATGACTTTTCTGATCACTTTAGCGAGCCGAAAAAGACAAGCGCTTGATATTTTTGTGGGATAATCTATCAGGTCCAAAAGGATTAAAATATAGGAGGGATGGGAATTCCAATCACTTTAACGAGTTGGAGAGGCGAATTTCTCAAAAATCTTTTCATATTTAGCGAGTCCGAAAAGAGTTTAAAATAGACTCATATTTTGAGGAACAAGTGGCGTTTAGGGTAGCAAACAAGTTCTGGGTAATCTTCGAACTAGTTCTGAGTAATCTTGTAACTTCTCAAAACATGGTGGTGTGAAGAGGTTGGCTAACAGGACCACTCATCATCGTTGTTCCTCAAAATGGTAAACAATCAAGTGGAAGCATATGATCGGCAAAACGGATGGAGTTGATGAAAAGAACACAACCAAGGTTCAAAAGGCGAATAGAATGGCAATCACAAAGGCTATCTACCGAAGGTGGATTCATTTTTTAATGATCTTGAATCGAGAGAAACTATGCTCAGTGGCAGGTTTATTTTTTAACGATCTTGAACCTTGTGGAAACATTGCTCATTACAGTAGTAAAAAATGTTCAGTTCACCATTTAACAAGCTAGATTTTTTCGTTGGTCATACAACCTGCTCAATTGCTCCACCAAATTGATTAGAAATACATATATATGCTCGAAAAATTAATTAAAAACTAACATTTTACTTGAAGTACATGAATAGTAACATAACAAGTAGTTTTACCTCTCCTTTTACCATTTCATTTTGAATTTGGGATTTTGGAGCTCTAGAGTGGTTTTTCCCCTCAAATTCCATTAGCTGATTTCATGAGATCTGGTGGACTACTCTCCACGCCGTCAGGACCAGGTAGGAGCCAACCTTGAGTTCTTCATTTTCATTCCATCCTTTTCTGATTTTGAGCAAGTTTTTTCATGCTTCTAGGCTCTTGGGGTTTGAAGAACTCGTTCTCCATCCATCACACCTGACCTGCATCAAAAAGTGTGATGCATACTAAGCTAGACACTGGCTAGTCAGTATGCATATCACCTTGCTCACAGGCAAGGTGCGATGGGCGCAGAAGGGAAACTTTACACAGTGATTTTTCATGAAATTATTCCCCATTTTTGCTCAAATCAGGATCCTAATTCACTTTTTGTCTGTGTTTCAAAGATTTATCGGATCAAGATGGTCGTCACATGGAATGAACATGAACATGAAGAAGAGGACATGATTTCCTTACATGTTCAAGGCATAGTTACTACATTACAAAACTATGGTTTTCTCAAATTCTTCTGCATATCCAACATGAGACAACAAATTATTTTGTTGCAGTATTTCCTCGATGCTTGGGATCCATTCCACCAGGTATTACAAATTAGAGGCATATCCATTCCATTGATAGTTAAGGATATCTAATTTCTGACAGGGTTATGAAGGCGTGGTGCCCCTCTCTCACTATCAGGAGCTACCCGTGGGGGTGAATCTGTGAGGGATAATATTTGCTAGTTTTGTAGAGATGGATCTCATCCAAGTAGGGATGGCAAGATCAATATCTAGGATGTCACTAATCAGCCCTTGAGGACCATTTTATTCACCTTTTCTAGATTGGCTGGTAGCGTGACTCTTCATTTGGAAAATAGATCTTATATCCAGTATGGCTTAGAATGTCTAGAACCAAAGGTATTCAACCAGTGTGAGGTGGTACTTCTGGTTATAAAAGAACAACTCTCCAAGGTAAAGAATGGAAGATCCAAGAACTTCAGCTATAGTTCCATTTTGACTACTTTTTCCTTGGAGAGGATTCCACTGATGCAGCCTCATTACATTTCTCTTGGATTGCCAGCACCGAGGGAACCACGGACGCAGAGATGGGTTGATCTCATGGCCAGACATGCCGGTTAATCACAAATTTCTTTCTTTGATTCCTTCTTTGAGTGGTTCAACCGTCAGGAGATGGTCTTTCTAGAGTATCCATATATTGGGATGGATTTCCGAGGTGACCCGGATTTGGCATTACCGACTGGCGAGCAGTGGAGTGTTATGGGTAGAATGATTTAACCATATATTTGTTTATCAGTTTTATAATGTTTTTGTGTTTTTTAAACGTTATCAAGACTAATCAAACTCATATATGTGTGTAGATGTTGGGCCAGTGCGACCAGCGGTGCACCCAAGGGCGACAGCTGACGTTCTAGCAGGAGAGGCTATAGGGAGGGCTGTCCTTCATGATCTAAAAATAGTGGATACCTTGGCGGTGCTACAGGATCAAGTCTACAGTCTCAGTCTTGGCATTCAGGATGTGAGGACCGGTGAGTTACCTCTTAGGTTATAGTGACATACCATTGGTGTGTCGAGTCGATGGACTAGGCTCTTGCATATGATCGCATAGGCGGTGACATGTTATCACCAGCACCATTAGTCTAGGGTGCTTTTTTGCATTCATTTTTGAGTTTCTTGGTCATATGACCAATTTTTTCTTGGACACAAAATTTTTCATAAAAGCTATAAATAGTTACATATTTTTTATTTTCAGAGTTTTATTTTGGTTAAGTTATCCAATCCTGATGCAAGTGTTAATGTGAAATGCTTTCCTTTACAAATGTTGCAAGTGTCTATCTACAACATAATTTGCTAATGAATCAGTTAATGTGTTTAAGTTTCTGGAAATGTGTTGATATTGAATGAGATCAAATTGTTTTCCAAAATCCTAACTCTTAGGAACATACGATAAATAGCTGGGTTCCGAATGGAATAGACACCCGCAAGCTGTAGAATGATGAAATGTGAATTTAGCCTCAAAAAAAGTCAGCGTATTCCATGTGAAATTGCATTAGAGAGAAGCTCAATCAATGCACTATACTCAGCGATGTTGTTCGTTGATCGACCAATACGTATCCCTTTGAAGCTCACTAACTCACCACTTAGAGCAAAAATGGCCCAGGCTGCAGAAGATAGGTTTCGCATACTATGACTAGCTCCGTCAGCGTACCAAATAAATGATTCCAAAAGGTCCGACATCCGCAAAAAATTCAAAGTGGATTACCTAACCAAAATAAAAACTCTTGATGAAAACAAAAATGTAACAAAATCATATCTATAAAGAGATTACTACACTTAATCAAGCATAGTAACACTTAAGATACAACCCGTTTCGGGGTTACGACAATGGAATCCCATCATAATCTACCAGCTCGTAGGTTCTTTTTGCTAATACTCGTTTAACAATGTAGGGGCCCATCCATAATGGTTCGAACACCTGCTCCCAATTTATCAGAGTCCTGATCATAGAGCAAGACCAGGTCACCTTTCGAGAAGACAGGAGGCTTGACATTTTTGTCAAATTGTGCCTTCATGCTTTTCTTATGTGCTTCATTAGCGAACACGACATCACGACATGTTTCATCCAAGCGGATTAGTTCCAAGGAACGAGCCTCTTCCTCCAAAGCTTAAGGAAGTAGATCAATTGTGAGCTTGAGAGATGAAATTTCGCATCGAATTAGTAAGACAGCTTCCAGGCCATACACCAACTGAAAGGGTGTAAATCTAGTCACATTTCTTACCAATGTCCAGTATACCCACAAAGCCGAGAATAGGATTAAATTCCAATTCCGTTTGTGGTCTCCAATCATTCTCTGCAGCATGTGCTTCAAGACTTTGTTGATTGCTTCATCTTGTCTGTTAGCCTACAGATAATATGGAGTAGAAGTATCATGCGACAGTCCTAATTTGGCAGTCAGTTTAACCATCACGTGATTGCGAAAATGTGATGCATGATCTGTGACTATAGCTTGTGGAACACCAAATCTAGAGACTACATTATTGAAAAAGAAAAGAGCAGCTACTTCGCCACTGTTGTTTAATGTAGGCATCGCCTCGAACCATTTTTTAAGATAGTCGACAGTGGCTATGAAATATACATGCCCCTCAGATGAGGTGGGGTTACATGTCATGAAATCAATGCCCCATTTGGCAAATGGACCAACAAAAACTAATGGATGCAGTGGTGCAGGTGGTAACTGGTTTTGCAGTCGAAAATCTGACAAGCATGGCAACTTGTAACTGTGATTATGCAATCCTTGAATTTTGTGGGCCAGAAGTAACCAACTCATAAGATATTTTGTGTAGTAGCATAACCAGATAGATGCCCCCCACACACACCTAAATGACAGTCATTCAGGACTTTTTCAGCCTCCTCATGCGTGGGGCACCTTCGCAAAACTGTATTGGCACCATGACAATAAAGTGTGTCACCGATGACCATGTGGTCTTTTTCTTGGTATCAAATATGTCGTTATTCAGAACGAGAGGTGTTAGGACAAAAGGTTTGGGTTTTGAGATAGATCTGTATATCTCCTACCACTGATCGCTTGACGATATGAGAACCAGAGTCTCATCCACGATTGATGCTTTAGATGTTAAATCATTGGATGACGATGGGAGGTCACAAAGTAACTCCGCTAAGACTAGAGATTTCTTTGATTTTGATTTGGTGAATTCCAAATCAAACTCTTACAAAATGGCTATCCATTTGGAATATTTTCCCCCAAGTAATTGATGCAACAAAATGTAGGTCATATGGTTGCAATTTGACAAAATGGTAGTTTTGCGAAAGAGTATATAATGTCAAAATATCTATACTTCTTGAACAATTGCTAAGGCCATCTTTTCAATAGAGGAGTACTTGCTTTCTGTATCACTTAGTATGCAGCTCAAATAATAGACAGGATGTTCTATTCCATTGTCTTCTTGTAGTAAAACCATGGTGATGGTTGTATCTATAGCTGCGAGATACAGGTTAAAGTCTTTTTGATAGTCAGGAGCATACATTAATGATGCTTTTACTAGGGAATGTTTTAAAGCATCAAAGGAAGCTTGCACAACCTGATCCTAGCTGAAGGGTACTTCTTTTTTCAAAAGATGTGTATAACCTTTAGCAAGTTTGGCATAATTTGGAATGAACCTCCTTAGAAAGTTTTCTTTCCCTTGGAGTTTCTGAATCTGAAACAAATTTGAAGGTGGAGGCATGTCGATGATTGCCTAAACCTTACATGGGTCGAGTCAAATTCTATCTCTAGAAGCCATGAAACCAAGTAATCAACCGGAACCATCAAAAAACACACACTTGTGTGGATTGAGTCGTATCTTGTAGTGTCGGCAACGTAGAAATATGGCTCTCAAATGATGTGGATGATCAGTCCACTTTCGTGAATGAGCTAGTAGATCATCAAGATATGGTTGAAGGATGTGCTCGATCTCATGGAAGGCATAGTCCATTGCCCTCTGAAAGGATGCCCATGCGTTCTTCAAACCGAAAGGTAATTTATGGTACGCAAAAGTGCCCCATGGAAATATAATTGTAGTATTCAACTAGTCCTGTGGGTGAATATTGATTTGATTGTATCTAGAAAATCCATCCATGAATGAAAAGATTTCACATCTGGCACATTCATCAATTATTTGGTCAATGAAGGGTGTAGGGTAGTTGTCTTTTGGACAAGCTTGATTTACATCCCTATAGTCGACGCACACTCTAATCGTTCCTTGTTTTTTCATCATGGGAACAATATCGATACCCAATCAGTGAGAGGAATAGGGTAAATGAAACCATCATGTAAACTTTTTTCAACTTCTACCTTAATGGCAGTGGCTTTCTTTGGGTGAACCAATCAAAGTTGTTACATCGTATTGGTTTGACATCTGGATACATCCTGATTTCATGTTCAACAATACTTGAGTCAATGCCTGGCACTTCTTCATATGACCATGCAAGGAAATCTCTGAATTCGCGAAAGAGAGTGCAGTATATTTCCAGTTCTGAAGTAGAACAAGATTTTCCAACATGAATATTCTCTACAACGTTAGGTTTGATGGAAACATTAATGGAGATAGTTTCTTCAATATTGGACATATTTCGCTCAGAATCCACTGTATTTACAGTATTTGATAGAAAATAAAAAACTGAAGGATGATTAAGGTCGCTAGAATAATCTTCGTTGTTATCTTGATGCTAGGAATGACGATGGTAATCTTCTCACGGTGCCTCTCCTATGATCATCGACTGAATGATTCCTTCGTCTGTAGAATGTATACGAGAACAAGGATCAGAAGGGGTGCCATACTCTAGAGACCTATCTATCCAAACACTCGTTGAGTGTTGATTTGTGTTTGCCACCCATGCCCAAAAAATTGATTGCTACAAAGATTCTATAGGGCTTGGGGTCAATACCTGGCGATGATCCACACTATCAAAATGGTTAGAGTTCTTCTTAATCTTTGATGATATAGAAGATATCATATGACAGGTTTCCATTGCGGCCACTTCCGCCAGATTATTTGGAGGCAGGAGGGCAAAAGTACCCATTAATGTAGGGTCTTTTAAAGACCTACTGTGACATTTTGAAGCAACTAAGATCTTCCGTGGATCAATGGGATGCTTCCAGTAGCTTGTGAACTGTTGGGGAAAAAGGTTAGTTCGTCAACGATTGTAATTCCGCCTTGGAAGGGAAATGCAATCTTTCTAAAATATGTTGACACAACAGCAACCATAGCATAAATCCGAGGCCTTTCTAGTAAGATATTGTAGTCAAGGTTTTCGTCAATGACCTCGACTTCAATTTCTACTATCTTGCCCCCAGTTCAATTTGCAAGTTACCATAGAATGTTTTTAATGTCATTGATGATCATGACAAGGGTGGTGAGCCTAAAGTTTTCCAGCAAATCATTGACATAATATAGGTAGATGCCCCCTCATCAATGATTATTTGATGAATAGTTTTGTTGAGGGTTTTTAACTATATAAGGAAAGCAAGTTGGGCTAGTAACTGAGGTTCATATCCTTTATGGTTAAAGCCCACAGGATTGAAATTTGCTAGGTCAACCCCACCTATTGCTAATAACAAAGCCTGCTTTTGGGAGGGGTAATTCTATAGTACTTCAAGTGCCGACATAGTGGATGGTGATTGAGCCATATCCCCCACTATATTATAATTATGTGCTGCTTGGGCATAAGGATTAAATTTCGATTTATGTACTACTCCCCTAGGTGGCTTTATAGTTAATTCAGGAATGATGGGCAGAACAACTTCTGGCGAAGTTGTTGTCGAACTACTTGTTTGATCTGTAGCCTTGTTGTTTGACGACTATGGATTCCCATAATCTTTATTCCTTGTTGATATCAAAGCATCATTTTGTTGTTTCAATATAGATAACATAAGCACTTGGGATGGGGAAGCATGATCAATAGCAACCAGATTAGTTTCTGGGTTTGGAAACAGATTAGTCAATACCGCTGAGGTATTTGAAGTCTTTAAAAACTTTACAATCTTAGATCAGTGTGGACATCTCTCGTATAATGCTCCTCATTACATATCAAACATGTAAAATGAGGAGGAGGTTTCTTTTTGCCCAGTATGGTTTCCAGAAGATTTCTCAAGAGTCAAATCTTCTTGTTTCCTCTTTTTGTTTTCCCTTTTCTTCTTGTCCCTTGGTTGCTTTGGTTCTTTATCCTTGTCAGATGACACAACATTAATCTCTGAGGTAAGAAGTTTGTCATTTGCTTTTTGACTAGAAACTGCAAGGGCTTTACTAGATGCATCCTTTGCAGTTTGTGTACTTGAGGCACTGATCACGGCATCACTGGAATGAGAGTCCTTGTTTGATTTAGGAGGGGGAGGAACAAAAATTTTTGGTCTAGGAGCATCAGGAATTTTGTCGTAGAGCGTGCCAGACTGAGTATAGATCAAGTCTAAATATTTTGCATGAGTAATGACTTGCTCTTCAGTGACAACTCTTCCCTTCACCACATCTTCAGTAATAGAAGGCAATAATGACTTAATAAACCACTCAGCTAGACGCTGATTAGGAACATACGTCTTTACCATTTGACGACAACATCGTCACTCATGAATATGATCAGATATGTGAGAGGATGTTGTATGTTTAAATTTGGTAAGGAGTTCTGTTCCCATTTCGTACCTTATGGGTAACTCAAAGTGGGTTAGAAAAGTAGTGGCAAGGGCATTGAAGTTATCAAATGAAACTCTAGGAAATTCAATATACCATTTTGCTGTTGGACAAGCTAGCATTCACTGAAAAAGACGAAGCCTAATCGAATCATCATTTAGGGTGTTAGATGAGAACCACAAATGAAAAGTCATTACGTGATTCGATGGATCTTCACATAGATTTCCATTAAATTTAGGAATATCAGAGGTAATTTTATGAGGAATCACTGGCCACCAAGGGGTGTAAGCAATTGGATCATTCGTTAGCTGGTTCAGATCTGGTAATTCTAGAGTTGCTACAAAAGGCAAGTATTGATTTAAGTTTGGCGAGGCATACCCAGGATAAGATGGGATTGCCTAAAGAGTACGTCTTTGCATACCGGCATAATATATCTAATGCCGATAACTTTGATTAGGTTGATGGGCATAACTGTTATAGTATGGTTGTTGATAACCATTTTTAAAATGCGGTTGCCCATTACCAACAAAGCCTTATTGCTCAAGTCCTCAGTAAGCTTGCTGGAGCTGTGGTTGTTGATATTGTACCAGCCACAGTTGTTGGACCATTTTTTGTTGCCCAATACTAGATGATTGACCAAGATGAGGGTTGACAATACCCGTTTGAGACTGAGTCATTTCAGTTAAGAAAGCACTAATCTAAGGTTATGATTGAGCCGTAGAGACAAGAGGCTATTGTATTACAACCTGAGAGACTTGAGGTTGACATACAATAGGCAGTGCTTGTACTTGTGACACAATCATAATAGCAGGTGTAGTGGTAATATTCGACACAGGTTGGGTTGGTTGCAATGAATATACAACTCTTGGTTGTTGAGGCAGTATTGTTACCCAACCACTGGATGTAATTCTAGTTTGACCTGAGTTTTGTTGCGAACTCTCATATGGTTGTTCTCCAGGAGCGAACAATGAAAAAGCATATTGTCCTTCATATGGTGGCAATCGAGTGCTCAAAGGATATATGGGTTTTTGAAGATTGGATTGCTGAAATTGATACTGGCATGCAGGATCAATATGCTGAGTTTCAACATAAGAAATGCTAGATAGGATTCTGGATGAATAAATAGGAACAGACCCTGTCGTTGAAATAGTCCCTCAGTGGACTCCAGCTAGTGGTTTATAACTATTTGGGACAGATGGTATACCAGCAAACATCGTAGAAATAGCAGCAAGAAGTTCTACTATTACTGTATCAGATGACACAGTTCTAGATATTAATGGTTGCTCAGATATTTTTAGTCTATCCAAAATATTTTCTAGCATTTCGACTGTAACTTGCAATGAAGGATGATTAAAAGAACTAACTTCAGTAGTAAAAGGATATAAGTGGATACAAATTCAAAAATGCAATGGGGTATTGGATGGAAGATCCTCTACAATCTCTTCTATAGCAATCAGTCCAGTTGGAAGAGGTAGACCATCAGGTTCATAAAATATTTCCGGATCCAAAGAAGGTATAGCTTCTACAGTGACAGATACTAAAGGGGTGACACCTTCTGAATTCTCGAACCCAACTTCTAGATGTTTAGGTAAGTGAACTTTAGTCTCTAGATCAGCCCTAGATGGAGTTGTTTTAGTTATAGAAGTGTGTATTGTTACATTAAGATCAGTTCTAATGTCCTCTTGTAACTATATAATTTCTTTTGTAAGGGTAGATGTTCCGAAAATGATCAGAGTAACTATAGCCCCTGACGATTTTGAAACACAAGTTCCAAATAAATCAGGTGAATTGGACTGAGTTAGACAAGACCACTTTGCCTGGACTGGTTTCGTTTCTGGAGTCAAGGGTAGTTGATTCGCTAGCCTCTGCGAATGATGGGGTTTTCATTGACTTTCTTCCACGATTGCGGATTACTTGATCAACTCAAAATTAAGGGGAAAAATGTTATTTCATATTAAATAAATTTTAATGACGCTTTGACTGCTTTTCCAAGTTTTAAGAGTCAAGGAAAAGCTAAAGATGACTCTAGTTGCCTTTGATTTTTAATGAGGCTAAAGTGACAAGTGCTTAGATGGACCTTTTCTTTTAAGGAGTCAAGAAGGAACAAAAGTGACTACTCTGGAAATCTAGACAAAGGGATTACCAAACCAATCACAAAACTGCAATATACACCTTGGTGGTAAATTAAAGAGAAATTACCAAGGACTTATGTATGGCAGTCAATCTTCCCGAATCCTATGTTAAGTGCATTATGATCGATAGGGCGATAGAAACAGCTTCCTATGCATAAAGGATATCAACCTATTGTGTTCTCCAAATATGTACTTGAAGGTATAGGGAGCACAAGTCCGTGACAACACTTGTCGTATCAAAGAGGAGGAATCACCCAACTTTCGATGAAAATGATAATTAATAGATTTTATGACGCTGGAACACGTCTCTAACCTAGAACTCTAGATGTGTTGCATTAGGTTCCAAAGAGTTGTTAAGTTCATTGAGATTTATTTTAGAGTTGATCTTGTTTAGAATTTTTTCTTTGAAGGTTCACCGCATGATGTAGACGTAAAATTCCTAAATATGCAATCTAAAATGATAAACAATCGTTTATTTTTTAGCAATGAAAATCATAGCTACTAAGGAAAGAAGATTACGATTCTTTCAACGGAGAGAGAAGAGAACACACTAAATGAACTTTTCCTAAATCATTTTTTCACACAGTCTAAATGAAAATGCAAAAGCATGTATTTTTTTTCATTTCCTTAATGTGAGAATGCCAAAAAGGAAAACTAAGTATAGATCTGAACTATTTTCTTGAAAGTGACATTTTGACAATTTCTTTTCAAAATGAAAGGAAGACTAAACGACACTTTTTGATTTTGAATAGAAAACTACTTTCGACACTTCAAATATTAAAAATTCAAATCAAATACAAATAAAAAAGTACAATTGACTATGTAGAGGAGGAAGACTTTACGACACACTTCTTTTCGACTCAAAATGACAGTTACGACACTTTTTTGCATCTAAACAATAGTTTGATTTAAGCTAATTTTCTAAAAAAGGATTGTAAATGATGGAAAAAAACATAAAAACATTTATTAACCCTAATCAGTGGAGTCTAGGTAATGTAAAGGAAGGAGGTTTCAAAAATGAGATACTGATCATAAGCAGCAAAGCAACTGAATAGAGTTGAAAACGAGGAAAAACCCAAATGTCAAAGAGAGAAATAGTATTACTGAGTCATTGCACCTATGCTTCTCAGAAACGGGGATACATCTCACCTGTTACACACGGGAGGTGTGATGCATACTGGTTTCCAGTTGCAGACAGTGCAATGGACCAGGGAGCAAAACTGAGGTGTGTTTTTGCTCAAATTTGCAGTTGAATTCAGTGATTTAGGTTGAGCTATTATGGACAGTAAAGAACAAAGTACAAGGGTATGATCTTAGGAGGTTACTGAGCTACCATAAGGTCATTTAGAATGCTTGTAATTCAGATGTTCAGTTCATAAACTAGCCTAGAGATTGATTGAAGCAGCATTCATCTACTTTGCAATTGGATAGCAATAGCAGTTCGAAGGCTATCTGGCTAACTTCAGGCTCTATCGGCAATTTATAAAGCAAACAACAATGACAAATAAACAAACTATTTGATCCCCAGTGGAGTCACAATTTTGTTTCCAGGAAAACTAGTGTCTTTTTGATCTGCTAGTCCCATTAATATTGGTAGCTATCCTAAAAACAAACAATCAAAGCAATTTGTGATTTCCTTTATGTATGATAGATAAGAGAGAAGAAAAGGGGACCAACCTGGATATTCTGCTTGACTCCTTGCTTGTTTTCTTTCTCCCTTGATAGAGCTTGCAACTCCTCTCCTACTTGTCCCACCTTAGAGAATACCTATAGAGAAAAAGTAACAAAACACCATCAAATCATCTTGATCTATAATATTAGAAACAATGCAAAATCAGAAATACATTGAACATACAATTGCATTCACAAACAACAAGATTCATAAATACACGATTGTATGGAGGAAAACTCAAAGAACTTTATTAAAATAGAAGGGAGAATTACAACCCAGCTTTCTGATCCAACATCATCCTCCCAGCAGCAAAGCCCTTTTCACCTCATGAAAAGCAATTTCACCCAACAATACAATGTCTCTTTCCAAAGATAAACCAACAACACTTGCTTACAAATTACAACATTCTAGCCTCTAGATCTCTAAGATGAGGGATCCGTTAATAGATGTCTTGCAAGGGTGTGAGTCAGCTATGGGTTTTTGATTAGTGTAACTCCACTCATAGTTCTTGGTTCCATTTGGAGATTTCATTGATCTCTTACTCATCCTTCAGTGAATTCAAAGAGGCAAGTGTCATACAAGAAGTTTCTAGAAGATTCCATGAGCATCCACTTAGCAAACTGTCTCAGCCATTTGTCCATTCTTGCTCATCGCACCTTATAGAAGGTCTCTTTAGTATGCATCGCAATTCGCTAGTGTAGGAGCTAGTATGCATCACACATCTACAGTGGAGCAATCAGTATCGTCCAGTTTTGGCGAGTTCTTAGTGGTTTTTCAGGTGGAACTTCTGAGGAGTGATGTAATCAATTGACCATGATCCTTTAGGGTATGAAACAACACTTTTAGGAGTTAAAGGGCCCTTGGTGTATCGACATATATGATTGAGGTTTAAGTGCCCAAATATGTCTATAACACATAGGGACAAAGATTAAAATTATTTTCTTTGGAATAAGCAAAGCCATGTAGATATAATTTACACAGTAAGTGTTGTTTGGTAAAACTAGTCTGCTTCAATGTTTTAAGGAAGGACTTAATAGTAAATCATTTTATTTTCCCTTGTTTCTTCCATTGTTGTTAGTATGTAAAGGACAAGTCTTTCTTGCAGGAATATGTTAGGGTCCCACCCTTACCCCCTTATTTATGTAGTGGGATCAAGTCATAGTAAAGAGTCAATAAAGCCCATATTAATAATTGTAAGTGGTTAACCCGCAATTAATGATGGGACCACAGTTAGATGCAAATGGGCCATGGTATTAGATAGATGGTATTAATAAAATCCATGGTATTGCATGCATGAGTCATATATAAAGGATAGAGACTCCCTGCGAGGAGCATCGTGTCTTATTTTTGTATCGAGCTCTGCTCTATTGGAGGTTGCCCCCTCGAAGAGGCCATTGAACATTGCTTTCTGAATAATAAAATATTTGTTGTTGTCTCTCACTATTCTATGTTCTGGGTATCTTTCTTCGCATATTCTGTATTTGGGTATCTTTTTGCAGGTTAAGAGCATAACAAGTGGTATCAGAGCACATTCTAGGGCTAGTGGGATCTCCATTTCTTAGCAAATTTTTTTTGGCTAGAGACATGTTTCGGCATATTTAAACCACGAGATCTATCGTTGAGTGCATAAACCTGTGGATTTGGGGAGGCATGCACACAAGAAATACAATAGGTGGTCACACTTGTTGGACTCCCTTGTCACCCTTGTGGGTACCCCTTCGAGTAACATCGTATTAGAGAGAACCACGTACGAACTGTCTTCCAAGTACCTTCTGGGTATATTGGAAGCCCCTTAGCTCTTCTGCAACCCCGCCATATTTAAACCATGCATCGTCTTGCTGCTACAATACACCGAGAATAGCACTCAGAGAGATTACTCGCCCATACGATAGGGTAGTCGAGTTGTACAGCTAAGGGTACGGTTGATCCTCCTTAGTCAGAGCCCTAAAACATTGGGTCGAGTACTACTATCAGACCCTTATGTATATTGTGATCTGTAGCACCTGACACTCCTCGAGACCATAGTTCCCTTTTCTATCTTGGGATCACGCATCATCTCTGCCAGATCCGCTCGTGCAAAGGGGTGCAGTAGCAACAGACATCAGTCCCACAGTTATGACCAGCCATTCTGATCTATTAGATCCATCAGATCCATAGCAGTAATCTGTTCCGCTACTCAGAGCTATCTGATCCGCCATTCAGATCCCTCAGATCCACCGAATCTGAGTAGTTGTATGGGGTTCCTATACCGGGGCATGATTTTTGCAGGACTTTTGGCAGCATTTACATTTTGAGGATTTGGTTACTGCAGTATTCTTCCTGGGCACTTATTGGTGATCTAGCCCATCAGAATCAGAATGACGAGTTGAGCAAAGTGGTACCATTCAATTCTTAGTGAAAAAAAATTTTGGGCGGTCCCAAATTTCAAGAACATCAGATCGGTGCATGGTAGAAACTAGAGCTCAATCTATGGCCAATGAGAGGATGCACAAACTAGAACAAACCTTGCAATCCCTCCAACTTCAGCTTGACAGACTAACTAACATAATCCCGAAGGGCAAGGAGGAAGCCCACGAGGAGGCGTATATTGGCAATGGACACAGTGAGGGTGGGTCTAGCCACTCTCTTCACCTCTAGGGCCCCCACCAACAATCCTATCCGTGACCTCCCAAGTTGGATATGCATAAATTTATGGTTCTCACCCAGCAACATGGATAGCACAAATGGAGCAGTATTTCAATCTGAATAACATCTTAGATAATGAGACTCAGCTTATGGTGGGGAGCATGTACTTGGACACTGAAAGGTGGCAATGGTGGGAATGGCATCAATGTTGCAATGGACCTTTTGTGACTTGGACCACCTTCAAAAAAGCTCTTACAGACCGCTTTGACCAGGAATCTTCTTTTCTGGTTCGTCTTACTAAGCTTCGATAGACTGGCACAGTGGATGAATATGTTACAGCCTTTGAAGCCTTAGCCTTCCGCACTAGGGGTCTCTCATATGTGTTCTACACGGAATGATTTATCAGCGGTCTTAAAGAAGCCATAAAATCCCACGTCCTACTAAACCACCCTCCCACATGGACAGAGGCTTGCAAGGTATCTCGTAACGTGGAACATGCGTTAGCAGCCGAGTACAGTCGCCCAAATTTCACAGCTGAGGGTCGCCCCCCACAGGCTCATAGCACGACTCAAACACTTAAGGTTCAAAAGGTGTCACCTGCAGAAATGGCCGAAAGAAGAAAGCAAGGATTACGTTACTACTGTGATGAAAAATACTCCCCGGGTCATAAATGCAAGGAGTCTAAATTTTTTCAAATTGATGCCACTGAGTATAGCTCATCAGAGGAAGATCCACCACTGGAGGAACATGAGGCGATATAAGAGGACAACCAAAAGGAGAATGTCCCTAACGAACCCGTTATTTTGCTGCATGCTTTGGCTTGGATTTCTTCACCTCAAACTCTCAAAATTAGAGGTTTTATTAAACATCGCCCAGTAGTAGTCTTGATTGATAGTGGAAGTACACATAATTTCATCCATCAAAAAGTCGTGGAAGCAGTGCATTATTTTGTACGAGTAGTTTCTAACTTCCAAGTCTAAATTGCGGATGGGGGCACAAAGAAATGTGAAGGCCAAGTGCTGTGAAAATGTCAAAATTCAAATGGGGGATTATTAGTTGAAGACCCGCATGTTTGCCATACACATGGGATGGTGCGACATTGTCCTCGGTGATGAATGGTTTTGCACCCTTGGGCCAATCACAATGGATTTCCAGGAGTTATATATGAGTTTTAAGCAGAACAACTCCAGACATACCCTCCATGGAGTCGAGATGGGAGCTCCCTCTATCATCAGCTTGCATAGGATGGAAAAATTGATAAAAAAGGGCCATCATGGAGTTATAGCTCAATTTAATGCCATCCAGGTAGTCAAAACCAAGTCTCTGCCGATTCATCCTGAGATGCAACAGATTTTAAATAACCATCTATCGGTCTTTGACAAGCCTCATGAGCTTCCACCCTCGAGAGGGGAACATGATCATAGCATCATCTTGGTTCCAGGGGCACAACCCCCAAATGTCCACCAATACAGATATCCATTCACCTAAAAGAATGAAATAGAATAAATAATCAAGGAACTTTTCAAAGCAGGTGTCATTCGTCCTAGCATTAGTCCTTATTCATCACTGGTGGTCATGGTGCTCAAGAAAGATGGGGAGTGGCAGATGTGTTCAGACTTCAGGGCCCTCGATAAGTTGACAGTCAAAGATATTTCCCATCTCGGTGGTTGATGATTTGCTGGATGAACTCAATGGAGCTCAATTCTTCACTAAGTTGGATCTTCGCTCAGGCTACCACGAAATTCGCATGAAGGAAGTTGACATTCCAAAGACTACTTTCCGAACTCATGAAGGCCATTATGAGTTCCTGGTCATGCCATTCGGTCTTTGTAATGCCACATCTACCTTTCAGAGCCTTATGAACCACCTTCTCAAACCACATCTCAGGAAATTTGTCCTTGTCTTCTTCGATGACATCCTCATCTATAGTTGCACTTGGGCCGCACATCTTCAGCATGTAGATCTAGTCTTGCAACTGCTCCGCAAGCATAAATTATTTGTTAAGATGTCCATGTGTTTGTTTGGCATGGAAGAAGTTGAGTATTTGGGCCACATTGTGGGGCATGAAGGTGTCAAGGTGGACCCCAAAAATATCCAGGCAATGTAAGATTGGCCTCAACATAACACCTTGAAGGGCCTGAGAGGATTTTTGGGTCTCACAGGCTATTATTGCAAATTTGTCCGCAATTATGGTCGCATAGCGAAGCCCCTCACTCAACTCTTGAAGAAAAATTCATTCTTCTAGAATAAGGACACACAACATGCATTTACAGCTCTCAAAAATGACATGTGTTCCACTACAGTCTTAGCACTCCCTGACTTCACCAAATCTTTTGTCATTGAATGTGATGCTTCGGGTATGGGTATTGGGGAGGTCTTAATGTAGGAAGGGTGACCTTTGGCTTTCACAAGCCAACAACTAAGTGCGAAGAATCTGGGCCAATCTACCTATGAGAAGGAAATGATGGCCATTTTACATGCAGTAGAGACCTGGCGACCTTACTTATTTGGACAACGTCTCCAAATCCGCACAGACCATCACAGTCTTAAATATTTTTTGGAGCAATGCCTATCCTCCCCATAACAAAATAAATGGCTCGCCAAAATGTTGGGATATGATTATGAGATCATTTATAATAAAGGACAAGAAAGTAGTGTAGCAAATGCATTATCTCACCAATTTGAGGAGGGAAGTACCCTGTTAGCAATTTCCGTTCCCATTCCAGAATGGATTGAAGAGGCTCGCAGGGAATGGTTTTCACATCCCGGACTCTCCCAACTCATTTCTCAATTGCAGGCGGATCCAAATTCCACCAAGGGCTACTCGTGGTAGGAATGAGATTCTTCGCTATAGGGACAGAGTCGTAATATCACCAACATCCACCCTCAAAAGTCGCATTTTCACAAAATTGCACTCATCCCCCATTGCGGGACATTCAGGCTTTCAGAAGACGTATGCTCGCACCAAGAGATCATTTTTTTGGACAGGCATGAAAAAGGACATCCTTAATTTTGTAACAGAATGCGATGTTTGTCAACGCCACAAAGGGGAGACCGTCAAAGCACCACGCACATTACAACTGTTGCCTATCCCGGCAGCAATATGGACGGAGGTTTCTATGGATTTCATTAGAGGTCTTCCAAAGTCAGGAAACAAGTCAGTCATCATGGTTGTTGTGGACAGACTTTCGAAGTATGCTCATTTTTGCGCTCTAACCCACCCGTCTACACCGACTTTGGTCGCTCAATCTTTCATGGATCATATCTTCAAATTGCATGGCATGCCCACTTCTATTATGTCCGATCGCGACCTGATCTTCACCAGTAATTTTTGGCAGGAACTCTTCAGGCTACAAGGAACCCAACTAAAGCTCAGTACTTCTTATCATCCACAAACAGATGGTCAAATTGAAGCTGTCAACAAATGTTTGGAAACCTACCTTAGGTGTTTCACTTCAGAAAAGCAACATCTTTGGGTAAAATGGTTACCTCTAGCTGAATGGTGGTATAACACCAACTATCATGCCACCACCAAAATGACTCCCTATGAAGTAGTATATGGTCAACTCCCTCCTTCTCCTACTTCTTATATCAAGGGGTCTCAAAGGTATAAGCAGTGGATCAACTCATACAAAACCGCGCAACCTTGCTCGCCCATCTTAGGGAGAATCTTCATGAAGCTCAAAACCACATGAAGTAACAGGTAGACTAGCATCACTCAGAGCGCCAATTTCAAGAAGGGTATCAGGTCTTTTTGAGGCTACAACCATATAAGCAAACAGCACTCAAAGACAAAGGTTGTCAAAAACTATCTCCAAAATTCTACGGACCATATCAAGTACTTCAACGCATTGGAGAAGTAGCCTACAAGATGCCTTTGCCACCTACTGCAAAAGTCCATCTAGTTTTCCATGTCTCATGCCTCAAGAAAGTGATTGGGAACAATTGCAGAATTCAAACCAATCTTCCTGAATTGAACGAGGAAGGGTCAATCTAGCTCCAACCTGAACAGGTCCTAGACACACGAGAAAGGCATCTGCATGGCCGCATTATTAGGGAAGTTCTCATCAAGTGGAAAGACACCTCTCCGGAAGATACAACTTGGGAACCAACCACTATTCTTCAGTAGTTTCCGTAGCTTCATCCTTGAGGACAAGGCTATTCTTAAGGGGGAGGGCATGTTAGGATCCCATCCTAACCCCCTTATTTATGTAGTGGGATCGAGTCATAGTAAATAGTCAATAAAGCCCATATTAATAATTGTATGTGGTTAACTCGCAATTAATGACCGGACCATAGTTAGTTGCAAATGGGCCATGGTATTAGATAGATGGTATTAATAAAACCCATGGTATTGATCCATGGTATTGCATGTATGAGTCATATATAAAGGATAGAGACTCCCTGCAAGGAGCACCGTGTCTTATTTTTGTATCGAGCTCTGCTCTATTGGAGGTTGGCCCCTCGAAGAGGCCAATGAACATTGCTTTCTGAATAATAAAATATTTGCTATTGTCTCTCACTATTCTATGTTCTGGGTATCTTTCTTCACATATTCTGTATTTGGGTATCTTTTTGCAGGTTAAGAGCATAACATAATAGGTGGTAGGAGGGAGAGGGTCTTCTGTAACTCAATAAATTGTGAGAGCTAAAATTCATTTTATAGTTCTAACACTTAAAAATTATCTTTCTTTCTCTCCTACTTAACCTTTTCCCCATGTTGTACCTCTGAGATAGTAGTAGGTCAGCTACTAATGCCATGGCATCTAAAATAATTGTTTTGGGGTTTTTGGTTTTGAGTTTTGGAAGACCAATGAATGAATATAGATGTAGATTTGAAGTAGTTAATCCTTTGGGTTATATGAGTATCTCAGCAAAGAGCTACTATAGAGCTTTACACAGTGATACAGATAAAAAATATTGGTGAGAAGAAGACAGAAAATAATATGATTATCACAGTTTCCAGACTGTAAAATAGAGCAATCATTAGTGTGAAAACCTTATGAACTATGTTCCAAAGATTGAAGAAAGTATACTTACACTTACATAAGATGCTGATGATTTATTGAATAGAGGAGATTAGCTAAATAGACAGTTCATTAATCCATTCTCTTAATATATGATCACTTCAGGAGCGTATAGGAATAAATTGAGACACAATTATTCCTACCTAGATATCTCTATAAGTCATAAGCATATGAAGAAAAACATAATGATTGATAACTAGAAAAACACACAGGACAACACAAACTATGTAAAACTAAATTCAGAATCCTCTTCTTTGTATTAAGTTTCGAGGAAGGCTGAGTACATCAAGTGTCTACAAAAGCTTCCTTCAAAGGTGGCTTCTAGTTTCAAAGTAGAATAAGCAGTCAGAACTTAACAAGTAATGAACTATGAAACTTGAACTTCGAACCCATAACAACTCGAGAAGAGAGTTATTTATACAATAATGAAACTAAAAATGTCCTAAAACTGATTGAGATTTATTCTAGGAAAGGAAAGATGTTCATACAAGAAGATAGGGGCAGCTATTAAAGTACTTGTTGCTGTCCCTTTTATTCAAATTGTCCTGGATTTGTTGTTAGATATTTCCCCTTTAAGCTGCTAAAACTTTTGTATCCTTTACGCTGGTTGATTCCTTCATTTTGATCTTTCATCTGATACTCTTTAAACTCTGTGAATATCCTTTGAGCCTGCTTAGTAGCCTTTACTGTCTTTTTACCTTTACTATGCATTTCAGGTTTTTACTGTGTTTTTCAACAATAAATCCTTTAGATTTTATGTCACATGGTAAAGTAATTTGATATGACCTTCGTATTTATCTTCTAACTGTATGCAAGATTTTTCTTTGTAAGCCTAGAATAGAAGCTTTTACTTGCAAAACACAGAAACTATTAAGAAAAACAAGGGTGAAAGAGAAGGTCGTCAATGGCTTTACTAATCTTGAAAGGAAATTGGAAGGAGTCCAGAGCATATTGCACAGTAAAACAATGGTTTTATTGGTCACAGAAGCTCTCTGGAGGTTTCACTGTGAAAACAGGAAAAAGAGAGAAAAATGGTGATTTTGCATTTAAATGGAAGAATAGTTTTCTATTTGAATTATGGCGCAAAATGAATAATGCCTATTTTGTCATTATGTGGAAGGCGGTTTTCGTTTTCATCACACCACTTATAAGGCGTGGACAGTTTTGGGAAGGGTTACCCGATATGGTCTAGAGCCTGACACGTAGTAAGGGAGGTCAGTGGAATACTGCTTTTCGGGTGGGTAATTCCCGTACAGAGAGCCAACCCAAAATCACTGAGGTTCATTGGATTTAAATGGATGTGATCAGACGGTAGTGGAACAAAAGAGTAGCGTGGAAAGTGCCAATGATTAATTATGGCAACAATGGCTTTATTATGGGTCAAAACTAAGGTTAACGGTTAAATGGAGGTTTAGGTTATTTCTTTGTTAAAATCGTAAAAGCCTTTTAGCAAATAAATTCTTTGCAAAACACGGTATGGAAGGCTTGAAAAAGTATGAATTCGGGCAGATAAATGATATCAGGTCCAGCTTCATTGCATATCACAATTGGGGTTTAGTGAAGGAAGTCCCATAACAAAGGAATGCGATAAGGGCCGGACGCGACATGGAAATAAACCATGGAAGATATGTGATCGAGTCCAGGTTCACATCGCATATGCGAGATCGCAATGGTGGAGGGTAATGCTTTAGTCGGGACTTGCGATGAGGGCTAGATGTGATATGGCAATGGACTATAATATATATTGTGTCAGTTCCATCACACATCGCAGATCATAACCGGGGGAAACTGCATTCACGTTGAAAGTTTGTGATCCGCCAATATGTTAATGAAAATACATAGTTTTATAATAAAACTTAGGGTTTGGGGTTATTTAATAAAGGGAGTTAATATGTAAAGGAAAAGGACTTCTAGGGGTTTAATACTATTGGTTAGCGTTAATATGAAATATGAGCGGAGAGGGGAAATATATGAAATATGAGCGGAAGAGGGGAAATACACTAAGTATAATGCTTTTCATGGGTTATTTACTTTTCACATATATACATCAATACCTAGGCTAAACATCATTTTGTGGGTTTTTTGGGTAAAAATGGATTTTACATGGGGTTTTCAGTTTTCCTAGGTAAAAGGGATTTTAACCTTACGGAAAGGGGTTTTTAAGGAAAATAAATGAATATGAACTGTATGAAGGTGGGAAGGGGAAATTAGTGAATATAGGGATGAATGGGGATGAATGGGAAGTTAATTAATTGATATTGTAGACCTTCATTTTATTTGTGTAATTGAATCATGGACATAGAAACATATGGTAAAACATGATAAATGTACATTTTGTCCAATGAATTATCATACTTCTGCAACCTTTCTCCTACTTACCCTTTGCTTATTCTATCATTTCTTCTTCACTTAATGGGTGCAAATAAGCTAGAAAACCATTTTCTTTTCTTTCTGTTTTACAAAAGAAAATTATCTAATTCTAACCTTATAACATCCAAGTCTTTAGATCAAGCTGATGAGAACCTTATTATTCTCTACCTAACTAGTGATCTGCCAAGATTAAATAGTTTTTCTAGATATTTATTCCCTAACTATAACATCAAATTTAAAGCATGAAGTAGTCAAGATTGAACTCTTCGACTGTCATGTGTTGTGGCATTTATGACAAGCTACAGACAACCATTATTTTGTAGAAACAATAGTAGTGGCATTTAGACTTGCTCACTTCAAAAGTTTATTTGTTTTCTTTTCCTTCTAACCGAACATTTTCTTTGATATGGACATCATCACCAAGATTTTTTTTAAAACATTTTATTCAATATTGTTATGTCCATGTTGGTCACTTTAATTGTTTAATAATAAAACAGTCGAGTGCCACATAAATTATCAACCCGGGAAAGTCTGATTATTCCAAAGGTGACTACGTACTGTATGTACTCAATGTTAATGGTATTAAAAGCTGTAGTATAAACAATATACTATGTATTAAACCCCTACTCCGTGTTATAGCAGTTACAGTAGTTACGGCCTATTGTAGAAAATGAAGTAAGAACAAATAACTTAAGGGAAACAAATTTGCAAAAGGAAGTGATGGTTATCCTGCACCAAAGGATCAGGACCCTATCCTCAGAGTAAGGACTTTTAGCACCTGCCTTTCTTGTCCAGTTCACCTATACACTCTCTAAATCCTAATCACTGGTGAGGCACTCATATGCAACATAAATCAGTTAAAAAGGAAAACAAAGTTTCGGCAAAAGTAAATATCATTAGATGCAGTAACTGTGATATAAACAGAAATCACACACACACCACACAATAGAAAGGGATGGGTGAATCTTGCGATGAAGGTGGGCCCTGTCCTTCTCACAAGATTCCCCAGAACACAGGAATTAAGGTAAAATACTCAGAATAGGATTGTATTCATCTGCCAATAAACCATATTACAAAAAGAGATTCAGTCTCATCCCTTCACTACAAGTTCTGTGTTATAGTTTGTTCCCCTCCTTTCCATCCTCCTCTCTAATGTAGATGTCTCCTCTTTATAGAGGAGACATCTATTACAACAGATTTTCATACATCCGGATTGAACCCTTTTGTACCAAAAATAAGAAAGTCAGTTCTTGATAACAAAATATTGTTACAGTCATGAGGATCATGATCATTACGACCAATATAATAATCGGTCAGACTCCTTTGCCGATGCAGATTTGTTACGCAAATCTCAACTGTTCCTCAAAGTGCACATGTTGTTCGTGTTGTTTCAGCTTGAGGTTCATGCTGTTCTTGCTATTTCAGCTTCACGGTTTGCGTTGTTTCCGCTGTTTCAGCAACGACAAAATGTGATCCTGCCAGTTCGGCAGTTTCAGCAATTAGTCAACACTTTAATCAACTTCAGGGAATAATTATAAAGATAGCATGATTACATGTTGAATAATTAAACATATAGTAATGAGGAGAGTTACTCTGTACCTTTTGGAGTGATTAAGCCAAAAAACTAGAAAAGGGTTTCAACTAAGGGTTGAAGAGGGTAATACAATGGCAAAATATACAGTCAAAAATAGACAAAATGGGAACCTAACATCCCCCCCAACTGAAAATGTTGCATGTCCGCATGCAACGTCTACTCTGAATTGGAATCAGAATACTCGGCTGAACAGTGTAGATTGCTTATACAGTAAGTGTAAAAGGTGTTGTCAACCATGTCTCTGAACCCTTGGACATTCTGAAGTCTTTTCCATGCTGCCAATTCTTCCTTTTTAGTCAATGTAAATTGAGCCTTGTATTGTTCTCCAGGAAGCCATAAGAGAGGGAAATGAAAACGGTAACCAATCCACCGTTCAACACATTGTCTCATGCATTTTACATAATCAGGTATCCATGATATTGTTGCCTGAAGATTAAGGGGATTGTAGGGATGATATTCCCTTCTTTCTTTGGGACAGTGTTCTCAGAATAATTCATTTACTTTTATGGCCAGAGGTCCTTTAGCTTTGACATAATGTTGGCAGTCTTCCAAGACTGCTGCTTGCAGATTCCTAATGTGATCGGTCATCCCTGGTTCTCTTAGATTCTGTTGATGTTCCATAAGGAAGATAGTTGCATTCTGTGGTTCCGGGCGAATCTAGAGAAGGCAGTTCTCCTCATTGTGTTTTACAGATAAGAAAGCATTCTGCCAAGTGAGTTGGTTGGCCAAAAATTAATCTTTCTATCTTCAGGCATAGCCTCATTGTGAAGATAGAGTTCACACAACAAATTCTGGTTATTGTTTGTTGCTTCTGCAAAAGTTTCAATGAATTGATGTGGTGTAGAGACCTGGTGTGGTCTTCCATCCTTTATTGCTTTTAATTGGAGGAACGATAAGCGTTCTCTCAAGAATACATAATAATTAAAAGAAGGCTTTCTTGTAGCCAGTAAGCACTGGACCAAATCTAAGATAAGGGACAATTTGGCTTTTAATTGCTTATTTTCTTTGTGTTGTGCGCGAGACTGTTCCATTGCTTCCCAATTCTTATAGGCATAGTTAAACCATAATTACTTCTGCTGTTCAAATGCCTTTCCTTGGGAGAGCTCATATTATGCTTTCCATGTGTTGCTTAATGCTTGAAAACTAGATGTTTGTGCATGAGCATTGCTAATACAGGGAGGTTCAGTTTGTATATGAACAGTTGTAAAAGATTTTGATTCTGGTTTCTGCTCATCAATAACTTGGGTAGGTCGGGGTGGTTCTATTTCTTCTTCTGATTTCTGCTCATCAATCTTGGGTAGGCCAGGGTGGTTCTATTTCTTCTTCTGAAATCCTTGAAGACCCTGCTGGTTCTTGTGTAACAACAGGGTGTTCCTTTTTAAATATAATGGGGCTGGCGCCCGTCAATGGGACTGCAATTATTTTATATCCTGCTTGAGTATAGATATCCCCACATTCACTGCACATGTATTCACTGTATTGCTCTTTCTCTACACTCTTTTCAGCTTGAGATGCTACTTGAGCTAACATGTACAGATTGAGTTCTTATTTATAGGCTTCCCTAGCCATTGCTAACTCTCTCTGATAGGCCTCAATTTCTGATTTTAAGAACTCATTTTCTTCTTGTAGGGAGGTTAGAGTAACCAGGGCTTCTACAGTTACAGATTCCAAAGGAGAAGAGAATTGTTGTTCAACATTAACTTCATCATGTGCGTCCCCAACAGGTGGTTCTTGTGTTTCACCTATTGGGTCAGTTTGTGTATCAGTTTCACCTAGGGCATCTTCTTCTTGCTCCCCAACAGGTGGTTCTTGTGTGGCTCCTATTGGGTCAGTGGCTGGTTTTTTTGTAACAACCACATGCAGGTCGTCTTATTTTGGCTCCCCAACAAGTGGTTCTTGTGTGGCACCTATTGGGTCAGTGGCTGGTTCTTGTGTAATAGCCACATGCAGGTCGTCTTCTTTTTGCTCCTGAACAGGTGGTTCTTGTGTGGCACCTATTGGGCCAGTGGCTGGTTCTTGTGTAACATCCACATGTCCTATATCAGCTTGGATGTCTAGTTTGAATTTGTCGGCAACTGGTTCTTGTGGAGCAGCTGCCTCTGTTGAGAAAAATGATGTTACAAAATCGTGAACACTTTGAATTTCGGCATTTGAGGGTGAAGGAGGTGAAGGTTCAGGGCTATGGGGAATACGGGGATTTAAAATGATAGGAGGAACGACCTCAGTTGCTACAAACAACCTTGTTCGTTGCCGAGGTAGGGAACCAGGAGAGACAGTAGTTTTCCTCTTGCGAGGACTTTTACTCAGGGAATCATCAAAAATAGTAGCTGCCTTTACTGAGGCCGTGGTTCTTCTTTTTAACGGGGTTGCAGTTTTCTGTTGGTTTTTCCTTTTGAGGAAAGTGATGAGGGTATCCTCGTCTGAATCATCGGTAGGGATATGAACTATGGGAGTGTACGGTTTGGATTCATCATGGGGTGAGGACTGTAACAGATTTTCAATGCTTAATTCGGGTGTTCCTACTGCTGGTTGCTGAGTTTCAGCATCTTGCTGAGAATTTTCTTTATTTTGCTGAGGATTTTCCTCAGCTTGCTGGGGAGGGTTAATGAGGGGAGGTGGCTTATGTAGGGTGAAGCCTCTATTTATGAGGAGTTGGACTAAACGATGGTGTGTGAGGCAGAGGAGTTGATGCCTTGCATTCACAGTATAATGTGCCATATTTTTCAGACATCCAAGGAGATAATAAGGCATATTTACTAGACAACCTTGCCGCAAATGATTTAATAAGACAAAGTCATGTTAGTAGACTACCTGATAGAGGCCCTCGCAAGTGAAGTAGTGCTTGACGAATTCTGCAACTTCTGGCCAAGGTGGTGGTAATGACTGAAGCGCAACACCCCTGCCTTTGGCTTCCACCTGCTCCCCAGGTAACAGGAAATCTTGCTATGCATTGAGGATAAGATGCTTCCTACTGAACCAGAAAATGTCGTTGGTTGGAAGCCTCGAAACTTGTGCTATGTCTTCTTCTGTTACTGGGATTCTCACCCCTTGGACAGTATAATACCCCTGCCTCAAATTGCATGCAAATTCGAGAACCTGCTACAAATCAAATTCCGGAAGTCTTCTGAAATAGTCCACCCATCCTGCCTATAGGAACATTTGGTATGCATCTCGATAAAGTTCCAGTAATGCCGTCGAGCCGAGTTCATGTCTAACAGCATCTCCTCCCATGGTTACTGTTTTAGGCAGAATACAAAGTGCAGAGTCGAGTTGCCGAGGTCGAAACAGAGTGGAACGTTGCAAAATGAAATTATGACGTGGTAAGGCATAAATGTGGTGGATTAGACACAACTGGGAGGAATATGGATGGCAGTGATGGGCGTATTATGTAATGATTACGATATTTCGGTAATCCCCCCCCCAACTACGGCTGAATGATATGGTTGGCAGTACGACGCTTTTAGCGGTCATGTCAACTATCTCCTCATTAACTACAATTTAATATTCACACATAACATGCATACCTTTACAATTACCTTTTGTTGTTGCGCCGAAAAGTGTTATCTCGTCCTTAATAGGTCAATGATCATTATATAAAAGGTTTGTAAGGTGTGAGGGTTTTTATACACGAGGTTTTTATTATTCACAAGAGGTAGTAGTGAAGGGGTATTATTAACAGGATAAATGGTTGATTCCTTTGAATAAAGAATGATATGTTTCTATTGAAGTAATAGTTCATTCTCTGGAGTAAAAATGGGGATATTTAGGAAAATAGAAAAGATTGGTGTTTAAGCAGTGGGATTTGGTGTTTCAATACTGGAAAGTGGTGTATCAGCAATGGGAAATGGTGTATCAGCAACGGGAAATGGTGTATCAGCGACGGAAAATGGTGTATCAGCACCGGAAAAGGTGTATCAGCAACGGGAAATGGTGTATCAGAGATGGAAAATGGTGTATTAGCACCAGAAATGGTGTATCGGCAATGGGAAATAGTGTATCAGTGACGGAAAATGGTGTATCAGCAACAGGAAATGAATTATGACATGGCAATGCTTTCCAATCTGCAGATTAATTCTTCCTATATTGGAATTTTTCTTTTCAGCCACCATCCAAAGCTAAGATCTGCAAAATAATTAATTGTAACATGGCAACCCTTGACAGGGATTATTAGTTAAGAAATATAATCTATGAATAAATACATAAACAGGAAATTAAGTGCATTGAGGGATAGCTGGTTCCCCCAAAAAGGCATAGTGTATGTCTGTCATGTAAGTAGCTTTAAAATCCTCTTTAGAAACAGGTCATTGATACAAATGGAGTCGATACCCATTCACTAATAATGGTGTTCTACTGTCATCAATTGTTAGGAGTCTGACTGTTCCATTTGGAAAAAAAACATCTACTTCATAAGGTCCTAGCCACCTTGTTCTTAATTTCCCCTGAAAATTTTCAAAACGGGAGTCATATAGTAAGGCCCAATTACCTTTCTGGAACTGCTTGTGCTTAATAGTTTTGTCATGCCACCTGGTTCTTTGTTGTTGTATCATGGTTGTTTGATGGATGGCATCCAACCTCTTTTCATCCAATTCCTGAAGCTGTTGCAACCTAGCTGTCTATGGATCAGTCAAATCAAGGTTAACAACTAAAGCAGTCCTTAAGGTTTTGATTTCAAATTCCACAGGAAAAACAACACTTTTACCATAAACTAATTCATAAGGTGAAAAAACCGTAGTGTTCCTCCAAGTAGTTCTGTAAGCCCATAATGCTTCAGACAACCTTTGAAGCCAGTCCCTTCTACTCTCCTTGACTGTCTTTGTTAAAATTCCTTCTATGACTTTATTTGTACTTTCCACTTGCCCATTTGCCTGGGGGTGATAAGGTGTAGTCATTTTATGCTTAATGTGATATTTCTGGAGTCTATCTTTGAAGCCATGAGAATTTAAAGGAGGTCCTCCATCTGTCACTAGCTCTCTAGGCAAACCAAACCTAACAAAGATTTCTTCAAATAGAAAAGTTAACACTGATTCTTCATTAGCTTTGATGAGTGCCTTAGCTTCTACCCACTTAGTCATATAATCTGTGCAAACCTGTATATAAACTCTTTGATTGGATGGAGGATTGATGGGACCTATAAAATCTCGTGCCCATATTTCAAAATGTTCAAGTATTACCTGGGGGTTAAGTGGAATTTCATCCCTATGATTAGGCTGGCCCATTCTCTGAAAGCTATCGCAGGCCCTAACATATTTCTTTGCATCCTTGAAAAGTGAGGGCCAATAGTAACCCATTCTGAGAACTTTGTGTGCTACTCTTTTGTCCACAAAATGCCCTCCACAAGGGCCATCGTGGCAAGCCTTCAATATATCATAAACTTCATCTTCTCTGATGCATCTTCGGATTTCCTGATCGAGTCCTGTGTGAAAGAGACACCCACTTATCCAGTTGTATCTAGAACTTTTCTAAACAATCTTTCTTTTCTCTCTGTGCGATAGGTGTGATGGTAGTTTCCCTGCAACTAAGTAATTGGCAATGTCTACATACCAAGGTGAGTGAGCAGATAATGCAAATAATTATTCATCAGGAAAAGAATCATCCACTGGAATATTTTCATCAGTATTTAACCGAGAAAGAAAATTAGCAACTACATTTTATTTACCTGGTCGATCTACAATTGTGATATCAAATTCTTGTAATAATAATAACCATCTGGTAACTCGAGCATTTGTAACTGATTTGTTCATTAAATATTTAATGGCCGAGTGATCAGTATGCACAAGAGTAGTGTAACCAGTAATATAATGTCGAAGCTTATTAATAGCATAAATAACTGCTAAGAATTATTTCTTGATGACTGTATAATTAAGTTCACCAGGGGTCATATTTTTACTAATAAAATAGATAGCATAGGGAAGATTGTTTTCTTCTTGACCCAAGACAGCTCCAATTGCAGTATCCGAAGCATCAGAGGATATATGAAAGAGGAGTGCCCAGTCAGGTCCTCTTAAAATGGGAGCTGTAGAAAATTGATGTTTAAGTTCATTGAATTCTTTTTGACAACCACCAGTCCACTTAAATTCAACATTTTTCATAAGTAACACAAACAAAGGAGAAGCTATTTTAGAAAAATCCTTGATAAATCTTCTATAATATCCAGCATGTCCTAAAAAACTTCTTACATTAGTTTGTGTTTTAGGGATAGGAAGAGTCTGAATTACTTGTATTTTAGCTGGATCAACTTGAATTCATAGGAATGAAATGAAGTGTCCCAAAACAATACCTTGATTCATCATCATATGACATTTTTCAGTACTTAAGGCAATATGTGCTTCTATACACCATTTAAGTACTTTCTCAAGGTTTTGTAAAGCATCTTCAAAAGTCACACCATAAGGAGTAAAGTCATCCATAAATATTTCTAAGGAATCATTAAGCATATCAGAAAAAATTGCTATCACTGCTCTTTGAAATGTTGTTGGGACATTACATAGTCCAAATGGAAGAACTCTATAGGCAAAATTCCCCCATGGACTAGTAAAAGTGGTCTTGTCCTGATCTTGGGGTGCAACCTTGATCTGATTATATCCACTAAATCCATCCAAAAAGGAAAAGAATCTCTTACCTGCCAAATTATCTAGTACTTGATCAATAAATGGTAAGGGAAAATGATCTTTCTGAGTAGCCTTATTTAGAGCTCTATAATCCACAGACACTCTCCATTTCCCATTTTTCTTAGGTACTATTACTAATGGTGAAACCCATTCACTATCAGATATAGGATATATAAATCCTGCATTCAACAGTTTTTGAAGTTCTTCCTTCACAATTTCCCTTAAATTGGGATTCATTCGTCGTTGGGGTTGGCAGATTGGGTGGGATCCTTCTTTAATATAAATACAGTGAGTACATAATTCAGAGGAAATTCCCTTCATATCTATGTAATCCCATGCGAATGCTTGTTTATTCTCATGGGGTAACTTCATTAACTATTGTGTTTCAGCATCTATTAGGTTAGGGTTTATATTTAATGTTTTTCCAGGCTCGATTTCGACTGCTATACTTTTGGAGGGGGTGTCAGCTAATGTCTGAGATAAGTCTTTAGTTTTAAGATTTTTCTGTGATTCAGATTCCAAGATTGTAGTCAAGTGATCATGTATTTCAGAGTTAATCGAAGAAGGTTTAGAAATAAAGCTACTAATTAATTCATCTTCGGTTGAATCTTTAAAAGTTAGGGCTTGTCCGACAGTCAAGATGGGTTGAGTCTCATCATCCTCATAATCTAACCACACAGAGTTATCATTATTAATCATAGGTGTAGCATGAGGGTACAAAGTAAGCTGTTTGGTTTCACATCCATTAGAAACTGTCATTGAACCTGACCTACAACTGATGAAAGCATCTGTTGTAGCCATCCAAGGTCTCCCTAAAATCAATGGATGACCCCCCAACTTAGTTTTGGTTTGTAACACCACAAAATCAGCTGGGTAGTTCCAAGATTCGACTGAAATTATCAGGTCTTCAATGACTCCTTCAGGTTTGATTGTGGAGTGGTTAGCCAGCTCTAGAATGGTTGGGGTTTCCCTAATAAAAATTTTTAACTGCAATAACTGTGTTGTTTCAAGTGTCATGATGTTTATTGCAGCACCCAGATCTACTAGAACTCTAGAAACAAAGGTTTTACCAACCTAAACTGTGACTGTAGGGTGACCAGGGTCACCATATTTCATAGGGGGGTTCTTTTCTGACATTAGAGCAGCTAGATCACCCATCACATGAACTGTGAGGGGGTCCTTAGCTTTTCTTCCAGGTTTCTTAATACAAATATCTCTAACAGTTCTAGCATAAATTGGTACATCTCTTAGTGCTTGTAAGAGTGGAATTTTAACATATAAATTTTGCAGCTCTCCTAAAAGATTAAAAGAGGGTGGCTCAAGTGTTTTGGTAAGAGCCAACCTTTCAGGGAATGGTGGCTCTGCTGCTTCAGCAGTCTTTTTAGAGGATGTTTCAACTGTTTCAACATTGTTATTAGAGGATGATCCAACTGTTTCAGCATTAGATGACTTTTCTTTTCTGATTTCTTCTTTATCAGAATCGGAAGTAATGTCATCAATAATGGGTTCAATTATTCTTCCAGAGCGTAAATGAATGTAATTACATTGCATGGGGGAAACTAGTTGGTTTTGAACATCAATTACTTGCAGAGCTTTATTATTATTCGGGTTGGGGTTAGGTTGTATAGGCAGCTGAGGTCTCATTGTTTGATTATTTGGTGGGGCATTTGATGGTAAGGAGAGAGATTGTTGATACTAAGGTAATTGGTTTGTAAATGGGATCTGTGGAGCTGTCCAATTCGGGTTCCATTTATTAAAATAGGTTTGTTGTAGAGCCCAGGGATTCCACATCGTAGGATCAACAAAAGGAGGGTTTGGTTGCTGCATGGGTGGGAAATTCATTTGATTAAGGTGTGGGTACTGCATTTGGTTTAAGGGTGGGTAATTTGTTTGAAAAGGAGGATGATTATTCCAATGATTAAACGACATGTTAGAATTTGTATCTTGTCCTCATGGTTGCCATTGTCTTCTCTGTGTGAGGAGGTACACTGCTTCAGCTTCTTCTTCAGTTGGCTACAGTGCTGCTTTTATTCCTGGCAAAGAAGGGCATTGTTGAGTCTCATGGTCCTTTTCATAGATAGTGTAGATTGGTACCTTGTCCAGGGGGCATTCCCTTAGTGGGCTTTTTCCCCTGCATTTAGAACAGAAAATAGCCAGAGCAGCTTCTGCTTCTGCCTGCTTCTTTTTAACCTGCAAGGTATCAATTTGTGAAGCAAAAGAGCTTAACAATTCAGTTTTAAATTCCTCAAGTAAGTTACCTATTTCAGCCCATGTTGCTCCTCCACTTGTTGATTTCTGGACTCTTGAGTATGTACTGTCTTTGATCTTTGGTCTGCTTGCTGCTCCTCTCGAACATCTTTTACAAAGATTGATAATCTCATCATAGGATTCCTTAGATATGTCTCCTTTTCCAAGCATATTCAACATATCTAAACAATCATCTCGTACCCCTTTTAGCAATATTGACTTGAGAATATCCTTACTAATATCAGGATGATCAGATCACTGTAAGTTATACTGTAGCCTTTCCATGAAGTCCTCCAGACTTTCATCCTCCTACTGAGTCATCTTGAATAATTCCTCCTTCCTTTCTCATGTTCGACAATAATCTTGGTATTTAGCCAAAAATTTCTCCTTCATTTGGTCCCACGCTGTGATCACATGAGCTCCCAAGCTCATGAACCATCTTAATGCGTTGCCTTTTAATGTGGCTGGAAACAACTTCAATTTCTGAGAAGCATTAACATAGTCATAGCTTCTACACAGTATATCAAATTCAAAAAGAAATTCATCAGGATCCTCTATGGATAACCCATGGAAATTGGGTAATGCTGAAAGTGGGATATTCTTCATAGGAGTTGCTCCTCTTCGGAGATCTCCAATGGGGAATTCCAGGGTGGAGAGAGAATTTTCTCCCCTTCCCTCTATTCTGTGACCTCCACCAAAAAGTCCTTCATTATTATCCTCCATTGGTTGTTTTCCTGATGTGCTTGCCCGATCTTCGGAGTTTTTTGTTGGAATTTCAATGTCCTGCACTGGTTCCTCCACCTTAACTTCCTCTATTGGTTCTTCTACTGGTCGTTCGTCTTCTTCCACTGGCTCCTCAGTATATTCTCATGGTTCTATAACCCTCTCTGGTCCCACTACTTCCTCTGTCTGATAATCTGTCTGGGAAGAGTGTTGGGTCTGTGGCCTTCGAAAGCTTAACCTCTGGGATGTCTCAGCTTTTAATATAATATCATCAATAAATTTTTTTCTTCCTCCTCCTTTGCCTTTGCCGCCTGAATGGTTAACCTTCTTTTGTCCTCTCATGCATCCTTCGTTTCTAAAGAAAAAATGTTAATACCCTTAAAATCTTCAGTCGCCTTCCCCGGCAACGGTGCCAAAATGTTGGTCACTTTAATTGTTTAATAATAAAACAGTCGAGTGCCACATAAATTATCAACCCGGGAAAATTTGATTATTCCAAAGGTGACTACGTACTGTATGTACTCAATCTTAATGGTATTAAAAGTTGTAGTATAAACAATCTACTATCTATTAAACCCCTACTCTGTGTTATAGCAGTTACAGTAGTTACGGCCTATTGCAGAAAATGAAGTAAGAACAAATAACTTAAGGGAAACAAATCTCCAAAAGGAAGTGATGGCTATCTTGCAACAAAGGATCAGGACCCTATCCTCAGAGTAAGGACTTTCAGTACCTGCCTCTGTTGTCCAGCACACCCATACACTCTGTAAATCCTAATCACCGGTGAGGCACTCATATGCAACATCAATCAGTTAAAAAGGAAAACAGAGTTTCAGAAAAAGTAAATATCATTAGAAGCAGTAACTGTGATATAAATAGAAATCACACACACACCACACAACAGAAAGGGATGAGTGAATCTTGCGATGAAGATGGGCCCTGTCCTTCTCACAAGATTCCCCAGAACACAAGAATTAAGGTAAAATACTCAGAACAGGATTGTATTCATCTGCCAATAAACCATATTACAAAAAGAGATTCAGACTCATCCCTTCACTACAAGTTCTGTGTTACAGTTTGTTCCCCTCCTTTCCGTCCTCCTCTCTAATGTAGATGTCTCCTCTTTATAGAGGAGACATCTATTACAACATATTTTCATACATTCGGATTCAACCCTTTTGTACCAAAAACAAGAAAGTCAGTTCTTGATAACAAAATATTGTTACAGTCATGAGGATCATGATCATTACGACAAATATAGTAACCGATCAGACTCCTTTGCTGATGTAGATTTGTTACACAAATCTCAACTGTTCCTCAAAGTGCGCATGTTGTTCGTGTTGCTTCAGCTTGAGGTTCATGCTGTTCTTGCTGTTTCAGCTTCACGGTTTGCGTTGTTTCCGCTGTTTCAGGAATGGAAAAATGTGATCCTGCTAGTTAGGCAGTTTCAACAATTAGTCAACACTTTAATCAACTTCACGGAATAATTATAAAGATAGCATGATTACATGTTGAATAATTAAACATATAGCAATGAGGAAAGTTACTCTGTACCTTTTGGAGTGATTAATCCAAAACAATAGCAAAGGCTTTCAACTAAGGGTTGAAGAGGGTAATACAATGGCAAAATATACAGTCAAAAATAGACAAAATGGGAACCTAACAGTCCATATCCTAATAGAACAATTTTTCAGATTATTTTTTATTTTTTGATTGTTTTGTTCTAACTTATCAAAACCAAAAATGCTACAATATTGGCTCCATCTGTGGATTGCTTTCTCCTGTAGAATGTAGAGAACCTACAGATCCATGTCCCTTCTCCTGAGGCTATGGATTCCTTACTGTAAATAAAATCACATTGACATCTTGAAAGGTAATATAAAAACAGAGTATTTACAATGAAAACTATTTCAACTTCTTAGTATTGAATGTAATGTTTGAGAAACCTTCCATTTATATGATAAGTGGAATATAGCCCCTCAAGATTATACAACTCAAAGGTGTTGTTACTCTTGACTTCAACAATTGCAAAAGGTCCAAACCATAAATTGTAAAATTTTCCATGCTTTCCTTTCTCTTCTCTCCTGGCATCCCATCTTAGAACTAGATCACTTTCCTTAAAGTCCCTTTCCCTGGCTCTTTTGTCAAACATGGCCTTCATCTTATTCTGATATTTATTCAATTTGTATTGAACTTCATCTATGTTTTCATTAAGTTCAATAATCTGATTTATTCTTCTTGAAAAATCATCAGGTTCATTTATTGAATCCTGCACGAATTTTAAAACAGCGAATGCCAAATTGGTAGGGAAAATTTCACCTTTCCCATAGACTAACTGAAATGGAGATCTTAAAGTTGATCCCTTTGGAGTAATTCTGTTCGACCATACTGCATAAATTAAATGTGAATCCGAGCTCTTCTTGTGATCAGCTAGAGTATTTTTTATTACCTTTACCAGACTTTTGTTTGATGACTCTACAAGGCCAATACCTTGATGGTAGTATGGAGTTGAATGATGTAACAAAATTTGATATTTCTGGAAAGAGTCAATCATTTTAACACTAGAAAAATATGTTGCATTATCAGTGACAATTTGAGTTGGGAAACCAAATCTAGATAACATATTCTCCTCAATAAACTTAATTACTACTGAATTAGTAGCCTTCCTAACTGGAATTGCTTCCACCCATTTAGTAAAGAAGTCTGTTGTAGTTATGATCCATCTATGTTGATTACTTGAAGTGGGTTGAATCTTCCAACAAAATGCAATTCCCATTGAGAAAAAGGTGCTAAAACTATTGATGGAATGAGTGGAAGAGCTGCTAATTTTTGTTTACCAACAAACATTTGATGAGGAACACAACCTCTGACCTTTTCCCCTGGTTGTAAGAATAGTGTGGGCCAATAAAATCCTCCCCTTAGAATCTTGTATGCTCTTTCTCACTAAGCATAATTTCCCCCAAAAAATCTTGTATGAAACTGATAAATGATTCCTTCAGTTTATGATTCTATTAAACATAATAACAAAATATTCAGTGGATCTTTCTAGTATAAATTTGCATTTATAATGCAGTACTTGACTGATTTTAACTTAAGGGTTTTACACTATGTTTTGGAGAATGATATTGGACACTAAAAATGGATCAAGAAATTTAGAATATCTTTATACTAGTTTGACAACAAGAACTTTTCATCAATGTGTGTAGGACTGATCTGCTCTGAGGGTAGAGGTTCTTATGGATTCTCCCCTTTAGGAAGAAGGGAAGGTTAATGTGTATTCTTCCCTTCTTCAAGGACAAAAGGTTCTTATGTATTCTTCCCTTGTATTTCTAAATAGAATTGATTCCAAGTACTTTGCAATTGGATTCAGCTAGAACATTGGCTAATCCTTGACCTTTTACTAGCTTGGTAGTCTTGATAGTTAGATAAAACTCCAGAATTTGAGTGATCCATCTACCTCTTTTCCCATCAGTGTCTGGTTGGGTTAGGACAATTTTCACAGCACTATTAGGGACATAAGTAGTAATAGGTGAATGTAAGACATACATTTTGAATGATTTCAGGGCTTGAATGAGGGCATAGGCTTGCTTCTCAATGCTGTCATACTTAAGCTCAACATCTCTCATAACCTTCCTAAAAATGGGTATGAGTTGGTCATGGGAATCTTGATTTTTATGTAATAGAACAACAACAAGGGTTGTTTTAGAGGCAAAAGAGAAAATACTAAATGGATTAGTATAATTAGGGTTGGCTAAGGTGGGAGCTTCAGAGATAGCCCTTTTTATTTGTTTAAATGAATGCCTAGAAGAGGCAGTCCATTTGACTTCATGGTCCTTTTAGAGCATGCCAATTATATATTTTACAATATCTGCATAATTTGGAATAAACATTGTTAGAAAATTAATATTGCCTAGAAAAGCTTGAATCTCCTTCTTGTTTCTAGGTAAGGTCAATGATTCAATGGAAGATACTCATTTGGGGTCAATTACTACTCCCTCCCTTGAAATTATATGGCCCAACAGTTCTCCTTCTTTGACAACAAACAAGGACTTCTTAGGGTTCAATGGTATTCCAAATTTTCTACACCTGTCAAAACCCTTCATTAAGTGCTTTAGATGTTTTTGATTAGATTTAGAAAAAAACAGTTATGTCATCAAGATAAATAACCATAAATTTATTTACCTGACCCATAAAAGCTATGTCCATAGCTCTTTGAAATGTTTCTCTAGAATTTGGTTAAGCTAAATGGCATCCTAGCGTACATGAATGTACCCTAGGGTGTAGTAAAGGTTGTCTTCCCTCTATCTGTTGTATCAACATTCACCTAATTCTAACCTGAAAAACCATCAAGCATAGAAAGTCTTTGTGCTCCTGAAACCATTTAAAGTAACTAATCCATTTTGGGCAAAGGATAATTATCTTTTAATGATGCTTTGTTCAAATTTCTAAAATCCACAAAGAGTCTTATTTCTCCATTTTTCTTTCTACATGGAACTAGATTTGCAACCAAATTAGAATATCTAAAAGGGACGATGATCTGAGCATCTAGAATTTTCTTAATATCTCTTTCTACAGTCGGTAGAAGGGCTGGATTTATCATTCTAAGTTTCTGTTGATAAGGTTTTTCTTCTGGCTTCAAAGGAATCTTATGTTGTATTAATGAAGTATCATAGGTATTTAGATCAGCATAAGTCCAAACAAAAACATCCTTATAATTTTGCAGTAACTTAAGATATTGAGCTTTGATATCAGGGTCTAGATATGCACATATTTTGAAGTTTTTGATATCTTCATTAGTTCCAATGTTAATCTCTTATATGTCATCTTCTGAAGAAATGGACTGAGATTTTCGGAGGACATCATTTTGATCAAACAATTTTTCTAAATGGATGAGTCCTTTTGGAATAAAATTATTAGATAATTGAATAATGTCATGATTAGCAATTTGGGTTTTAAAATCTGAAGTACCATTTCCATTTCCATTTTTATTTATTTCAGTTCTATCTTCATGAATTTCTAGAAATGAAAAATCATCTATTACTTGCAGAAGTGATTCCAAATGCTCATCATCTTCGAATATTTGCCAATGCTTCAAATTATCTAGGATATATGGCCTATATTTGACTTGTATCTAACAGTGTACATCAATATGATCAGGAATTTTAAAAGAGATAGCAGAGACAACTAAGGCATCTGCATGAATATTTTAATCTCTGGGAATATGAGTCAAATTAAAAGCATCAAAGAATTTTTTAGTTGAATCCTATACTTGATTTCAATAGGACCTATGTCTAGGGTGCTTGGTCTGGAAAGCATTTCTTACATGCTTAACAATAAGTTCTAAATCAGTAAAACCAATTAAGTTTTGAACTTTTAAGCTTTTGGCTAATTGCAATCTTAAAAGAAAGCTTCACATTCAGCCACATTATTTGTAACTTCAAAGTATAATTTACATGATTGGGTTATATTTTCTTTCTTTCAGGTGAAATTAAAACTACTCCAGCTCCTGCCCCATGTTTCTTGCAAGAGCAATCAAAGAATAGTTTCCAAATATCAGTTTGGTTTGGTTCGGGACTTTCCACTACCTCTTAAATTTTGACTTGAGTTCTATGTTGGTTTGAAGTGAGTTGAAAACAACCAAAGTCTTGATTTATTGCATAAATTGCATGGTCCCTTAGCTAGTTAGTCTTTCAAATAGTATGTGCAAATCTTACCTCTCTATATAATATTAATTGCTCTCCTCCATAAATGGGAATAGTAGCATATGACATACCCATTTGCAGAGCTCCCCATAATTTGGCACAGTAAGACCTAGAAATAAGCATTCCAAACTTGGGAGGGATATCTGTGACAACAATATCAAGTATTACACTTTTCACTAGAATTTGGGCAAGGGTAACCACTAGATCCTTGATCAACCCCAAATAGGGCACCCTATTAGAATCAAAGGTATACATGTCACAGTAGGATTTAGTTATGCTGAGTTTCAGATGGTCCATGATAGATTTTGGCATAAGGTTGTGTGATGCTCCTGGATCAAGCATACAATTATACAACATCAAATCATTTGTTTTAAGAGTTACATAGAAAAGAGGCACTATCTCATCTAGCATATCTGAACTAGGGCCAAAAACTACTGTTGTTTTTTCATCTTGCAGACTTGTGACATCACCTTCAACATCATTCGAGGTATCTTGTATCCATTTTGTGACTTGGCTTTTGTAACCAGGGTTTTTAGAAAGTTTTGACAATGGTATTCGGATCTTAACCCTCTCTAATTATTTTTCAACATTAAATGCATTCAAATGTTTTTATCAGTTTGGGTAGTATCAATTGACTAATCTAATGGTTGAATAAGAGTTGTTTGAGCTTCCAAATTTCTAGTACATGGTTGAATTATTGGAGTTTCCTTTGGAGGTCTCCCAGGACCAGGCCTAGGCCTAAGATCATACCTCTTGATTAATTTTGCAATTAAAAATTCAGAGAAAGCATGATATTTAGATACCTGTCAAGATTCCTGATCTTCTTGAACCTGATTTTGTTGTGAGAGAGGAATGATGGTTGTTTGATTGGAAGAAGAATCCATACTACTAATATCTGCAGTAATTGTCATAGTATTATCATCAGGTTGTTGGTCATCTATCAATAGAGGAGTAGGAACCTGTTGACCATTGCTAGGTCTCTAAAGAATTTGTAGTGGTGGATCTCTTTTATAATGACCTTGATTTTGGTTTTGGGGTCTAGTAACTGTTTATTGTATTGTCTTAGGTTGGGTCTCAATCTTTGAAATCCTATTTGATAGGTTTCTAAGAAGAGATGTTATTTCATCTATTTTTGAGTCTTCTGATTTGGTCTTAGAGGAACTAGAGGTTTCTTGAACAGGTTTGAGTTTTCTTTAGCCCTTTTCTTCCTTAAGTTTTAAAGAAGTTGAGGCTGCCCTATTTGCTTCTACTTCTATAGCGTTTGTGTGCATATCTTCAAGAGTTCTTGAAGTTGTCACTTGTAGCATAACAAAAAAGTCATCATCAAAAGCTTTAGAAAATCTAGACTTAGCTGCTGCTATAGGGGCTTGCAATCAACAGGCATTTTCTGATAGAGTTTATTGAATCTTTTGATAAAATCTGATACTGGTTCACTGAAGTTATTTTGGAGCTCTTCAAATTCTATGAGGAATTGAATAGGATCCTTTTTCACACCCCATTGATTTTTAAATATGGTTGTAAGATCTTCTCAATTTCTAATGGAAGCTACTGGTAACTGTCTAAACCAAATCCTCATATATCCTTCAAGCGACTATATAAACAATATCATATAAACATTTTCTTATTCAATATTCATGTTGTCTACAAATTCTAGGAAAGCTTGAAGATGGTCCTCAGTTGAGGGACCAGTTTCTCCAATTTACTTGGGAAGGTATTTTAGTATCCATCTAGGAATGCATCAAGGTTATTAGGCAAGAGTAAGGCAGAATATCTAGCTTGTACAATAGGTCAGAAAACCATGAAAACAAGTGGTGTATGAGGTGATTGAGGTGTATGAGGTGGTTCAGGAGTATGAGGTTGAAGAAGAGGTAGAGGAAGAAGATGGTGAATCAGGGGTTGATGAACTAGTTGGAGGTGAAGGAGGAGATCTCCTGAAAGACTTCAAAGGAGTCTTAAGAACTAACGTTGGCACCCATAAAGGAAGGCCTTCTTTTTTTTCAAAGAGAGGTTTGGAATATGTAGAGAAGGTCTCCTTAGGTTGATCAAAAGAAGAAGCTTCAAGTCGGTAAAAAATGGAAGGAAAATGATAGGTGGTAGCGGGTATGATATCTATGGGTTTATATTCTAGTAGATTAACACACAAATCAGATTTAGTTTTAGGTGATCCTGGAGGTAGTGTGGGTATTGGACAAGATTCTAATGAATGAATAATGTCGGCTAACTTAAAAGCAACTCCTTTATCTAGAACTTCAACAACCCTAGGTGACAAATGGGAGTAATCAGGATCATATGGGATATTACTATATGGGTCAAATGATTCTAATTCTTTATACTATAGGACTGAAGAGGAAGAAGAATATGGTTGGTGTCCTCTTCTAGAACAAGATTTTCTTAGAAGCCTTTTAGGATCTGACAGAGGACTAATTATGTCAACTTCTGAATGAGATATGGTATGCTTAAAAGGTGCCAGCTTAGGAGTGTGGAGTCACCTAGGTGAATGATTTTAACCTTTCTAAACCCTTTAATCTCCTTAAAGGAAAAGAATCAATGAATATCATTGCCCCAAGGGAAACTTCAAAGAAATTTGAATTCTCGGCAATGGCACCAGTCTGATGTTGTACCGCTGAGATAGTAGTAGGTCAGCTACAAATGCCAGAGCATCTAAAATAATTATTTTGGGGTTTTTGGTTTTGGTTTTGGAAGACCAATGAATGAAGACAGATGTATAATTAAAGTAATTAATCCTTTGGGTTATATTAATATCTCAGTAAAGGGCTGCTATAAAGCTTTACATAGAGATATAAATAAAAAATAGTTGTGAGAAGAAGATAGAAAATAATATGATTATCATAGTTTCCAGACTGTAAAACAGAACAATCATAAGTGTGAAAACCTTTTGAACTACATTCCAATGATTCAAGGCAGTATACTTAATATTACATAAGATGTTGATGATTTATTGATTAGAGGGGATTAACTAAACCGATAGTTGATTAATCCATTCTCTTAATATATGATCACTTCAGGAGCTTATAGGAATAAATTGAGACACAATTATTCCTACCTAGATATCTCTATAAGTCATAAGCATATGAAAAAAAACATAAAGATTGATAACTAGAAAAACTTACAGGATTACACAAATTGTGTAAAACCAAACTCAAAATCGTCTACTTTGTATTAAGGTTCCAAACAGAGTACATCAAGTGTTTATAGAAGCTTCCTTCAAAGGTGGCTTCCAGTTTCAAAGTAGAATAAATAGTCACAACTTAACAAGCAATGAACTATGAACCTTGAAATTCGGACCCATAACAAATTGAGAAGAGAGTTATTTATAAAATAATGAAACTAAAAATATCCTAAAACTAATTGAGATTTTTTCTAGGAAAGGAAAGATCTTCATACAAGAAGATAGGGGCAGCTATTGAACTGCTTCTTCCTGTCCCTTTCATTCAGGTTGTGCTAGATTTTTTGTTTGATATTTTTCCTTTTAAGCTGGTAAATTGTTTATATCCCTTACACTGGTTGATTCCTTCATTTTTATCTTTCATCTGATACTTTTAAACTCTGTGAATATCCTTTAACCTTGCTTAGTAGCCTTTACTGTGTCTTTCTGCCTTTACTGTGCATTTCAGGTTTTTACTGTGTTTTTCAACAGTAAATCCTTTAGATTTTATATCACATGGTAAACTAATTTGATATGATCTTCATATTTATCTTCTAACTATATGCAATATTTTTCTTTGTAAGTCTGGAACAGATGTTTTAACCTGCAAAACGCAAAAAATGTTAAGAAACACAAGGGTGACAGAGAAGGTCGTCAGTGGCTTTACTGAGCTTGAAAGGACATTGGAAGGAGTCCAGAGAGTATTGGAAGGTAAGTCAATGGCTCTATTGGTCACAGAGGCTTTATGGAGGCTTCATTGTGAAAACAGGAAAAACAGAGCAAAATGGTGATTTTCGTGTTTAAACGGAAGAATAGTCTTCTATTTGAATTATGGCACAAAATGAACATTAGCTATTTTTTCATTATGAGTGAGGCAGTTTTGGTTTTCATTTTACTGCTTATAAGGCATGGGAATTTTTGGGAAGGGTTACCAGATATGGTCTAGAGCTGACACATAGCAAGAGAGGTCAATGGAATATTGCTTTTCGGGTGAGTAATGCCCGTACAGAGAGCCAACCTGAAATCACTGAGGGCCATTGGATTTAAATTGAAGTGATCGGACGGTGGTGGAGAAAAAGAGCAGCACAGAGGCTCGTAATGATTACTTATTGTAGTAATGGTTTTATTATGGGTTAAAACTGAGATTAATGGTTAAATGGAGGTTTAGGTTATTTCTTTGTTAAAATCGTAAAAGCCTTTTAACAAAGAAATTCTTCGCAAAACATGGTATGGTGAACTTGAAAAGTTATGAATTCAGGCAGATAAATGATATCGAGTATATGTTCATTGCATATCACAATTAGGGTTTACCAGAGGAAGGCCCATCGGAAAGGAATGCGATAAGGGTTGAACGCGACGTGGAAATAAACCATGGATGATATGTGATTGGGTTTGGGTTCCCATCGCATATCAGAGATTGCAATGTTGGAGGGTAGTGCTTTAGCCAGGACTTGCAATGAGGGGTGGATGCGATATGGCAATGGACTATAATATATATTGCATCGGGTCCATTACACATCGCACATTGTAATCGAGGGAAAGTGAATTCGCGTTGAATGTTTGCGATCTCCCAATTTTGAGATACTTTAATGAAAATACATAGTTTTATAATAAAACTTAAGGTTTCAGGTTATTTAATAAAGAGAGTTAATATATATGGGAAAAGGGACTTTTAGGGGTTTAATATTATATGTTAGCGTTAATATGAAATATGAGCAGAAAAGGGGAAATACACTAAGTATAATGTTTTTCATGGGTTATTTGCTTTTTGCATATATACATCAATACTTAGGCTAAACATCATTTTGTGGGTTTTTTGGGTAAAAATGGATTTTACATGGGGTTTTCACTTTTCCTACATAAAAATGATTTTAATCTTAGGAAAAGGGGTTTTTATTGAAAATGAATGAATATGAACTGTATGGAGGTGGGAAGGGGAAATTAGTGAATATAGGGCTGAATGGGGATGAATGGGAAGTTAATTAATTGATCTTGTACACCTTAATTTGATTTGTGTAATTGAATCATGGACATAGAAACATATGGTAAAACTTGATAAATGCACATTTTGTCCAATGACTTATCATACTTCTGCAGCCTTTCTCCTACTTACCCGTTTCTTATCCTACCATTATTTATTCACTTCGTGGGTGCATTTAAGCTATCAAACACTTTTCCTTTATTTTTATTTTTACAAAAGAAAACTATCTAATTCTAACCTTATAACATCCAAGGGCTTATATTAAACTGATGAGCACCTTATTATTCTCTACCTAACTACTGATATGCCAAGATTAAACAATTTGGTGAGATATTTATTCTCTAACTATAACATCAAATTTAAAGCATGAAGTAGTCAAGATTAAACTATTTTGTTGTCATGGGTTGTGGCATTTATGACAAGCTACACACAACCATTATTTTGCAAAAATAATAGTAGTGGCATTTAGACTTGCTCACAGAGTTTATTTGTTTTCTTTTCTTTCTAACCTAACATTTTCTTTTTATTTTTATTTTTTAGGACATCTAACCTAACATTTTATTTGATATGGACATTAACATCAAGATTTTTTTTAAAAACATGTTATTCACTATTGTTATGTCCATATCCTAACTTAACATTTTTTCAAATTTTTTTTTATTTTTTGACTATTTTATTCTACCTTATCAAAACCAAAAATGCTACAACACCCCATTCATTTCATCCTTTGAATATTCAACTCCTTGGACTAGGCTTCCTTAAGGCTACGAACAGTTTTTCAATGCTCACTCAATAAAATAACCCCTTCCTATAATGATACTTCTAGTTTTATCCATTTATCAAACTGATAAAATAAAAATAGTGAACTCAAAAGATCATTAGATTTAGGTCATACTAACCTTAGCTACTAGTTCTTGTGTGTCAATAACATCATTGGCATGGTCTTGTGTAACAATGATTTTATTTACCATAACCTACTCTACTTCTACTCTTGGTTCTTGTGAGGTAACAACAACTTCAATGGCCTCTTCTGTTGTAGTCTAAAGCATCTCAGTTTTCTCTAATTCAGTTACTAGTTTTTATGTGGTAGTAGCATCTTTAGTAGTTTCTTGTTTCATAACCTAAAATTATTCTCTTCACTTTAAATTATGCATGTAGTCCTGTTGTCGCCGGCAACAACCCCCCCCTTTTTTAATTTAGTATCAGCCATGATACTGAATGAATGGGGACCCTTAGATAAATTTTTAGGAAAAGCTAGACTTTCTCTTTTTGAAGTTACAAATCATAATTTAGAAAAAGCATCTTAGATATTTTAAAAGCCTAAGTCTATGGTAGAGGATAATTCTTTAAGGTCGCGTTTGCAAAAAATTAGGAAGCATCTCCATTACTCTTCTAAAAAATCAATATGTACGCGCCATCTTCATGATTAATAATGGCATCGCATCGCAGCATACTAATGACCATAGCGAAAAGCTAAGAAATTCGCCGATCTGCGATATTGCGATCGGTAGATCGCATATCGCAAAAGCAAGCCAAGCAAGGTTTGACAAACACTAAGTTTTGCGATCTGCGATATTGCGATCGTTGCGACGCCACATCTTTGTGATTTTGCATTCATAGGATTTGCGATGGTGCGATCTTGTGATTATGCGACATGCGAGAGTACATCAGCAAATCGCAAATCACCTTAGTACGAATCCTTCGGGCACGCCATTCAAAGAGAAAGCCACTTACTATAACCTGACCTGAAATCATGCGCTTTTAATGATAGTTAATGAATTAGTTGTCAGTTGTTAAATGGATTAAAGACGCGTGCCTTGCTGGATACTTGCTTCATGTAAGGTGGCATATTTGATGTATCTCTTGCATTTAAAACTCTCCTATCACCTTTCTGATCAGTCATTTCTATTTTGCTCGTAATCTACAGATGCAAAGTGCCAAGACGACTCAGACAGAAATGCAAAGCAAATATGGGAAAGAAGAACAAAGCTCAAAGCTCTGAAGCAAGAGAGAAGACCAAGGAGATGGTGCCCCTATACACAGATACAGCCTGCAACCGAGATGCAGGGATCTCAACATGGGAAGGCATGTACAGGCTATTAGAAGAGGAGAAGCCGAGAATAATGAAGGTGACTGCTGTTGCAGGTGCACCACGTTCTTCGGAGGCCTCCCTAGAGGACCTAGCATGTTCATTCCTTCATAGAATAGCAGCAAGGCCTAAGATTCTACCATACACAGATATGATCAAGTGGATTCTGGATGATGCGGAATTAAAAAACAGACAATTCAAAATTCAGGGACATGGGCTTGTGGGATCTTTCGCCGCCCAAGATTTGAAGCTGATGTACCATCTTCCCGAACCGTAAGCGACCTATAATGCTCAATTTGTTAAGAAGTTCACGGTGGAAAATCCAGATCTATCGGACACCACTAAAGAATGGTCTAGAAGAGACGAGCCGTTAAAAAAGGATAAGAACGGTATGTACAGCACTGGTTCCCTTACTTCTCCATATTGTTTTGCTGCAGCCATGCTATGTAGGCTATTTGGTATGCCTGATATCAACAAGTTTTCATCTGAATGGCTGCCATTAATTGACGCTGCCACAAACGCCGATATAGTAGATTGGGCCAAAATTCTTTCCGATACTCTATACACGGCCGTGGTTAGTTACAGGTCCAAAAGATCCTTTTCTCAAAGGGTCTATCCTCCTTTTTTATTTAGCTGCCTATGTGATGGATTCTGTTTTCCTTGTATCTAATTTCCCCACTATGGGATGGAAATGGACTACCCAAGACCCGTTGCCCATCCACGTCTATCACAAAGTCTTGTGGGATTCCTAATTTGCCCCTCATTTTTACCAGATTTTCCATGGGCTTATATTGCCCATATATAGAATGATATATGATAAGGACCCCCCAAGGTGCTCTCCCAAGGCCCAAATGGACATCATCCCCATCGCAAGATGGTTTGGGGAAGAATGGTTTACTTACATTCGAGTTTTTGGAAGCACTGTACCTCCACATGTCCTACCATTGTATGTCCCTGATAAGCTTTTGGCTCGAGAAATCGCTTATCAAACCTATTCTGAAGGCGGCCCAACCAAGGACTTAAAAGATAAGAAAAAGGCCATTTGGCCTTAATTTCCCGTCAATTGTGGGGCCTTCTCTTTGTTCGATGTAGGACACGCTTTTGGTGAGGTGGAAAATGTGACGTGCCTTCAATTATATGAGTTCCCAGCGAGGCCATTCGAGCCAAATAAAGTGGCCCAAGAGTTCACTACGAATGTCAAGATAAGAATATTCTTTGGACACAAAGATTTGTTTGATGATCTCTTTCAGAGTAAGAGCTCGCTCAAAGAAATTTTGCGAGAAGCTCAGTCGAGGTTATCTCCAGGTGACCTCCAGAAATTCACGTCATACAGAGATAGAAGGCTGGCCAGCATTCCACTAGAAAGGCTGCGAATACCTACTAGAGAGCCAACTCCCAGCATCAGCCTCAGTGAAAACTCCAGCACTTCCAGGTCTATGTCCAACGCCGCGCAAGAAGTATCCGAACATCCTGAAGAGTCTGTGCATGACAAAGAAAATAACGAAGAAACAGTCGAAGATACAACTCAGTCAAGTGTAATGTCTCAGCAGCAAGTTATCACCTCACCACCAAGAGATGTCCCCCCTCCAGTTATCGAAGCCCCTCTGGTCACAACAGAACTAGATAAAGAGTGGGAGACCTTCAATGAACTAATCAACCTCGAAGGACAAGTCCCAAAGACGCCTGTGAAGAATACACAGGTGGTGCAAGAGGTCGCTTCGAACATAGTCAGCGTTGCCGCAGAAGCAGAAAATCTCTCCATCGCCCCATCCTCAGAACTTCTACTTAACGTAGAGGAAATTCCCCCACTGGATGTGTTCTACAGTCCTCAGCACAAAGCAGTTGTGAGAAGACAGAGAAAGAAAAGAAAGCTCGAAAGTACACTGTCTCAAGACGCTGAACATTTGGACATCTTGTGGAAAGACCCAAATAATAATCCGACAGAAAATCTTACGAAGTTGTCTCAAATTGCGGGAGCGTATGCTTCTGCAACTATCGACAAGGCCTCTGAAGTTCAGCAACTCTTAAAGGAACAAGAGAATCACATACAACTGCTACAACAACAGTTGCAACAAGCCAACGCAAACAATGAAGCTTCCAGACAGCTCGATAAGCTTCAGGAAGACTTTCAACAGATGCAGATAGGCTACCAAAAGAGTCTTGAAGAAAAAGAAAAACAACTGCAGACGGTGCAAGAAATGCACAAAGATGAGCCTAAGCTGGCAGAGTTTATTTCAGAGTCTATCGGCTTGAACGAGCAACTGCTGCAGCAACAGGAAGAGTTGGAGCGTAAAATATCACAGTGGAGGCACTTCTGTGAGCTAAGCGACAAAATCACCAGTCAGGTGGTGGAATTGCGAAGCGAATATGATCAGAGCGACAAGAGGGTGACAGGATATCTGGCTTGGCAAAATAATGAGGAGGGAAAAAGAGCAGGAGCACCCAGAATTAATGAAAGTCATAAAGAGCTGCTCTTTAATAAATGGAACGAGCAAATCACACAGGCAGAGCAAGCAGCAGAGACAGCGGCAACACAGGCAAGTATTCTCATCGACTGTGTAAATGAAAATTTACACAGGGCCAATTTGATCTCAGATACCACCCCGGGATACCTACCAAACAAGTTGCAACTGGAGACAGAATTGAGGCAGAAGGCGCAGGCAAAAGGGAAAGCTATCCAAGCACTGGCTAGGCTGAATTGGGAAAGTTACTGGATGTACCTGGTCAAACCACACAGCCAATGGATGACGGTAAAGTGTATCATGAACGCAGCCGAGAAGGTAGCGCCAGCTCTCATAGATGTCGTTTTCGCAGCCCAGCTCAGAACAGAAATTAGCCAGCCGACTCTTCTCAAGCCTATGTTGGACACTTGCAACTTCAAAGACCAAGTCCACAAGTAGTTTCATTTAGAATGTTGTCTTTCTTTGTTTTAACTAAATTAGAAAAAGGATGGTCATTTGAAAACCGAATCCTTAATTTTGTAATAATACTATTATTAGAATTAGCACATAGTATTTTAACCATTCTCATGCATTTGGAAAAGGGTCCAGAAATTTGTCAAAAACTTGTCCTCGGAACATGAACTTTTGCACCTCAGAGGCGGTTTTGATGAATGGAAGGATCAGATTTATTTATGTTTGCATCTTAATGTCTGCTATTGATGTTGCATTTTTTTACTCTTAGTAGGCGTTAGAAGTAAGTAGAGGTAAATTGTTATTACTTGAAGTTTGTGAGTAAAAATTAGTCATAAATGGTACTTTTATCTCTTGATGAATTTCTGCTCATATGCTTAGAGTGATATACAGCTGATGTTATTTATATGTTAATGTATAAATGTGTGGTTACCATTTGGCACTTTTGTACGGTGGAGTCATTTATTCATGCTTGACATATGAATGATTTATTATGCGATATGCAGTTCACAACTGTTCTGTTTAACTTCTTATGCAGAATGGTACATCTTAAATGGTTTATATTAGGTTTTCAAGTTAAAGAGATCACTTTAACAAAGCTTTCAATCAATGACAAAAAAGAATTTCCTAACCTCCCTTGTCAGAAAACATACAATGAAAAGGAGGAACCTAGGTAAATCTGTAGAGTCTTTTGTGATAGTTACTTTGACAATGATGATGTTGTTGAGTTTTCTCAAATAACTCAACTAGGGTCAAATGATAAAGGACATCTTAAATAAGAAATCATATCAGTCCACCCACATCTCGAAGTAGAAGATCACTTGAATGATTTTACTATCCCAGGCAATACCCCGATCTATGATTCATATCATGAGGAACACTCCATCCCTGTTTGTAATCATGACCTAGTTCCCGATTCACAAAACCTGGCCAGTTCTTGTGAAGAGCAAGATGTTACAAGTAAATCTCAGTCGTGCTGTAACGCTATTTGTATAGATTCCCAATCATTTCTTTCTCACTTACACTCATTGTGTACAAAATCAGATTTCTTTTCAAATTTTCAAACTTTTGATAGATTATGTTTTAGCGATTTACATATGATAATTTTCCTTTCAAAACAAATCACAAAAAACTCGAATTTAACAAATAAAAGGTTACAAGCCATTGAAATCAAAAAATCTTGTCCACAACTTGACTTGTTATCCTTCCTATTGCGAGATCATCAATTCATAACTGAAATTCATTCTGGTTTTTATGATCCAATAGGTACCCAGTTGGAAAGAACTTCGCGTAAGAAAGGAAAATCAGACAGAATTCCAATTGAGGTTATATGTTTTTATTTCTTACCCAACAATTACGATCCAAGAAAAATTCGATTCTTTTTACTAATGTTTGGAAGATTCATACGGCTAGAGATAAAAATGAATAGATGGTTCCATTGCAAATATCATTTCACATAGTTATTTCCTGTATATAGTTAGAGTAGGAGTAGGAGTAGGAGTAGGAGTAATTTAGTTAGGTTTTTGTTTTTAATAACTGATAGGCAAAGCTATACATATTCTCTTCATAAACTCAGAAAATATTTGCCTATCATTCCGAGAAAATTCTTCTCCATAATAATGTTTGTTCTAGTTCAACAGAATTTGACATTTACTAAAGATACCTTGTCTCTGTTGAAAATTTTGAACTTCTGCTACTATGAACAGTGAATCTTTTAAAATATTTGATCTTTATTATCATTAGAACTTTAACTCAGATATGATGATAGTTTCAAACTCCAAAAAATTAAAAGAAAGCTATCTCAGTATAGGATTTGTTTTAAATCAGTCCAATGAAAAGTATCAATTTTAAAATAAATATTCTCTGTCAAAACAACCTTTATCAAAAAACGGCCCCATCATTGTCGTCCAGAACTTTCTTAAGGAAAGAAAATTTGACTTCCTCCCTGCCAAAGGAAAACGCAGCATTAAGAGGAATAACCTAAAATGCACTATATCTCAAAGAATAAGAGGTCTCATCACGAGCCGACTTATCATGATCACAGATCTTATAGATTGCTGACTTTGCCAAAACTGTCTACCAAAGAAGGGCAATGACTCAAGATTGTTGCAACCAAAAGACAAGGGGTCTCATCACGAGCCAGCTTGTTCAGCAAAATGCAAATCAAGTGAATGACTGTGTCATAATTTTGCCATGAAACAAAGACATTGTTCTTTAAGAGAATAAAAAAGGAAAAAATGTCAAAAAAGGGATTTCCTCTGAAAAAGTTGTTAACAACCTTAAGCAGGATAAAGGATCATTGCTGGATAATAGGTAACCCTGTCAAGGCTATGGATGCCTACTGGCAGCAGAGGCTCTACCTGCGACTAAGGAGCATATTTAAAAAAAGGACTGATACACAGAGAAGACTTTATTTTATGTTTTACAAAGACCAAGTAATAGCTGATTTAGATGCAAAGACGAACTGAGTGTGCAAGTAATTAAAATGGAAAGAGGTTGAAACGAAACATCATCGACAGTTCGAAGTCTCATTTGTTTTATCTTTTTATAATAAAGTTCAATTTTTTTTTTAAATTTTTCAGATGTTTTGAAAGCGTCAATAGAAATACAGAGATAACTGGTTCTCCCAAGTGAATCGCCAATTGTTGTGGCCGGCAACAACCCCCGCTTTTTTAATTTAGTATCAGCCGTGATACTGAATGAATGGGGACCCTCAGATAATTTTTTAGGAAAAGCTAGATTTTCTCTTTTTGAAGTTACAAATCATAATTTAGAAAAAGTGTCTTAGATATTTTAAAAGCCTAAGTCTATGGTAGAGGATAATTCTTTAAGGTCTCGTTTGCAAAAATATAGGAAGCATCTCCATTACTCTTCTAAAAAATCAATATGTACACGCCATATTCATGATTAATAATGGCATCGCATCACAGCATACTAATGACCATAGCGAAAAGCTAAGAAATTCGCCGATCTGCGATATTGCGATCGCTAGATTGCATATCGCGAAAGCAAGCCAAGCAAGGTTTGACAAACACTAAGTTTTGCGATTTGCGATATTGCGATCGTTGCGACGCCACATCTTTGTGATTTTGCATTCATAGGATTTGCGATGGTGCGATCTTGCGATTATGCGACATGCGAGAGTACGTCGGCAAATCACAAATCACCTTAGTACGAATCCTTCGGGCACGCCATTCAAAGAGAAAGACACTTACTATAACCTGACCTGAAATCATGCGCTTTTAATGATAGTTAATGAATTAGTTGTCAGTTATTAAATGGATTAAAGACGCGTGCCTTGCTGGATACTTGCTTCACGTAAGGTGGCATATTTGATGTATCTCTTGCATTTAAAACTCTCCCATCACCTTTCTGATCAGTCATTTCTATTTTGCTCGTAATCTACAGACGCAAAGTGCCAAGATGACTCAGACAGAAATGCAAAGCAAATATGGGAAAGAAGAACAAAGCTCAAAGCTCTGAAGCAAGAGAGAAGACCAAGGAGATGGTGGCCCTATACACAGATACAGCCTGCAACCGAGATGCAGGGATCTCAACATGGGAAGGCATGTACAGGCTATTAGAAGAGGAGAAGTCGAGAATAATGAAGGTGACTACTGTTGCAGGTGCACCACGTTCTTCGGAGGCCTCCCTAGAGGACCTAGCATGTTCATTCCTTCATAGAATAGCGGCAAGGCCTAAGATTCTACCATACATAGATATGATCAAGTGGATTCTGGATGATGCAGAATTAAACAACAGACAATTCAAAATTCAGGGACATGGGCTCGTGGGATCTTTCGCCGCCCAAGATCTGAAGCTGATGTACCATCTTCCCGAACCGCAAGCGACCTATAATGCTCAATTTGTTAAGAAGTTCACGGTGGAAAATCCAGATCTATCGGACACCACTAAAGAATGGTCTAGAAGAGACGAGCCATTAAAAAAGGATAAGAACGGTATGTACAGCACTGGTTCCCTTACTTCTCCATATTGTTTTGTTGCAGCCATGCTATGTAGGCTATTTGGTATGCCCGATATCAACAAGTTTTCATCTGAATGGCTGCCATTAATTGACGCTGCCATAAACGCCGATATAGTAGATTTGGCCAAAATTCTTTCCGATACTCTATACACGGCCGTGGTTAGTTACAGGTCCAAAAGATCCTTTTCTCAAAGGTTCTGTCCTCCTTTTTTATTTAGCTGCCTATGTGATGGATTTTGTTTGCCTTGTATCTAGTTTCCCCACTATGGGATTGAAATGGACTACCCAAGACCCGTTGCCCATCCATGTCTATCACAAAGTCTTGTGGGATTCCCAATTTGCCCCTCATTTTTACCAGATTTTCCATGGGCTTATATTGCCCATATATAGAATGATATATGATAAGGACCCCCCAAGGTGCTCTCCTGAGGCCCAAATGGACATCATCCCCATCGCAAGATGGTTTGGGGAAGAATGGTTTACTTACATTTGAGTTTTTGGAAGCACTGTACCTCCACATGTCCTACCCTTGTATGTCCCTGATAAGCTTTTGGCTCGAGAAATCGCTTATCAAACCTGTTCTGAAGGCGGCCTAACCAAGGAATTAAAAGATAAGAAAAAGGCCATTTGGCCTCAATTTCCCGTCAATTGTGGGGCCTTCTCTTTGTTCGATGTAGGACACGCTTTTGGTGAGGTGGAAAATGTGACGTGCCTTCAATTATATAAGTTCCCAGCGAGGCCATTCGACCCAAATAAAGTGGCCCAAGAGTTCACTACGAATGTCAAGATAAGAATATTCTTTGGACACAAAGATTTGTTTGATGATCTCTTTCAGAGTAAGAGCTCGCTCAAAGAAATTTTGCGAGAAGCTCAGTCGAGGTTATCTCCAGGTGACCTCCAGAAATTCACGTCATACAGAGATAGAAGGTTGGCCAGCATTCCACTAGAAAGGCTGCGAATACCTACTAGAGAGCCAACTCCGAGCATCAGCCTCAGTGAAAACTCCAACACTTCCAGGTCTAAGTCCAACGCCGTGCAAGAAGTATCTGAACATCCTGAAGAGTCTGTGCATGACAAAGGAAATAACGAAGAAACAGTCAAAGATACAGCTCAGTCAAGTGTAATGTCTCAGCAGCAAGTTATCACCTCACCACCAAGAGATGTCCCCCCTTCGGTTATCGAAGCCCCTCTTGTCACAACAGAACTAGATAAAGAGTGGGAGACCTTCAATGAACTAATAAACCTCGAAGGGAAAGTCCCAAAGACGCCTGTGAACAATACACAGGTGGTGCAAGAGGTCGCTTCGACCATAGTCAGCGTTGCCGCAGAAGTAGAAAATCTCTCCATCGCCCCATCCTCAGAACTTCTACTTAACGTAGAGGAAATTCCCCCACTGGATGTGTTCTACAGTCCTCAGCACAAAGTAGTTGTGAGAAGACAGAGAAAGAAAAGAAAGCTCGAAAATACACTGTCTAAAGATGCTGAACATTTGGACGTCTTGTGGAAAGACCCAAATAATAATCCGACAGAAAATCTTATGAAGCTGTCTCAAATTGCGGGAGCGTATGCTTCTGCAACTATCGACAAGGCCTCTGAAGTTCAGCAACTCTTAAAGGAACAAGAGAATCACATACAACTGCTACAACAACAGTTGCAACAAGCCAACGCAAACAATGAAGCTTCCAGACAACTCGATAAGCTTCAAGAAGACTTTCAACAGATGCAGATAGGCTACCAAAAGAGTCTTGAAGAAAAAGAAAAACAACTGCAGACGGTGCAAGAAATGCACAAAGATGAGCCTAAGCTGGCAGAGTTTATTTCAGAGTCTATCAGCTTGAACGAGCAACTGCTGCAACAACAGGAAGAGTTGGAGCGTAAAATATCACAGTGGAGGCACTTCTATGAGCTAAGCGACAAAATCACCAGTCAGGTTGTGGAATTGCGAAGCGAATATGATCAGAGCGACAAGAGGGTGACACGATATCTAGCTTGGCAAAATAATGAGGAGGGAAAAAGAGCAGGAGCACCCAGAATTAATGAAAGTCATAAAGAGCTGCTCTTTAATAAATGGAACGAGCAAATCACACAGGCAGAGCAAGCAGCAGAGACAGCGGCAACACAGGCAAGTATTCTCATCGACTGTGTAAATGAAAATTTACACAGGGACAATTTGATCTCAGAGACCACCCCAAGATACCTACCAAACAAGTTGCAACTGGAGACAGAATGGAGGCAGAAGATGCAGGCAAAAGGGAAAGCTATCCAAGCACTGGCTACGCTGAATTGGGAAAGTTACTGGATGTACCTGGTCAAACCACACATCAAATGGATGACGGTAAAGTGTATCATGAACACAGCCGAGAAGGTAGCGCCAGCTCTCGTAGATGCCGTTTTCGCAGCCCATCTCAGATCAAAAATTAGCCAGCCGACTCTTCTCAAGCCTATGTTGGACACTTGCAACTTCAAACACCAAGTCCACAAGTAGTTTCATTTAGAATGTTGTCTTTTTGTTTTAACTAAATTAGAAAAAGGACGGTCATTTGAAAACCGAATCCTTAATTTTGTAATAATACTATTATTAGAATTAGGATATAGTATTTTAACCATTCTCATGCATTTGGAGAAGGGTCCATAAATTTGTGAAAAACTTGTCCTCGGAACATGCACTTCTGCACCTCAGAGGAGGTTTTGATGAATGGAAGGATAAGATTTATTTATGTTTGCATCTCAATGTCTGCTACTGATGTTGCACTTCTGTACTCTTTGTAGGCGTTAGAAGTAAGTAGAGGTAAATCGTTATTACTTGAAGTTTGTGAGTAAAAAATAGTCATAAATGGTACTTTTATCTCTTGATGAATTTCTGCTCATATGCTTAGAGTGATATACAGCTGATGTTATTTATATGTTAATGTATAAATGTGTGGTTACCATTTGGCACTTTTGTACAGTGGAGTCATTTATTCATGCTTGACATATGAATGATTTATTATGCGATATGCAGTTCACAACTGTTCTGTTTAACTTCTTATGCAGAATGGTTCATCTTAAATGGTTTATATTTTATGGTAGCTGAATAATCTATATTACCACTTATTATATGAAATCTTTTTAGATTGCATAATGGAAAAGATATACCCCAGGTTAGCGTAGATTGTATATGTTGTTTTCATTAGATTACAGCAGTTTAGAGTCGGTTTATGGATTAGATTTAAATTAGCTCTCAAATGTTCTCTAGAATCAGCATAATCAAACCCTACACACACACATACCCCTTGCATTGGGAAACTGGTCCCGTTATCCCCAGTCGGACCCGCTACTCCAAACGGGCAAGGAGCCGCCAACCAGGTTCCGGACCGGGTGGGTATCCCCCTTGTTGTTGACCCGACTTCAGAGCCCTCAACATATTTGGCGATAGAAGGAGGGCCTGAGCATAGTGTCTGTTGGAATGTTTTTCAAATTATAAATCTTGAAACAGGATGGCTACTCATGAAATTCCTATTTGGAGTTGCGTCTATGTTCATACCTCTTCCAACATTCCACCGGATGTGGTAAGGCTCTTGTCTCAGGTAAAATTCAACGGTAAGAATAACTCTTCCGCATTCAATCACGCCCTTTAGTTCATACAAAAAGTTTCAATTTCTGATATTCAGAGAATTGATGAAGGCGTTTTGTGCAGGATTTTTACTCTTACCTTCATAGCAGAAGCGAGAAAATGGTGCAGAAACCTCCCAGTTGCATCAATTCAGAACTAGGACCAATTCGTCAAGATTTTCATCTTGGAATTTGATTGTTATGACTACGACCAGATATATGATGAAATTGATTATCTAAGAAATCAAGATGAACCCGTAAGGGATTTCAATATGCGATTTCATCTTAAATGTCTACAGTATGATCTCAATAATGAGCTCACAGACGAAGAATCTTCAGATTATGATGAGTATTTCCTACCTCCTATGTCTGACCAGGCAGAAATTAGTTCGAACTTTACTTCATTTTCTTCTAATACGAATGACCATTTCAAGTCAAATACACAAAGCATCCATAATGAAGAAAATCTACAAAGCCTGGGTGTCGTGCATGCTCTAATACCAGAAAATAGAGATGAAGATGCTAAAAGGAAAATTACCTTGGAACCAGGAGATGACTCTGACACAAATCCAGATAATATCATTTCAAGTCAACGAATGCAGATGCCAAGGTTAGATCAATCAATCGTTTCTCTTTCAAAAAGTATCAGCGCACAAAGGTATGATCTAAAGCCCAACATTTATGATGGATCTGATGAAGAAAGTTTTTTTCATGATGTTTTTAAATGCATTGTTCCAGATTCACAATTTTCTCTTTATCCCGATGTTTTTAGTGATGACAATCTTTCCCCTCTTAATATTCGAGAAACCTCAAAAGACACAGAGGGTTACTTAAATGACTCATCATTAGGTTTTCAAGTTAAAGAGATCACTTTAACACAGCTTTCGATCAATGACAAAAAAGAATTGCCTGACCTCCCTTGTCAGAAAACATACAATGAAAAGGAGGAACCTAGGGAAATCTGTAGAGTCTTTTGTGATAGTTACTTTGACAATGATGATGTTGTTGAGTTTTCTCAAATAACTCAACTAGGGTCAGATGATAAAGGACATCTTAAATAAGAAATCATATCAGTCCACCCACATCTCGAAGTAGAAGATCACTTGAATGATTTTACTATCCCAGGCAATACCCTGATCTATGATTCATATCATGAGGAAAGCTCCATCCCTGTTTGTAATCATGACCTAGTTCCCGATTCACAAAACCTGGCCAGTTCTTGTGAAGAGCAAGATGTTACAAGTAAATCCCAGTCTTGCTATAACGCTATTTGTATAGATTCCCAATCATTTCTTTCTCACTTACACTCATTGTGTACAAAATCAGATTTCTTTTCAAATTTTCAAACTTTTGATAGATTATGTTTTAGCGATTTACATATGATAATTTTCCTTTCAAAAAAAATCACAAAAAACTCAAATTTAACAATTAAAAGGTTACAAGCCATTGAAATCAAAAAATCTTGTCCACAACTTGACTTGTTATCCTTCCTATTGCAAGATCATCAATTCATAACTGAAATTCATTCTGGTTTTTATGATCCAATAGGTACCCAGTTGGAAAGAACTTCACGTAAGAAAGGAAAATCAGACAGAATTCCAATTGAGGTTATATGTTTTTATTTCTTAGCCAACAATTACGATCCAAGAAAAATTCAATTCTTTTTACTAATGCTTGGAAGGTTCATACGGCTAGAGATAAAAATGAATAGATGGTTCCATTGCAAATATCATTTCACATAGTTATTTCCTGTATATAGTTAGAGTAGGAGTAGGAGTAGGAGTAGGAGTAATTTAGTTAGGTTTTTGTTTTTAATAACTGATAGGCAAAGCTATACATATTCTCTTCATAAACTCAGAAAATATTTGCCTATCATTCCGAGAAAATTCTTCTCCATAATAATGTTTGTTCTGGTTCAACAGAATTTGACATTTACTAAAGATACCTTGTCTCTGTTGAAAATTTTGAACTTCTGCTACTATGAACAATGAATCTTTTAAAATATTTGATCTTTATTATCATTAGAACTTTAACTCAGATATGATGATAGTTTCAAACTCCAAAAAATTAAAAGAAAGCTATCTCAGTATAGGATTTGTTTTAAATCAGTCCAATGAAAAGTATCAATTTTAAAATAAATATTCTCTGTCAAAACAGCCTTTATCAAAAAACGGCCCCATCATTGTCGTCCAGAACATTCTTAAGGAAAGAAAATTTGACTTCCTCCTTGCCAAAGGAAAACGCAGCATTCAGAGGAATAACCTAAAAGGCACTATATCTCAAAGAATAAGAGGTCTCATCACGAGCCGACTTATCATGATCACAGATCTTATAGATTGCTGACTTTGCCAAAGCTGTCTACCAAAACAGGGCAATGACTCAAGATTGTTGCAATCAAAAGACAAGGGGTCTCATCACGAGCCAGCTTGTTCAGAAAAATGTAAATCAAGTGAATGACTGTGTCATAATTTGGCCACGAAACAAAGACATTGTTCTTTAGGAGAATAAAAAAGGAAAAAATGTCAAAAAATGGATTTCCTCTGAAAAAGTTGTTAACAGCCTTAAGCAGGATAAAGGATCATTGCTAGATAATAGGTAACCCTGTCGAGGCTATGGACGCCTGCTGGCAGCAGAGGCTCTACCTGCGACTAAGGAGCATATTTAAAAAAAGGACTGATACACAGAGAAGATTTTATTTTATGTTTTACAAAGACCAAGTAATAGCTGATTTAGATGCAAAGACGAACTGAGTGTGCAAGTAATTAAAACGGAAAGAGGTTGAAACGAAACATCATAGACTGTTTGAAGTCTCATTTGTTTTATGTTTTTATAATAAAGTTCAATTTTTTTTTAAATTTTTCAGAAGTTTTGAAAGCGTCAATAGAAATACAGAGATAATTGGTTCTCCCAAGTGAATCGCCAATTGTTGTGGCCGGCAACAACCCCCCCCCTTTTTTAATTTAGTATCAGCCGTGATACTGAATGAATGGGGACCCTTAGATAAATTTTTAGGAAACGCTAGACTTTCTTTTTTTGAAGTTACAAATCATAATTTTTAAAAAGCGTCTTAGATATTTTAAAAGCCTAAGTCTATGGTAGAGGATAATTCTTTAAGGTCGCGTTTGCAAAAAGATAGGAAGCATCTCCATTACTCTTCTAAAAAATCAATATGTACGCGCCATCTTCATGATTAATAATGGCATCGCATCGCAGCATACTAATGACCATAGCAAAAAGCTAAGAAATTCGCCGATCTGCGATATTGCGATCGCCAGATCGCATATCGCAAAAGCAAGCCAAGCAAGGTTTGACAAACACTAAGTTTTGCGATCTGCGATATTGCGATCGCTGCGACGCCACATCTTTGCGATTTTGCATTCATAGGATTTGCGATGGTGTGATCTTGCGATTATGCGACATGCGAGAGTACGTCAGCAAATCACAAATCACCTTAGTACGAATCCTTCAGGCACGCCATTCAAAGAGAAAGCCACTTACTATAACCTGACCTGAAATCATGCGCTTTTAATGATAGTTAATGAATTAGTTGTCAGTTATGAAATGGATTAAAGACGTGTGCCTTGCTGGATACTTGCTTCATGTAAGGTGGCATATTTGATGTATCTCTTGCATTTAAAACTCTCCCATCACCTTTCTGATCAGTCATTTCTATTTTGCTCGTAATCTACAGACACAAAGTGCCAAGACGACTCAAACAGAAACGCAAAGCAAATATGGGAAAGAAGAACAAAGCTCAAAGATCTGAAGCAAGAGAGAAGACCAAGGAGATGGCGCCCCTATACACAGATACAGCCTGCAACCGAGATGCAGGGATCTCAACATGGGAAGGCATGTACAGGCTATTAGAAGAGGAGAAGCCGAGAATAATGAAGGTGACTGCTGTTGCAGGTGCACCACGTTCTTCGGAGGCCTCCCTAGAGGACCTAGCATGTTCATTCGTTCATAGAATAGCAGCAAGGCCTAAGATTATACCATACACAGATATGATCAAGTGGATTCTGGATGATGCGGAATTAAACAACAGACAATTCAAAATTCAGGGACATGGGCTCGTGGGATCTTTCGCCGCCCAAGATCTGAAGCTGATGTACCATCTTCCCGAACCGCAAGTGACCTATAATGCTCAATTTGTTAAGAAGTTCACAGTGGAAAATCCAGATCTATCAGACACCACTAAAGAATGGTCTCGAAGAGACGAGCCGTTAAAAAAGGATAAGAACGTTATGTACAGAACTGGTTCCCTTACTTCTCCATATTGTTTTGCTGCAGCCATGCTATGTAGGCTATTTGGTATGCCTGATATCAACAAGTTTTCATCTGAATGGCTGCCATTAATTGACGCTGCCACAAACGCCGATATAGTAGATTGCACCAAAATTCTTTCCGATACTCTATACACGGCCGTGGTTAGTTACAGGTCCAAAAGATCCTTTTCTCAAAGGGTCTATCCTCCTTTTTTCTTTAGCTGCCTATGTGATGGATTCTGTTTGCCTTGTATCTAATTTCCCCACTATGGGATGGAAATGGACTACCCAAGACCCGTTGCCCATCCACGTCTATCACAAAGTCTTGTGGGATTCCCAATTTGCCCCTCATTTTTACCAGATTTGCCATGGGCTTATATTGCCCATATATAGAATGATATATGATAAGGACCCCCCAAGGTGCTCTCCTGAGGCCCAAATGGACATCATCCCCATCGCAAGATGGTTTGGGGAAGAATGGTTTACTTACATTCGAGTTTTTGGAAGCACTGTACCTCCACATGTCCTACCCTTGTATGTCCCTGATAAGCTTTTGGCTCAAGAAATGGCTTATCAAACCTGTTCTGAAGGCGGCCTAACCAAGGAATTAAAATATAAGAAAAAGGCCATTTGACCTCAATTTCCCATCAATTGTGGGGCCTTCTCTTTGTTCGATGTAGGACACGCTTTTTGTGAGGTGGAAAATGTGACGTGCCTTCTATTATATAAGTTCCCAGCGAGGCCATTCGAGCCAAATAAAGTGGCCCAAGAGTTCACTACGAATGTCAAGATAAGAATATTCTTTGGACACAAAGATTTGTTTGATGATCTCTTTCAGAGTAAGAGCTCGCTCAAAGAAATTTTGCGAGCAGCTCAGTCGGGGTTATCTCCAGGTGACCTCCAGAAATTCACATCATACAGAGATAGAAGGCTGACCAGCATTCCACTAGAAAGGCTGCGAATACCTACTAGAGAGCCAACTCCGAGCATCAGCCTCAGTGAAAACTCCAGCACTTCCAGGTCTAAGTCCAACGCTGCGCAAGAAGTATCCGAACATCCTGAAGAGTCTGTGCATGACAAAGGATATAACGAAGAAACAGTCAAAGATACAGCTCAGTCAAGTGTAATGTCTCAGCAGCAAGTTATCACCTCACCACCAAGAGATGTCCCCCCTCCGGTTATCGAAGCCCCTCTTGTCACAACAGAACTAGATAAAGAGTGGGATACCTTCAATGAACTAACCAACCTCGAAGGGCAAGTCCCAAAGACGCCTGTGAACAATACACAGGTGGTGCAAGAGGTCGCTTCGACCATAGTCAGCGTTGCCGCAGAAGCAGAAAATCTCTCCATCGCTCCATCCTCAGAACTTCTACTTAACGTAGAGGAAATTCCCCCACTGGATGTGTTCTACTGTCCTCAGCACAAAGCAGTTGTGAGAAGACAGAGAAAGAAAAGAAAGCTTGAAAATACACTGTCTCAAGACGCTGAACATTTGGATGTCTTGTGGAAAGACCCAAATAATAATCCGACAGAAAATCTTACGAAGCTGTCTCGAATTGCGGGAGCGTATGCTTCTGCAACTATCGACAAGGCCTCTGAAGTTCAGCAACTCTTAAAGGAACAATAGAATCACATACAACTTCTACAACAACAGTTGCAACAAGCCAACGCAAACAATGAAGCTTCCAGACAACTCGATAAGCTTCAGGAAGACTTTCAACAGATGCAGATAGGCTACCAAAAGAGTCTTGAAGAAAAAGAAAAACAACTGGAGACGGTGCAAGAAATGCACAAAGATGAGCCTAGGCTGGCAGAGTTTATTTCAGAGTCTATCGGCTTGAACGAGCAACTGCTGCAGCAACAGGAAGAGTTGGAGCGTAAAATATCACAGTGGAGGCACTTCTGTGAGCTAAGCGGAAAAATCATCAGTCAGGTGGTGGAATTGCGAAGCGAATATGATCAGAGCGACAAGAGGGTGACAGGATATCTGGCTTGGCAAAATAATGAGGAGGGAAAAAGAGCAGGAGCACCCAGAATTAATGAAAGTCATAAAGAGCTGCTCTTTAATAAATGGAATGAGCAAATCACACAGGCAGAGCAAGCAGCAGAGACAGCGGCAACACAGGCAAGTATTCTCATCGACTGTGTAAATGAAAATTTACACAGGGCCAATTTGATCTCAGAGACCACCCCGGGATACCTACCAAACAAGTTGCAACTGGAGACAGAATGGAGGCAGAAGGCGCAGGAAAAAGGGAAAGCTATCCAAGCACTGGCTAGGCTGAATTGGGAAAGTTACTGGATGTACCTGGTCAAACCACACAGCCAATGGATGACGGTAAAGTGTATCATGAACGCAGCCGAGAAGGTAGCGCCAGCTCTCATAGATGCCGTTTTCGCAGCCCAGCTCAGAACAGAAATTAGCCAGCCGACTCTTCTCAAGCCTATGTTGGACACTTGCAACTTCAAAGACCAAGTCCACAAGTAGTTTCATTTAGAATGTTGTCTTTTTGTTTTAACTAGATTAGAAAAAGGACGGTCATTTGAAAACCGAATCCTTAATTTTGTAATAATAATATTATTAGAATTAGGACATAGTATTTTAACCCTTCTCATGCATTTGGAGAAGGGTCCAGAAATTTGTCAAAAACTTGTCCTCGGAACATGCACTTCTGCACCTCAGAGGAGGTTTTGATGAATGGAAGGATCGGATTTATTTATGTTTGCATCTTAATGTCTTCTACTGATGTTGCACTTCTGTACTCTTAGTAGGCGTTAGAAGTAAGTAGAGGTAAATCATTATTACTTGAAGTTTGTGAGTAAAAATTAGTCATAAATGGTACTTTTATCTCTTGATGAATTTCTTCTCATATGCTTAGAGTGATATCCAGCTGATGTTATTTATATGTTAATGTATAAATGTGTGGTTATCATTTGGCACTTTTGTACGGTGGAGTCATTTATTCATGCTTGACATATGAATGATTTATTATGCGATATGCAGTTCAAAACTGTTTTGTTTAACTTCTTATGCAGAATGGTTCATCTTAAATGGTTTATATTTTTATGGTAGCTGAATAGTCTATATTACCAGTTATTATATGAAATCTTTTTAGATCGCATAATGGAAAAGATATACCCCGGGTTAGCGTAGATTGTATATGTTGTTTTCATTAGATTGCAGCAGTTTAGAGTCGGTTTATGGATTAGATTTAAATTAGCTCTCAAATGTTCTCTAGAATCAGCACAATCAAACCCTACACACACACATACCCCTTGCATTGGGAAACTGGTCCCGTTATCCCCAGTCAGACCCGCTACTCCAAACGGGCAAGGAGCCGCCAACCAGGTTCCGGACCGGGTGGGTATCCCCCTTGTTGTTGACCCGATTTCAGGGCCCTCAACAAGTGCTACAAAAATAATTTCATATTTTTCTATTTTGTCCCATGTATATCCATATTATTTAAGAAGTTCCCCACATATATTGCATAATGATTTTATCCGTTTCTAGGTTTTATAGGGATAAGAAGATGCATGCATAATATCTACTTCCTTAGCAAATATTTCTAACCCTGAATGTTTCATGGGTTGAGATTTTTCCCTTAGCATATCAAGTTGTTTTCTTAAATTACTATTTCCCCATGTTAAATTATTGGCTTGTGGAGACAAAACATAAAACTTGGTCATACCAGAAAGGACGTGCTCATCTTGCCCTTTGTTGTACTTCTCCTCCTTTTCCTTACTAGCACCCTCCTCTAATTCCTTCAACTATTTTGTACCAATATGGGTTTTGGATGATAGGGAAAATCATGTTGTAATAATGACCTTGACCCTTTTCTTTGGGAATTTACCAACTACAAACTTCGTTAATGTTCCCTTCTTCACTTTCATTTTTTAGGTATTTTTCTTCCATAATATGGCATGCTCTTTACTCTAAAAATTCTTATTGTCCACTATTAACATCCATTAGTACTTTAGTATGTATAAATTCGTCAATGAAAGTATCCCTAGATTGCATGCCAATGGGGTCATCTTCTTTTGATATTTCATCATAATGGTTTTGAATAGGTGTATCAATAGAGGAATTAATCCTCCTATTTGACCCTACTAATTCTATTTTAGCATCTTCACATTTATTGTTGGACTAAATTTCTATCTCCTCTTGGGCTCATCCTCACATAGCATCTAATAGTATTCCCCATGAGCTCCCTTGTTGTTCTAGTGAACCAGTAAAAATGAGCTTGATTAGCCCATGATTTATTAAACAAGTTTCAATATACTTAAAATGTAAAAGAACAAACATGATATGTTGGGTCCCTATAATACTAGTGATTACCCCATTTCTATTGTAGTTATACCCCTTATTTATATTTTTGTTCCCCTATTACCCCCATTTTGTTATTTTTGTACCCCATAGAATCCCTCTATTGTTAATTTTGTGGTTTTATATTATTATTGTTAGATCGGCTGGATTATATTTTGACTCCTTAGACTCCTATATATAGAAAGGAGGTTTTCTCATTTGAATCATCCAAGAATTGTTCATTTATGTAATGTAAAGGAGGTTTCCCCCTGAAAGATGCTGAATTCTAAGGCGTTGATCTATCTTTTCTTGAGTTGGTTTCATAACATTTGGTATCAGAGCTTTGGATTCTAGGGTTTCGCTGCTCCAAACAGGTCATCATGGCATTTTCGCTATAACTGTTTTTCTGTGACGTTTCAGAAGTCGAAAAAAAAACCCATTTGAAAAGAAATCGTGCTGAACCTTGGGTCGGAATTTCAAAGCTTTTTTCGTGATATTTATGGAGATATGATCTGAGGAATTTGGTATGTTTGCAGACTCCTGAATTACATTCAAAACAGGTGACCTGGGGAAAATCGTCATAACCTTCTCTCTAGGGATGAGATTGAAAATTCATAAGATGTTACAGAAAGAGGACGGATATTAGTTTCTTGTGTGCATGTTTCAGATCCAAAGTTTGAAACAGTGACTCGTGGCACGTCGTACAAGTTCGCTCTACTAAACTAGTCGCGAAGCAAGTCACTGTGGGAGATTTCACATAACGCTTCCTTGGAGAATCCAATTTGGGTCAGAATTGTGGCATTGGAAATAGGACATAGAAGGCTACAAAAGATCACAACTTCAGAACTGGATGATCTGAAATTACAGAGATACATCAGATTCAATATTAGGCTTCTATAAAGTGAAAAAAGGTGTGTAGGTTTTTTTTTAAATTTTTGTGTAAGCTTGGTTTAACGAAATTCAAAGGGCATATTAAATCATTATTATCGGTAGCGGATGCCCCGAGGAAAGAAAATGCAAACACCTAGTAAGGAGCTTGAAAGCTCTAGCATGACTCATGAAGAAGAGGAAGAAATGCTACATGATATATCAAAATTACAAGAACAAGTGCAACAAATGTCACGCTCACAAAAGCTAACAGAAGCTGAGATAAATGGCATGGAATCTAAGATAAATGGCGTGGAATCTAAGATAATTGGTGTGGAATCTAAGATAAAGGGCATGGAAGCTAAGATGGATGATTCGAAGACAGATTTGAAGAGAGACATGGTAGATTTGAAGACAGATTTGAAGACAAACATGGCAGATTTGAAGACAGATTTGACAAATTTTCTACAAGAAATACTTACTAATGGTGAAAAGGTTGTAAAGGAAACTCATGATGTGAACTAAAGTAATTTTAATCATGATTCCATAGACTCTAATGTTATATCGAAGACCCACCATATTCCAAAAATCGATATGAGGAAGTTTGATGGCAAGGATCCTGCCACATGGATATTACAGATGGAGCAGTTCTTCGATCTCCATAATGTGTAAAACACACAAAAGGTACGTATGGCAACTGTATATTTGGCACCAAATCAGTTTTTATGGTATCAATGGCTTTTCTCTCATAAAAAATTTATCACTTGGGAAATTTTTACAGAAGAATTGATACCACATTATGAAGATACAAAAAGCAACACTTGTTTTAGCCAATTGATAAGTCTCAAACAAAATGGTTCAGTAATGGAGCACATTGAGGAGTTCCAAAAATTGAACATAAGGGTAAAAGATATTCCAGAGCAGCATAGGATTCATGTGTTCATAGGGTCTTTAAAGGATAATATCCAACATGATGTTCGCCTTTGGGAACCTGATTCATTAGAGAAGGCATTCAGGTTAGCAAGAAAAATGGAAAGCAAAATTATGGCAACCAGGAAGCATACCACTCACAACTATAAAGATGGAAGTGTTGTTGCCCCTAGTCTTCCACAACATATAAGGTTGACACCACAACAATTAGAAGAAAAAAGAGCAAAAGGGCTTTGTTACAGTTGTGATAGCAAATACACTAAAGGTCATAAGTGTGCTGAGAAGAAATTATTCTACATAGATTATGAAGAGGAAGAAGAAAAGGAGCAAAAAAGGTCAAAAGAAAAAGATATACTCCAGGAACAAAGCCTAGATTAAGAACAAATAAATCCGACCATATCTTGTAATGCATTGGTGGGAATTACCACTCCTCAAACCATCAAGATAGAAGGAAAAATCAAGAAGAAAAAGGTAATAGTGTTGATTGATTAAGGAAGCACCCACAATTTTATTCATTGTAGGGTAGCAAAAGAATTGAATTGCTTCCTATATCTAGCACCATAGTGTCAAGTGATGATTGCAAATGGAGGAACAATAAATTGCTCTGGAAGGTGCCATAATATCAAGCTATCCATGGGAGAATATGTATTGACTAGCCCAATGCTTTCCATTCCAATGGGAGGTGTTGATGTTGTACTAGGAGTCCAATGGCTACAATCCTTGGGTACAATAGATTTTAATTTTCAAGAAATTTTCATCAAATTTCCTACGGAAGGAAAGAAGTTTTGATGTAGGTGATTGGGTATTCCTATGGCTACAACCATATAAGAAAATGTCCCTAAAGCAAGCTAAGAAGGATAATAAATTATCACCAAAGTATTATGGTCCGTACAAGGTGTTGCAAAAGATCGGTACTATGGCATACAAATTGGAGCTTCCTGTAGCTTCTGGATTGCACCCAGTTTTCCATGTTTCATGTTTAAAGAAGGTTATAGCCAACAAGCTCCCAGTTCAAACAATATTGCTAGAACTTGGCGAGGAAGGAAAAATTATATTGGAACCGGAAGTAGTCACAGAAACAAGAACTCGACAGCTACGGAATCGATCAATTTCAAAGTATCTTATCAAGTGGAAGAAGTTATCCACGGAAGATTCCACATGGGAGGATGAGAATTTTATGCAGAAGTGTCCAGAACTACTCAAGCATTGAGGACAACACTTTTTTGAAGGAGAGGGGCATGTTGGGTCCCTATAATACTAGTGATTACCCCATTACTATTGTAGTTATACCCCTTATTTATATTTTTGTTCCCCTATTACCCCCATGTTGTTATTTCTGTGCCCCATAGAATCCCTCTATTGTTATTTTTGTGGCTTTATATTATTATTGTTAGGTCGGCTGGATTATATTGTGACTCCTTAGACTCCTATATATAGAAAGGAGGTTTTGTCATTTGAATCATCCAAGAATTGTTCATTTATGTAATGTAAAGGAGGTTGCCCCCTTGAAGAGGCTGAATTCTAAGGCATTGATCTATCTTTTCTATCTTTTCTTGACCTGGTTTCATAACATGATATGCTACATTGGCTTCAAAAGGAAATAAGGCATGTTGATAGGTTTCTAATTATATAGGCGTGCCAACAACCAAAAATTATAATTGAAGATTAGCCTTAATAAACCCTCACAAATGATAAATTTATCAATAAGATACACTACATCCTACCAAAGGTGTGGGAATGAAGTTATGTCTACTCCCCTCTACTTATTCCCTATCTTCTTTCCCTCTTGTAAGAATGTGTCCTTCGCTATTAGAATTTCTTTATTAAACCAATGTATCCAAACTTGAGCTAAATTCCCCACCTTTGTGATGACTTCCTCTACAATATCTATCTGCATTCCTCTTGTGATTGATACTTTCTCTATTAAGTTATGTGAAAATTCTAAATAAATGTTTTCAATAAACCCTTTCAGGCTATTGAAATATCCCAACCAACCTATAGTATTAAATATCTTGTAGGCTCTTGGGTTGTATCACAATGCATCAATAGAATCTGATTCATAATGCCTAACAAATCCTCTGACGCCTTTAATTGTTGATATAATATGTTATTTTTGGTGAAACAATCGTCAATGGAATTACTTGTTGGAAGGAGGATGCCAAACTTATAGAATTTTCCAAAAAAAAATTCAATCAAAAGAGTTTTTTTTCCAATGGCATAATTAAAAGGTGATGTAGATAATATAGATGAATTTCATAAGTACTCATGTTGGAATAATGACAATGAGGTGGCATAATGGGAATGATGTGATGAATGTAAATTCTAATCATCCATCATTCTATATTAGAAAATTCGCGGTGAACCATATGAAACAAGAATAGAAATCCATCCCCTAATTAAATTAAAGGTTTTCCTTAGCCGTTGTAATAGGGTGGTCATGTCACACATAATTACCAAGTTTCAAGTAAATAAAAGAGTTTACATGTCATGAGCTTACCAATTATGCCAATGTAGGATAAAATTGATAAAATTGACTTGGCTCGGAGTGCCTGTAGGTAGAGCTCGTGGAAATTTCCCTTAGTTGCCCACCTCCTTTTGATTGTAGTGGAAGTAGTGGTAAAATAACATTAGCCACATCCATTATAACAATACAAAAAGAGAAAATTATCAACAAGTAAGAGTACAATTGTTTGCTAATAACAATTTGTAGTATTAAAAAATCCTTCATAAATAGTTAGCAATTTGATGGTCAACAACAAGATCTCATATTATGTTTCAGCAAGAACATCTAGTTTGTATTAGAAGTGGCACTCAACCCTCATTATAAACAAAAAAATATAGTTTTTATCATAAAAATATACATTTATTCTTAGTGTCAGCAATAATATTCATCCTTTAGTTTTAGAAAACTATGTACAGGTGAGAGAACGAAAAGAACATGAAGTTCTTATGACAAAATAGAATGTGTTGACCACTAGGGAGCTACTTTTTAGTAAACACTTTGTCTAGCCATGCCCGAATTTTTTTTTTCATCAATAACATATTTTATTGGTTTCATTTTTTTTATTTTGATCAAAAACAAAATAAAATAAAATAAATTTAATGGCTAATAGTGAAGGACAATTTTCCATTTCTCCAATTACTTCAATATCTAAGTCTAAGACAATGTCAACAAATAAATCCTTAGGACTTTTCTTATGATACAATTGAAGGTGACTTCAATTAGAAAGAAAATATGTTTACAACCCATCAATGGTTGTTATATTTACAGTCCCATTGTTGAATATTGTATCCAATTTGTAACAATCTAACCACCATATATAAAGATTTCTGTTAAAATACTTAAAAATGGAATCATATAATAGCTCAATCAATGTTATGAAACACATTCATCTTGATGAATCTTCCATTCTACTTGGAAGGTTGTTGTTAAATAATATTAGTGGGTTGTACAACTGCCAAGTGCATCTCTCCAAATTCATTCAATTGATCTAGATGTTGTTTATGTGTTATAGTAAGTTCTAAATTCACCTAAAAAATGGTTCCAAGCATCCTGATTTTAAATTTAACAGGGAAGATAGGATTCTTACCATATATAACTTGACATGGAGAAAATGTTGTGTTATTCCACTCAGTATTTTTGTAAGCCCAAAGTATCTTTGAAAGTATTTACATAAATACCGGTGGTGTCTCACCATAGCTGTTGCAAGAATCACTTAAATCACATTATTAGAACATTCCACTTCTTCATTCACCTATGGATTTTAAAGTGATTTAACTTGGTGATGAATCTTACAATTCCTGACAAGGTTCTCTATTAGTGGGGAAGTGAATTGTTTCCCTCCATCTTTAACTATCTCCTTTGGAACTCCATAAAGAATGAATATTTATTCAAAAAGGAAGTATAAAACAACTTGTCTAGTGGATTTGGTAATTTCTTTGGCTTCAACCCACTTGGTGACATAATATATGCAAACCAAAATACAGGACTTCTACTAAGATGGGAAATTAATTTGTCAATAAAACTAAGAACCATCTCTCAAAAGGCTCTATAACAGTTTGAGGTTGTAGCAACATTTCATCTCATTTTATATGTTAGCCCATTCTATAGAATCTATCACACCCTTGCACATACTTTCTTTCATTATGGAATATCGTAGGCCAAAAATAGCTTATAGGGAGAACTGTGTGACATGTTCTCATATCAACAAATTCTCCACCACAAGGCTAATCATCACAAGCATTTAGAATGCCATGGACTTTGATGTCCCTTACATACCATTTGATCTAATGATCTTGACTAGTATGATAGAGATAACCATCCAACCAAAAATATCAAGCACTTTGGTGAATGATTTTTTTCTTTTCCATAAGATAAATTAGGTGTCAAAGTTTGCTTGTGGAAAGATAATTAGCAATATTTTCATACCATGATGAGTAAGTGGAAACCAAAACAATATATTCATCTTAGAAATATTCCTCAAGAGGAATATTATCGTCTTCTTTAGACATTCAAGAAAGGAAATCACAAAAAACAATATCCTTTTCAGGCTTGTCTAAAATGGTGATATTGAATTCTTGCAGTAACAATAACCACCTATTTACCCTACCATCAGTAAATGTTATGTTCATTAAAAATTGAATACTAGAATGATAAATATGTACAATAACTTGATAACATGTAATATAATTCCTATAATTATTGATATCATGTACAACAAAAAGAAATCAATTTTCTATTACCCTATAATTTAATTCTACAAGGGCCAAATTATTATGGAAATAGTAGATGGAATAGAGCTTACTTCCTTCTTAGTATCACGGTATATCCCCAATGGTTGTATTGGAGGCATCCATCGAAATGTGCAACATCAAGTTCCAGTTCAATCATTGTAATATAGTATTTGTTGTTACAAACCTCTTTGGATCTACAAAATCATTTTTACACTTGTAATTCCATATAGATTATTTATCTTTTAAATATAGGAAAAACAATGGAGATTCAACTTTAGAAAAAAATAATTATAAATCACCTACAATAGACTTGATTCCATAAAAATATACATACCTCTTTCTGCATCTTAGGAGTAGGAATCCTTAAAATTTCCTCAATGTTTATTGGATCAAGTTGTATACCTACAGTAAAGGTATAATATCCTAGCACAATCCTTTTGGTTGTCATCATATGGAACTTTCTACTACTTAAAGAGATATGAGTCTATATGCAATGTCCATGTACCTTTTCAAGGTTATTTAAAGCTTCATCAAACTTATGTCCATATAATGAAAAATCATCGATAAAAATTTCCAAATAGCCATTAAATAGATCAAAAAATATCCTCATCATAGCATCATTAAGGGTTGTTGGTGAATAAAAAAGTCCAAAATGAAGGAATATATAGAAAAATGTAGCCCAAGGAAAGGTGATGTCCATCTTGACTTGATATTTAGTGCAAAATTGGATCTAATTATAACCACTAAACCCATCAAGAAATGAAGAAAAAACTTTTTACTATACAACATGTCACAAACTTGATCAATAAATGGCAATGTAAAAATGGTATTCTGTGTGGTTTTATTAAGATCCCATTGTCAACAAAAACTCTCTACTCTACACTTCTTTTAGCGACAACAAAATCTGGAGATACACATTGATCGTTAGAAATTATATAGACAAAATTTGCATTTAATAAGTTTTGAAGTTTTTCTTTCACAACATCTTTCAAGGCTAGGTTCATTCTTCACTAAGGTTATCACACATGATGAGGAACTTATTTTAAAAAAATTCATTAGTACATAGACTATTCATAATACCCTTCATATCCTTAGATTCCCATCGAAATGTTTCTTTATAGTTTCTCAGCAGTTACCAACTACTCTGTCTGTGTAGGAGATAAATTAGTATTAATATTTAGAGTCTTTGAACGCTCTATTTCACTCAAATACTCTTAGGAATTTGGGAAGTTGTTATATATTCTATCACAATATCATCAATGGAATATTCCCCACTAAATTTATCCACTATAGAGTTCGATAATTAGGACATTAATTGAGTATCAACAAAGGGATAATTAATACAAAGACTTATGGTATCATCCTATATTTAATTATTTTTGAAATCGCAGATAATGCCTCCCTCTAATCGCTAGTCCCATAGTAATCTTGGTAATTTTGTAGAAAAAAATGTTTATATTAATCGATGAAGAAATGGGGGCGCCATTGAGCTCCATAAACTTACATAGTGTTTCTCCCTTATGAGTAGTAGGGAGGAATTTTAAGTTATGGGCATATGTTGTGTAATCCTAGCTCCTAGAGAGGAAATCAAACTCAAAAATAAAAGTGTTTGGATCTTCACTAGTGGTACACACAAAAACTAGAAGTGTTGAAAATGGAATATTCTCCCTTGGATGCTTCTCCTAGACATCTCTAATGGGGAAATTAGAGGTGGAAATTATTTATTTTTCCCCATTTTTCTACTTTAAAATTTGTAGATATTTCCAAACAGGCTAATGTATATATTTTCCCTTGGATGACAAAAGTATTTCAGTGGCTACTCAGGTTGTATCACAACACTTCCTGATCCTAGAACAAAATGGTTTGGAGGTTGTTTCAAACCACTTGCTGAGTTTGGAATATAATGGTCAAGGTGTTGTTTCCCAACGCTTCCTAAGTATAGAATAGAATGGTTAGGAGGTTGTTTCGTTGTACTTAATTCTTGATTTTCCATATCATACAAATTTATGACTCCTTATCCTTATAGAAAGTATTGATACTTTTCCCCTACTGATATAGAGGAATTATAAATCCTCGAGCTTGTTTATAAACTCAAAGGCTTACAATATTATACCTCCCAAATTTCTAGTTCCAACATGGATGATCCTAAATATTTTAACCTATAAGGAATAATTTTACGGAACACTATGTTCCTAGAAATGGTTTTTGGGGAAGATCATTCAACCTAAGCTTTTGAAATCATCTCTTGTATAAATGTTACTCTTCACAGACCTTGATTCTTGTTTACTCCACGTCCTCTTTTACCTATATAGTTAGTATTTTTTGAAGCTCCATTTTTTTGTTCTTCTCTTTTAATTCAATCCTATGTGTCCTAACTCCTTATGAGGTTAATCCCTCTTCATTTTGTTGAAGTGATGCAAAAGTTCATACATCTCATCTTACCACCCTATCACCCAAAAGGTAAGAACACATCTAACACACTTATTAATAGTGCATCAAAGAAACAATGGTAGTCACACTTATGAATCTATGATAACCTCTCTAACAATGGTGTTGAAATTTTGGTCAAATTAATTTTCTTTTAATTAGGATGAATTAATTACACACATACATAATTTATCAACCAAGGTGGGTATTTTATTCAAGGTTAGGATGGAAAGTATATGTAGGTAGAAATAATTAACTAACACTATTTAACTCAAAACTCTCTAATATCATGACACATAATAAAAACTCAAGTCGTTGTAATTTCTTACTCTTAGCATACTAAAATTATTAATGTCACAATTCAACACTCCTAACACTACGCACAAAATTTTGAAATGAAAAACACTCTTGTAAAATAAATATCACTCAACCACTCAAAATCACACTTGTAAAAAAGGAAATAACATTCCTTGAAAATTTTATAGAGAGAATTCAAATAAAACCCCACATAATCAATAAAGAGAAACAAGTGAAATCTACTTCTCTTTTGATTGACAATACTTCTACAAATAAATTGGCCCAGAATAAAAAGTGCCATAGTTAAGCCAAACACATGAATACAAAGTATAAATTGATTTTAAATCATGTAGAGACCAAGAATAATAACCTATGACATCGTTCCACAAATGAGAAAATTGCAAACATCTACACTAAAGCAGTTGGAAGAGAAATAATTTAAATATCTAGAATGATGCTTGGACTCACAAACACACCTTCTATTTAAACGAAAGATTTTAGACAACTAATCCTTAGGGGTTGGGCATGATTACATAAATATGTAAACAAAGGAAATCAATCAGTTAGTATACGAAAATACCTAGGAATTAGAATCCAAAGCTCATCATTATAGATGTATATAATGATATTCATATAAATAGAAAACATACATTGGGAGTTACCTTCCATGCCTAACAATATTTATAGAGAACCTTCGCATACATTTTTCTTAGGGATAGTCATATCAAATTCTAACTCACTATCCATTAAAAAATTTAATGGAAGTGAGTATAAATTTTCAAACTTTTTCCTAAGTTGCAGAATCCCCTTGTGTAATGAACCTAATTTTGCACCAAATTTATTTATTTATTGATGAATTCACACTTTTTCGTAAACATTTATATAATTTATATTGTGTTAAGAGCTCTCACCTCTTGTCATAAACTTGTTACACCTAATCCTCCACTTCCATACTTAGCCATGTTATTATTTGTGGAATTAATGACAAGACCCACTTAACTATACTTAGCGATGCAAATTATTTGTGCAATTAATGGAAAGACCTACTTAACAATGGGGCGATGTTTTAATGGTGGGTAAGTGCTATACAGGGGTTAATGATACTTAGGTTATAGTCATTGTGACACCTATTGATTCTTTTTACATGGTCATGGTGTACATTAAACATCGTATCACAGACCCAACTGTGGCATACTATCCCACTGTACTTTGTGTTCACACTATCCCACCGCACTTCATATTCATTTATTCTTACTGGACTGGACATTGGACACCCATTACCTGGGTACACAAACAAACTTCTCATTAATTGAAAAACAATTAACAGTCCCGATATGTTCCCCTAGATGTACATTTCAGATTTCCTCCATCAACCCTACTCTCTTTTGTCTACCTGCTTAACTATTTACAATTTACCTCTAGGTTCTTCAGCGTAAAAATGGAGGTAAGGGGACTTCCACCTTTGAAACGATGTGCCTTCAAGTATAAATGGAGGGGAGAGGGTTCGACCTCAAGAATTAATGTTCTTCCTCTATTAGGCAACGACTCTTGACAAAGTAGGAAACTCTTACAATGAGATATTTTCTTTTTTATTTATTTATCCTTTCATATTTCTCCTTCTTAAAAGGTTAACATTGATCCCTGGTTAATGAATGGTGAGCACTAGTATTGCAACAGGAATGCTGCAAATCTTGGGGCTTCCTACTTTACTTTTATCAACCCGGTAGTTCATAGCAAACTTGGAAGTGACAGTGTTGTATGCACAAGTACTAGCTCTTACTGTAGGCTGTCACTTGGTTAGCTGGCGCAAGTTCACTAGGAGCTCAAGCCAACTTCTATGCATTCTCAGAAGAAGATTTTAGCTGCGGTGAAAGAAAGCTAACTCTAAAGAGGCTATTCTACTTGCAAAAAGAGAAAAAAGACTGGAGTGTAACGCAAACCCTAGCAAACCCTAATTCTTCCAACTAACCCTACTTTTGCATAAAAAGAGATGAAAATTAATGGAATGAGTGCCATTGACTACTGAGAAGGTAGATTATATATATTCAATCTACTTCTAAAATGAAATGAGAAAAAAACATCTTTTTGGGTTTCTTATATATTTTATGTGAAATTGCTATGCTTGTAATTTATCTATTTGTGGTTATGGCAAAGATTTGGAGGCAATGGAAGGTGACCTTGGGGTTTGCAAAGGTGTAGGAATGTTTGGGGGAGTTTGAAGAAGCCTCTAGTAACCTTTTGGAGACTTCCTCTACAACCAGACATCAAATAGTCACTTTCAGGAAATTCTACAAGGGGTTGCAGGGGATCTACAAGAGGATCTACAGGAGGACCTATAGAAGGATGTTGAGAGCTATTTCTAGAGGTTTTAAAGGTGGAAAAATGGTGGGAAATGGTAGATGAATATTAGGTGGAGGTTTCAAGGTGTCTGAAGCTCATCAAGGGTGATTAGGAAAGAAAATGGTGGTTGGATTTGTTCAAGAGGCAAGAGGAAAGCTTATGAGGAAAATGCAGAAATTAGGGCAGATTGGTGAAGGGCTGTGAATGACTCATGAAACCTATGAGAAAATAGATGATGATGGCTACTTTATTGATGTATTATTATCAGCGGTGTGCTGTAATAGAGCTACAAGTCAAAATACCAAAATTGAGCAAGAAAGGAACTAGTTGTACCAAAAGAACAAAACTATCTCTTATGTTAACCTAAATTCTGACCTAGAAGATTAAAATGTTGAACAATTTTATATGAACAGGAAAGCATGTAAAGCGAATTATTGCAAAAACATAAATGAGAATGTAAAAATGGATCTGAAGCAAAACATTAACCTTTGAACTAAACTATAACACTAGAAATTGCATGGGGAAAGCAAGATTGTGTTTTTATTGGCAACAAGCAGATCTTGACCTCAATTCATGGTCCCCAAAGGAAGAAAGGGGGTCAAGCTCTTTTGATGGCCTTTTTGTATCTTTATCTTACCACTATTTAGCCTAATTTAGCAACTGAAATGGAAACAACTATATAAACCAAAAAAAGCAACCTCTTCTAACCAAGAGAAAATGAATCTATTTAGCAGAAATTAATTCATGAACTGAAGAAAAAACATATATGTACAAAGAAAGAGATGTTGGGTAGCTTGTGTTGGGCCCTAACTCAAGAGCTTTAGCCCTATAAAAGAAATCAGTGTTATCTCAGGAGATATTTGATCTCCATTATGAAAAATAATAGTCACATTACATAAACTGTCACAAGAGTAAGCTCGAAAATGAGTTGAGCAATAACTGCAACAAAAGCGTGAAAAATTGACTAATAACCAACTAAAATACTGAGCACCTAAGCCCTCCTATTTATATAATTGGAGCATCCAATAGCTCTCCTGAAATCAAGGAGGCTCGGCTCCCAAGACTAGAGATAGACAATAGTTCTTCTTCACTTGCTTGGTTGCACCTTTGATGCATCAATGCGGCTGCTTGTGCTCTGAGTTTCCTGAAGGAGTATTCAAGGTAGGGAGTCATAAATGAGGGAAACACCCTCATACAATACCTCTCCCTTGTTTTTCTTGAATATTGGTTGCCAAATGCTCGTTAATCCTTTGACATTGTTCCAAAATTGACCAAAAATTTGCATAAAGCACACATTAGGCTTCATGGCATAATGACTAACCCAATTCACTCTATTAGCATAAATATAATAAAAAACATGCAATAAACTAATGAGAATGGTGGATTAAGCTAAGTTAGGAGGCCAAATGAGCCCATATAATTACCCATTTATGGGGCTCATCATCACCCCCCCACTGAATGGGTTTCTCATCCTTTGAGAAACTAGTCTATCTCCTCATCCTTGATGGCCCTGATGGATTCCCTGACATCCCATGCTTCTGATGTGATATCTTCCTCCTTATCATGGAATCCCACCTTTCTATCCACCTCTTCCGATTGTTTTTGTTCTTATTCTTCTTTTACACCTTCCATTAATCCTAGCAGCAGTGGATGATTGAATTTGAGGACTATCCAATTGGCCTTCAAACATTGCATAAAGTACTTATATAGTGGCACTCTCCTTAAGGCTTTTTTTATCCTGTTTGGGGAGTGAAACTCCCTGATTTGTAGGCTATGTGGAAATGTGTTCCACCTTCTCATCCAGGCATAAATGTAGTCATCTCCTAACAATCTCTCCATGTCCTCAAAATGTGAAATAGCTTGGGCCTGCTCATTGATATACTTAGGGACACCTTAAGGATTATTTGCAAGGTGTTGGTGGGCACTGATGAGAGCCATGGGGTCTGCTAGTTCAGCTCGGATCATTAAAGGTTCATTTAGCTCTTTTTCCATTAATTTCTTGATTTTGGTTGCACTTTTCTCCTCATCACTCATCCAAGATGCCATGGCCATCAGCTGCAAGTCTCGTAACCCAATATTGGGGTCCCATAGGTTCATATCAGTAAGGGCCATGTTATGTAAATAAAACTCTGCCAACTTCATCTTGTCCTCTACTAAACTATGGTCACATAAATCTATGAATTTTCCATAATCCTGAAAAGGTATGGTGCCTCTCCGGTCTAGAGTCTTGATCTTGAACTAGAGCCACTGATCTTTGAGGTATACTCCATATGATTTGGTCGCTTGCCTACACTAAAGTGCCTCCATAGCCCAGCTAGCCATGAATGCTAACTGGGTTTCCCTTTCTTGTAGCTATTTTCTCAACATTTTAGTCTCTACCTAGGTGTCCCTTTCTTGCAGTTGTTTTCTTAACATTTTAGCTTCTACCGAGGTTCCATTTTCTTGCAGCTATTTTCTTAACATTTCATTCTCTGCTTCTAAGTGAGATATTTTGATTGCTTCTGCATGTTTTACAATGGCTAGATCTCTACCCATCTCTCTAAGCTTACTCTCCATGTGGAAAATGTTTTCCACCCCTTTGGACTTTCCAATTTGCATCCATTTGTGGCTCCTTACTCTTTCTTTTTCCAGCTCAAAGAAAAGAGGGACTACAAACTTCTGTGGGATGATTGTCCCTCCTTCCATAAGGTTGTAATGAGAGCATAAACTAGGCTATGGGTTAGGTTTTGGTGTCCCTGCTACTTCATCCTTCCCCTTGGTCTGCTCTTCTGCCCTTTTCTCAAGTTCCTCTGTCTCCTCTAGCTTTGTCAACATCTCCTATAGAGTGGTATGTGCCTCTTGTAGGACAGTTTTGGAGTCCTGTAGTTTTACCCTCTCCCTCCAAGTGGAAGATCTAGGGCTTCCTCTTTCATAGGTGATGGGGGTTCTGGATGGATATTCCTCCTTTTAGGCAGTAGGAGAATCTTCAATGGTGATAGGTTCTTTTGAGGGTGGCTCTGGCTTCCCTATTTTTATCTTGGTGCTTTTTTGATCCTTGAAATACATGGATGGTTGCCTTTTTCTCTTTGGTTTTGGCTTAACTGGGGTGCTGAGAGTGGCAAGAATAGCTACTGCCTCCCTTTCTAGTGTTTCAGGAGACACTTCTGCCTTCTTTGCTTCTGCTTCTTTTTCTTTTGTCTTTTCTGCCATTGCAGGTTTTGTTTCTTCTATCCCTATTTTAATTTCCTCCTCTTCTTGTTTAGTTTCTGCCCTCTCTGTTGTAGTCTTTGTCTTCACTGATTTAGTCTTTTTCCTTTCTATTGTAGTCATTTTTCCTCCTGCCCTAGGTCCCTTCTTCTTCTTTTTTGTGGTCTTATCCTTCTCGGTTTCAAGTTTTTCTTCCTATGTTTGGGTTTCTTCCTCCCTTGTTTTAGGTTCCTCTTTCTCTGTTTGTGTTTTCTCTTCCTCTTCTTTGGTTTCCTCCTCGTCTTCCCCTTTTTTCCTTCTCCTTCACTTTCATATGGATGGAGGTCATATGTGAGGGCTTTTACATCATCTTCCCTTGTCATATTTCTAAAAATCTCCCAGGCTATGGGTATTGTGAAGGTGTGGAGGGCCTCTTCCACTAGCAGTTTAATTAGCCCATGGTGGGCCAACTAGTCTAGAACTCCTGCCTTCAATTTGATGTTGGAATCTATTAGAGACTAGAGGAGAAAATAGGTAATACTAAATTTTTGGGGTGCAGGAAGATCCATGCCATATCTTAACTCATGCAAAAGTCTGAAATGGTACCCATAAAACATCTAGTACCTTCTTTCATAGGAGATGCATTTGATAATCTGATAATTGACCTCATCCAAGGGGTAAGGTATGCTTGTTCTCCTAATGCCGTATTTGTCCTCTACGGGATGCTCATCTGGCTAGAAGAAGGTTTTCTTGGCAACTTGACCTAGTGGTTTTTCCTCCTTGCTCCAGTGTAGTCCAAGTGGGAGACTGGTAACCCTACTGATGAAATCTGGGGTGATTTCCATGGTGAGACCCATGAAACTAACAGTGGCGTGGGTTTTTGAATGAGGTCTCAAGGACATGGCAAACTCCTCCATTATTTCTTCATCATACCCACGAAGTTTTTCAAAGAATGGCATCCAATTGGCTGTGGTAAAAAGGGCTACTACCTCGGTGTGTTCATGTAGCCTGGTTGAGTTTAGAGGTTCCTTCAAAATAAATCCTCCTGTCATTATGTTTAGACTCTTTTGAATGCCTCAGGTGGAGAAGGAGACAACAATTTTCAAAAACCAGGAAACAGAGGAAAAAAACTGTATTTTTCTTTAAGAAACAGACGGAATTTTTAATGCAATTTCTCTTTCTTTTAGGCTTAATTCTCCTTAAAATTACATCACTCCTTGTATATGTGAGTACCAAGGTGCAGAAGGAGACAAAACTTGATAAACAGAGAAGAAACAAAAAAAATGTTTTTTTCTTAAGAAGAAGAGCTTTTGAATGCAATTCCTCTTCATTTTCAAGCTCAATTCCTTCTTAAAATCACATGACCCCTAGTATATATGAAAATACAAAGTGGGTTTGCACCGAGCCTACCTCTTCGAGCTGGAATTTGAATGAAAATCCCATTTTTTCTTCTGCAAGACTGCTCACTAGTCCTCCTATAGAAAGGGCTCCTGTAGGACCTGTTACTGCTCCTGTAGAACCCGATAATGTTACTATAGAAGCCGATAAGTGGAGGAGTTCTGAAAATGACAAAGAGTGATGGTTTTGAGGCTCTAGTGGTGGTAGGGAGCTCACTGTATTCAAGGGCATGACAATAAAAATGGAAACAAAGGTGGTGAATAAGCTCAAGAGAGCATGCTTATGCTTACAGGAGAGGTTTCTAGCGACGAGTTGAGGTGGCGAAAGGGTATGTTACCATTAGTCAGGTTGTTGGTCCCCAATGCAATGTCATCATGAAAATTTACGCTTTCTACATACAATCACTTCCCATCATTGGCATTGGAGTTCAAAACATCCGCCACTACCTGTCTTTTTAAATTTCTTTGTGAGTTGACTAGACACACGTGCAGTGTGATCTCTGGATGAGCGCGATCAAACTATACGAGGGTGGCCAGTTAACTGGCCACCTTCGTGGTTTAATCCCAACCATTTCATTTGTTTATGTAGTTTTGAATCATACAGATGCAATAGAGGAACGGGTTTAGACACTTACCTGCAAGTCGAAATGTTCGTGCTATAGTGTTGCATGGCTTTGTTGCTACTGCATGCTTAGCCTCTGGTGCTGCATATTCATATTCCTGCTACCATATGATTATGCCTTCTTGATATGTGTCTTAGTTGCTTTGTTCGGGTGCCTCTTTAATGGATATTGCTTCAGACATCTTCTGCATACCTGTGGCTGCACCTATTCTACTGTCGGAGCTCGATTTTTAAAGGGATAAACTACTACAGGAGTCCTACAGGAGCTCCTATAGCTACTTCTCCCCCTATGATTTTTAGTTGACGCTTATATAGGGGATGTGAGGATGCTTCTTGAAGAATCTGATGGTAATGGAGAAGCATCTGGTAGGTTGTAGGTGAGTTGTAGGGGTGCTATTTTTTATTTCCTCGATTTTTTTTTGAGAAACAAGTTTCTGTGTTTTATTTGTACGAAGGAAATAAATAATTGGAAATGAGGTGGTGTAGGTGTGGGATGGAGGGTTAGGATGGTGGATGGTTGTAGGATGGCCTACAGGCTTTCTGTGAAAATTCCCAGCTCTTCAATCATTTTTATCTTTTTTTCGAGCTCTTTGTGATTTCTACAGGAGCCTCCTGTAGAACACACAGGGCTTCCTATAGGATGCACAGTCTTTAGAAAAAATACCAAGAGATGGAAAGAAAAAATCAAAGACGATGGAGAAGAGTCTAGAGGATGTGTAATAGACTTGGTGGCATGTCCCCTTGCTTCCTAGGGTCCATCTATGACCTGCAATGCACTCAAAAATTCAATTTTCTTTTTCTATCTTTATTTTTTAAGACAACTAAGGTGCCTTAAGGAGGTTTTCACCCTACTTGCCTACCCTGGGCGCCTCCAAGAGAGCTTTTCACCCAGGGATTTTTATTCTCTTTTTTTTTTCTTTTGTCATCACTTGGCTGCTTCAAAAGAGGTTTTTAGCCTAATGATGGGACTCAAGTGCCTCATAGAGGTTTTCACTAGAGCCCTTACTATTATTATTTATTTTTTTGTTTTTTTATTGAGTGGGTGAAGTGGAGGCAGTGACTTGCTCCACTACCAACATTGTTTTACTCAGATCTTCAATAAATTCTTGCTTGGAGAGGGGTCTTTTGTATATTTTCAACCTATGCCCATTGAAAAGCATGGGGGTGGCTTCCTCATTAATTGTCTTAATCAGAACTGAACCATTGTAATTGCACTTTTCTACTATGTACGATCCCAACCATCTTGTCCTTAGTTTGCCCATGAAATATTTATATCTTGAGTCATACAACAGCACACAATCTCCTTCTTGGAATTACTTCTCCTTGATGTTTTTTTCATGCCATATCTTCCTCTGAAGCTCGATTACTTCTCTGTGGAGAAGGGCCTGCAATCTTTGTTCACCTAATCCATTTAGCTAGAGTAACATTTCCCTTTGTGCATGGTTGAGATCTAGGTCTAGCTGAGCTGCCATCCTTAGTGTATTGTATTCAAATTATATTAACAAAAAAGCCTTCTTCCCATAGACCAGTTCATAGGGTGTGAACCATGTTTTGGTCTTCCATGTGGTGTTATAGGCCTAGGTGGCCTCAACCAATCGATCTACCCAATATTTCCTACTGTTGCTCACTACCTTAGTCAAAATTCCCTCTAAATCTCTATTAGCAACTTCCACTTGTCCATTGGCTTTTGGATGGTAGGTGGTTGAGGTCCTGTGCTTGATTTTATGATGTGTGAGCAGGTCTTCAATCAGATTGGAGGTGAACTGACTACCTTGATCTGTAACCAGTTCTGTTGGATACCCAAACTTATAGAATATGTTCTCTCTTAAAAAATCAGCTACTTTTTCTTCTGTTGTTTCCTTGATTGCCTTTGTCTCTGCCCATTTTGTTAGATAATTGGTGCACATAATGATGTATTGTTTCTGGTTTGAAGGAGGGTTGATAGGACCCACAAAGTCCATATCCCACTTCTCAAATGGCTCAAAAGTCACTTGAGGTTGTGGGGGCATCTCATCCTTTGGAGTAGGTTTCCCCATCCTTTGGCACCGATCACATTGACTGATATATCTCCTCACATCTTGATGAAGAGTGGGCCATTAGTATCCAGCTTGCAACATTTTGAAGGCAGTCCTCTTTGCTGCAAAATGGCCTCCACAAGGCCCATCATGGCAAGTGAGGAGAATTACAAAAACTTCTTCCTCCCTGACAAATTGTCTCAAAATCTGATCTGGGCCAAGTCTGAAGAGAAGGTTTCCCCCAACCCAAGTGAAAAAGGCACTTTTCCTCACGACCTTGCTCTTCTCCTTTGAGGATAGGTGTGGTGGAAACTATGTTGAAACCAAGTAATTTGCTATATCAAAAAACCATGGAGAGAGTATTGAGATAGAAAATAGGTGTTCATTTGGCATTTGATCATCCACCATTCTTTCTTCACCTGTAGGAAAATTTACTCTAGAAAAAAAGTCAACAACAACATTTTCCTTACTAGGCTTATCAACAATGGCTAAATCAAATTGCTGCAATAAAAGCAGCCACCTAATGATGTGATTATTTACATCTGATTTGTTCATTAAATACCTAATTACAACATGATCAATGTGTACGAAGCTCTGATAGCCTGTGGTGTAATGTCTAAATTTATTTAAGGAATGGACTACAACTAGGAATTCCTTCTCGGTTACATTACAGTTTAACTCTGCCTTTGACAAGTTTTTACTTATAAAGCATGTGGCATAAGATAGCTTCTCATCAACTTGCCCTAAGGCTACTCCTATTTCTTTGCTCGAGGCATCTGTGTGAATGTGGAAAGGTAGGGCCTAGTTTGTGCCTCTCAAAATTGGGGCATTCACAAGTTTACTTTTAAAGGTATCTAGGGCTTCTCGATAGTTGTCAGTCCATACGAACTCAACATCTTTCCCTAAAATACCAAACAATGGAGAGGCTAGCTTACTGAAATCATTAATGGATCTTCTATAATATCCTGCTAAGCCTAGGAAACTTTGGACATCTCTCACTTTTTGAGGAGGTGGGACCCTTTGGATGATGGCAATTTTTTTCAGGTCCACCTATAATCCTTGCTGACATATTGCATGACCTAGTATGGTCCCTTTAGTCACCAAGAGTTCACATTTTTCTAGATTGAGGGACAGATTCATTTCAATAAACTTGTCCAAAACTTTTCCCAAGTTAGATAAAGCTTCCTGAAAGTTAGAACCATAAGGAGTAAAATCATCCATATATATTTCCACTACATCATGAACCAGTTTAGAGAATGTACTCAATACTACTCTCTCGAAAGTGGGGGAAGAATTGCACAAACCAAAAGGAAGGACCCGATATGCAAAGGTACCCCAACGATAAGTGAAAGTGGTCTTATCTTGGTCTTCCAAGCTGATTTGGATCTAATTATACCTGCTGAACCCATCTAAGAAGGAGAAAAACTTTTTCCCCGCTAGACCATCTAACACTTGATCTATGAAAGGAAGAGGAAAATGGTCCTTCTTAGTGTCCTTGTTTAGTTCCCGATAATCGACATAGATTCCACTTACCATTTTTATTTGGCACTATCACCAAAGGAGAGACCCATTCACTGTCATAGATGGGGTAGATGAATCCTGCATCCAGTAACTTTTGCAATTCTTCCTTGACAATGTCTTTAAGGGCTGGATTCATGCTCCTTTGAGGCTACCTGATTGGTTTTCAATCTTCCTGAATGAAAATTTGATGAGTACAGACTAAAGGGTGCACTCCCTTTATCTCATTATAGCTCAAGGCAAAGGCATCCAAATGGGTTCTCAATAAGTTACACAATTCCTTCTTCTTAGAGGTGGATAGCGATGAGTTGATTTTCAAGGTTCTTTCTTGGCCAAACTCTATATTCTTAACTCGAAGAGAGGTCGGGTCAGCCACATAGAAATTAGCTAAAGGTTTGTGTTGGGTTTCTTTCACTAGCTCTTCTAATGGCAACATATTGGGGGGTGGATTCTAAATTAAGTTTTCAAAGATATCATCCTCAGTTTGTGGTTTTCCCCTGTGGCATTTTCTACTGTGCATAGTGGTGCAAAATAGACTTCATCCTCATCTTCCTTGTCCAACCAGAGAGGTAGATCATGTTCTAGAAAAGGTTGGGTAGGAAGGTATAGGATGGGCTACTTGGACATATGCCCATTCTTGATTGTCATGTTCCTAGCTCGACAACTGATGTAGGCATCTGCAGTAGCCAACACAGGGCTTCCTAGGATGAGAGGATACCTAGTGAGCTTTTCCTTCAGCTGGATAACCAGGAAATCAATAGGGTACTCCAAAGAATCAATGGAGACCATTACATCTTCGACAATCCCTTCAGCGATCACTGTGGAGCGGTTTGCTAATTGCAATACTATTGTAGCCTTTCTCAGGGAGCCCTGGAGGTTGAGCTTGAGGATAGTGTCCTTGGTAATCACATTAATGGTAGCCCTCAGATCAATCAGGGTATAGGGGATCATGGTTCCATTGATGTGGACATTAACTACTAGGCTTTTAGGGTCTAGATACTTCAAAAATATTACCTGCCCCAACATCAGGTCGAACAGTTGTCCTATGATATTAATGGTTAGAGCATCTCTCTTGTGCGTACCTAGATGCCTGAAGCACTTCTCTTTGATCATCTTGTTGTATATAGGCACATCCCTTATGGCTTGGAGAAGTGGTATCTTTACACATAATTGTTTCAATTCTCCCAAAAGTTTAATTTCTTCTAGGGTAGGTTGGGTTGTTCTGGATAATCTCTCTGGAAATGGTGGAGTTGCTTTCGGTTCACTTTCCTCTTTATCTTCCTCATCCTCCTTAGTGGGAGGTTGTTTATCTAGGAGAAACTTCCCAGAATGTAGGTTAATCTTCTGAATCTCCATAGCATAGGTTGGGCACGATGGTTCTGCAATATATACTTGTTGAGCCTGTCTGTTATTTGAGTTCAAGTTCGGTTGAGCAGGAATTTTGGGTTGCCTTGGTGGAGCAGGAGGTAATGGTTGTGGTTGCGCAGGTGGTGGAGACAAAAGAGTGGGAGGAGAGATGTAATGGGGCCTCCACCCGTGATGAGGTGCATTCCAAAAAGGTTGTGGCTGAGCATAGGAGTGAAATGAATGAAAAGTTGGTTGAGCATGATGTTGAGATGGATATGACCAAGGAGGAGGTGTGGACCAAGAAGGATGAGCAGGGGAGCCCCAAGAAGGCATGGAAGTGGCTTGATTGGGGTTGTGGTATGCTTGGGATGTCCCTTGCATTCCCTGCTAGTAAGGTCTAAGTCCATGCGGCCTCCTTTTGTTAATGAAATAGAGTGGTTTAGTGGCTCCTTCGGCCCCTTGGTATACATCTTTAAGTCTGGGCAAGGAAGGGCACTTATTTGTGGGATGATCTTCTTCATAGACTAAACACACCTCTATAGAGTTCAATGGGCATTCATTCTTAGGATGCCTTATGGTGCACGTAGGACAAAAAATGACCAAACCCCTCTCTAAATCCTCTTGTTTCCTTTTGACATGCAAGGTATCCATTTGCATGGCAAGAGTCTGCAGCATCTCACTCATGAAATCTTCCAGCATGTTTCCAAATTCACCTTTGAGTGATGAACTAGACGAGGAGGTACTAGCCATGGGTTGACTCCCCCTACCTCTCTTTTTGGCTGCCCTAGAATGGTTTCTAAAGATATTCTTGATGTCTTCATAAGGTAGTTGGTAGATGTCTCCCCCAGCCAGTAAATGGAGGGTGTCTAGAAGGTCTTCCAGAATTCCCCTGAGCACGACCAACTTTAGAGATTCGAGGTCAAGTGTGCATGTGGCCCTTTTATAACTAAGCTAGAATCTCTCTTCATAATCCTCCAAGGATTCATCACTTCCCATGGTCATTCAGAATATTTATTCCTCGGTGTCCTTTGACCTACAATAGTCCCAATATTTGTTATTAAAGGCTTGCTACATCTGAGCACAAGTTGTGATGTTGTTGCCAGGTAACCCAATGAACCAGTACAATGATGCATCCTTGACGGTAGAAGGAAATAGTTTCAACTTCTGCTCGTCTTCTGCATATTCATAGGTTCAACAGATAACAACAAACTCGAATAGGAAGGTGTCGAGATGTTTTGTAGTTAATCCATTGAAGTGAGGTAGGGATGAAGAGCTTATGTTCTTCATTTTAGTGTCTCCATTGGTCTCTCAGATGGGAAAGGCACCCTCTACTCTTTCTCCATTCTCCCTAGCATTTCTGTTTTTAGCCATTGTCTCAAGAGAGATGGTTTCTTCCTCTTCTTCTCCTATAGGTTCAAATATTTCAGGTTGTTCTCCTAAAGGATTTTCTAGATCACTACCACTGAATAATAGAGAAGGGTGGCTTTGTGATGTGGTGGGGGTGTTGGGTAGAGAAGAACTAATCTGCTTTTGTTGAAATTGAAATTGCAGAATTGAAAGGGATAATCTACTTTTGCTAAAATCAAAATTGTAGAATTGAAATGAAAGCAAGGAAATCCAGAATTTAAAAGAAACAACTACTCTACTTTTTCTGAAATGAGCTACTTGGTAGGATGTTGCAGTAGAAAATAGAAGAAAAGTGGTAATTACAAAATACTCTCATGCTTCCATGGTAACAGCTCCAAAAAGTGGTGAGCACCAGTATTGCAGTAGGAATGCTACAACTCCTGGATCTTCCTACTTTACCTTTATCAACCCAGTAGTTCATAGCAAACATGGAAGCGATGGTGCTGTATGCACAAGTACTAGCTCTTATTGCAAGCTGTCACTTGGTCAGTTGGCGCAAGTTTGGTAGGAGCTCAAGCCAACTTATATGAATTCTCAAAAGAATCTTTTAGCTGTGATGAAAGAGAGCTAACTCTAAAGAGGCTATTCTACTTGCAGAAAGAGAAAAATACTGGAGTGTAATGCAAACACTAGCATTCTTCCAACTAACCCTACTTTTGCAGAAAAAGAGATGAAAACTGATGAACTGAGTGCCATTGACTACTGAGAAAGTAAAATACATATATTCAATATACTTTTGAAAGGAAATGAGAAAAAAACATCTTGTTGGGTTTTTTATGTATTTTATGTGAAATTGTTATGCTTGTAATTTATCTGTTTATGGTTGTGGCAGAGATTTGGCAGCGATGGAAGGAAACCTTAGGGTTTGCAAAGGTGTAGGAAGGTGTGGGGGAGTCCCAAGAAGCCTCTAGTATCCTTCTGGAGACTTCCTCTACAACCAGACTTCAAAAGGTTACTTTCAGGAAATTCTACAAGAGGCTGCAGGGGATCTACAAGAGGATCTACAGGAGGATCTACAGGAGGATGCCGAGAGCTATTTTTAGAGGTTTTGAAGGTGGAAAAATGGTGGGAAAGGGTAGCTAAAGATTAGAGGGAGATGTTAAGGTGTCTTAAGCTCATCAAGGGTGATTAGGAAAGAAAATGATGGTTGGAATTGCTTAAGAGGCAAGAGGAAAGCTTATAAGGAAAATGCATAAATTAGGGCAGATTCGTGAATGGCTGTCAATGACTTGTGAAACCTATGAGAAAAGAGATGATGATGGCTACTTTATTGATGCATTATAAGTAGAGGTGTGTTTTGAGAGAGCTGCAAGTCAAAATACTGAAATTGAGCAAGAAAAGAACTAGTTGTACCAAAAGAACATAACTATCTCTTATGTTAACCTAAATTCTGACCTAGAAGATTAAAATGCTCAACATTGCTATATGAATAGGAAAGCACGTAAAGAGGCTTATTGCAAAAAAATAAATGAGCATGGAAAAATGGATCTGGAGCAAAACATTAACCTCTGAACCAAACTATAACACTAGAAATTGCATGGAGAAAGAAAAACTATGATTTTAGTGGCAGAAAGTAGACCTTGACCTCAATTTATGTTCCCCAAAGGAGGAAAGGGGGTCAACATCTGTTGATGGACTTTTTGTATCTTTATCTTATCAGTATTTAACCTACTTCAGTAACTGAAATGGAAATAACTATGTAAACCAACAGAAGCAACCTATTCTAACCAAGAGAAAATGAATCTATCTAACATAAATTAATTAATGAACTGAAGCAAAAACATGTAAGTACAAAGAAAGAGGTGTTGGGAAACATGGTTTGAGCCCTAACCAAAGAGCTTCAGCCCTCTAAAATAAATCAGTGCTGGCTCAGAAAATATTTCATCTCCATTATAAAAAATAATAGTCACATTACATAAATTGTCACAAGAGTAAGCTCGAAAATGAGGTGAGCAAGAACTACAACAAAAGTGTGAGAATTTGACTAACAACCAGCTAAAATATTGAGCACCTAGGCCCTCCTATTTATACAACTGGAGCCTCCAATAGCTTTCCTAAAATCAAGGAGGCTCAGCTCCCAAGACTAGAGATAGCTAGTAGTTCTTCTTCACTTGCTCAGTTGCCCCTTTGATGCATCAATGTGGCTACTTGTGCTCTGATTTTCCTAAAGGAGGATTTGAGGTAGGGAGTCATAAATGAGGGCAACGCCCTCCTACAAATCCTCTCCCTCGTTTTCCTCAAATATTGGCTGCCAAATGCTCATTAATCCTTTGGCTTTGTCCCAAAATTGACCAAAAATCTGCATAAAGCACACATTAGGCTTCATGGCATAATTACTAACCCAATTCACTCTATTAGCATAAATATAATAAAATACATGCAATAAACTAATGAAAATGGTGGATTAAGCTGAGTTAGGAGGCCAAATGAGCCCATATAATTACCCATTTCTAGGGCTCATCAATGATCGCTACTTATTTCTTTACTGATAGTAGAATACATGAGTTTTCTCCACCAACACGCCTCCATTGGATAAGGACTGCCTCAGACTCAAGTGAGTCCTCCCTTAGACAGTTAGGGTAATGCTTTCCTATTATTTACTTTCTATCTTCTTTTTTGATTAACGTTCCAAATTATTTTAGTGTAATTCCTCGTGCAGGTATTATGGTGGTGCAAGGGTCGCACAGACTCTACAGGTAAACCCTCTTACCCACTACTTCTCTCATGACCGAATTACTATTACTTCATCAATAGCTAGTTTCAATTTATATAAATTTATTGATGCTATATTTCTTTCTATCCCAGGTACACCCATCCCAATGATCCTATAATACCAATGCATAGTCTTTCAACCTCTAATCCTCATGGATTGTCTATTGAACAAGCTGGTCCTCTTCGTTGAGCTAAGTCTCACTGCTTATGGATTTAAACTAATTTTTTTCACTCTGTGACACGCATAGCTTGATGTGGCCATAACCTAAAGAAGATGACTTGGCTCTTAGACTTCCTAATTAGCTTAGTTGCTATTCCATTCTTGTTTTTCTACTTTTGTTGGTTTCCTAACTAAAGGATTCCACGAATTAGCCAAATGTATAGAGCTATTGAAAGGGCACCGAGATTTCTCTGGTCTTCCCTTAATTTTTTTTTTGGGTTAGACATTGAGAGGGTAATCTCTACCCTGGATTTGTGAAATTTGATTTGTTCCACCTTTATTAGATATATCATTCTTATAAACCTTTAGATTATTCAGTCGTTTATGGTTTAACTATGCTATATTTAATTTGGGTATAAATTTTTGCAACATGTATGGTCTTAGATTCTTGCAACCATGTTAAGGTTTATCTATGATATATTTCTATTTCGGTGTATGTTCTACTGGTGATCTTGTTTCTGATCTAAATTTTTTTTCGATTCACCTTTTATTATACAACTATATCTCACTGTCTTAAGACATTTGGTTTATATTATAGCAGCCACTGCAGTTTTTTTTTCACTTAGAAATAATATAGTTTTCTTCTACAGTTTTCTGTTAGTAGTTTCTATAGATTCCTTGATGTTTCCTTCTTCAATTATTAAATGGAGTCTATTGTATTTAGATTCTCATAATAATGAAAAATTAGACTGTGACTATAGAGTACTAAATCCTAAAATTATTCATTCATTTATATATCCGGGTATGCCCTCAAATCTCAGTTCAGGTCCTCGTTTCATTTATGTATATATATATACGAATTGTATATATGATATTAATGTTTTTTCTTCTTCATGTTAATACTGTGCCATAGTCCATTTCCCTTTACTCGCATAAGATTTGGGGTGAAACAAGTCTTGGTGTTAAATGTGCATCCCCTTTTTTTTAACAGTCCCCCAAGCTAATGGACATAATATCTATCCAGAGCCCTCATAGACTCGAAAATAGAGTCTTCTCCTCACATTACAGTATACAGTGTCCTCTTTTCTTTTTAATGATACGAATTAAATCCTTACCATAACTTAATTCATTCCTATATCCAATCCATGTGGGTGATCCTATGGACCAACAAACTCATATGACTCGTTTCATGGTGTCCATTTCTAAACAAATTTCTCTGTAGGTTACCTACACCTTAAACAAACTGATATAACATAACATTTGTCTTAGTCCTATTTAACCTAAATCTAATATAACATCATATTCCACAATAAAACTTATAATAATTATCATCTACTAGGACAAAAGTTACTCAAATGTAACATGCATCTAATTTAACACAACATGAAACCTTATAACTAATAAGAAATATCATCCTTAAGCTAGGTGGTCATCTGCATGCTTTAACTATTAATTAATGTATAACTTTGAATTGGATAAGCATAATCATCCAAAAAACTTAAGCTACCATCAGCATGCATCAACTATTAATTAAAATACAACTGGATTTCATAAGAGTAATTATCCATGAAAGATAAACTACCATCAGCATGCAATCCATTAGTAATGACATATAATCATACAACTAAGAAAGGCATCCACCTGCAGAGGATAATGGCATGCTATAATTTAACTATTATAATCCTACAACACTGTACAAGTAAGGAACAACGTCCAACGAAAATAACTAATCATAACTTTCATCCCATGTAACGTCACATGCATCTAAGCTAAATTCAGCCTGATAGTTAAGAAGTTTCCAACCAGAAAATTTGAACTTGGAAAACCAATGGCTCATTGTGCCAGACCTCGCAAACATGAATCCTCTAATTCCCCCTTAAGTTATATTGGCCCCCAAACTGTAGAGAGATGCAATCTGAAAACCCATGTGAGCCTCAGCTAGCAAGGGTGTCTCCTCTCTAATCCATTTCTTTTTTTGCTAATCTCTACCAAAATTCATAAAATAAGGTGTTTTTTTCTTCTTCATCTGCCCACTAGTTCTTCCACCATCCTTATTCTTCTACAGTTTTCCACCTTCACTTTTAAATTTGAATTGTTGATGACATAGCCTTTCTTTCCTAATTCATTCGTCCATGGTCTTTGGGTTATCAAACTCAATTCTCTCCTTGTAATAGATTAGAAAACAATTCAGGAAACACTGAATTTTTTCTTTATCTTCCTTCAGATAAAGTACATAACACAACAAATTTGTGAATTTGTTTACAATTTTTCCCATCGTTAGTTGCCCCAATTTTAGCTCATGAAATTCCTTATCCTTGTCATCATAATACCTCTTTCTAAGGAATCAGGCCTTGAATTACTGCTGAAATTCTTCCCGCAATATTTTTTTTCTTCCAGTGTTTGTACAGTCTTCCATTCCTTCCACCATAGGGTTGCTTTACTCTACAATTGGTAAATTTCCAATTGTGCCTTCAAGTTTCTTTCATATTCGTATACTTGAAATTATTTTATCATATTCAACAATCATGCCTCTACATCCTCCTCTTTCTTACCATCAAACTTTGGTGGTTTGATCTTTCTTAATTCTCCTTGTAATTTCATCTTCCTTCATTTCTTATGTCTTTTTGACAATTCATGATTAGTTCCTTCTTCACTTCCCAACTTGTCATATCTTATCTTCCCCGTACCTTCTTGATTTACACTCTTATGATTAGACTTCTCTGTCCATTCTCAAATTATCTTCTCCTAATATTCATTGGATTTTAACAGCTTTTAGTTACTACCACAGAGTTGAAACAACTACGATTGTAGTGTCCTTACCATCTCTACCAACTGAGAGCTTACGACAGAAACATTGACAACTTCCCCTAGATCCACATACAATTACTCATTTCCAGTATTTGGTGGCAAAGATCGTTCCATTGTTGTTAAATTCTCCTACCTACAACACCATTCAGCATTTAGATTTGATAAAATAAATTTAACATATTCTTACATAAAAATTTATTGATTTTGCACAGTCTATTTTAACGTAGCTATCCCTATACAGGCTCAAAGTAGAACTGTGCTCTGATACCATTTGTAATGAAGCTAACCTTTCACCCAATTAATTTTTTTATTATTTATTTATTTATTAATGAATTCACACTTTTTCCTAAACATTTTTATAATTTCTATTATGTAAAGATCTCTCACCCCCCCTCATAAACTTGCTACACCTAAACCTCCACTTCCATACTTAGCTATGTGATTGTCTATCGAATTAATGGCAAGACCAACTTAATTATACTTAGTGATGTGAATTATTTGTGAAATTAATGGAAAGGCCCACTTATCTATGAGGCTATGTTTTAATGGTGGGTAACCACTATACATGGGTTAATGATACCTAGGTTATAGTGATGGTGACACCTCTTGATTGTTTTTACATGATGATGGTGTATATTAAACATCGTATCACAGACCTAAATGTGGAATGCTATCCCTAAATCCTTTGTGTTCACACTATCACACCGCCCTTCGTATTCATTTATTATTGCCAGACTAGACGTTGTACACCCATCATGTGGACACAGACCAACTTCTCATTAACTGAGAAACTATTTAATGCTCTGGACATGTTCCCTTAGATCTACGGTTCAGATTTCCTCCATCAACCCTACTCTCCTTTGTCTATATTCTTGCATTTTTACCATTTACCTGGGCATTCATCAAAGCAGAAATGGAGGTAATGGGGTTTGACCTCTGAAACAATGTGCCTTCAAGCATAAATGGAGGGGAGAGAGTTCGACCTCAGAAATGACGTGCTTCCTCTATTATGAAATGACCCCTGACAAGGTAGGAAACTCTTGCAATGAGACTTTCTCTTTTTTATTTATTTATGATTTCATTTTCCTCCTTCTTAAATGGTTAACATTGCTCCTCAGTTAAGGATCGTCGGTTATTTTCTTACTAACAAAAGAATACATGAGTTATCCCCACCAACATGCCTCCACTTGATAAGGACATCATGAGACTCAGGTGTGTCCTCCCTTACACAGTTAGGGTAATTCTTTCTTGTTGTTTACATTATGTTTTCTTTTGTGTTTATCATTCCGACCTATTTTGTTGTAATTTCTCATGCACGTTGTTATGGCGGTGCCAAGGTGACATGGACTCTACAGGTGAACCATCTTACACATTACTTCTCTCATGACTGAATAACTATTGCTTAATCAATAGATAGTCTCAATTTCTATAAATGTATTGATCTTGTATTTCATTCTATTGTAGGTAGCCCCATCCCAATGATCCTGTAATACCGGTGCACAGTCTTCCAGCTTCTAACCCTCATGGCTTTTCTATTGAACATAGCGGTCCTCTCCGCTGAGCCAAGTCTCACTGCTTGTGGGTTTAAACTCATTGTTTTCACTCTGCACTCGCAGAGCTCAGTGTGGCCACAACCTGATGAAGCGGATTTACCTCTTAGACTTCCTAATTACCTTAGATGTAGTTCCATTCTTGGTTTCCTACTTTTATTGGTGTCCCAACTAAAGGATTCAATGAATTAGCCAAATGTATAAGGCTGCTGAAAGGGCACCGAGATTTCTCTAGTCCACCCTTAGTATTTTTTGGGTTAGACATTGAGAGGGTTATCTCTACCCTAGATTTGAGCGATTTCATTTGTTCCACCTGTATTAGATATATGATTCTTATAGACCTTCATATTCTTCAGTTGTTTATGGTTTAACTATTTTATATTTAATTCGGTTATAAATTATTGCAACATGTGTGGTCTTAGATTCTTGCAACCATGTTATGGTTTATCTATGCTATATTTCAATTTGGGTGTATGTTCTATTGGTGATCTTGTTTCTGATCTACCTTTTTCTTCTTTATAGAACTTTTTATTATACAACTATATCTCACTATCTTAAGACATTTCAGTTTATACTATAGCGGTCAATGTAGTTTTTTTCACTTAGGAATAATATGGTTTTCTTCTATAGTTTTATGTTAGTAGTTTCTAGAGATTTCTTCATTTTTCCTTATTCATTTATTAAATGGAATCTGTGGTATTCAGATTCTCATAATAATGAACAAATAGACTGTGAATATATAGTACTAAATCCTAAAATTATTAATTCATTTATATATCAAGGTGGGCCCCAAAATCTCAGTTCTACTCTTCTTTCCTTTTATGTATATATATATATATATATATGACCGATATATCTGATATTAACGTATTTGCCTCTTCATGTTAATACTTCTCCATAGTCTGTTTCTCTTTACTCGTAGAAGGTCTGGGGCGAAATGAGTGTCATTGTTAAATGCACATCCCTTTTTTTAACAGTCCCCCTAACTGAGGGACATAATATCTATCTAGAGCTTCCACAGACTCCATAATAGAGTCTAATCCTAACATTACAGTATACGATTCCTCTTATTTTTAATGATACTAATTAAACCCTTACCATAACTTAATTCATTCATATATTTGACCCCTTTGGGTGACCCTATGGACCAACATGCTCATATGACTCGTTTCATGGTGCCTTTTCCTAAACAACTTTCTTTGTAGGTTACCTACACCTTAAACGATCTGATATAACATAACATTTGTCTTAGTCCTATTTATCCTGCATCTAATATAACATCATATTCCACACTGAAACTGATAAGAATTATCATCTATAGGAAATAAGTTAGTCAAATGTAACATGCATCTGATATAACACAACATGCAACCTTATAGCTAGTAAGAAATATCATCCTTAAGCTAGGTGATCGTCATCATGCTTTAACTATTAATTAATGTACACCTCTAAATCTGATAAACATAATAATCCACAAAAGATAAGCTACCATCAGTGTGCATCAACTATTAATTAAAATACAACTCTACATTTCGTAAGCATAATTATCCATGAAAGATAAACTACCATCAAAATGCAATCCATTAGTAATGAAATATAATCCTACAACCAATAAAGGTGGCCACCTACAGAAGATAATGGTCTGCTAGCTTTTAACTATTATAATTATCCTACAACTCTATACATGTAAGGAACAAAACACAATGAAAATAACCAATCAAAACTTTCATCCCATGTAATGTCATATGGATCTAAGCTAAATTCGTTTAGACAGTTAAGAATTTTATGACCAGAAATTTTGAACCCAAAAAATAAATGGCTGACTACACTAGACCTCCCAACCACGAATCCCCTGATTTCCCCCTAGCCATGACAACTTTCCAGGCATGAAAAACCTCTACTCTGCCTTGATAATGCTTATTTATCATTATCATGTACACAGACTTTTCCTAGGTAGTGTCCTGCATTCAGGAGTTTTGTTTCCCCTTTACCTAGGCTTTTTCCATGTTTTTCCTTAAAGATAAAAGTCTGCTTTTCCACTTGAAGTGATTTTATTACCGGCCTTTATCTCCCACCGGATTAACACACACACACACACATATATACTTCACTTTAGGAAAAATCGTGGTGAATCTGATCCCTCTCGGATTCTGGTAAGTTTCATCCTCTTTTCTGATGTTAGTCATTGAAATTTCAAAAACTCAAGATCACAACGTTAATAATATTATTAATAAAATATAAACATTCACATAATCATGGTTATCACCTACTACCACATGTTTTTGCAGTTATTAGATAACAATTCAATTTCTTGAAAATGGGAGATGTTACATCTTGGTTGCTTCTGTAACTACAACTTATTTTTATTCTATTGTGAAATATAATGGAACTAGCTATTTGTGTGATGATTAGGAGACAACTCCTTCTCCAAGACTCGTAACATAGCCTAATGTAGACATTCCATTTCTATTAACACCATTAATGTCCAAATGAAAATATTCAATCAATCTAATATGATCCACCTATGAATCTTTTAGTCCAAAGTCTTGTGTCCCCTTCAAGTACTTTAGAGCCACTTTTTCACTAGAAAACTACACTATTAGAGAAATTTGACGTAAGAAGTGGGCCTCAAAATAATTTTGTACAAAAAAATAAACTCTATAAGAATGAATAGGATTAATATGATAATATCATCGATAGGGGATGATTCGCTAATTTTTGAGTAAAAAGGTAAACAAAAACTACTTTTTCAACATGTATTTTAAAGTTATATCACTATGATTTTACTCAAATTTCAATCAGGAGCACATGCTGGATGCATAATTTAATTTTTCATCCAAGGAGTACCCATGTTACATACATTCGATGGACCCTACTACATGAAAATTTTGAAATACACAAAAAAACATGATTGGAATCACACTTTTTGATGTATTTCAGATTTATTATCTAGTAAGGTCCATCAAAAGTATGTAACAAGGGTATTCCTTAAATGGAAAAATAAATTTTGCATCCAACGAGCGATCCTGCTAAAAATGTGAGTAAAATCATATGAATATAAGTTAAAAATATCAGTTGAAAAAGTAGTTTTCTTATTTTTTCATTCCAAACCTTCATCAAATAATATAATATTATTTTATTATTTCCACTATTATTTTATAATATTCCTTAGAAGGCCCTTTTTAGACCTCTAAATTTCAGTAATGATTAGAAATTTTTTGTATAAACCTAGAAAGGATTCCAATAACAAATGAAATATATGGTCTAGTAATGGTGAGGTAGATAAGACTTCCCACAAGTTTTCTATACTTATTTGCACCTTTAAATTCATTTCCTTTTTACATGTGAGTTTCAGAATTTTTTCCATTAGAGTGTACAAAGGATTTTATAATATCCATGCAAAACGTTTTCAACATTTCTCCATTGTACCTCTTCTGAGAGATGAATATATATCTTATATTCTGGGTCACTTCAATGCCTAAATAGTAATTAAGTTGTCCAAAATCTGTCATCTCAAATCCTTTCATCAATTTTTTCAAGTTTATGGATGAAATATAATTTTAATTGTTGCATATTATCAAAAACTCATTTACATATACCACAAGAGAGACAACATTTTTCCTAACATTCTTGACTTACAAAGTTGCATCATTAACAATAAAGTGTTTGCAATTTAGTTTCACAAGATGCTCAATCAATTTTTATTTCTAGGATTGCGATGCTTGTTTGATTCCTTACAAGGATTTAATGAGTTTGCATACATTTCGTTATTGTCCATTCATAACAAATCCTTATGGTTGAGACATAAAATCATTTTCTTTTAGATCTTTGCTGAAGAAAGATATGTTTACATAAATTTGATGGACTTTCCATCCATTCTAAGCTAGCAAGGCAAACAGTGTCCACATGGTGGACCATTCTTCCATGGGGGAAATGGTATCTTCATAACGAACCCCTTCTTTCTATGAAGATATTTTTGTGACATGCCTTACTTTGTGCTCATCAAGTGATCCATATAATTTATAATTGTTCTTAAACACCTTCTTGGAAGCAATTGATTTCATTCCAAATGGAGGATCTACTAGCTTTGATGTTCCATTATTTATGAGAACGTCATAAACTCTCCAAATTGATTCTTTCCTTTCGTCATGAGAAGTAGCCACTTTAAAGGAAGATGGTTGAAAATTAGAAGGAAAATTGAATACACAATCATAAGAAAATCAATATCACCAACTAAATCATAATTATCTACATCACCTCAATTTTGTTTGATGAACTTTAATTTCCTATTTTTCCAACCTCATTAGGAAGAACACTTTTAAGTGTTTTAATGAGTCATTTTGGATGACCTTTCAATGTTATTCTAGGTGAATTAGTGGATTGAGATGTGGTTGCATCAATATTTAACCTTCCAATCCTCTCTATCACATTACTCAAAGGGTCTTCCTAAACTAAAAATGTGGTTGGAACATCATGGCAATGATTGATTTCTTCAGAAGGAGATTTGATAGATTGGTCTAGGATAAGGATACCCCCTTCACTTTGTGGAATCTCATAGTAAAACTCATTAAAAAAAAATGGATGATTTAATATGTCCAAATGATGAAGCTACAACTCAACAATACTCTCAGTTTGGAAGATTTAAGAAAATCCACATCTCTAGACAATATAACTTCTTATTGACCACTTCATAGAGATGATATAATTTGGTGGTATCTTAGTATCGCAATAAAATACACTTTTTGACTTACTGCACCAAGTTTTATTCCTTCTCCTTAGCAATCAAAGGCATAGTAGGTGGAACCAGAAATGCTAAGATGCCTAATCAAAGGAATATGGTCATACCATATTTGATAAGGAGTCGCTTTTTTGAGAGCATGAGATGAACATCTATTTTTTATATATACAACACATTGAACTGCATCAACCCATAACATTAGCTTTACATTTTTTAAAACATCATTGATTAAACCACATTTATTATAGTCCTCTTCATTATTTTAGCTAAACCATTTTAATGAGGATTGTATGGAAGAGTTGTTTGATGTTAAATCCCATTCTTGTGAAGATAGTTTTTAAATTAAATTGAATTATATTCATTTCCATTATCAATACAAATAGATCTAATATTTGATTGTGCAACATTTTCAATCCATGAAGGAATGTTTCTGAAAATTTCAAAATCTTATGATTTACTTTTCAAGAAATATACCCAACAAATTCTAGTGTAATAATTGATAATAGAAATCATATATTTATTTCCATTTACAGAACGAATAAGAAAAGGGTCACATAAATCATAATGAATCAACATAAGTTTCATATGTGATTGGAAAACAAAATCATGAAATGTTGTTAATAATGTTTTTCTAATATACAAGCATCACATTGCGTCAATTTCCTTCAATTAGTTGCAAACAAGAAACACCATTTCTTTTCAATAAATGAAGGCTATCACAATTACTATTTCTAAATTTACATGTCATAGAAGTCTGGATGAAAAATGTACATTGTACTAATAACTATATGCACATTTTTTTACACGAGTAGATGTTCGTTGCAACTTCAATAGTCTTCCTTCCTCTATTTTAGTCATGACAATTATGTTCTTTAATGCATTTCTTATCTCAACTTTTCCAACAATAATGTGAATGGAGACATATTTACAGAGGCTATCACAGAGGCAAAGTTTACTAAACTTCGATTAATGGTTGGAGTTCAGGAAGTTGTCACTAAGGGGGGATAGGTTCTAATGCCTCCTTCCTTCACCTATTGTGTCATATTTGTACATCATTCAATCCTATCCCAGGTTGTTCTTAAGGGGGGATGTTAAGATATTCCGACACATGGGAAATAGTTAAGTATAACTTCGTATAGTGTAGAGTTAAGTGTGTTTCCTTGCTGTGTAATTTTGTAACTTACAATTCGACAATCACAATATGTAGTGATCCGATGCGTTCATTCCCTCCTCGATATTACTAACACTTGATCCATGGCTTAACACCCAATTGGTCCATCATCTCTACTTGAAGAGCATGGAGGGTCATTTGTAGGGTAACCATTCATGAGAGAAGCTTATGTAAATTTTCATTCTTTTATTAATAAATTGCTTGAATTGGCCATGTTGGCTCAGGTAGTGGACTGTTTCCCTCTTTGATGGTTTTAGCCACATCAACAATACTGGTGTATTGATATGTGATCTGTTTGTGAGTAGTGTCCTATGGTGTTCTGTTTGAGGAACTTACCCTATAAATTCCTACAATGTGAAAAATGGAGAATGAGTTTCTTTGCAACTATAGCAACTAGAGTACATCATGTAGAATAAATTTAGGAAGTTTATAATGTTTAATTCTAATGGCAGCAACTCTAGATGGCTTGAGACTTGACTTATATGCAAAGTATACTACTCAATCTACATTGTCATTGAAGTCTTTCTGGAACATAACGCCATTGGTTGGACCTATATCTAGTAGCAATGAATCTTTCCAAGAAGTTAATGGAAGAAGTTAATGAAGTGTGAAATAGGTCCTTTGTTACTTTATATTGCAATGTGCAACAATATAATCAGTAGAGTTAATTTCATTATCTTTTGTTAGATATGGTGTTTTACCTTTGTCTTGCTGGACTATTTCTTGATTCATTCGCAAGGGATTTTACATTTGGATCCATCATTGGCATCTATATCACAATGAATATAGTGGAGAGAATATTTTCCTCCTTGACGATATTTACCACCCCTTCCTTTGTTGTTCTTCCTTCCACATCGTCTTTTACCAACTCTTCCTTTAGAAGAACTTTGTGTTTATTTATTCTATTTTTATTGAAGCCACACAACTTATTTAGGGGACTGAGAAGTTTATTTCCCCTTTTCACAATATTTCTCCCATTCTACAACCTTCTCCATAAGAGTTTTAAATGTAATGTCCTTAAGTTGGGCACTAGCTTGTTAGGCAAGATGGAGACAATATGTAGGATATAGTTCCTTGAGAAAAATTGTGAGAGGGATGACCATTTTATTTCCAATGGCTTCTACATCATGTATGATAGATCTAATTTATAAGGCTAAGACCAAGGGCACATTGTTATTCAAATCCAAGTTGAAGATCTTGATCATCTACTAAACAACCTCTAGTTCTAATTGTGATTCGTATAAATATTCAACTTCCTTAATGCATCAAAATCATTTGGAATTGGAATAGTATGATGACTCACCTCTTCACTTATAGTAGTTTCAATCAAGGAATAGGCCTTTGTTATCCATGTTCTCTCATATGATATGCACTTTATTTAATGTGAGCTTGGTATATGCATTTTCACCTTCAACTTCACATACACATTTCCATGTGTCATTTAAAATAATGGTGTGCTTGATCTTTGTGGACCATCATAGTAATTTTCCTTTGGAGCGAGAAATATGCAAACTATAAAAATTATTGAATATATCTTTATTAACTTGATTTGTTTCTTTAAATAGAAGTACTAAAAACTTTCGTCAAAATAAATTTCACAAACAAGTATCCAAAGGAGGTATTTTCTTTGGATATCATTAAGTGATATCTCAAAAATACAAAATGAAACTAATATATAAGAAAGGTCAATGCGAATGACACTAATGAATTTTCAAATTTTTATGCTTAAAAAAATTAATGCCCTCTAATATTGAATAACATAATGGGACTTCCATTAAAACCCAAGCCTAAGGATGTAATGGCTTTCAAGCTCAAAAATTTCTCTTCGATTCTTTCCAACCTTACACAATATCTAGGGAGACTTGCACAATAGTCTTGTACGTAGAGACCAAGACCCACTAGTCCAACAAAGGTACCATGAATAACCCTAGTATCCCCATCCTTTTAACTTGTTTTCCTTAAGCTTCCATGTTCCCTATAGCCCATAAAATATCCACAAATAACTCTAGCATCCATATCCTTATAACTTTTTTTCCTTAATCTAACATGTTCCCTCTAGCCTATAAAATATCCATGTAGAAATGGTCTATCGATTTTGACAAGCTTGCAGTCCACCATCTTGTATCTGTACCCAAGAGATGATGATATATGAGTGACATACTCTCTACTCGATGGGATATAGTGCCAGTGAAATGCCAGGTGGGCAGAGCTATAGTGCTTCTTGAAATCAAATATTACATATGCATAGGTTGTATATGTAAATGCAATACATATGTTAAGCCGAAATCCACCAACCAATAGACTAGCCAAAGTAGGTTGACTAATGTTTCACATAAGAGAAAAGCTCTCCAACAGCTTGAGAAAGTGATTTTTAGTTTAAAAGGGTGGATGATACGACTTCTTTCGAAGTATCTAGTAGCAGAGGTCGATTTATTGGAAATATTTTTGTTTTTTCAAAACTTAGTGGTTATACAATCTTTCATGGGGAAATTGATATTCAATAGGTGAATTCAAAGGTGAGGTATTATATTATCATTGAAAGAGATCAAGAAAGTGGATGAATATATGGAAGTGTAGATAAAATTAATAGGAAAATGTGGTAAGGATAATTTTTTAATAATAAATATGGCTGTATGGGATGAAATTAAGACGAAAGAAATAATGTCGATGGAAAAAACGGATTTTGTAGGAAGGGTAAGGGGAGATAGTTTAGTGGAAAATGTTTAAAGGGTTGGAGGATTCTAATTGGATTTTAGTTATGGATTATATCACATCATATTTCATTTTGATAAGGGATTAAGTTGCAATGGTTTTAAAACATGTTTACTATCATTAGTGAAACTTTTAGGTGTAATGGAGCTCATAGGGAAAATAATAAAATTACATTTAGAATTTTTAAAATAAAAATAAAGGAAACTATATTTTTATTATCATTTTTGCTTATGTATGTATAGGTTTACTCAAATTTTATGTGTAGACTCGAGTTAGATGAGAAATTAAACCAACATCCACTGAGTACCCACTCTGCAGACTTCTGAGTAGATCCACATAAAGAAAATGAAAACACATGAAAAAATACACTTTTTTCATATGTTTTCATTTTTCTCAGTGTGGGTCTATTTATAGGTATGGATAATGTATACTCAATGGATTTGGAATTTAATTACATATCCAAACGGTACTTACACTTCATATTTGAGTAAAACTCTAAAGAGATAAGGCATACATACACTGAAATAAATTGATTTTATTCTTTCCCTTGAAAATACTTACCCTTGGGGATAACATCATCGTGTTGAATCCCATTGGGTATTTAAAAGTTAATTTTGTTGGTAAATCCTCTATTTTGAGGCCCATTGTTTACCTCAAAATTTCCCTAAATTCCCATGAATTAGCAAAGGGAGGGTGGTGCTAATATTTGAAGCTCATAGTTATGAAAGCTTGGAATCATCCCTTTGGTGCTCAAGAGGAAAATGTTGAAACAGATAATATTTAGGTTAATATTCCTAGCTTACTAACGTATTTTTGATCACTTCAAAAAATTTCAGATATTGGAAAACAATTAGGCAATTTTGTTATGATGGATATTTTATTTTAGAAAATAGGATTGATGGTAATGGATAGAATTTTAGTACTCCTTAATGTGAGATCAAGACTAGAAGAAGAGATAGAGTTTAAATATACTTATTTTTAGCATATAAAGAGGTTATATTATGGAGGTATTCAGTTTAGGTGTCATCAATGCCCGACTTGTGGTAATATAATAGATGATTGCCAATAGAATTTTGAAAAAAGGTATTCCAATCAAAGAAAGGGGGATTCTAGTTGTATTATTGGCATAAGAATGATAAATATAGACATATATGTAAAAGGTAATTGAAAGGGATTAAATATATCCAAGTGGTATGGATGAGTAGATCAAAAATGAGATTATTACGAGTACACCAAATTTTATTTTTAATATCCCCTTAAGAATTACATCCAAGAGGTAGGATTCAATAAGAAAGGTTTCTTATGGAGGTGAGAAATGAATTAGTAGGTTAGATGCGAAGACTAGTAAGATTGAGTAATTCTGTATAAAGACAAAAGTACCCTTTGATGTTTCAAGGGAAGGCAATGTTTCATGTAAGATTTCTAGTAACAATTCAACTACCTATTTTTCTCTTCATAGAAATTTTTTGCAATATTTTTCGAGATAAATGGGATTCGATATGGGTAATCACAATGTTGGAGGGTATATACAATGGTATTAATGATGGTTTTCTCTTGTTTTGAAAGTAATTATATAATGAACGAGGAAAATATTTTGTGGGATGTCATATTTTAGTACTAGATCACCCTTAGAAATTCAAGAGCATAAGATACCCTATAATCTTTTCCCATGATTAAAATATGAGAGGTATTATGATGGATTGTTTTTGGAGCTACCTATTAATCTAGTTGTAAAGTAAGGGGAAGGAAATAAACCATTAAAAAATAATAATTTATAGCTACTTTAATTATTATTTCTAGAAAACATAGGAGTATAAACAAGTTCCTTAGAGTGATCAACAACCTAATTGGAATGCAAAAATGATTTATTTTTACTTCAATTTTAACTCTTTGGGTATAAATGATTAGAACTAGGGTAGGTTGTGAAGAAAAATAGATGAAATGTGTTGTTCCTATAGGAAATTTCAGGGAAAGCCACAATTATATAGAGGGTAATTGAAAATAAATTTCGAAATTTTCTTTTTCTATCTTTCGATGTTTTTTGGAGACTAAGGGGTCCTGTGATAGGGTGGACCCGTAGTGATCTGAATGGAAAGTTTAATCCACCCATGGTATTCATACAACCATGGTATTGTAAGTGAAATCCACTGAAGGTATTCATTCATCTATGGTATTTACCCACCAATGGAATTTACATATTGTATTGTAACCAAAAAAGACTATAAGTAGCAAGTTACATTTTGTAAACGGACAGATTGTCCACCACAATGTATCTTTTATAGTTTTTCTCTATTTTAATAAAATGTTTTCTTTTGGTTTTTTTCTTATTGTGTGTTCTCTTCTTTTTATACCATTTCAATTTTTCATATCTTGGGGTCCTCCCCCAAGATCCAGATCAGTCGTATGAGAGCATCAAATCCATCGAAACCAAGATTCGTATAACAGTTTCATAAGGGGTTTTGAAGGTCATATTTTATAATTTTCAAGGTTTATTGAGATGGGTTTTGGTCCTCCCACAAATCTCTTTCTGATTATAACACCCTTAGGAACATGATTATTAATTTTGATGAGATATCATGGGCCAATTGAAGTTTCGTTAGGCACAATGAAATCAAGGCATGATTATGTTGCATTTAGTGTAGCTTCATTATGTGAATAGGGATTTGTTGCAGAATGAATATCGAGTTCATATTCTGGGGTCTCAACACATTCCTTTCAGTTGAATCAAAGGATTAAAAAACTGACTTACTCACTCTGTGTCCCATGAAGTTTGATCAACCCAAATTTACTCCCTTTGCACCATGTGTTTAAAGAATAATGTTGTGTGTTCTACGTTTAATATTAACAATGACAATACATTTTTTTTTGGTACATGCACTCCACCCAATAGATAATTTCTTATCGTCGGGTATCAAACTTCCTTCTAGATCACGTGGTTGCATGTTGAGCCAAATTGATGTCGTTGCATGGAACGATTCCATGATATGAAGTTCTATCAAATACGAGGTTTGGATGAAATATATTTTCAAATCTTGCAATGAAAAGTTTGTGCATATCAAGGTCAATTACTGTGAACATCCAACCCCGTACACCTTTCTTCTTTCCGATGTTATTTTTATAGGAATTGACATATTTCTTGAGTCTACTAAAATTACCTTTCTTCGCATTAGTATGGCAAAGCACTATGATTGGAACCATGCTATCTTAAATATGTTTTCTAATTTAAATCTTGAATTAGTAATAAGGATCAACAACGAGTATGTGGCACAACTCATCAACATGTAGGTGGACTTTTTGTGGGTCACACAAAACCTCCAACCTTATCTAAGTGGTACAAAGGTAATGGGGATTTTAGTTGGTAATGATTTCTACACTAGTGATTGTGTTGTGCTGAAAGAAAACATTGTGCTTGTAATATAAAGCATCCATACAACCCTACCCCTCAGGGAGCACATGGACTTCCTAGCCATCACCAAAGCTCTATTTTGGGTCAATGCATACTTAATTTCTACTTGCACCGGGAAAATCTCTTAGGAGTACACTTATCTTATGCCTAACACCAGTAGGGGCAGCTAAATCACTCATTTTCACTATGAAAACATGATATATGCCATGCTAGATGTAGTTTAGATAGAGATCAATTTTGTGGGGCATGGAAATCTTGAAATATCTTTTTTCGAGATTGAGTGGCCCACAGAAGGTGTCCCTAATGAGATAAGGGCCTCCATTTAGAATGTTGTGACATACAACAAAAACGTTCTCCAACAGATATTGAAGAATCAGGGCACTCCCATGAAACCCAAATCTATTCTCAAGTCTTACATATTTTCCTTGCTGAATGAAGACCTTAAAAAATACCCTATATAGAACAGAATTTATGGGCTCATTAAGGCCAATGAAACCATAGTCTATGATATCTGTGATGATATTTCCTCCACCAATTCTACTCCTCCGATGTATTATGGATAGATATATTATTACACTTTCAACCATGCGATAATTCCTCTTCCACGTGAACTCCCATAGTCGATCCTAGGTATCTCAAGGCACTACCTTATAGCTCTTCCTATTCCACATGAAGTAAAGGATGTTGAGTCTTGCATGATCTTGAACCTGAAGCAATTATGGCCAGGTTGGACATATCTTCCTCGGTAACTATGATGTTCATTATTACTACCAATGCTACCAGCAATGCCAATACATTGCTCAAGAAAAAGAAAATCAATTGTGATATAATGGACCTCAATGCCACGTAAATTTCTCCAAAAAAAATAAATTCATTCCAACACAGTTTGGACATGTAACTAAGGATATATTCATGCATCCACACCATTCTAACATTATCTTCAAATTATATATAGGGTACAAATATGTTATAAAGTTTTAGGGTGATTGAAAAAGACCACCATGTCTAGCTGAGAAGAAAGTTCTAGAGATGGTGGTCTTTTTCATGGACATATTTTTCCTCTACCTCATCATTGATAATACCTTCTTCTAGATGGAATGAAAATTATGTTGATTCTTCTTAGCCACCAAATCTGCAATAAAATAATGGTTCTGCAGGCACAAATCATTTGAAATGGGGTATTGTTGGAAAGGTTATAGTGAAAATCTATAATGATAAGCCACCATATCTCTATGTAGCATACAAAAAAAAAAAATATCTCACCGCGGTTATGGGTCAACCACAAAAGACCCTTATCACCAAATTCCATTTCCTATGCCACACACTGTGAACATCATAGTATGCCACTAACATTATGTGGTATATTTATCCTTGGATCTTCATTCATCATGGTTTTTTAGTCATCCATAAACCCACAGTTATGGGTCAACCCCACAAAAGCCTTGTCATCACTGTCCATTTACTAGGACACACACTGCTAGTTTCAAAACTGGTCACAAGCATTATAGGGTATCTCTATCCTCAGGTCTTTACTTGCCATGATTATGGCTCATCCGCAAACCCACACCCCATCGAAGTCAATTTTCAAGGCCACGCATTCTTAGTATCATAGTTGGTCACCAACATTATAGGATATCTCTATCATCTAATATTCATTCATCATGGTTATGGGTTAACAAAAAAAACCCTTCTCTTTAGTGGCTCTTCATATTCAACAGAGGATTCTCAGGAGGAAACTTCACGCAATGGGGACCATTTCTTATTAAAGGGGGAGGAATGATTTGAATGGAAAGTGGCATCCACCCTGTTGGGGTTGTTTTATATTATTTCCACGATTAGGTGGGCGATATACCTATGGTTTTGTGCATGGTTTCTGCACATGGTATTGGAAACGATGATTTTCGGTCCATGGTATTGGGTTCTTCAGCATGTATATATATGTATTGTAACATTGAAAGGAACATAATGAAAAATCAATTTGTTAGTCTAGGTTTAGGGATCCAGGGGAAAATCTCTGTGTATATGTGTTTTATGTGTTATGCTCTTGCATTGTTTATTTTCTGTGTTTTAGAATTTGTATGTAGGTAATTTCTATATGGGGTTAAAACCGACATTTGGTATCTGAGTTGTCTTGGCTTCAATGGGACACCTTTGTTGCTGAGGGGTTTCCCTCGGGCCTATGGTAGACCCTGTTCAGTGGGAGATCCGCGAGATTGATTTTGGTGGTGAAAGAAGATGGCGAGCAGTGAAAAGATAAACATCGATAAATTTAATGGTCAGAGTTTTGAGTTATGGAAACTCAAGATGGAGGATCTATTGGTGGATAAATATTAGTTGATCACGGTAGATCTGGGTACTAGACCAATGGGATTTTCCGATGAAGAATTAAAGAAGTTGGATCAGAAGGCAATGAGAACAATATGATTATGTGTGTTATATTCAATATTATTGAATGTATCAGGGGAAGATATGGTGAAGGCCTTGTGGGACAAGTTATAGACTTTATACCAATCTATGTCTTTGGTGAATAAACTATTCCTACAGAAAAAGATGTATAACCTAAGGATGAAATATCGAGACTTAGTGAGAGAGCATCTTAGCGCATTTATTAATGTGGTAATTTAGTTATTATTTGTTTATATTAAAATTTCATATGAGGATAATTGCATCAATTTGTTGTGTTCTCTACCAGATTCATGGGATATTCTAGTTATTGCAATAGGTAGCAATGGAACTTCCTTGCAATTTGATGAAATAGTCTCATCCTTACTAATGAAGGAGATGAGACAGAAAAATATGGAGAGCCAGAATGGTGATGCCTTGTCTGTAGGGGGAAGGTCGTAGAAAAGAAACAAAAATAAGTCATCAAGTGGGAGATCTAAATCTAGAGGAAGACCTAAAACTCCAGGAAAAGCAATAAAGGTGTGCTGGAAATGTGGAAAGGAAAGGCACTACAAAAGGGACTGTAAATCGAAATCTCCTGACAAAGGAAAGGGATCTTGTGATGCTCCTTGTACAGAGGGAAAACCACCTCAGATGAAGGTGGGGATGTGTACTTGTCTTCTTCAAGTTAAAATGCAGATCATGAGGCATGGTTGATTGACTTAGGTGCATCCTTTCACTTCACTCCCCATAGAGAGTGGTTCTACGAGTATAAGAAATATTATGGTGGTGATGTCTTCTTGGGGGATGACAGGAAGGATAGAATCATTGGCTGCGGAAAATTCAAGTTGAAGTTGCAAGGTGGATGGATTAGAACACTTCCAATTGTTCTGCATATTCCTGCATTAGCCAAAATTTTTATTTCTATAAGCAAGTTTGATGATTCAGGTGTAGAAACAGTGTTTAGGAAGGATACCTACAAGATGGTTCAGGGAGAACTTGTACTGATGTGGGGAGTTTGGATTGGAAGTTTGTACAATCTGGAACGTAGAACTGTTGTTGATGAGTGCAACAGTTTTTTGGTTCCTGAAATTGGAGCATAAAATCTAGTGGTCTCTGGAGAAAAGACCATGCCATGGAATCAAAGTCATGGATATATTGGAGAGAAGAGCCTTCGAATACTTCATGGTAAAGATATGGTAGAAGGTATGACTAATATCTCTTTGGATTTTGATTTATGTAAAAATTGTGTATATGGGAAGGAGAATCAAGTGAGTTTCCCTTCTAGTGGTACGATGGAAAAACATATATTAAAGCTTGTGCACAATGATGTGTTTGGACATGTGAAGGTTCCATCACTGGGTAAGCTTGTGTACTATGTATCATTTATAGTTGTCTTCTCAAGGAATACACAGATATATTTCGTTAAGGAGAAATATCAAGTCTTTGACAGGTTTAAATAATTTAAGGCTTTGGTGGAAAACCAGAAAGGGAAGAAGATAATGGTGCTTAGGACAGATAATGGTGGAGAGTTTTGCAAGAAGGAATTTGAAGAATTCTATAAGAAGTGTGGTATAGGATGGCAGAATACTACTCCATACACACCTAAGAAAAATGGAGTTGTAGAAAGAATGAATAAGACGTTGACGGAAAGGGCAAGAAGCATGCTCAGTGGTGTCAGTTAGGACAAGAGTTCTGGGTAGAGGTGGTGGAAACTGCATGTTACGTGGTCAACAAATCACTTTCATTAGCATTGGAGGATAAGATGGAAAAAGAGGTATGGACTGGCAATAAACCCTCTCTTTCACATCTAAGGGTATTTGGATGTCATGTATATGTACATGTTCCAAATGAGAAAAGAACAAAGTGGATAGTAAATCTAAAAAGAGCGTCTTTAATTGGTATAAGGATGGTTTAAAGGTTTATAAACTTTGGAACCTGGTAACAAGGAAGGTTGCGTATAGACGAGATGTGGTGTTTATAGAGGTGAAATATGTTATTAAACATTAAGTCCAACCAAAGAAACTTGAGAAGAGATATTTTGAGCTAAATGAGGAAGAACCAGACTCTATAGCAGAAGAGGAATTAGAAGATGAACATCCACAAACTTCGGTTGTGAGAAGATCAGTTCGAGAAAGAAGGCAGCCTTAAATATATACTCCATTTGCATTCTATTCAAATTTTTCTTTCACTATTACTGATGATGATCCCAAAACTATGAGGGAAGTAGTAGAATTAAAGGATGGAAAAATCTAGAAAGAGACCATGGTTGTTGAAATGGCATCTTGGCACCAAAATGAGGCTTGGGATCTGGTGGAGTTTTCAGTTGGAAGGAAACCCATTGGCAGAAAATGGGTGTTTAAGAAGAATACAAATACAGAAGGAAAGGTGGAGAAATACAAAGCTCGGTTGGTAGGAAAAGGTTCTTCCCAGGTGTCTAGAATTAATTTTGGTGATATTTTTTGTCCTGTTGCCATGGTAGCTTCTATTAGATTACTTTTATTCGTCACTACTGCTTTTGATTTTGAGGTAGAACAGATGGATGTGAAGACAACATTTCTTCATGGATATTTGGAAGAGGAGATCTACATGAAGCAACCTGAAGGCTTTGTGGTGAAGGGTAAGAAAGAATGATATGCAAGTTAAAAAGGTCTTGGTATGGGTTAAAAAAATGACAAGCAATGTGGTGTCAAAAATTTGATACATTTATACGGGGACTTGGTGTCACTTGAGGCAAAGTAGATCAGTGTGTGTATTCTAAATTAATTGGTGATTGTGTTATTTATTTGGTCTTGTATGTGGAGGATATGTTGACGGTTGGAAATGACGAAGATATTATACAATATTTTAAGATCCAATTGTCCTTCAAATTTGACATGAAATATCTTGGTGTTGCAAACTATAATTTGGGCATGGAAATTAAAAGAAACCGAGAAAAGAGGAAGATCTAGTTAAACCAAATGAAGTATTTAGAGACAATACTGCAAAGGTTTAATATGCAAGATATTAAACTAGTGAAGGTTCCTATTCCTATAGGTGTAAAGTTATCTGTTGAACAGTGTCCCAAGACACAAGAAGAGGAAGAGGACATGTCTCCTATTCCATATGCAAGTGCAGTCCATAGCTTGATCTATGCGATGGTCTGTATTAGACCAGACATTTTACGTGCAATGGGAGTATTGAGCAGGTTTACATCAAAAACAGGGAAGGAGCATTGGAAAACAGTGAAGCAGGTTTTCAGGTATTTGTGTGGCACTAATGATTATGGTTTGTTCTACCAAGGAAGACAATGATCGGACAAAGTTTTGGATATTTGTGGCTTTTTTGATGCATACTGGGCTGGAGATCTGGATCAGAGAATATCTACAAGTGGGTATGTGTTTAACCTATTTCGAGGTGCAATCAGTTCGATGGGTAAGAAATAATATGTAGTGGCACTATCAACTACAAAGGAAGAATACATTTTAAAACAATAATTGGGATAATGTTGGGCTTCTATTATATTCTTTCCACGACTAGCTGCCCTCGTTTACCAGGGGGTTAGAGGGGGGGTGGAGCCCCCCATTTTTTGCCCCGATTGTGTAGTAGGGGGGTCACAAGGGGGCGATAAACCCCCTCTACATGGGGTTTGATGGGTGCAGCTAGGCGCCCTCTACAGGGTTTGGAGCAATGCCATGGGAATCTTTTTTTTACCCTATATTAGGTGGGCGACCTACCTATGTTCTTTTGCATGGTTTTCGCACATGGTTTTGGGTGCGATGGTTTTTGGTCCATGGTATTGGATGCTTTAGCATGTATATATATGTATTGTAACATTGAAAGGAACATAATTAAAAATCAATTTGGTAGTAAAATATATGTGTATATGTGTTTTATGTGTTATGATCTCACATTGTTTATTTTTTGTGTTTTAGAATTCATATGCACATAATTTTTGTACAGGGTTAAAACCTACACACTCATGGTATTCATCCAACCATGGTATTTATCCACCCATAAAATTATCCATGGTATTGTAAGTGGCATCTAACCATGGTATTCATTCACCCATGGTATTCATTCACCCATGGTATTTACCCACCCATGGAATTTACATATGGTATTGTAACTAAAAAATGTTATATATAACAAGTCACATTTTGTAAAAGGACAGATCATCCACCACAATGTAGCTTTCATAGGTTTTCTCTATTTTAATAAAAAAAATCATTGTGGTTTTGTTTGCTGCGTTCTCCTCTTTTTGTTCTATTTCAACTATTCAGATCTTGGGGGGCTCCCCCATTATATGGATCACGTTAGACTACGAAGTATGCTAAAATTTAGTTTTATTACTTAGGAATACAGGTAGTACTCTTTATCAGGGACATCGGAAAATGTATTATGTTCATGAACATCTAGGGGGAATACAGAAATAGATAGGGGATAACCTTTTTTACGAAATAATTTATGGATTTTAAGGATGCTATTCTTGGACAATATTTTAATTTCTCCTTTGGTAATTTATAGGCATCGGGTCTTAAAGCTCATCCAAATAGTTTGGTAAACTATTATTCATAAATTAGCTAATGGAGGATTAATTGATACAAAATCGATTAATATGAAACCAACCTCAAAAATATGTGGGTGGGGAAGTGTGGATTGTAAAAACACTTGGATTAGTTCTTTGTATCTAAGGGGATTATAGAAGACTCTTGGAGGGTTTGGTAGTGGGTCACTTCTGAAGGTGAATCATATCATTTTATAGTCATTTTTTGAGTTGGGGTAGGTAGGGAAAAGGTATCAAAGGCCATTTAAATTAAATGTATGATTGTTGTAAGATCATTTTACCAAAATGGTTAACGTAATTTGGATAGCATAAGTTAAGATTGTGGTAGAATTAACTTCTTTATAATTTGAGGGAAATTTAAGAATAATTAAGTAGGAACTCATTTTTTGGGCTTATATAAAAGGAAAGAGACATGAGTAGAAATTAGTGGAGGTGGTGGAATATCTAAATAGAATATACGAATAATATTTAGTGGGATTTCTAGTTGATGAAACTAAAATATAAATTATAAATTTTGAAAAAATGAGGAGCAAGTACTTAGAAGAAAGGGATACTAGTTGGAGATTAAACAATAGGGAACTTTTGGTTGGAAAATGGTGACACAAAATCTAAATTTTTGATTACCTTGCAATTGGAAGGATAAGTACTAATACTATATGGAAGTTGTTGAAGCAACATGTAGGGAAATTGAGTGCATTTGAAGAGTTAGTGGATGCAATGGTGGAACATTTTTATAATCTCTTTAAGGGTAAGGAGAAGATCTCAATTGTATAGGCTATTGAACTATCATGGGAATTCCTTTATATTTTTTAGAAGAACATAATAAATTATTAATGGAGGTATCTTTGGAGGAATTATAATCCAGACTCTACAATCTTCTAATGGATAAATATCTATGTTTGTATGGTTATATTGTGGAACCTTTTTGGGATTCATAGAATTATTTGACAATGTTTGTCCTCAGGTGTTATATGATGCAAGATTGTTTACACTATGCTAGCATCATTCGATTAATGATCTTTTTATCTTATTATGTAATTAAATAATCCATTCTCCTTTGAGGATTTTTGTAAAATATCTTTATGCAAATGTATTTATAAATATCATTGCAAATAGAGTGTAATTACTTTTTCTCAAGGATAATTTTGGTGGAGCAACTCAATTTCATAGTTGGAAGATAGATTAGTTAGGCTATTTGGGTTTCCTATAAGTGCATTCAGAGCATTAAATTAATGAATTTTAAAGTGATGGAGATAAAATTTGATTTATCGAAATTCTATGATTGAGTAAATTGGCTTTATCTAAGATTCTTGATGACACATGTAAAATTTGAGGTATATATTAGTGCATGGGTGATGAATTTTTTAATGTAGAGCCCATTGTTGATACCCATCAACAATGGCTCTTTTGGTTCTTTTTTAGCATGAAGAGGGCTTAAGAAAGGATTCCCCTTCTCACCTCTCTTGTTTCTTCTAGTGATTGAGTGGCTTAATTGATCATTAATGGAGGAAAATAGAACATGGACTTTCAAATGGGTTCAATTTAACTTGGATTTATATCACTCTCATACCATATTTGTAAATAATATATTCTTATCTTTTGATTGTGGTAAACATTACCTAACCAAGATGTTTGATATTATTTATTTGTATTGTGATGCAATGACGATGTTAGTTTTTCTCAAACTCTTTCTCTTTATGACGGTGGATATGGAAAATGGAATACCATATTTAAGAGTTCTACAAGAATCTAAATAACTATTTGAAACACGATTGGAAATAGCTTGGAGATCAAATAGAACAACAACTAATACGTTGGAGTTACAAATTCTTGTGAGAGAAAGGAGGACTTAATCTAGTTAAATATTTTCTCCAAGAAATTCTTGTATACCAGATATCTATGTTATGTATTTCAAAATCGATTATTTAAAACATTGTAAGGATAAGTTTTCATTTTTGATGATGATCATCAAGTGAAGGAAAAGTGATTCCATTTGTATGATGGAAGAAACTAGTAGTATCAAAGTTTTTTTATGAATGTCGTCCAAGAAAAATTATCTTTTCTCAATTTTTTTTGAAACTAAGAGTGTTTGGAGAGTTGTTCTAGGTGAACAATTTTGTGAAGTGTTGATTTAAAACCATATTTTCTAAGCCACACTTGAAGAGTGGACAATGGGTGCTGATGAATCTAAACATAATATTTTAGTGAAATGGATGATAATTGTTAAGGATTTTCCTTTTATAGGTAGTCTCCTATCCTGTAAGGTTGTTTAGTGGAATCTATTTTGAATTGGGGATGAGACATGAACTGGGTTTGGAGGAGAGGACCTATTACAACCTTAAATGATTTAATGACTCAGAGGCAAAGAATTTTGCATTGTTTCCCACATATTATGTCGACCTATAAATTTGATATTTGTGATAAACAAACTAGGAATCATAAGCAATGAAGAAAAGCTATAGAATCATTGTATATCATATTAAAAATGATTCATGTTCAAATCCTACAACAATAGGAAAAGATAGCCTAGTAGCTTTCTGCTCCTAGTGTTTACGTGAGTAGGATTCGATATATGTTTTTAAGTATAGAGGAGAAAATAAAATGGCTTCAATTTTGGTATTGCTATATTTTGAAGTTGAAATTCCTTTGTGAAGAAAATATATACATGTTGATTTTACTGATGAAATTTTATTACAAATTATATAAGAATAATTTTGAAGGGCTTAGGATATGTGTTCTTTGCAAAGTCAATGAGGAGACAAATAGTCATTTGATCATGGATTCAACTATTTAAAATATGCTTTTCCATATGTGAGCACACTAACAAGGTTGAAAAATGTTGAGAAAGGGGATTCTATTGAATTAAGCTTGATGAATTGGATAAGGAGTAAAAAAAATAAATTAAGGTTTGTGCATGAATAGTGGCCTAGGAAATGGCTTTCTAAGAACCTTTCAATTTTTGAAGAAAAATGCATTCGTCGTATAATGTTTGTAACTAAAGAACTTATCATATTAAGTTGTTTACCATGACATAATGAAGAAAAGCTCATGAACAAAGTAGAGAAGAGCATAACTCTAATGGTGGTGGCACTATATTTGGAACCTAAAATGTAATTTAAAAAAAAAAAAGTCCATGTGTATTGTGGTTATTGATAAAAAGACATTAGATTGGGATAGATTAAAAAATTTGAACTCGGAAGGAACTAAAAAATCACTCTTTGAAAACAAGATGAGGAGGAAAAATGGGAATTTGATCACGGATTGTGACTATTCAAAATAGGTGTGACTGGAAGTAGAGGCTCTAATAGGATTGATAAAAATATTACTAGGGGACTCTATTCGAGTAAGTTTGAGGAATTCTATAGTGAACACAAAATCAAATCATTCTAAGGCATTTATGTTGATAGTGGCATGTGAAATACATTTCTCTAGTATCCTTTGAAATTGTCAAGAAAGATACATTCCTCCGTTAATACTTGAATTCAGGAATTGTATACTAAGTCATTTTCCATGGGATATAGAAAATAACTCAGTATAGGATGTGGCTATAGAATCAATTAGTAAGATATTTCCTAAATATCTTTAAATGGAGTATCCCAAAGGGATTCTATTGTATGTAAATAGGGAGAGATATTATTCTTAATCGTTTTGTTAACTTGATAAGATTGAAAAATATCAAATAATTATACAAATTTAATTCCACCAAAGCAAATATTGTTATTAGAAAATGTAAAAAGATATGATTCTCACATGTTAGAATATGTCTGTAAATTTTTTATTGCAAAAGATAAAAAATTTGAGACTAATTTTCACCCATCTTATAATTTAGGATGTGTGTATGTGTACAAGAATAGAATATAGAAGGTGATCATCTAATGAATGTTGAAAGTATAATAGAGCATGGCATGACACTTGCTGCGCAAAGAAAAAAGAGTTGAGAAACTAGAAGGGAATATTGAAGGTGATGAGCTAATGAAGGTTGAAAGTATAATAAAGCATGTCATGGTATAATAGAGCATGACACAACAATGGTTGATGAAAGAAAAAAAGTTCAGAAAATTATCAATATTATAACCCCTTTTAATGAAGCAGTAATGGGAGTGTGAAATACTCTTTATGATGTCTTTAACAATTTTGATCGTATTATTTTTTCTTTATGTCTCTGTATCAATAAAACTATAAAAATATATCTATTTTTAATTTTTTTTATTTAATTAAGCATGTGAAAATATAATTTTATAATTTCTATAAATAAAATTATAATTTTCTCGAAAAAATTTGAAACAAAGGTCTTACACATGTTACTTCTAGAAATTAGTCATATAAGGAAAAAAATAGTCAAAGAGACATTTGAAAAGTATAATAAAAGGTCCATCCATTAATAAAATGTCAAAGCCTATAACACTATAACTAATTAAAATTCAATAACGTAAATTTTCACAATGGATAATTAAATATATTTTTATATTTTTTTTTTAATAATTTTTTTTTTTAAATTAAGTAAGATTATATTTTTATGATGTTTAATATATTATTTTAATTGAGATAAAAAATTGAATTAGTATTTTCATATAAAAATATTTTAACAAATACCACATCACCATTTGTCTAAGATTTGTAACCATTTTTATTAATAATCTAAATATAAAGCAAACCAACTTTTATTTCTTTATCAGAATTCAGATCCCCCTAAAACAAGGAATCAGTAAATTCAGTTTCTGAAATCCGAGCTAAAATTCAAATCGTAATTTCAGTTTCTCAACCCGAGGAAATAAAATTGAAAAAGGAATAAACTTCATCTGCAAGGTGGGCGCCAGAGCTACCTGATTTGTGCTCTCTATTACAATAAGCCTCGCTTTGAGGACATTAAATACCTGTATGTGGGTTTCCTTATTGAGACCTCTCAGCGCATGTCGGCATCAGATAATAGTAACTAGCTCTTCGTAGGTTTCTTTCTTGAGAGTCCTCTGTGAGCGTAAGTCTACCTCTCAGGAAATGAGTAATTTTTTGAGATGAATCCATTTGTATTAGTAGATAATAATGACGATCAATATTATTAATTTCATTTGGTAATTGAATTATGAAGAATCAATTGGTATTATTATACAGTAATGACTATCAATATCAATGATATTGATTTTATTTGGTAATTAGATTATGATCTGTTTTGTTATTGTATAGAAAAATTTAATATATCTATTTAAAAAAAAATTGATAATTAATTTTTAAAGTTAAAATTAATCTATAATATTTGTATCATATTTATATTTGTTATGGGATATTTATCTTTCCATTATAGTTAAATCTTTGCGGAAAAAAACGGTTTTCCAATTAGCCATTAAAGGTATGGTTCAAAATAACCATAAAATATTTATATTTATTTATTTATAACATTTCTTTAGGTACTCCCATTAATGAAGAAAATATTCGAAGAAAAATCTAGAGAGAAAAGTATAGACTTTTGATTTGATAAAAAGTTATTTTTCAATTATCATTTATGTTAATAATAAGTGCATGAAGGTGAAAGTAAATATTATAAATTTAATTTTTAAATTGACTTAATCTTTGAATGCGCTTTATATTTTTAATTACCGATTATTATATTTAATTACTAAAATATTATAAAATAAAAAATACAAACTAGTTAGTCATTTGAACATAATATAAATAATTGAAATTATGTGATAAATATATAAGTAAATATTATTGATAAATTTTTACTTTCAATAAAATTAAGATAATTATTATTAAAGATAATATAATAATGTGAAATATAATAATATTAATAAGATAATATAATAATGTGAAATATAATAATACATAAAAAAATTAATTATTTTAAGTAAAGAATACCTCAAACAATTTATTATCATAGAATATACTATCATATTTATTATAGATAAAGATCACGGATTAGTTTCTTATGGAGGATGGTTTATAAATTTTAATGGTTAATTGTTTTTTTTTATTAGCAAAAAATAATATTTTGTATGTTCAATTAGAGGTAAATTAAAAAAGACTTGGAATTTTAATGGTTGAAAAAATAAATAATAAAAAAATGGAAATGAAATTTCGAATTCCATTAAAGTTATATTATTCACAAAGGCACTTTGGACAAATAAATTGCTTTCTAAAATTTATATTATTAATTTTATAATTTATTTTATAAGTATGAAAAAAAAATTATGAAAAAATGTATTTAACAATAATATATAAAAAAAATTATTATGTAAATTTTTATTGTGTATGATTAAAAAATTTAAAAATGAATATAAATTTAATAAAATTAATGTAAACTGTTCATGTGGTTTTTGATAGATGATTATTGTGTGTTCTGTTAAGGTATTCTTTGATATGAGGTTATTGTTTCAATTCCCTTTGGATGTGGTGATATGTTGGATATTATGAAGATATAGTCCTGCGAAATCTGAAAAAGAAAATTAATGTAAATTAAAATAAAATAATTTTCTTTCAAATTAGCGCAAATTAAAATAAAATAATTATGTCTTTCAGCCTAATTCAATTGGTCATTGCGATTCATATTTCTCTATTTGGGATTTCACTTCAACTCCCCTCAATCTAAGTGATATATTGAACTATTGGAATCCTCTTGAATACTCAACAAAAAAAATTATAATATAATTAAAATTACTTAAACCCACATTAATTTTCATATTAAATATTTTTATATAATTATATGAATGATTGGTCGATATATTTCTTTTTTATGATAATAATAAAAGTTTAACTAGTGATATAAATCTTTTAACAATAATTTTTTAACAATAAATTAATTAATTAGAAATTAATTTAGATTTAACAGATTCTCTCCACCAATAATCATAGATAAAACATCTCAGAATTATATATGAACCCATATAACTAGCACCCAAAAAAAGATATAGCAGAAACCATTTAAACCTTATAATATAAACAAGTGAAATTAATGAAGATGGAACTTCATAAAACGATCTACATAAAAGTGTATTTAAATTTGTTTTTAGAAAGTAACACATGTTTATACCGTTAACTTTAGCGATTACAACCAATGTATAAACTATACTAGGCCTACTAGATCTTCTGTGTGTTTTTACAAGGAAGCTTGTTTAAACCATCTAAAAAAATTACAAATTGAAATAAATAAATAAATAGGTATTTTAAGACTCCAAGAAAGAAAAATTGAACAGATAAGTATAATATTAAAAACAGAACAACACAACACCCAATTATTCCATTGCAGAAACATTTCTTATTAACCGTGACCAACACCAAAACCAGATCCAGATAACAGCAGTCTAGTTGCCCTGATTTATAACAGAAACCATTTCAGCTTTATAATATAAAGAAAGAAAATGAATGAAACTTGTACTTCATGCAAGGATCCATATAAATGTAATGTATAGGTCATATGGATTGTTATACTACACAGGTTTATATACTATATAAATCGTTGGTTTAAAGCGAATTATAACCAGTCCATAAAGTATACCAATCCTTCTCTGTGTTTGTATTTAAGGAAATTTATTTAGACCCTTTAGAAACATTTACCATATTATGAAATAAAAAAGCGATGATTATGGGAAGCCATAAATAACTATTTAAAACTCAGAAAAAGAAAAGCGGGAAAGACATGCAAGTATAATATTAAAAACAGCGTACCATTACTGCATACACAAAACAGTATGACACTCGATTATTACATTGCAGAAACATTTCTTATTGACCCTGACGAACAAAAGAACTAGATCCAGATAATAGCAGTCTAGTTGCCCTCACCGCCACCAGAACGAGAGCCGGAACCCGAAGCGCTAGAAGAAGCGGATGACGACGCATTTCCATTACCAGGGTAACCACCGGAGTTGGAGGCATTACAATTTGCAGAGGAACTGCCTTTTGAAACCGATTGATGATTACCAGAACGAGAAGCAAAGCCCGAGGAATTACAACTAGCAGTAGCAGGGGAACCAGGGGGCCTGGAGGCATTACAATTTGCAGAGGAAGAGGAATCGCTTTTTGAAACCGATTCATGACCACCAGAACCAGAGCCCGAGGAATTACAGCTAGCAGTAGCACTAGAACTAGCTTCACCATTACCAATGCCTTTGCCCTGGCCATGAGCTTGCAGGAAAGGCAAATGCTCTTCGCTCAACAACTTTCCATCCCTACACTCAACAAAATTTAGAGCGCACAGTGCGCAGAGAAGCACAAAAGGAAACAGGAATGTCACAGATGATATAAGCGCCATAGTAGTGTCGGAAACACACAGGCAACTTGAAGCACTTAAACAATGTATCAGCAACATAGACACTGTGTATTGTGAAGGTAGCTAGTGCACCTATTTTATAGCTTTCATACACTTTACCCGTGTTACTTTGCAAGTAAATGTTTGCAAGTTAAAGATGTTTTCCCTTTCGCATCATGTTTGACCAGGTTATGTGACGGACTAATACTCGATTTTGCAGTAGTCTTATTGGACTATTTTTTTCTCAAAAAATTATAGAAGTTTTGCCAATATTTTGGTAAATTCAGGTTGAGTTTTTCTAAGTGAAATTTTAAAATTTTAGATGTTCTAGAAGATTTTGATGATGCTGAATCCATTTTTCCCCTTAAAAACATAATCTAAACACTGATTTTGATGATGCTGAATCCATTTCTCCCTTTAAAAACATAATCTAAAAACTACTTCTGGTATAATTTGTTGAAAATTTTTAACCTAAATTCTAACCATTTAACCATTCCAACAATTCCTCCAGTTGAATAACTTGTCCCTAAATTTTTATTTTAGTCATTACTTTGACCCCGTCACCTAAAGTTAGGAAACTCAACTGGAATAATAAGTTTTACTGCAACACGTACTGTCCATAATCAAGTAAGTTGGATGATGTCGCTACCTAACATTGAAGGAAGGTCTAAGTACATCACTTAAAAATACCTCGAACAAATAATAGTGTCAAATCACTTGCTAAATTTAAAAGACGGTGAATTATTTTTTATTGATTTCGTTTAAAATACGGTATGAATTTTTTTGAAATGACACGTTTGATTTGAATAATTGGTGTGATTTTAAAGTATTTCATATTTTTTTAATTAGTCATATAAGTGTCTTACGAAACAACAATGCAAGACCATCTATGCTATGAATTTCAGCTTCCATGAATTTCAGTTAGGACTCCCAAGTGGTAGAAACAATTAGTATAGATGATTTTTTTCTCATAGAACTTCAATTTTTTTTAATGAGTAATAAAAGTGTCTTAAAAAACAACAGTGCAAGACCATCTCTGCCATGAATTTCACTGACTTCCAAGTGGTAGAAACAATTAGTATAGATGTTTTTTTCTCATAGAACTTCAAACAGTGACGTTTTCAACATGTAGTGTCTTATCTTCTGTGTCGACAGACCCAAAAAAAAATCAAATTATTAATGAATTTTTTTTTGCGTTTTTAGAAATAAATGTGCAAAATATGTAAAACACTGAATGTTCAGTCCAACCATTCTCAATGACAACAATGAAAATTGAAGATTGTATAAGTAATAATAAGGAGAATCATGAATATGAAGATGAAAACTAATTAATGAGTAAAATGAAAAATATCGATTTAAAATAATATTATAAATAGATAATTATAGAATATAAAGTAAACGGGGAATTTAAAGTATTATAATAATAATTAGTAATTAATATTAAAGTAATAATTAATAATTGATAGAGTTGTTTTTAGTGATAATTTTTTAAAGTTTTTCAGGTAGGTTATTCTAGTTTTATTTTTCTAAAATTTTGTAAGAATTTATTGAAATCACACACTTGATAGGTAATCTCTCAACAATCAAAGTCTATTTTTATATTAGTACTTTGAGATTAATATATTCAAAGTCAACACATTATTAATATAATATAAAAAGATGTTAAGTTCATTTCTTTTTAGTTACAATATGAAATAATATGAATAAGTTATATCTCTATATATAATAGATATTTAGTCTAATTTATGGACAAATGATTTTTTTCTAACTCATAAACTAAATGACCTTTTTTACTATTATTTTTCTGCTTAATTTTAATCATAATATGACATTTTTTTTTAAATAAACATAAATTGTTTAATATGCATGTGCATTCAAAACTATATTCTAAACAACAACAAAATCTTAAAATTGTATTGTAAGATTTTGGTGAATTCGGGTGGAAAAAACTATTTCTAACTCATAGACGAAATGATCTTTTTCACGATTATTTGTCTAGTTAATTTTAATCATAATATATATTTTTTTTAAATAGACTTAAATTGTTTAATATGCATATGCTTTCAAAACTGTATTTTAAACAACAACAACAAAATCTTGAAATTGTATTGTAAGATTTTGGTGAATTCCGGTGAAAAAAGCACACTACACCTATTTTATATATTATCTTTCCTTTATGATAAAAAAAAATTATAAATTAAAAATACACTACAAGATAATAAATTTAATCTCATAATAATAATTAAAATATAATAGCTTTCATTATGTTTTTATATTATATTAATATTATTTTCACTATGACTATAATATTAATTTCAATGTATTAATAAGAGTAATCTCATAATAATAATTAGAATATAATAGCTCTCATTATGCTTTTATATTACATTAATATTATTTTCACTATAAGTATAATATTATTTTGGATGTATTAATATTAATTAAACTATAATTAATGGATGGGAAAAATTCATTTTTTACTTATTCTTTTTAGTGAATTTTCCCTAAAATCGTATAAAGATTTCTAAAAATTTATAATATTAAGTTGTTGAATTTAAGTTCAAATATTTAAAGAGCTTTTGAGGGAGTTGAATAGTTTTATGAATTCAAACATAGGATGGGTTAAATTTAATGGGATTTTACCCCTATTTTCTTTATTATTTGTTAAATAATGATGATTTTAAAATATGCATTGACTTTTTCAAACTGCTATTTGAAAATTTTCCTGTATCCATATACAGATATACATATAAAAGGAAATTCAAATAAAAGTATAGAAGACAAAATAAGTTAGTGGCTTTATTGGCTAAGACTCCAAGATAAGTATGGGGTTGAGACATACCAACAAAATGAAGAGTTTAATACCAACATAGATCCATCATAATGATGGATCTACCAAGCTTGGAGAGGGATCGAATCTCATTTCATTCTAGAATAGGTTTGCACCTCAAGAGATTTAATCCCTTTATGTGCACACTAGATTCAAAGTTAGGATAGATATAAGCCAATTTATTTAATATCTTTGTCCTCCATTCCTCAATTTCTTTTGGTAATTGTTTATAATGTAGTCCAATGAGTCCACAAATTTCCCCAAAAAATAGTGGAAATTCCCACAATATAAGTTAAGATAGATCTAGGCTAGTTTTTTTAATATATTTTTCCTCCATTCCCCAATTTCTTTATGCTAATTGTTTCTAGAGTAGTCCAATGAGGCCACAAATTCTCCCAAAAGTTAGTGGAAATGCTAACAAGATTTTGAAAATAATAGCAAAAATTTTTGGAAATCTAAGTTAAAGCTCTAAAGCTCTATGATTTTTTATGATGTTAAATTCATTTCCACCATATGAAAAAAGCATCTAAAAACTCCTATGGCTCAATTTTTTTAGAGAAAGTATCTATTTATACAAAAATTGACTTTATGGGAAAATTTATAGCCTCCTTAGACAATGCCATTTTTTCTTGAACTCCCTTCAAATATTCTTGTATCACCCACTAAATACTAATTTCTATTTATAAATTTTTTTTCATTATTTTAATAGATAGATTCAATAATAATATCATTATTTGACTTTTTATCATTATCATTAACTCATTTTTCTTTAATAATATTAATAATGCTCATTTTACATCTTTAAAGGGTTATTGTTTTAAGATTTTATTTCCAGAATTTTTTTCCCCGGTTTTAAAGATTAAAGATTATATATTTTATTAATAAATTAAAACTTTTAAGCTTAATTTTTTTAACTAATCTTTATTTTAAATGTTTTAGTAACGTGATTTTCAATTCTCTTTCAATTAATTGGTCAAAGGTTAAATCTCCAACGAATGCTTTTATATAATTTTTCAATTTTCTAAAATGAAAAAGTAATTATATTAGAAAATAAACTTTACAGTTTTATATTCCGTATAAACAATTTTTTTTTTTCAATCATTTTCAAATGATATACTAAAGATGGATCTAGATTAGTTTATTTAATATCTTTGTCCTTTAGTTCTTCAACTCGTCTTGTAAATTTAAATTTCTCTTATATCACCCATTAGTTATTAATTTTTGTTTTGAAATTTTCTTACTGTTATTTTAATAAATTTATTCAATAATATTATTATTGTTTGATCTTTACTTTTATTTTTATTGTTTTTTTTTAATTTTTAATTATTGATTATTGTTTAATAATATTAATAATACTAATATTATATTTTTTAAAGGGTTATTATTTAATATTTATTTCTAGTGTTAGGATATTTCGACACATAGGAAATAGTTAAGTATAACTTGGTCTAGTATAGAGTTAGGTAAAGTGTGTTTCTTTATTTTGTACATTTTGTAACTTACAATCTGACGGTGACGATATGTAGTAATCGGACGATTCATTCTCTCCTCGGTATTACCGACACTTGATCTGTGGCTTAACACCCGATTGGTCCATGATCTCTATTTAAAGAGCTTATGTAAATTTTCATTCTTTTATTAATAAATTGTCTGAAGTGGCCGCATTGGCTCAAACTGTGGATTGTTTCCCTCTTTGAGGGTTTTAACCACGTCAAAAGTAATGGTGTATTGATCTGTGATTTGTTTGTGAGCGATGTTCAAGTCTCCTTTTTGTGGGGGTGGATTTTTCATTTCCGCACATTCCCGCACTTCGTCAGCGACTTCATCAAATTTTCTTCAAAAAGCCATAACTTCTTCATCCGGAAGCCGTTTTGAAAACCGTTTTTTTTAGACAGCCTAATTTTTCGAGATATTTCCATTGGAACACTTAATTTTAACATCTATAGCTTTAGTTTCTGTTAAAATGGAAATTCCATGCCAAGTTATTCTTGACAGCGCCAACTACATCTAATGGTGGTACTACATTGTGTATTTACATAGAAGTAAAGGTCTCTACAGAATAGCCTCAGGCGAAGAGACCAAACCGAAAGATGAAGATAAGGCAGCTAAATGGGAAAATAGGCAAGACCAAGCAAGTGGGTTGATAGGGATGTCTATTTCTCTAGATCTTAGCTTCCATATTACAGAACTTGATACTACTGATGAAGCAATGAAACAAATTACTAAAGTCTTTGGAGTTAAAAATGAACTTAGAGCCCATCAACATGAAAATGAGTTGCTTACATTGGACCCCAATAATTTTTCTTGCATTGAAGATTTTTTGTCCAAGTTCAAGACCCTTAGACTTCTCTTGGAAGGTGTTAAGGTTAAGAAAGAAGATGGTAACCTTATCTATTCCATTCTTACTAAGTTGGGACCAGCCTACTCTGTGTTTGTTTCCACCTTCCATTCTACAAGAGAAGCCTTCATTTCTCAAGGACAAGACTACAAGTCCCCTTCCTTTGATTCTTTTTGTGATTCTTTAAAAGAGAACAAGAAAAACTCTTACACCTTGGTCTTCTTAATCTTGAAAACTCTTCTAAGAAAGCGTTAGCCGCCCAACAGCAACCAAATCCAAAGAATCCTAAGAAGTTGTATCCTAAAAAGAATGGTCCTAAACCAAACAAGGGTCCTAAGCAATTTCAGCCTCAAAATGAAAAATCATTTCAACAAAATGATAAGACAAATAAAAACAAAGGGAAGAAGACTAATAGGCATTGCAACTTTTGTAATCGAGATGGCCACTTAGAATCCAAATGCTTTAAGAAGATGGAAGCCTTGGCAGCAGTAATGAAGAAGCATAACATCCATTTGGAGCACTCTTCAAATTCAACTTCATCTTCAAGAATGGCACTTTCTGCATGTGGTTGTCAAGTATCTCGGTCTGGCTATGCACTAAATGTATCTTCTTCTTCTCATTCTCATGAGTGGCTCATTGATTCTGGAGCTTCTTATCACATGGCCAAAAATAAAGCCATGTTTTCTTCTTTAAATGATTGTAACACCAAAAATATATATGTTGGTGATGATGGATCTCTTAGTGTTGTAGGGACTGGAACTGTTCATATAGACAATGGTCAGTTTAATGATGTATTATGTGTTCCAAACTTATCCTGCAACCTTCTATCTTTATATCAGATAACCCATTCAGGTGAAGGTAAAATCGTTGAATTTTCACCTCATGATGTTGTAAATAAGGACCTAAGAGATCCTAGATAGATTTTAGCTACTGGCATTGCTGATGATTCTACAAGGTTGTATAAGTTTCACAACTTTGGGTCATCAAATCTTCCCTCACTATTTGTTGCTCATAATGATGAAGTGAGCAAACTTTGGCATGAGTGATTTGGTCACTTAAACTATCGCTCTCTTCAGAATCTGTGTAAAGAAAATATGGTGACAGGTCTTCCAATGGTATCTTGCAGAGATGGTGTTTGTTCCAGATGTGTACTCAGAAAACATCATTGGGACAGTTTTGAAAAACATTCCTCTTGGCACGCCTCAGCCCCTTTACAGCTCGTGCATAGTGATTTATGTGGTCCAATTCCAGTTGTTTCATTCTCTGGCTACAAGTATTTCTTAACTTTCATTGATGATTTCTCTAGATGCACTTGGGTATACTTCTTAAAAATCAAGAGTGAAGTATTCAACATGTTCCTGGCCTTTAAGGCCTTTGTTGAAAAACAATCTGGACATCAAATTCTTAAGCTAAGATATGATAATGGCGGAGAATATGTTAACAACAAATTCATCAACTTTTGCACTGAGAATGGAATTCAAATGCAACATATTGTTCCATATACTCCACAACAAAATGGTGTAGCTGAAAGGAAGAATCATACCTTAAAGGAAATGGCTAATTGTAAGCTTCAATCTAAAGGACTTAGTCTTAATTATTGGGCAGAAACAATTAACTGTGCAAATTACATAATAAATCGCACTCCCACTAAGGTTTTAAAGAATATCACTCCAGAAGAAGCATGGAGCTCAATCAAACCAGATGTAAGTCACTCTCATGTTTTTGGAAGTGAGTCATGGGCCCATATTCCTGAGAAACATAAAGCTTTAGAACCTAAGAGTGAAAAATGTATTTATGTTGGAATTCTGAAGATGTCAAAGGATATAGAATTATTCCACTTAAGTCCAAAAATGTTATTATTAGAAGAGATGTAAATTTTGCTGAAAATATATCGGCCTGCGAGCCTAGTTCGGCTGATGTGCCATCTCTCCCTCTCTCTTCTACTTTTGAAAATATTTCTTCTTCAGATGATGAAAGCGAGGATGAAAATACTCCCCCACCTTCTCAGGATCCTCCTTCAGCTCCTTAGCTTCCAAAATGGGTTTGTGCTACTTGGGATGCAGCGGGTGCTCTTGCCGGTGATCCTACATATTAGCGACGTACACGTTCTCAGCTTGATAGCGCCTCTTCTTTACTGGCTCAAGATTTAGTGAATTATGATCCTGACACCTTTGCAGAAGCTTCAGGCCATCCAGATTGGGAAGCAGCTATGAATGAAGAATATCATTCATTATTGGCAAATGATACATGGGATCTTGTTCCTCTACCAAAGGGACGAAAACTTGTTAGATGCAAATGGGTTTACAGAGCCAAGTATGGACTAGATGGGAGAGTTGATAAACATAAATCTCATCTTGTTGCTAAGGGTTTTTCACAAGTTTTAGGCATTGACTACACTGAAACCTTCTCCCCTGTTGCCAAAATGAACTCTATCTGCCTTGTTCTTTCCCTTGCTGCCTCTTTCAAATGGGAAGTCCATCAGATGGATGTTAAATCTGCCTTCTTGCATGGGGACTTGCATGAAGGAATCTATATGGAACAACCTATTGGCTTTATACAAACCGACTCCAGCCTTGTATGTTGGCTTAAGAAATCCCTTTATGGTCTCAAACAAGCTCCTCGCACTTGGTATGCCAAAATGGATAGCTTTCTTTTAGAAAATGGCTTTTCTAGGTGTCATTCTGACAATACTGTCTACACCAAGAAAGTGGGCAAGTCTCTTATCTTTCTTGTTCTTTATGTTTATGATCTTATCCTGACTAGTAGTGATCCCAACCTTATAAACCATGTGAATTCTAGCCTTAAAAGGAAGTTTGAAATGACATACTTAGGACACTTACATTATTTTCTTGGTCTTCAAGTCTTGCAATCCAAGGAAGGTATTTCCCTTTCCGAGTCCAAGTATGCCTGTGATATTCTACACCATTTTCACATGGAATACTGTAAGACATCCCCTTCTCCCTTTCAGTCTAGAGTCAAACCTTCAGCCACTTGTACTTCTCCTGAAGTTGATGCTACCTTATACCGTCAACTTGTAGGAAAAATTTTGTATCTAACCCATACTCGTCCTGACCTTTCCTTTGCTATTGGCATTGTTTCTCCGTTTATGCAAAACCCGCATGAAAGTCATTGGAAAGCAGCTAAAAGAATACTTCGTTATATTTGAGGTATAGTTCAATTTGGGATTCATTATAGTGCTGAAGCATCTCCTCTATTGGTTGGTTTCACTTATTCTGATTGGGCTGGTGACCCCGATGATCAGAAGTCTACTACAGGTTATGTGTTCACTCTTGGTTTAGGACCTATTACATGGGCTTGCAAGAAACAAGGTGTCATTTCTCTTTCTTCAGCAGAAGCAAAGTATCGTGGTGTCGTAGAAGCTAGTAAGGAAGCTTTGTGGCTTCGTCATATCCTGTTAGAGTTTGGATTTCAGCAGCAGCATCCGACTACACTTTGGTGTGATAATCAAAGTGCCATTCAACTATGCAAAGATCCAGTCCAACATCAGTGCAGCAAACACATTGAACTTCACATGCACTTCATTAGAAAGCTCATCCATGACCATGTTCTTGAAGTGAAATATTCCTGAACAGATGATCAAGTTGCAGACATCTTTACAAAGGCTCTCACAAAGGCGAACTTCACTAAACTTCAATTTATGGTTGGAGTTCAGGAAGTTGTCACTAAGGGGGATAGGTTCTAGTGCCTCCTTCCTTCTCCTATTGTGTCATATTTGTAAATCCTTCAATCCTATCCCAAGTTGTTCTTAAGGGGCGATGTTAGGGTATTCCGACACATAGGAAATAGTTAAGTGTAACTTGGTCTAGTATAGAGTTAGGTAAAGTGTGTTTCTTTACTATGTACATTTTGTAACTTACAATCCGAGGGTCACGATATGTAGTGATCCAATGGTTCATTCTCTCCTCGGTATTACCGACACTTGGTCCGTGGCTTAATGCCTGATTGGTCCATGATGTCTATTTAAAGAGCATGGAGGGTCATTTGTAGGTTAACCATTCATGAGAGAAGCTTATGTAAATTTTCATTCTTTTATTAATAAATTGCCTGAAGTGGCCGTGTTGGCTCAGGTCGTGGACTGTTTCCCTCTTTGAGGGTTTTAACCACGTCAAAAGAACTGATCTGTGATCTGTTTGTGAGCGGTGTCCTTTGGTGTTCTGTCTGAGGAACTTACCCTGTAAATTCCTACATGTAGTGGTTATTTTTGTTATTTGGTCAAAGATTAACTATTAAATAATTTATTAATTTTTTTTTTGAATTTTATGGAATTTTTTGAATTAATATATATTTTAAAATTATTAGGAAATTAAACCTTTTATTTTAAGGAATCTTTTTATTTAATATTTATTTTAAAAGAATTATTATTGTTGTTGGAGATTTATGGATTAGAACTGCGTAGAGTTTGTGATTCTTCCATTTCTCCATCCATCATCACTAAGCTCTTTGGTCCTAGATGATCGGTGTAGGAACCATACTAAACATTATAATAACTATTATTTTAACTAGCCTAGATCCTTCTTCACTATGGATCTATCAAGCACCGAGACGGATCAAATCTCTAGAGGTGCAAACATTTTTTTTTACTGTAAAATTTAAGGAAAGGATTAGACCTCGAGAGTATTGGTCCATATCAGATCTTGATAGATCTAGATTTAAGATGGATCTAGGCTGGTTTCAATCATGTGTAGGCAAGGAAAATATATCAAACATATGATTAATTTTATCCAATAATATGTAAATAGATACAATATTAATATAATCATTTTAAATACGATAAATTAATCTGAGGTTTATATGGTCATTTAATTTTATATTTTCTTAGTTACCTCAGTTTGTTGAGAAGATAAATATTATTAATAACCATAAGGATGAATAATGATGAAATAAAAGTTTTGAATGCAAAGAGACAACATAATAGAGTTGAATGTTAGAAATCTATGTAGTAAGAATGTAGTCAATTACAAAGAGTCTTCATTGTGATCAATCTCAAAATATTTTCTTTTACTATTCTTATTGTCACCCTTGTTAGTTTTTCCATCTTTTCATATTGATTATATGAAAAGGACAGTTGAAATCATAAACTATTTAAATTTTTAGCTCAAGTTGTTGTTGTAAACATCATACCTTGTCTCTCTTACTCTCCAATATTAACAAGTTGAATTACTATGAGACTTCAATATAAACTTAGACTGATCCATAGTGGATATTTGGGATTATTATAAAAAAATCATCTTTTTCTTCAATCATACCATGTGATTCTACATTGTACACATTTGTAAATTAGAAACATTGAAACCTAAAGCTTAAAGTTTGAGACTAAAATGAAATACTAACACCTATGGGTAATTGGTATTCTATATAAAAGACTAACTAATTTCTCTTGTTTATGTACGTGAAATAGTTCTTTTTCATTTGATTTTGACAGTCTCGTGTATTTTCTTTAGAGTTGGAACACTCTCTCTATTTTTGTAACATTGGTCTATTTGTTATTCTAATTGGTACATTGTAATACCCCTCACATAATTTCTTTTTGTAGAATTTAATACTTTATCTTACTTATAAATATTATATTTTGAGACAGTGGTTGTGGGGCCGAGACTAATTTTGGTGGAATTATGTAAATAAATGTTATTAAAATAAATAATGTTTCTTTTTCTGACTTTGGAAAATGATGGGAAGTAGAATGTGAATATTTTGGACTTCGTTGCCATCTGAGAAATTGTGAAGTGATTGAATCCAAGTTATGGAAAAAAAAAGTGGAATGCAACAGTCGTCACAATTGTACCCTTCGAAAATTCTCCAAAATTATAGGGTAAAATACCACCACAAGGAAACAACATTACTAGACAGAAATGTTATGCTAGATTCGAAGATAAGAATACATGTTAAATGGTTAGTAGATGGACTTGCATTAAACATTTTGGAAAAGGGAGGATGCATTTAGGTAACAAAAGGGAATTCAATGAAGCCATTTTAAGCACTTGATGAAACAATTTTTAAGTGCTTTATCAAGATTCTTGAGGGATAAGAGCTAGTTCTTTGAGGGTTACAAAAAAAAATTCTTAATTGAGATATGGTTAAAACCTTAATTGAGCTATGGTTGAACGCCTGATCGAGCTAGAGGATTGATCGAGATTTATGACCTAATAGAGATATAGAGCCTGATTTAGCACGCAGAGTGTGATCGAGCTATCAAGAATTTTTAAAAACCATGTTGCGGTCTGCACATCTCATTTTGCATAGACCAGAATGGACAAGGAGCTCGACCTAGGGTTTAAATCTCCCATAGGGGTTTAAAGCTCGATCAAGGGTTTCTTAGCGATGGAATACCTCATCCCAACTACCCAGTGGCCCCACCAATGTGTGAGAGGCTCAAGCCAAGCTAGGTTTTTTATCCTCTTTGTCTCTTTTATTTATTTTTTCTTGAAAAGTAAAATAAATTAATTTGAAATAAAAACCAATCATAAAAAAACACAAAAAACATCCACGAAAACCACCATGAAACCGACAAAAAACACCCAAGAAAACCATTGGAAACCACAAAAAAACTATAATCTAGGTTTTAATTTTTGTCATTTGATTGTGTAAGTTTTCAATAATTACAATGGAACACTATTTATTATGATTTTGAATTGTAAAAAATATTTTATCTAATTATTTTAGGCTTTTAGGCTTTATCTTAGGAATTTAGAGAAATTAATTGAAATAAATGAATTTTTGTTATTTAAAATGCATTTTAAATTTCCAACAACTTTCCCCTGATGGGGGTGATAATTCCTTTGGAAATGAGGCCTTAGGGCCACCTCCCCTCCCCACATGCCAAATATGAAGCATGCCAAAAATGGAATTTATTGATGGCTAGTCTCGACAAAGAATCCTCTAAAGGCTCTAAGCATATTTATTGTTGAGGGTATGCAAAGAGGAATGAGTTTTGTGAATTGGGAGATGAGTAGGAGAACCTCAGAGGAGAGCCATTGGTTGGGTTTCCATGAAGGGTTGTGCAGAGGGTCGAATGACCACCATAATTCTAGGAAAGGAAATAGAGTTGGAATTTTAGATCCAGGTCACTCATACACATATATCAAGCATCTCTCAACATGGTTGGCCTGCGACCTGCAAAGAGCGTTACGAACTCCACATATGTATTCTCTCTGACTTGTGGATTTGACATTGGAATGGATGTGGGTAGCTAGGTGGCCTAGTCTCCATCATGGGTTTCTCACTAGCTGGAGGTGGGGCTTCCTTTTCAAGTTCTAAATTGGGCATTTTCTTTAAGAAATAATTCCACGACAGTCCTTATTAGGTTTACTCTCCACCCCTTGAGCTAGTGTTATGGTATAAGGAAGGGCATGGACCCCCGAAGTCTATAATTGTTCTCTTTATGTTTTGTGTGCATTATATTCCCTAGTATCTCTCTTGAGTTGATTCATCATGCTTCCTGTCAATTTGGGTTCAAGAAATTTCTTATGAGTGAGGTATGCCTGAGTTAGGAGAATGCTTGGGTGAATTGGCAAAATGGGAGCTGTTGTAAGTCTATGTGACTCTTGATTCTCTAGTCAATTAGGTTTAAGTCATGAAGTGGGTTTTTTCAGCCCCTGTATATTCTCGTATCTTCAAGTATTTTGGCCCTCCTCATTCCTTGTAGGGTCAACCACGCATCATCTCGTCCAGTCTTCATTGGCTCTTTGGTGTAGTATTTGGTGGGATGAATCGGGTGTGCATTTTATAATTTTCTTATGCAAGCTTGTGTTAATCTGTTGCATGCAGGAATACGTTGTGAGTATAGGGGGAAGGTACAAATGTCAACCCAAGGAACGAGCATGCAGAGATATCACCTCCAATGAGGAATGTTCTGAAAGTAGGGATAGAGAGGGAAAAATTTCAAAGGATCGAGCTTGCTCGCCTAGTCATGTCAACCAACCTCATACCTTTGATTCAATAACTAACCCATTGAGGGGAATCCAAGCCAACCTAGGTATTATTCTTGTGGGAAAATATGAGGACAAAATCCAGTGGCCTACATGAATGATATTCAGTATAGCTAGTAAGAGATCTTAGAACAATTGGCTAATGTGCATAAAATTCCATGGTAGACAAATGACTATCCGCATGCACTTGAGGCCAGAGTGGAGGACATTGATTTTCATATGCATGAATGACAAGTTCCATTGGTAGTTCATCCCATGTGTAATCACCAACTACCACCTCGATAATTAGATGTTTACTCATTATTCTTCTTTTTGATCTGCATGGCTATTTACCCCTTCGAAAATAAAGGTTCATTGGAAAAATATTATGCATTATATTCCGGCTCTCCTTGCTAACAAATCCTTCCAGAGTTAAGTGGGAAGATTTGTTGAAAATAATCATGTATTTCTTATTTCCATGGTAATATAATAGAAGCTTCTTTGATTGACAAAAAAAAAATTCAAACAAATTTGACAAAAAATATGCCCAAAAAACTCGAAAAGAGAAAACAACCAAACTATAAAAAATAAAGAAATAAATTGAGCTTGAGATTGACATAATGAATATGGTTCATCATGATGAACTTGTATTTATGAAATAAGAAATTTTATTTCATCTTTTCTATTTTAAATTTAAATTAATTTATATCATAAATATTTTTTAATAATAGATATAGTTTAATTTGTTTTAAATAATTAATTGTACCTAAATCAAATATTATCCAAATTATCCCTGTTCAAGGTGCATGCTCGAGGCAAGAAGGGACATCGAACAAATATGATAGTTATGAGGTATAATGGCAGGGTACCACTCATCGTACCCCACATGCTCATGGTGATGGGTGCGATGGCCTTCCACATGGAGACTATTAGGGGAGATGAGAGAAGTTGTAGGTATGGCCAGGATGAAGGACGATGTGAGGCATGCAAGGAAGGATAGGTGAAGATATAGGGTAAGATATAGTGGGAATTAGAAGGAATTTGCGACAGAGAAAATAACATTGTTGCAAACATTGGTGGATGAAGGAGCATGGGAGCAAGCAGGTGGAGCTGCCATCGACAGTATCAATGGAGAACTCTCAGGTATGTTTCATGTTCTTTCAGGTTGCATGCTATGGGATGTATATTTGTTTATGGTTGGGTGTTCGAGAGATGATAGGGGAGGGAAATCGAGGGGAAGGTCAGGGAGAACAATGTAGGTTGGGGGTGACTATGGCTTGGCTTGCAGGGCTAGCTATGAGAGCCGTGAGTGGTGACTGCGTATGATAACGAGAAGCCCCTCTTATGCATAGTCGAGAGAATTTATATGACAATGCAGGTGGTGAGGCAGAGGTAATGTATGAATGATGGCAGAATGAGTGGCAGAGTAGTACGACCACTTTACCGTGAAGAGGAGTGGTGCAAGATCATTGGCTAGAGGGGCAGGGGTGGGCACTAGCTCGCTTAGGGGAGACTGTGATCTGGATCCATGGGTTGGATGTAAGAGCCATAAGTGTTGATTGAGTATGGAAACGGGAAGCTCCTCATGTGCGTAGTTAAGAAAAGTCGAGTTACAATGCGAGTGGTGAGGAAAATAGAATGCATGAGTGATGGCATAATGATTGGCAGAGGAGTGGAGAAACTTTACTAAGCAGAGGAGTGGTGCAACATTACTCGGTAGAGGGGCATGGGAAGACACAACCTTGCTGGAAAACTTAGGAAATGATAGAGGGGAACAGGAAGGCACACCTAGGTAGAGGCAACTATGCTTGGCTGCATGAGGGGTGGGTGACCTAAATTATGCCAGAGAGGCATGAGACAAGGCACATAGATCTAATCCATTTTGATTTTGTACAGGTAGGGGAAAGATCGGAGATGGCCCCACTGAAAAAAGGAAGAGGATGCAGAAGAAGTGGGCAGTAACCAACTCGAGCAAATGACCCGAGCACCTAGAAACCAAGACAAGGGAGGAAACCTATAGAACACCTCATCAATGAAGAAGTGGCGGCCTATAGGGAGGAAACATATGCCGGTATCCACAGGCTGTTGGAAGATTGGGAGGGGGGAATAAAACAGGAAGGAGAATCTGAGGAGGAGATGGAGAACTACCGAGCAATAATTCCAGATCTAGGAAATACTAGAGGCAGAATCACGTAGCTTAAATAGACCCTCAATCTATATTGGCTCATGAAGAGCCTTATGGGGAAGGCAATGGAGAAAATTTTAGTGGGGATGGAACTGACTCTACAAGACATGCCTAGCTATAAAAATCAATTGTAGATGATCCAATCCCAGCTGCGCAAGTATTACATCTGCCTAGAGAGAATCCAAAGTCACATTTCATGCATCACCGAGCTAGCTAAGATGCCTCGTGACTCTACTAAGGACCCAGCATCAGTTGAGTCAGCCTCGGAAGAATGGTGGGAATAAGTAGTATCTTGGGAACTTTTTTGGTTCTTGCAGGTAGCATTTACTTTTAAATATGCATGCTTATGTTATATATACTTATAGACTCTTATCATCAAACTGCTATATAGCTTGGTTAGAACATTTGATACTTTATTAATTTTGGACTACTTATAACGAGGATAGGTGGCCAGCAGACTTGGTTTCCCATTAGGAAAGTTGAGGCTACCTATCTCATATATGTGGTGTAATCTTGCTTTTTATCAATAGAAAAAGAAGGTCTTCCCAAGCTTAACAAAAAAAATATTATCTAAATTATATCTTATTCACAATATTTAATTGTATAATATATATTATAACAATATAACATGTAATGTATATAATAAAACATAAATTTATATATATCATAACTACAATATAACTATAAAACAAATTTTAACACACACATACACACATAACATAATTCTAAATAACTATGATATAACAAAACTATATATATTTAACTATATCTATAACATCATTCATATACATATATAACACGGGTTTGTAATTATTAACATCATTTTCTCTTAATAACAACATAAAATGGCCAATGCTCAACATCATTTTAAGACTCGAGTTTAGATATATAAACTATAATTTTCCTTAAATTTTCCACTACTCATATTTGTAGAATTATCTTAATTTTAATGACATGAAAACTTTATCTATTATTTACCACCCCTATTAAATCTATTAATTGAGTAATGATTTTATAATATGTGCTTCCTATATAAACAATAGATTTTATTTACCTAAAAAATACACCAAAATAATTCAATGTCACTGAGGTATGATAGAATGACTAATCATGAACTATAAACAATTATGGTGAACGCTAATAAGACACATGGAGTGACAATTCCAAAATAGAAATTGTAATCCAAAGTTATATGTAGTTATGTTAACTAGATATAATTGTAGTAACATAACTAAATAACATATATATATATATATATATATATATATATATATATATATATGGGGTCATAAAACTATATATGATTATAAATGTATAACTATAATATAATATAATTATAGCTATATTATTATATTATTACTATTATCCAATTTTAAGGTCACAACCAAGCCATGCACCAAATTGATGTACAAGACCCCTTATTTGTGGGACAAGGGACCCACCTCCACCGAGATATTTGATTTCTATGTCTACGAAGGAATACATACTCTACCCCGCCCTAGTTTTGAGCATAACATAGCATAATTGTAACACACGCACACAACATTTAACTATATAATTATATAAATTTATATCTATTTTCAAGTTTCAACAGTGCATCATTGGTACATAAAATGGATCCATCATGAAAATTTCATTTAAACTGAATAAAATCATTTTGATTCTATTATAATTTGTACCATATTTCTTCATTATGTAGTGTGTTATATTAGAAACATTGCCTTCATGTGTTTCCACCTAGTACATGTCATGTGTCGAAGTCAATTATTATAATAACTTTCCTTAAGTAGTTTTTGGTTGGTATAAAATTTTATTAGTTTCTCAAATACGTTTATTTTATTTTTTATAGATGTATTTATATTTTTATGCTCTATGAATAAAATTCATTATTTAGAACTGATAAAAAGTGTGAAGTCATATGTGATCACCTGTCTCAATTGAATTTACATGAAACTCAATACTTTCATTGCTAAATTATAAAAAATTGGTATCTCAAGTTTAGGACTTTAGGATACTTTATCCTACTTTAGTTTAGAAATAGTTCTCGTGTCAATATTCTTTCTATGTCAATATTATTTTTCTTGCCTTACTTTATATGTATTATATTTAGTAGTTTTGTATTATTTGTAATAGTTCAGTTAGCATTTTTTTGTCGAATTAGTTTATATGTATTATATGTATTATATGCAATATGCATAAGCATCTGTTATATACCCCCCAACCACAAATTGTCAGAGTGTGAGGCGATCTACAATACATGGTTGAGCTCGTGATATATCATGTAGCCCAACCAAAGTGAATTTTCCACTAATAGATCCTTCCTCCACCCCTAGTCAAAGTGTCAGAGGCAGTGTGTTTGGATTTGTTGATGATAATGCTATCGATAATGTACCTTATTCACCTACTATAGGTAGACCTGTTGCTTCTTTAAATCCTCTTTAAAATTTATTTGTTTCTCTTGAAATTATCTTTAATTTTTAAATCCTCTTCAATCAATGTGTTTGATTTTATTGTATATGTTATTATGCATACTTTTTTATATATGTTATTAAATTATGTTTATGACTTTCATACACTCAACTGTGTGAAGTTGAGGATTTTCCTACAATATCAATCCCCCCATGGAATGAAATTATTGGAAAAATTACATTAGATTATGTTAGGGCCCACCATACATGGATCAAACGAGTGTTGGGTAAAATCCTTGCTAGGTCACCTACTAGATGGAGTTTGACTTTAATGCCAGAGAGCATGGAGAGATTGATAAATACATACTAGGAGGTGGGGCCACAAAACCACCTCCTACATTCCATATAGAATATGAAGAGTCTAAAGTGTAGAGGTGCTCATACTTGGGACGTAATGAAAATTGTTCGAAAGGACATTGATGTTTTTGGGGCATTGATTGACATCTCTCTCGACCACTTTTCTAGAAATGCTAGTCTCATTCCACTCAAATTATTTAGGATTGAATATGTGCCCCCCTATATTATATTCCTTGTAGCTTGTGGCTACATACCCCATCATAACGAGGTCCCCATTTACTTTGCAAAGAAAATATATATGGAGGTCGTACTACATATGGGGTTGGATTACATTGATACCATATAACATTATTATGGATTCAGCTTGGGATATAGCTATGCTTGTGTCAAGGCTCGTAGGGATCGTGCACATGGACCACTACCTTCAATATTCTTTTCTATATAATCTCAAAGCGTTGTATTGTCACAAACCTTTTCACTAGTGTCAATTTTTTTATATATACTTAACTCATCCATTCTCATCAGTAGCATAATAATCTGAATGTTGATGCTTTCCCATTACATTAGTACTCATCTCGTTTTTTTTGTTCGATGAAGCCAATTTTAAGATTGATGTTTTTATATTAACCCTTGCATAGATGGAAAAGGGGAATACCTCAACATTTTTCTCATGTAACAAGGAAGCCTTTGGCTTGGCTTAACTGAAGTTATCTCTTCTTTCCCTTCAAGAAATTTGTCTCATTGGGTTTAATAACTGTCTTTCCCCTGTTTTTGTTTCGTTTCCTAGCTATCAAGGTCATATTCACACCTATCTTGTTTCGAATATTGTGTCATGGATAATTTTTTGTTGTTTGAAAAAACTCAATTTGCTACGGGTTGGTTCAATGTGTCTACTCCAATGATGGGTTTATGTAAAATTTTCTAGATTAGACTTTTCACCACCTTCAGCTTGCAGTCATCTGGCTTAGAGTCATGCATGTTGTCTATTTACCAAAAAGATTTCTATAACTCCTACTGAAGGACTATTGTAATATTTACTGATCTAAATCAATAGCCTTGAGTGGTTTTGTTCTACATTCTAGAAATTTATTTGAACAATATTTTTATTGTACAACAAACTTTGTTCTATTTAATATCTTATGTTACAGTTGTTACTCCATTGTTGGTTGTTCTGGTCTATTATATTTTCTTTCCTTTTCTCGACCATATGGTAGAATTAGGGGGAAAAAATCCCAATCTGTAGTGAGACCATTAAGCATAGCTGCTTTATTACAAATCGATACCTTATGGTTATATATATATATATATATATATATATATATATATATATATATATATATATATATATATATATATATTCACTATAATGATGGTTTCACCCTTTTTTTTCATTTGTATAGGTTATTCAATTCATTCATTACTAAAGAGTGATTCAGCTTGTTCTTCAATTTCAAGATTTGTTTGCATCCATTTTTGAGGCTAACAGTGTGTTATTTCAGTTGATATTAGAGAGAATTGCTAAGTGCCAGAGAATTGTTCCGTGTTCATTTAGTGTTCAACATTAAGATTATTATGTTTTTTGTCTGGATTTTGTACTTATGTAATTATAAAGAGATGATTGAACAACTTAATTTCTCTATGAAAATGAGTTATCTTAATATATATATTGATGATTTTAATTTATTGAAATTTGGTTTACAATTTGTTTTCTATATGGAGTCTAATTTCTGCTTGATGATAACTTGTTCTCGGATTTGGTTACTCGTATCCTACAATAATATTTTCTAGGATTTTCCCATCTTTGCATGCGGATTGGGTGAACGTCTCACAGTTCTATCGCTAAGCCTATTTAATTTCCATACAATTTTAAAAGTTTGATACTAATGGTTTCATATAGTCATTCTAACTATGTGAATCTCTCTATGTAAAAGTGACTATTTTTTTTCTTATGTAAATAAAATATCTTTGATTACAAAGTTTTTCACCCACTTCTAATCAAAAATGGATCTAAGATAGACTTGTAAGTCTAAAGTGTTCTTCACAGAGTAAAATAAAAGTCCAGGGATGCTCTTGTAAATAGCCCCAATTCGTAGATCTTTTTATTCTAAATCTACTGCAACTTAAATGGGCTAAAATGGACTTCAGATCAAGAAGTTATCACAAAACGAAGTTTTCCTTTGTCCTTTGAAAAGGAGGCAAATTATTATATAAATGGGACTTAAGGGAAAATGTTTTTTTTTAACATAAAACCTTTAGAACCCATCACATCGCATTATTTTATCGCATTGCAATAAATAAAGGGAAAGGACTTAAAACAATTGCAAAGGCTTCAACACACCCTGTGGATTTATAAACCAAATAATCACACCATTTGACTTCAGAAAGGAAGGGCAGAAAGTGGTATTTCAGGTGGGCCTCGAGCAATAAGCAGTATTGTAGGGGCTCTGCCCGATTCCATACACTGACTAACATGTGGTAAAATGGAGGAAAGAGGAAACTGCTCTTTCATGCAGTTAAAACCCGTGTAAGTTATGCACTTGAAATGGACTGTCAGCCGTCAGGTTAGTGGTTACAGATCAATGGTCAAGATCTGATTGGCGGATCAGCGAACGACATGACCAAAGGGAAGACCCTCGGGCTAATGTGATAGTGATATGAGATGTGTGATATTATCTGTTGGATCAAAAAGGAATAGACAGTCCAGATTTAATCGGTGATCAACGATCAACGATCCCTGATGCTAGGACTGATACGGTTGTGATTGCAATAAGCAATTAAGGGTCGGACCTTATGGGAATTATAAGCCCGATTGGATAATATTTCAAATCTTGAAATTCAGATTTTTAATGTATTTCTCATGTAAATGGATTTTTGGCCATTTGGTCATGCGACAATGCGATTGTGATATTGTGATGGATGGTAGATCTGAAAGGGATTATAGACCTGATTTCAGAGATTTTAAAATCTGGGAATGCCGGATTTTTGGTTTATTATCCATGTATTGAGGTTTTTAGACCTCCCGCCGAAGCGATAGTGATAAGGAATAATTGTATGGATCCTATAGGTTTATAGGGCCAATTCCAAAATATTTGAAGTTCAGGCTCAACTTCCATGATGTGTTTTGTGTGCGTTTCCTCTGTATTTCCGTTATTTGGTTGACACAGACAAAGGAAGGCAAAACGACCTAGTTTTCCTGCCCACCTATTCTTTTCCATTTGTAAACTGATTCTTGTGAGGAAACAATTAGGTTCTTCAATGATGGAGGACTGTAAATGATGCATGATAAAGACAGAGAGTAGAAGAGCTGAAGGTGGTCGAGGTAGCTGAAGCTTGTCGAGGGAGCTTGAGGACTAAAAAAAGTCACTGGAAGGTTGCCGAGAGTCGTTTGGAGGTCAAGGAGACTACAAAGGCATGCAGAGGCTAAGAGACAGATCTCAGAGAAGCCAGAGCCAAAGAGCCAGAGCCAGAGCTAGAGCCATACCCAAGAGGTAGAGCCAGAGCTAGAGCCAGAGCTAGAGCTAGAGCTAGAGCTAGAGTCGAGAGCCAGAGCTAGAGCCAGAGCTAGAGCTAGAGTCGAGAGCCAGAGCTAGAAATTTGGATAGCTTCGGAGCCAGGGATAATATGGTGTTCTAAACCCATTGTGTTTAGTGTAAACCAGTGGAGCTGAGCATGGATCTTGTAAAAGGACTTTGCCATAATCCTAGAGAGCCTAGTCAAGTTGACTAGAGCTCAAGGAGACATAGCCCAAGAGTTTTGGTTGAAATCCATATTATATTGTTGTTATGTGTTTTTGCTTGTTGCTACATTTATTTGCTGCTTTATTTGTTGTTATATGTTTTATATCAGTTCAAGCAAATAAACTTAAGGCACAGAAACAATTTAAAGACAAACATAAGCATACACCCATTTTCAAGAACTTTTTTATTCTGCAAATGGTTAATCATAATATCTTGGTAACATTTAAGCTTTGGAAGTGGGAGAGGTTCTTGTAAGCTTGACAAGAAGCCTTTACTACCCGATTATCATACCAACTACATACCAAGGTAAACTCTCACCATGCCCTTACATAGACCACACAGTTTTGTGAGGTCGAAAACATAATCATTTTACCTCGATGTAGTTTAAGCATCCCCATAACATATTTTTTACAAGTCATCAAGACATTCAAGTTGCTCTCAAACTCTTGTACTTTAGACTTAGTTAACCTCTGAAATTTAAACTCATTGGGAAAAATCATCCCCCCTTACCTGTCAATTATAGTTAGCACATCTACTCTCAAATAATACTAGTGATTAACTATCCTACTTAATATATATTATATATATATATATATATATATATATATATATATATATATATATATATATATATATATATATATATATATATATATATATATATATATATATATATATATACACATGTAATACATATAATCAAACATATTAATAATATAATAAAGGAACAAGTGTAAATTTTTTGATATATATATATATATATATATATATATATATATATATATATATATATATATATATATATATATATATATATATATATATATATATATGCATGTATTGCATGACATTATATACAACTTGATTAAGCTGCTATTATTCGTGATGTAACTAATTCTATAGTTCAGTGTGCAACAAAAATTTCAGCTCTACACATGCATACAACATGCAGCATAATTACTCAGTATAAACATAGTTGTATTGCACAACAGAAAATTCAATTTTTTTCAAATAGAACGACTTTCAAAACACCTAATGCATAGGATAAAAAATAATATTTAAAGAAAAAAACCAAAAAATCGAATTGTAACCAACTAGATATGCTTGGGATGAACAATTTTACACCCAACCACAAACCTTTTAACACATATTATCCCTCGAGCTCAGATATTCTTATCCCATAATCAACAACCTCTTGTGATTCTAAACAATGTATTTCTATGTCGTGCTTTCCTAGAAGAATTTCCTTAGCAACGACCCACTTTCTAGGGTTTGCTAACCCAAAAGAATATGATTTTTTCATATTTTTCAAAAGAATATCTTCCCTTTCCCATTAAATTCCAACTTATTCTATCGTGGCAATTTATTCACCCTTACTCAATTTTTTTTTCACACATGAGTGATTTAATAGATTTTTCCTTCCAATCATATTAAATCTCATCACGTAACCCATAGCGTTTTTTTAGGAGTAATTTGAAGGAAGTTTGTATTCATCTTATCCATCAATATTAGTTTCTAGATTTTTGTAATGATCTCGTTAACTCAATTTTTCTTCCCTAACCAAATCTCTAGTTTATTTATATTATTAAAATTTATTACATTACCATACCTATTTCAAATTGAGTTCACTATGGATTTCTACCCATCGAAACTAAAAAATGTTCATTCTAAATAAAGAGTATTTACTGAAGCATAGAGGGGTATTACATCTTCCCCCTCTTAAAAATAACATCATCTACAGTGTCTATTACGCACCTTCCTCCCTTTTGGAATAATGATTGGTATCGTTCTTCTATAATATCCTCACATTCCCATGTAGCCTCCTTAGGTGTAAAGTGCCTCCACTACACTTTAACCTAAGTGAATATTCAATTCTGGAGCACGAGATCTTTCTGATCCAAGATATAAAGTGGCTATGGTAGAAATTATCGTTTGGGTTCCACCTGTATCGAATTCCAATCAATTACATGAGCGTTATCATGAATATATTTTTTATGAAGGATACATGAAAAACATTATCAACTTTAATATGACTAGACAACGCAAGTTGGTATTCTCCTCGACCAACTCTATATAATATTTTAAATGGCCCACAAAACTTTGGTACCAACATTGCACAAGTCCCATTCCTGAGAATACTTTTCCTGGAGTTCAATCATAAGTATACATGGTCCCCAATGTTAAATTCCTTATGCATTTTCTTCCTATTGGCATAAATTTTCTTCCTATATTGTGTTATTTTGATATTCTGTCTAATTTTCTCCACTATTTGTCTGATTTCTTGCAGATAATATGGTCCCAATATTAATTTATCTTTCATCTAGCCCCAACTGAGTGGCATATGATATTTTCTGCCATATGGAGCTTCAAAAGGATTCATTTTTATGGAATCTTGGTAGTTATTGTTATAGAAAAATTTTGCTAAATGCAAAAAATCCTCCAACATGGTACACCTATCCATGACATACATGTGTAAAATATCTTATAGGATTTGATAAATTATTTCTGTTTGTCCATTTGTTTGAGGATGATATGCAGTACTGTAATTTAGTTGATTCCCCACTGTTCTAAATAGAGATTTCCAAAACTTGGAGGTAAAATTAACATTTCTGTTTGACACTATAATTTTTGGTATACCATGCATTTGAAAGATTCCTTCATGAAAATATTGGCAATTTGAGCGGTTCCAAAAGTAGACTGCACCAATATAAGATGTGTTACATTAGTCAATGTATCTACCACCACCATTATGGAATCATGTTGGTACCTTGTTCTTGGTAATCATTTAATAAAATCCATTGAAATTACCTCCCACTTCCTTTCAAGAATTCGTAATGGATTTAGCAATCTTGCAGGATTTTGGTGTTCCACATTTAATTATTGACATTCTATGCATTTGGATAAATATTATGCCACATCATCTTTTAAATTTCGAAAAAACAAGATTTTCTTAATGTTTTTATCATCTTTTGGTATCGTGGATGACCAACATATGGTTTCTTGTGGTAGTCATCTAGTATCATTTTTTTTAACTTGACCACATTAGGAATATAGAACATGTTGTGGTAGGTTAACAATCCTTTTGAAGTCTCAACATACCCTAAAATTTCTTTTTGATTTAATTTCTAGTAAATTTCTCGATATTGAGGATATTGTTGCATTGAACTTTTTATGTGTTCCTCGAAATATGTATTATAGATGCTCACATCCCTAATTATTACTACATGAGAATGCCTACTTAGAGCATCTGCGATTTTGTTCTCTTTCCGTTTTATGTGTTTTATATGAGGTTAAAAATCACCGGGGAATGGTGGCCACCTTACCTTTCTAATATTTAAATCAATTTGGATAAGGACTACTTCAAACTAATGTGGTTTGTCACCAAAAAAAAATTCTTCCCTAATAGAGAGTTCCCCCACATTTTTAGAGCATGTATCACTGCTACCAACACTAAATTATATACAAAATTATTTTCATGTTTCTTCATCTTCCAGGACACATAGGCTACTACTGCTTTTTCCTACATTAGCACACCCCCAAGTCCTTTGAAACATGCATTAGTACAAATGGTGAATTCCTTGTTTGGATCTCCAATTTCTTCTATAGGAGTTGTTCTTAACATTTGTTTCAACTTGTCAAAACTTGTTTATATTTTGGCTCTCCATTCAAACTTTATTCCATTTTTCAGAGAGAGGTGACAAGGTAAGCTACCTTGGAGAAAGCTTGTACAAGTCTTTGATAATACCCTACAATTCGCATAAATGAGCGAAATACTGACACATCTTTAGGTATGGGATAATTCATAAAGCTGGCCACCTGCAAAAGATAATGGTCTACTAGCTTTTAACTATTATAATTATCCTACAACTCTATACATGTAAGGAACAACATCCAATGAAAATAACTAATTAGAATATTCATCCCATGTAACGTCACATGCATCTAAGCTAAATTCATTCAGATAGTTAAGAATTTTATGACCAGAAATTTTGAACTCAGAAAATCAATGGCTTACTGCACCAGACCTCCCAACTATGAATCCCTTGAGTCCCCTAGAGCCATGAAATCTTTCTAGGTATGAATAACCTCTACTCTACCTTGATAATGGTTATTTATCATTATCCTATTCACATATTTTTCCTGGGCAACATCCTACCTTCAGGGGTTTTCTTTCCCCTCTACCTAGGATTTTTCCATGTTTTTCCTTAAAGCTAAAACCATTCTTTCCACTTGTGGTGATTTTATTACCAGTATTTATCTCCCACTAGATTCAGACACACACACACACACATATTTCACTTTAGGAAAAATCATGACGAATCTGATCCCTCTCAGATTCTGGAAAGTTTCATCCTCTTTTCTGGGGTCAGTCCATGAATTTTCCTAAACTCAAGATCACAACATTAATAACTTTATTAATAAAATATAAAAATTCACATAATCATGGTTATCAGCGACTAGCACATGTTTTTGCAGTTATTACATAACAATTAAATTTCTCGAAAATGGGAGATGTTACACGTTAGTTGCTTCTACAACTACAACTTATTTTTCCTCTATTGTGAAATCTATTGGAACTAGCTATTTGTGTGACCTTTATGAGACAACTCCTTCTCCAATACTCATAGCATTCCATTTCTATTAGACATTCCATTTCTATTAACACCATTAATGTCCTAATGGAAATATCTAATCAATCTATTATGACCCACCTATGAATCTTTTAGTCCAAAGTCTTAAGTCCCTTTCAGGTATTTTAGAGCCACTTTTTCACTAGAAAAATAAATTACTATAGAAATTTGATGTAAAAAGTGGGCCTCAAAATAAAATTGTACAAAAAAAATCAACTCTATTAGAACCAATATGATTCAATATGATGATATCATCCATAGGGGATGATTCACTAATTTTTGAGTAAAAACGTTAAAAAAAAAAAAAAAAAAAAAAAAAAAAAAAAAACTACTTTTTCAACATGTATTTTAAAGATATATCACTATGATTTTACTCAAATTTCAATCAAGAGCACTTGTTGGATGCATAGTTTAATTTTACATCCAAGGAGTACCCATGTTACATACATTTGATGGACCCTACTACATGGAAATTTTGAAATACAAGGAGAAACATGATTGCAATTAGACCTTTTCATGTATTTAACATTTATTGTCTAGTAGGATCCATCAAAAGTATGCAGCAAGGGTGTTCCTTAAATGAAAAATTAAGTTTTGCATCCAACAAGAGATCATGCTCAAAATGTGAGTAAAATCATACAGATATAAGTTAAAAATATGAGTTGAAAATGTCGTTTTCTTATCTTTTCATTCCAAACATTCGTCAGATAATGTAATCTTATTTTATTATTTCCACTATTATTTTAGACCTCAAAATTTCAGTGATGATTAGAAAGTTTTTGTATAGACCTAGAAAGGATTCCAATAACAAATGAAATATATGGTCTAGCAATGGTGAGGTAGATAAGGCTTCCCACAAGTTTTCTATACTTACTTGCATGTTCAAATTCATTTTCTTTTTAGATGTGAGTTTCAGAAATTTTTTCCATTGTAGTGAACAAAGGATTGTATAATATCCATGAAATTTTTTTTCGACATTTCTCCACTGTACCTCTTCTAAGAGACAAATATATATCTTATATTTTGGGTCACTTCAATGCATGCCTAAATAGTAATTAAGGTGTCCAAAATCTATCATCTAAAATCCTTTCATAAAAATTTTCAAGTTTATGGATCCAATATAATTTTAATTGTTGCATATTATCAAAAAATCATTTACATATACCAAAAGAGACACAACATTTTTCCAAACATTCTTGAATTATAAAGTTTCATCATTAACAATAAAGTGTGTGCAATTTAGTTTCAGAATATGCTTAATCTATTTTTCTTACTAGGATTGTGATGCTTTTCTGATTCCTTACAAGGATTTAATGAGTTTGCATACATTTTTTTATTGTCCATTCATAACAAAACCTTATGGTTGAGACATAAAACCATTTTCTTTTAGATCTTTTTTCAAGAAAGTGATGCTTAGTTAAATTTGATCGACTTTCCATCCATTCTAAGCTACCAAGGCAAGCAGAGTCCACACAGTGGTCCATTTTTCCATTGGGGAAATGGTATCTTCACAACCAACCCCTTATTTCTATGCAGATCCTTTTGCAACAAGCCTTGCTTTGTGCTTCTCAGGTGATCCATATAGTTTATAATTTTTCTTGAATACCTACTTGGAAGGAATTTATTTTGTTCCAAATGGAGGATTTACTAGCTTCCATGTTCCATTATTTATGAGAACATCATACTCTCTCCAAATTTCTTCTTTCCTTTCATCATGAGAAGTAGCCACTTTAAAGGAAGATGTTCGAAAATTAGAAGAAAAATCTAATTCACAATGATAAGAAAAATCAATATCACCAACTGAATCATAATTCTCTACATAACCTCAATTTTGTTTGATGAACTTTAATTTCTTAATTTTTCAACCTGACGAGAAATAACACTTTTAACTGTTTTAATGAGCCATTTTGGATGAACTTTCAAAGTTTTTCTAGCCAAATTTATGGATTGACATGTGGTTGCATCAAGATTTAACCTTCCAATTCTCCCTATCACATTACTGGAAGGGTCTTCCTAACCTAAAAATACGATTGGAACATCATGACACTGATTGATTTCTTTAGAAGGAGATTTGATAGATTGATCTAGGATAAGGATACCCCCTACACTATGTGGAATCTCATTGTCAAACTCATTAAAAAAATTGCATGGTTTAATCTGTCCAAATGATGAAGCTTCCACTCAACAATACTCTCAGCTTGGAAGATTTAGGAAAATTCACATCTCTAGACAATATAACTTCTTATTTACCACTTCATGGAGATGATATAATTTGGTGGTATCTTAGTATCGCAAGAAACTACACTTTTTGACTTACTGAACCATGTTTTATTCCTTGTTTCGTAGGAATAAAAGGCATAGTAGGTGGAACTAGAAATCGTAAGATGTTTTATCAAAGGAATATGGTCATACCATATTTGATAAGGGGTCTCTTTTTTAGAGCATGAGATGAACATCTATTTTTGATATATACAACACATCGAAATGCATCAACCCAGATTATGAGCTTTACATTTTTAAAAACATCATTGATTAAACCACATTTAAGATAGTCCTCTTCATTGTTATAGCTAAACCATTTTCGTTGAGGACTGTATGGCACAATTATTTGACATTAAATCCCATTCTTGTGAATATAGTTTTCAAATTCAATGAATTTTATTCGTTTCCATTATCAATACAAAAGATCTAATATTTGATTGTGCAACATTTTCAATCCATGAAGGAATGCTTTTGAAATTTTCAAAAGCTTATGATTTACTTTTCAACAAATATACCCAACACATTCTAGTGTAATAATTGATAATAGAAATCCTATATTCATTTCCATTTGTAGAACGAATAAGCAAAGTGTCACGTAAACCATAATGAATCAACATAAGTTTCATATCTGATTCAAAGAAGAAATCATGAAATGTTGTTTATTATGTTTTTGTGAGATACAAGCATCACATTGCTTCAATTTCCTTGGATTAGTTGCAAACCAGAAACACCATTTCTTTTCAATAAATGAAGGCTATCATAATTAATATTACTAAATGTACATGCCATAGAAGTCTGGTTGAAAAATGTGCAATCATTGTACTAATACATATATGCACAATTTTGTACACGAGTAGATGTTCCTTGCAACTTTAATAGTCTTTCTTCCTCTATCTCAGTCATGACAATTGTGTTCTTTAATGAATTTTTTATCTCAACTTTTCCATCAATAATATGAATGGAGTTTCTTTCTAGTGAATGTGAACAATGGAGAACAAGTTTCTTTTCAACTCTAGAAAGTAGAGTACATCATGTAGAATAAATTTAGGAAGTTTATAATGTTTAATTCTGATGGCACCAACTCTAGATGGCTTGAGACTTGACTTCTATGCAAAGTATACTACTCAATCTACATTTTCGTTCAAGTATTTCTGGAAGATAATTTTGTTGGTTGCACCTATATATAGTAGCAATGCATCTTCCCAAGAAGTTAATCAAGTGTGAAATAGGTCCTTTGTTACATTATATTGCAATGTGAAACAATACAATCCATACAGTCAATTTAATTATCTTTTGTTATATAGTGGGGACCATATTCTCATCCTTGACGATATTTACCACCCCTTCATTTGTTGTTATTCCTTCCACGTCCTCCCTCTTCTACCATCTCATTCTTTAGAAGAACATGGTGTTTGTTTCTTCTATTTTTATCCAATCCACACAAATTCTTTACGGAATTGAGAAGTTTCTTTCCCCTTTTCACAATATTTCTCCCATTCTACAACCTTCTAAACAAGGGTTTCCAACATAATGTCCTTAAGTTGTGCACTATCTTGTAAGGCAAGATGGTGACAATATGTAGGATAGAGTTCCTTGAGAGAAAATGTGAGAGCGATGACCATTTTAATTCCAATGGCTTTTACATCAAGTATGCTAGCTCTAATTTATAAGGCTAGGACCAAGGCCACATTGTCATTCAAATCCAAGTTGAAGATATTGATCGTCTACTAAACAACCTCTAGCTCTAATTGTGATTCATATAAACGTTCAACTTCTTTAATGCATCAAAAACATTTGTAATTGGAATAGTATGACGACTCACCTCTTCACTTACAATAGTTTTAATCAAGGAATAGGCCTTGTTATCCTTGTTCTCTCATATGATAAGCACTTTATTTAATGTGAGCTTGGTAGATGCATTTTCACCTTCTCCTTCACATACACATTTCCATATGTCATTTAAAATAAGTGTGTGCTTTTTCTTTGTGGACCATCATAGTAATTTTCCTTTGGTGCGAGAACTGTACAAACTATAAAAATGAGTGAATATATCTTTATTAACTTGATGCCTTTCTTTAAACAGAGGTACTAAAAACTTTCCTCAAAATAAATTTCACAAACAAATATCCAAAGGAGGCGTGGTCTTCGGATATCATTACGTGATATCTCAAAAGTACAAAATGAAACTAACATTGAGGAAATGTCAATGGGAATGGCACTAATGAATTTTCAGATGTTTATGGTTAAAGAAATTAATGCCCTCTAATACTAAATAACATAATGAGACTTCCATTAAAAACCAATCCTAAGGATGTAATGACTTTCAAGCTAAAAAACTGCTCCTCAGTTCTTTCTAGCCTTACACAATATCTAGGGAGACTTGCACAACAGTGGTGTATGTAGAGACGTAGACCCACCAGTCCAAAAAAGGTACCATGAATAACCCTAGTATGCCCATCATTTTAAATTGCTTTCCTTAAGCTACCATGTTCCCTCTAGCCTATAAAATATCCACGAATAACTCTATCATCCCTATCCTTATAAATTTTTGTCCTTAATCTACCATGTTCCCTCTAGTCCATAAAATATCCATGTAGCAAGGTGTATCCATTTTGACAACCTTTCACTACACCATCTTGTATCTGTACCTAAGAGATGATGGTATATGGGTGATATACTCTCTACTCGATGGGATATAGTGCCAGTGAAATGCCAAGCAGGCAGAGGTAGAGTGCTTCTTGAAATGAAATATTACAAATGCATGGGATGTATATGTAAATGTAATACATATGTTAAGCTGAAACGCACAAACCAATAGACTAGCCAAAGTAGGTTGAGTAATGGTTCACATAAGAGAATACCTTTCCAACAGCTTCTAGTACATAGGAATGGCAAGGAACACATAGATATCAATAAGGATAGAAGGGAGGATTTACAAGGGGCGGGAGAATGCAAAAAAATGGACATGTACTATCATACCATGCTATGCCAAGATGGTAACTCCGAATGTCGGTTTCCTATTAAAGTAAATGTCATTATATAGAAGTATAAGGGTGACCCGCGGGATTCTAATTTCAAAGTTTTTTCTTGTTCTAACAATTTGAATTCATCTATTTAGATATTTATATAGTTACAGACAATCCCCTAAGGTTAAGTGTCGAAAAAACATACCTTTGGGCAAGCTGATTAATAAATTTCAATAACATGTAATGATAATAATAATAAAAAATAGAATAACTTATTATTGATCCATAAATGAAATTTCCATTTCCACAACCATAATAACAATAGATGATGTATGTCCTAATGAGTGAATGCCCGACCTTATAAAACAAATAATTTTCTACTCTTAATTAAATGCTTGCAATAATTTATTTTTGAAAACGACTCATACATTTTGTATACATTATTAGTACCAATACATCTAAAATAATTTAAATTATACCTAAAAATTATCTATCGATAATAAAACATAACAAAAATTGTGTGAACGACATTTAACGACATGCATAATTTCTAAATATAAAACTAAATATGAACCACATGAACAAAACGGCATGCATAGCATGGCATCTGCTATGAAAAACAATGTCCTATGTGGGTAATCATTGAATTGAATTCATTTTGAGACTATAACTCTACATCACTTCTATATTTTTTGTGAGCATCATCTTCAATGTCATCATCGAATACCATCTCATAATCATTGATGAAATAATCAATGTGATCTTGGTAGTAGTGTATCATGACCCCTTATTCACTTTAACTCATCTAATGCCCTCCATAAGTTAAAGAAATTAACAAAATTTTAGCATTATGCAAAACAAAAATTATGTTGTAACTTTAGCATAAGTTTTGCTTAAGTAGAGTGCTTATTAATTCAAAGTGAGAGGAAAGTTATCATATAAGACCCTTCACTTAGATCCACATATTAGTTTGAAAATATTCATATCGCAAACAATATTGAAGTGCATTCATCATTAGAATTATTCTAAATTGTCGATGGACTTTGCTATATCTAAATATAGTAAATAAAATTTATATTGGGGTAAGAAAAATTATTTAGACACAAACACATTAAACCACTAACAATGGTTTCAAGGTTCTATATATGTTTGTCTATAGCTAGGATACCATAATATTAACATATTTTTTAATAGGCTACATCTAGGTAGCTGCACCAAAACGATGCGTCAGAACAATGTTAGTTTAAATAGTGTGTTGTAATAGGCTACATTTAGGCTATAACACAAATAACGAAAAGATAAATATTTATTATAAATTTCAATGGTATAACATTACTGAACCCAAATGGAATATGGTGTTTCTGATGATGTCAAACGAATATGGCCATTATGCTAGCAATTAAAATATTAAACAACTAAAATAGGTCAGTATATAGGCCTCCAAAGGTTTTAACTGTGGGTAAGGTGATAACTTTTAGAATGGATAATGGCGAAGGAAACAAAAAAAAGGCTATAAATTGCAACACTTTTGGCTTCAGTCAAAATTATCAAGGTTATTCCAACTACTATTATAGTTTAGCTTGAGAAAGTGATGTTTAGTTTAAAAGGCTAGATGGTACGATTCCTTTCAAAGTATCTATTGGAGGAGGTGTGTTTATCAGCAATATTTATTTTTTTTCAAAACTTAGTAGCTGTAAACTCTTTGATGGGCATATTGATATTCAATAGGTGAATTTGAAGGTGAGGTATTATATTATTATTGAAAGAGATCAAGAAAGTGGATGAGGAAATAGAAGTGTACATAAAATGAATAGGAAGATGTGGTAAGGATAATTTTTTAATAATAAATATGGTTGTATCGGATGAAATTAAGATGAAAGAAATAATGTCGATGGAAAAAATTGATTTTGTTGGAAGGGTAAGGGGAGATGGTTTAGTGGTAAAAGCTTAAAGGGTTGGATGATTCTAATTGGATTTTATTTATAGAATATATTACATCATATTTAATTTTGATAAGTGATTGAGTTGCAATGGTGTTAAAAAAATGTTTACTATCATTAGTGGAATTTTGAGGTGTAATGGACCTCATCGGGAAAATAATAAAATTACATTTATAATTTTTTAAATAAAAATAAAGGAAACTATATATTTTTTTTTCGCTTATCTACTTATAGGTTTACTCAAATTTGAAGTGTAGACTCTAGTTGTATGAGAAATTAAACCCACATCCAATGAGTACCACTCTGCAAACTTCTTAGTAGATCCACCTAAAAAAAGAAACACATGAAAAAACACATATTTTTCATATTTTTTCATTTTTTTCAGTGTGTGTCTATTTAGAAGTATGGATAATGTGTACTCAATGAATGTGGAATTTAATTACATATCCAAAAAGTTCCTACACTTGATATTTGAGTAAAAATATAAACAGATAAGGCATGCATACAATGAAATAAATTGATTTTCTTCTTTTCCCTCGAAAATACTTAACCTTGGGGATAACATCATCATATTGAATCCCATTGATTATTTAAAAGTTAATTTTGTTGGAAAATTCTCGTATTTTTGGCCCATTTTTTACCTTAAAATTTCCCTAAATTTCCATGAATTAGCAAAGGGAGGGTGGTGCTAAGATTTTAAGCTCATAGTTATGAAAGCTTGGAATCATCTGTTTGGTGCTCAAGAGGAAAGTGTTGAAGCAATTAATATTTAGGTTCATATTCCTAGTTTACTAATATATTTTTGATCACTTCAAATAATTTTAGATATTGGAAAACAATTAGTCAATTTTATTATGATTGATATTTTGTATTAGAAAGTAGGATTGATGCTAATGGATAGAATTTTAGTACTCCTTGATGTGAGATCAAGATTGGAAGAAGAGACAAAATTTAAATATGCTTCGTCTGAGCATGTCCAGAGGTTGGATTATGGATGTATTCAATTTAGGTGTCATCAATAACAAACTTGTGGTAATATAGTAGATGATTGCCAATAGAATTTGGAAAGAAGGTATTCCAATCAAGAAACGGGGGATTCTAGTTGTATTATTGGCATAAGAAGGATAAATATAGACATATATGTAGAAGGGAATTGAAAGGGATTATATATATCCAAGTGGTATGGGTGGCTAGATCAAAAATGAGATTATTACAAGTACACCAAATTTTATTCTTAATATCCCCATAAGAATTATATCCAAGAGGTAGCATTCAATGAGAAAGGTTTCTAATGGAGGTGAGAAATTAATTATTAGGTTGGATGTGAAGACCAATAATATTGATTTAGTTTGTATAAAGACATAAATACACTTTGATGTTTCAAGGGAATGCATTCTTTTCATGTGAGATTTCTAGTAACAATTCCCCTAATAATGTTTCTCCTGATACACAATTTTTGCAATATTTTTCGAAAAAAAAGGGATTGGATATGGGTAGTCACAATGTTGGAGGGGATATGCAGGGGTCTTAATGATGGTTTTATCTTTTTTTGAAAGTAATTATCTATTGAACAAGGATAATATTTGGTGGGATGTAATATTTTAGTACTAGATCACTCATAGGAATTCAAGAACATAAGATACCCTATAATCGTTTCCCATGATTAAAATATGAGAGGTATTATGATGGATTGTGTTAGGAGCTACATATTAATTTAGTGGTAAATTAAGTGGAAGGAAATAAACCATTAAAAGGGAATAATTTATAGCTACTTTAAATATTACTTATAACAAACATAGGAGTATAAACAAGTTCCTTAGAGTGATCAACAACCTGACTGGAATGCACAAATGATTTATTTTTACGTCAATTTTAACTCTTTGGGTATAAATGATTAGCACGAGGATAGGTTGTGAAGAAAAATAGATGAAATGAGTTGTTCCTATAGGAAATTTTTCAGGGAAAGGTCCAATTATATAGAGGGTGATTGAAAATATGTTTCTAGATTATCTTTTTCTATCTTTAGATGTTTTTCTGAGATTAAGGGGTCTTGTGACAAGGTGGAATCGTAGTGATCTGAATGGAAAGTTGAATCCCCCCGTCGTATTCATTTAACCATTGTATTGTAAGTGGAATCCACCCATGGTATTCATTCACCCATGGTATTTACCCACCCATGGAATTTACCTATTATATTGTAACCAAAAAAGACTATAAGTAACAAGTCACATTTTGTAAAAGGATAGATTGTCCACCACAATGTCGCTCTTACAATTTTTCTCTATTTTAATAAAAGGTTTTCTTTTGTTTTTTCTTATTTTTTTCTCCTCTTTTTATGCCATTTCAATTTTTCATATCCTGTGAGCCTCCCCCAAGATCTAGATCAATCGTATCAGAGCAGGTTGCAAATCAACTGAAACCAAGATTCATATAACAGGTGCATAAGGGGTTTTCAAGGTCATATTTTATAATTTTCAAGGTATATTGACATGAGTTTTGGTCCTCCCAAAAATATATTTCCGATTATAATACCCTTAGCAAGATGATTATTACATGTTATGAGAGATTATGGGCCAATTGAAGTTTCATTAGGCAAAATGAAATCAAAGAATCATTATGTTGCATCCAGTGTAGCTTCTTTATGTGAATAGGGATTTGTTGTAGAATGGTTGTTGGGTTAATATTCTAGGGTCTCATCACATTCCTATTAGTTGAATCAAAGGATTCAAAAACTAACTTCCTCATTATGTGTCCCATGAAGTTTGATGAACCCAAATTTACTCCATATGCACCATATATTTAATGAATAATGTTGTGTGTTCTATGTTTAATATTAACAATGACAATATAATTTGTTTTGGTACATGCACTCCACCCAACAAATAATTTCTTGTCGTCGGCTATCAAACTTCTTTCTAGATCACATGGTTGCACGGTGAGCCAAATTGATGCCATTGCACAGAACAATTCCATGATATGAAGTTCTATTAAATATGAGGTTTAGATGAAAAATATTTTCAAATACTGTAATGAAATTTTTTTTCATACTAAGGTCAATTATCATAAACATCCAACCTCCTACACCTACGTTCTTGTCCATGTTAATTTTGCAGGAATGTATGTATTTTTGAGTCTGCTAAAATGACCCTTCTTCACATTAATATGGAAAATCACTATGATTTGAACCAATCTATCTTAAATACGTTTTCCAATTTAAATCTTGAATTAGTCACAGGCATCACCAACGAGTATGTGGCATGACTCATCAACATGTAGGTGTCCCTTTCATGGGTCACACAAAACCTCTAGCCTTATCTAAGTGGTACAAAGGTCATGGGGATTTCATTTAGTAATGATGTCTACACCAGTGATTGTGTTGCACTCAAATAAAACATTATTCTTGTAATATAAAGAATCCATACAACCCTACCCCTCATGGAGCACCTAGACTTCTTAGCCATCACTAGAGATCTACTTTCGGTAAATGCATACTCAATTTCTACTTGCACTGGGAAAATATCTCAGCAATACATTTATTTTATGCCTAACACCATTAGGGACAACTAAATCGCTCATTTTCACTACGAAAACATTATATATGCCATGTTGGATGCAATTTAGATAAACATCAATTTTTTGGGGCATGGAAATCTTGAAATAATTTTTTTCAAGATTAAGTGGTCCTCAGAAGGTGTCCCTAATGAGATAAGGGCCTCCATTTAGAATTTTGTGGCATACAATAAAAGCCTTGTCCAACATATATTGAAGAATTAGGGCACTGCCAAAAAGCCCAAATCTATTCTCAAGGCTTACATATTTTCCTTATTGAATGAATACCTTAAAAAATACCCTATATATAAGACAATTTATGGGCTCATTAAGCCCAATGAAACCATAGTTTAAGATATCTATCATGATATTTCCTCCACCCATTCTAGCCCTCCGATGTATTATGGATAGATGGATTACTATAGTTTCAAGGGTGTGAGAATTACTGTTCCACCGGGACTCCCACAGTCGATCTCGAGTATCTCAAGGCACTACCTCCTAGCTCCTCGTAATCCCCATTAAGCCAAGGATGTTGAGTCTCGCATGATCTTCACCCTAAAGCAATTATGGCTAGTAGGTTGGATATCTCTTCCCAGGCAACTACGATGTTCACTACTACTACCAATGCTACTAGCAATACCAATACATTGTTCAAGTAAAAGAAAATAAATTGTGATATAATGGACCTCAATGCCACGTAAATTTCTCCCAAAAAAATAAATTCATTCCAACATAGTTTGGACATGTAAATAAGGATATATTCATCGAGCCACACCATTCTGACATTATCTTCAAATTATATGTAGGGTACAAGAATGTTATAAAGTTTAAGGGTGATTGAAAAAGACCACCATCTCCAGCTGAGAAGAAAGTGCTAGTTCCTATTTCATGGCCATCTTCTGCCTCTACCTCCTCATTGATATTACCTTCCTCTAGATGGAATGAAAATTATGTTGATTATTCTTAGCCATCAAATCTCCAATAAAATAATGGTTCCGCAGGCACAGACCATTTGAAATGGGGTATTGCTGGAAAGCTTATAGTGAAAATATATAATGATAAGCCACCATATCTCTATGCAGCATACTACAAGAAAACTATCTCATCATGGTTATGGGTCAACCACACAAAACCCTTATTATCAAATTCCATTTCCTAGGCCACACACTGTGAACATCATAGCAGGCCACCAACATTACATGGTGTCTCTATCCTTGGATCTTCATTAATCCCAGATATGGTGTGTCCGATGAAGAATGGAAGAAGTTGGATCGGAAGGCAAAGAAAACAATATGAAGTTGAATCTATCAAGGGAAGATACGGTGAAGGTTTTGTGGGACAAGTTAGGGACTTTGTACCAATCTAAGTCTCTGGTGAATAAATTGTTCCTACAAAAAAAACTATACAACTTGAGGATGAAAGATGGAGACTAAGTGACAAAGAATCTGAACGCATTTAATACTATGGAAAGTCAGTTATTATCTATGGATATTAAAATTTCAAATCAAGATAAGTGCATTAACTTGTTGTGTTCTGTACCAGATTCATGGGATATTTTGGTTATTGCAATAAGTAGCAATGCAAATTCCTTGCAGTTTGATGAAATAGTCTCATCCTTACTGAATGAGGAGGTGAGATGGAAAAATATGGAGATCCAGGATCTGATACATTTTCTGTAGTAGGAAGGTCTGAGAACATAAAAAAATTCATCGAGTGGGAGATCGAAATCTAGAGGGAGATCTAAATCTCTAGGAAAACCTGTAAAGGTGTGGTGAAAATGCAGAAAGGAAGGGCACTACAAAAGGAATTGTAAATCTAAATCTTCTGAAAAAGGAAAGGGATCTAATGATACTCCTTTTACAGATGGAAAACCACCTCAGATGAAAGTGGGGATGTGTACTTGTCTTCTTCAAGTAAACATGTAGATCATGAGGCATGGTTGATTTACTCAGGTGCATCCTTTCCCTTCACTCCACATAGAGAGTGGTTTTGCGAGTATGAGAAATATGATGGTGGTGATGTATTCTTGGGGGATGATAGGAAGGCTACATTCCTTGGTCAGAGAAAAATCAAGTTGAGTTGCAACACTTCTGGGTGTTTTGCATATTCCTGCATTAGCCAGAATTCTAAAATCTGTAAGCAAGTTGGATGACACAGGTGTAAAAAAAATGTTCAAGAAAGATACCTGCAAGATGGTTCAGAGAGCACTGGTACTGATGTAGGGAGTTTAGATTGGAAGTCTATACAATCTACAAGGTAGCACTGTTGTTGATGGGTGCAACAGTTCTGTGGTTCCTGAAAGTGGAGCAGAAAATCTAGTGGTCTATGGAGAAAAAACCATGCTATGGAATCAAAGGCTTCGACATATTGGAGAGAAGGGCCTTTGAATACTTCATGGTAGAGGTATGGTAGAAGGTATGACTAATATCTCTCTGGATTTTTAGTTCTATAAAAATTGTGTATATGAGAAGCAGAATCAAGTGAGTTTCCCCTTGAGTGGTAAGAGGGTGAAATAGATATTAGAGTTGGTGCACAGTGATGTGTTGGGACCTGTGAAGGTTCCATCATTTGGTAAGTTTTTCTACTATGTATCATTTATCGATGACCTCTGAAGGAATACATGGATATATTTCATTAAGAATAAGTTTGAAGTCTTTGACAGGTTTATAGAATTTAAGGCTTTGTTGGAAAACCTGAAAGAGAAAAAGATAATGGTGCCCAGGATAGATAATGGTGGAGAGTTTTGCAATAAGTAATTTGCATAATTCTGTAAGAAGTGTGGTATAGCATGGTAGAAGACTACTCCATACACACCTAAGAAAAAAGGAGTTACAGAAAGAATGAACAAGACATTCATGGAAGGTGCAAGGAGCATGCTCAGTGGTTCCACGTTAGGCCACAAATTTTGGGTACAGGTTGTGGAGACTGCAGTTTACCTAGTCAACAGATCACCTTCATGAGCGTTGGAGGATAAGACTCCAAAAGAGGTATGGACTGGTAACAAACCCTCTCTTTCACATCTGAGGGTATTTGGATGTGATGTATATGTACATGTTCCAAAGGAGAAAACAACAAAGTTGGATAGTAAATCTGAAAAGTGCATCTTTACTGGGTATAAGGATGGTTTACAGGGTTATAAACTTTGGAACCCAGCAATAATGAAGGTTGTGTACAACCGAGATGTGGTGTTGAGAGAGGTGAACGATGTTATTAAACATTAAGTCCAACCAAAGGAACTTGAGAAAATAGAGTTTTAGCTAAACAAGGAAGAATCAGACTCTACAATAGAATATGAATCATAATATGAACATCCACAAACTTCAGTTGTGAGAAGATCAATTCGAGAAAGAAGGCAGCCAGAAAGGTATAGTCTATCTCATTTCTGTTCAAATTTTTCTTTAGCTATTAGTGATGATGATCCCAGAGCTGTGAAGGAAGTAGTATATTCAAAGGATGGAAAAATCTTGAAAGAGGACATGGTTGATGAAATGGCACTTTGCACAAAAATGAGGCTTGGGATCTGCTGGAGTTGCTGACTGGAAGGAAGCACATTGGCTGAAAATGGGTGTTCAAGAAGAAGACAAACGAAGAAGGAAAGGTGGAGAAATACAAAGCTTGATTGGAAGCAAAAGGTTACTCCCAAGTGTCGGGAATTGATTTTGTTGATTTTTATTTGTCGTGTTGCCAAGGTAGCTTCTAGTAGATTACTTTTATCAGTTGTTACTACTTTTAATTTTGAGGTGGAACAGATGGATGTGAAGAAAACATTTCTTCATGGTTACCTGGAAGAGGAGATCTACATGAAGAAACCTGAAGGCTTTGCGCTGAAGGGTAAGAAAGAACTGGTATGCAAGTTAAAAAGGTCTCGGTATGGGTTAAAACAGTCACCAAGGATGTGGTATCATAAATTTTATACATTTATACTGGGACTTGGCTTCACTAGAAGCAAAGTAGATCACTGTGTGTATTTTATATTAATTGGAAACTGTGTTATTTATCTAGTCTTGTATGTGGATGATATGTTGGTGGTTGGAAATGATAAAGATATTATACAAGATTTGAATATCCAATTGTTCTCCAAATTCGACATGAAAGATCTTGGTGCTGCAAACTATATTTTAGGCATGGAAACTAAAAGAGATTTGACAAAGATGAAGATTTGGTTAAAACAGATGATGTATTTCAAGACAATATTGTAGAGGTTTAATATGCAGGAGTAAACCAGTGAAGGCTCCTATTCCTGTAGGTGTAAAGTTATCTGCTGAATAGTGTCCCAAGACACAAGAAGAGGAAGAGGACATGTCCCATGTTCCATATGTAAGTGTAGTCATTAGCTTGATGTATGCGATGGTTTGTACTAGACCAGACATTGCACATGCAGTGGGAATATTGAGCAGGTTTATGTCAAAACTAGGGAAGGGGCATTGGACAATAGTGAAGTGGGCTTTCAGGTATTTGTGTGGCACTACTGATTATCGTTTGTGCTACCAAAGAAGACAAGGATTGGAGAGGGTTTTGGATATTTGTGGCTTTGTAGATGTAGACTAGGCTAGAGATATGGATCAGAGAAGATCTGCATGTGGGTAGGTGTTTAACCTATTTGGAGGTGAAGTCAGTTGGATGAATAAGAAACAATATGTAGTGGCACTATCAACTATAGAGGAAGAATAAATTTGAAAACAACAAGTGGGATAATGTTGGGATTTTGTTATATTCTTTCCATGACTAGCCACCCTATTTTACCATGGGGTTTGAGGTGGGCAGTGAGCCCCCCTCAACATGGTCCATAGCAGCACCCCTAGCAAAAAAATTTTGGACACTATATTATGTGGGTGACCTACCTAATGTTTTGTGCATGGTTTTCACACATGGTTTTCGGTCCATGGTATTGGATGCTTCAACATGTATATATATGTATTGTAACATTGAAAGATACATAAAAAAAAATCAATTTGGTAGTCTAGAGTTTGGGATCCAGGGGAAAATTTCTGTGTAAATGTGTTTTATGTGTTATGCTCTCAGATTGTCTATTTTCTGCGTTTTAGAATTCGTATGCAAGTAAATTTTGTATGAGGTTAAAACCTACACACCCATGGTATTCATCCAACCATGACATTTATCCACCCATGGAATTTACCCATGGTATTGTAAGTGGCATCCAACGATGGTATTAATTCGCCCATGGTATTTATCCACCAATGGAATTTACATATGGTATTGTAACTAAAAAACACTATATTTAACAAGTAACATTTTGTAAAATGACAAATTGTCCACCACAATATAGCTTTTATAGTTTTCCTCTATTTTAATAAAAAGAATCATTGTGGTTTTTTTGTTGTATTCTCCTCTTTCTTTCCATTTCAACTTTTCAAATCTTGGGGGCCTCCCCCATTATATGGATCAAGTTAGACTATTAAGTATGCTAAAATTTAGTTTTATTACTTAGGAATAGGGGTACTGCTATTTATCAGGGACATTGACAAATGTGTTATGTTCATGAACATCTAGGGGAAATACATGGATAGATAGGGGATAACCTTTTTACGAAACAATTTATGGATTTTAATGATGCTATTCTTGGAGAATATTTTAATTTCTCCTTTGGTAATTCATAGGAATTGGGTCCTAAAGCTCATCCAAATAGTTTGGTAAACTATTATTCATAAATTATCTAATGGTGGAGTAATTGATACAAAATTGATTAATACGAAACCAACCTCAAAAATAAGTGGGTGGGGAAGCATGGATTGTAAAAACACTTGGATTGGTTCTTTGTATCTAAGGGGATTATAGAAGACTCTTTGAGGGTTTGGTAGTTGGTCACTTTTGAAGGTGAATCATGTCATTTCATAGTCATTTTTTGAGGTAAGGTAGGAAGGGAAAAGGTATCAAAGCCCATTTACGTTTACTGTATGATTGTTGTAAGTCTATTTTACCAAAATGGTTTAGGTAATTTGGACACAATAAGTTGAGACTGTGGTAGAAGTAACTTCTTTATAATTTGAGGGATATTTAAGAATAATTAAGTAGGCACTCTTTTTTTGGGCTTATATAAAAGGAAAGAGACATGAGTAGAAATTAGTGGAGGTGGTGGAATCTATAAATAGAATATATGAATAATATTTAGTGGGATTTCTATTTGATGAAACTAAAACATAAACTATAAATTTCGAAAAAATGAGCAGCAAGTAATTAGAAGAAAGGGATAGTAATCGGAGGTTAAAAAATAGGGAACTTTGGTTGGAAAATGGTGACATGAAATCTAATTTTTTAATTACCTTGAAATTGGAAGGATAAGTACTAATACAATATGGAATTTTTGAAGCAACATGTACGGAAACTGAGCCAATTTGAAGAGTTAGTGGATGCAATGATGGAACATTTTTATAATCCATTTAAGGTTAAGGATAATATCTCAATTGTATAGGCTATTGAACTATCATGGGAATTCCATTATATTTTTTTAGAAGAAGATAACATATTATTAATGGAGGTATCTTTGGAGAAATTATAATCCAGACTCTACAATATTCTAATGTATAAATATCTATGTTTGTATGGTTATATTCTGGAACTTTTTTGGGATTCATATAATTATTTTCCAATGTTTGTCCTCGGGTTATATGATGCAAGATTGTTTACACTATGCTAGAATCATTTGATCAATTATTTTTCTCTCCTATTATGTAATTAAATAATCCATTTTCTTTTGAGGATTTTTGTACAATATCTTTATGTAAATGTATCTACAAATATCATTGCAAATAGAGTGTAATTACTTTTTCTCAAGGATAATTTTGGTGGAGAAACTCAATTTCATAGTTGGAAGCTAGATTAATTAGGGTATTTGGGTTTCCTATAAGGGCATTCAGAGAGTTAAATTAATTAATTTTAATGTGATGGTGATAAAATTCGATTTATTTAAATTCTGTTGTAGAGTTAATTGGATTTATCTAATATTATTGATGACACATGCAAAATTTGATGTATATTTTAGTAGATGGGTGATGAATTATTTAATGTAGAGCGATTGTTGATACCCACAACAATGTTTCTTTTGGATCTTTTTTTAGCATGAATAGGGCTTAAGAAAGGATTCCCCTTGTCACCTCTCTTGTTTCTTCTAGTGATTGAGTGGCTTAATTGATCATTGATGGAGGAAAAGAGAACATGGACTTTCAAATGGGTTCAAGTTTGGTTGGATTTGTATCACTCTCAAACCTTATTCCTAGATGATATATTCATATCTTTTGATTATAGTAAACATTACCTAACCAAGATGACTAATGTTTTTTAGTTGTATTGTGATGCAATGAGGATGTTATTTTTTTCTCAAATTCTTTCTCTTTATGAGGGTGGATATGGAAAATGGAGTAAAATATTTAAGAGTTTTACAAGGATATAAACAAGTATTTGAAACACAATTGGAATTAGCTTGGAGATAAACTAGAACAACAACCAATATGTTGGAGTTACAAATGTTTGTTACAGAAAGGAGGACTTAATTTAGTTAAATATTTTCTCAAAGAAATTCATGTATATTAGATGTCTATGTTATGTATTTCAAAATGGATTCTTGCAAATATTGTAAGGATAAGTTTTTAGTTTTGGTGATGATCATCAAGTGAAGGAAATGTGATTCCATTTGTATGATGGAAGAAACTATTAGTATCAAAGTTTTTTGATGAATGTCGTCCAAGAAAAATTTCCTTTTCTCAAAATATTTTGAAACAAAGAGTGTTTGGAGGGTTGTTCTTGGTGAAAAATTTTGTGAAGTGTTGATTTGAAAACATATTTTCGAAGCCACATTTGAAGAGTGGACAATGGGTGCTGATGAATCTAAACATAATATTTTAGTGAAATGGAAGATAATTGTTAAGAATTTTTCTTTTATAGGCGGTGTCCTATCCTGTAAGGTGGTTTAGTGGAATCTAGTTTGAATTGGGGATGAGACATGAAGTGGGTCTGGAGGAGAGAAGCTATTACAACCTTAAATGATTTAATGACTAGGAGGCAAAGCATTTTGCATCGTTTCCCACATTTTATGTCCACTTATAACTTTGATATTTGTGATGAACAAAATAAGAATCAAACGCAAGAAGAAAGGCTATAGATCATTCTATATCATATTAAAAATGGTTCATGTTCAAATCCTACAACAATAGGAAAAGATAGCCTAGTAATTTTCTGCTCTTAGTGTTTACGTGAGTAGGATTTGATATATGTTCTTAAGTATAGAGGAGAAAATAAAATGGTTTCAATTGTGGTGTTGCTATTTTTTGAAGTTGAAATTCCTTTGTGAAGAAAATATATACATGTGACTTTTACTGATGAAAATTTTATTACAAATTATATAAGAAGAATTGTGAAGGGCTTAGGAGATGTGCTCTTTGCAAAGTCAATGAGGAGACAAATAGTCATTTGATGATGGATTCAACTATTTAAAATATGGTTTTCCATATGTGAGCACACTAACCAGGTTGAAAAATGTTGACAAAGGAGATTCTTTTGAATTAAGCTTGATGAATTGAATAAGGAGTAAAAAGAATAAAATAAGGTTTGTGCATGAATAGTGGCCTCGGAAATGGTTTTCTAAGAACCTTTCAATTTTTGAACAAAAATGCATTCCTCGTATAATGTGTGTAACTAAAGAACTTATCATATTAAGTTGTTTCCAATAAGATAATGAAGAAAACCTCATCAACAAAGTAGAGAAGAGCATAACTCTAGTGGTGCTGGCACTATATTTGGAACCTAAAATGTAATTTAAAAAAAAATGCATGTATATTGTGGTTATTGATTAAAAAATGTTAAATTGTGATAGATTAAAAGCAAGATGAGGAGGAAAAATGCGAAGTTGATCATAGATTGTGACTATTCAAAATACATGTGGAGGCTCTAATAGGATTGATAAATATATTACTATAGGATTCTATTGGGGTACATTTGAGGAATTCTACAGTGAACCCAAAAACAAATGATTCTAAGGCATGTCCATTGATAGAGACGTGTGAAATATGTTTTTCTAGTAACCTTCCAAATTGCCAAGAAAAATAAATTCCTCCATTAATACTTGAAGTCGGGAATGGTATACTAGGTCATTTCCCATAGGATATAGAAAATGACCCAGTAGGGGATGTGGCTAAGGAATCAACTGGTTCGTGTTCGAATCCTACAACAATAGGAAAAGATAGCCTAGTAGTTTTCTGCTCCTAGTGTTTACGTGAGTAGGATTTGATATATGTTTTTAAGTCTAGAGGAGAAAATAAAATGGCTTCACTTGTAGTGTTGCTATTTTTTGAAGTTGAAATTCCTTTGCGAAGAAAATATATACATGTGACTTCTACTAATGAAAATTTTATTACAAATTATATAAGAAGAATTGTGAAGGGCTTAGGAGATGTGCTCTTTGCAAAGTCAACGAGGAGACAAATAGTCATTTGATCATGGATTCAACTATTTAAAATATGGTTTTCCATATGTGAGCACACTAACCAAGTTGAAAAATGTTGAGAAAGGGGATCCTATTGAATTAAGCTTGATGAATTGAATAAGGAGTAAAAGGAATAAAATAAGGTTTGTGCATGAATAGTTGCCTAGGAAATGGTTTTCTAAGAACCTTTCAATTTTTGAAGAAAAATGCATTACTCGTATAATATGTGTAACTAAAAAACTTATCATATTAAGTTGTTCCCCATAAGATAATGAAGAAAACCTCATCAACAAAGTAGAGAAGAGCATAACTCTAATGTTGGTGGCACTATATTTGGAACCTAAAATGTAATTAAAAAAATGCATGTATATTGTGGTTATTGATAAAAAAACATTAAATTGGGATAGATTAAAAACAAGATGAGGAGGAAAAATGGGAATTTGATCATGGATTGTGACTATTCAAAACACATGTGGAGGCTCTAATAGGATTGATAAATATATTACTGGGGGATTCTATTGCGGTATGTTTGAGGAATTCTATAGTGAACCCAAAAATAAATGATTCTATGGCATGTCCCTTGATAGTGGCATGTGAAATATGTTTTTCTAGTAACCTTTGAAATTGCCAAGAAAAATACATTCCTTCATTAATACTTGAAGTTGGGAATGGTATACTAGGTCGTTTCCAATAGGATATAGAAAATAACCCTGTAGGGGATGTGCCTATAGAATCAATTGGTAAAATATTTACCAAATATGTTTTAAATGGAGTATCCCAAAGGGATTCTATTGTATGTAGATGAGGAGAGATATTATTCTTAATTGTTTTGTTAATGTTAGGGTAAGATTGCGAGAGAGATCAAATAATTATACAAATTTAATTGCACTAAAAAAATATTGTTATTAGAAAATGAAAAAGGATATGATTCTCACATTGTCTTCATATGTCCAAAAAAGAGAAACATATTAGAATATGTCTCTAAATTTTTTATTGGAAGAAGTCAAAAGTTTGAGAGTATTTTTCAGCCATATTATAATTTAGCATGTGTGTATGTGTACAAGAAGAGAATATTGAAGTTGATGATCTAATGAATGTTGAAAGTATAATAGAGCATGGCACGACACTGGATGTTGAAAGAAAAAAGAGTTGAGAAACAACAAGAGAATATTGAAGGTGATGAGCTAATGAAGGTTGAAAATATAATAGAGCATGGCACGACACTGGATGATGAAAGAAAAAAAGTTCAGAAAATTATGAATTATGAATATTATAACACCTTTTTATGAAGCAGTAATGGGAGTGTGAAATACTCATTATGATGTCTTTATCAATGAAACTATAAAAATATATCCATTTTTTAATTAATTAAGCATGTGAAAATATAATTCTATAATTTCTCTAAATAAAATTATAATTTTTTGGAAAGGACTTGAAACAAGGGCCTTACACACGTTACTTCTAGAAAGCATATAACACTATGGCTGATTAAAATTCAATAACGTAAATTTGCACAATGGATAGTTAAATATATTTTTATATTTTTCTAATTAGTTTAATTTTCAAATCTGGGTAGATAATATTTTTATGATGGTTAATATATTATTTTGATAGAGATAAGAAATTGAATCAGTAATTTTACATTAAAAAATATTTTAATAAATACTAGATCACTATCTATCTAAAATTTATAATCATTTTTATTAATAATCCAATTTTTATTTTATTGCTTTATCTGAATTCAGATCCCCATAAAACAAGGAATCAGATGGGCATTTTAGAAAAGGATAGCACCTCCCGAGCTAAAAATGAAATCTTAAATTCAGTTTCTCAACCCGAGAAAATAAAATTGAAAAAGGAATAAACTTCATCTGCACGGTGGGCACCAGAGCTACCTGATTTGTGCTTTGAGGACATTAAATACCTGTTTGTGAGTTTCGTTATTGAAACTCCTCAGCGCATGTCTGCCTCAGATAATAGTAACTAGCTCTTCGTAGGTTTGTTTCGTGAGAGTCCTCTGTGAGCGTAAGTCTGCCTATGCCTAGCAATAGCGTAAGTAAGTGGTGGGAAATTCCCAACCCACAATTTGAAAGCGCGGTTACACAGATATTTATCCTACGATACAGCCTTGCCTTTTGGGCATTGTCACTGCCTAATTTTTTTAGATGAATGAATTTGTATTAGTGGACAGTAATGACTATCAATATTATTGATTTGATTTTGTAATTAAATTATGATAGGTAGATGAATCATTTGGTATTAGTAGACAGTAATCACTATCAATATTATTGATTTCAATTGGTAATTGAATTATAATATATTTTGATATTTAAGAGAAAAATTTAATATATTTATTTAAAAAAAATAAATGGGATTATAATTCATTTTTAAAGTTAAAATTAATCTATGATATTTGTATGATATTTATATTTATTATTGGATGTTTGTCTTTGCATTATAGTTAAGTCTTCCCGGCAGAAAAAAGGTCTTTCAATTAGCCGTTAACAGTATAATTCAAAATAACCATAAAATACATATATTTATTTATTTTTAATATTTCTTTAGCTACTGGCATTAATGAAGAAAATATTTGAAAAATTTTCTTGAGGGAAAATTATAGAATTTTGATTGGGTAAAAAAGCACTTTCCAATTATCATTTATATTAATAATAAGTGCATGAAGGTGAAAGTAAATATATAAAAAAGCTATCAATTTAACTTTTCAATTGACTTAATATTTTAATGGATTTTATATTTTTAATTAGTGATCATTATATTTAATTATTAAAATATTGTAAAACAAAAAATGATCAAACTAGTTAGTCATTTGAACATAATATAAATAATTAAAAATTAAAATATTGTAAAACTGAAAATGATAAAACCATTTAGTCATTTCAACATAATATAAATAATTAAAATTATTTGATAAATATTATATAAATATTATTGATAAATTTCTACTTTCAATAAAATTAAGATAGGATGGTTTATAAATTTTAATTTTTAATAATATATTATTTTTAAAACAAAAAATAATATTTTGTAAATTTCTTTTATAAAAAACATAGAATTTTAATGGTTAAGAAAATAAATAACAAAACACGTGGAAATGAAATTTCAAATTCCAGTAAAGTTACATTATTCACACAGGCACTTTGGACAAATAAATTATCTTCTAAAATTTATGTTATTAAATTAATTTTATAATTTTTTTATAAGTATGAAAAAAAATTAAACAACAGTAATATATATATATATATATATATATATATATATAAATAAATTATGTAAATTTTTGTTGTATATAATTAAAATATTTAAAAATCAATATAAAGTAAATAAGATTAATGTAAATTGTTAACGTGGTTTTTTATAAATGGTTATTGCATGTTCTATTAAGGTATTCTTTGATGTGAATTTATTGGTTTATGAAGAAGATATAGTATTGCGAAACTTGAAAAAAAAACTAATGTAAATTAAAATAAAATAATTGTCTTTCAAATTAATGTAAATTAAAATAAAATAATTGTGTCTTTCGCCATAATTCAATTGGTGATCGCTATTCAAATATCCTTATTTGGGACTTCACTAGTTCAATTCCCCTAGATCTAGGTGATATATTGGACTATTGGAATCCTCTTGAATACTGAAAAAAAAAATAATATAATTAAAATTGCTTAAACCTACATTAGCCTTCATATTAAATATTCTTTTAATATAATTATATGAATGATTTGTCTAAACAGTTTTTTTATCATAATAATATAAGCTTAACTAGTGAAATAAAACTTTTAGCAATAAATCTTTTAACAACAAATTAATTAATTGGAAATCAACCTAAATTTAATGGACTCTTATTGATTACAACTGGACTCCTCATACATAAAACATCTCAGAATTAATGAAGATTGAACTTCATACAACGATCTATATTAAAGTGCATTTAAATTTGTTTTTATAAAGTAACACATGTTTACACTGTTAACTTTAGCGACTACAACCAATCCGTAAACTATACTGGCCCTTCTGCGTGATTGTACAAGGAAGATTGTTTAAACCATTTAGAAACCATTACAAATTGAAATAAATAAATAGGTATTTTAAGACTCGAAGAAAGAAAAGTTGAACAGATAAGTATAATATTAAAAACAGCGTGCCATTACTGCAAACACAGAACAGTACGACACCCGATTATTCCAATGCAGAAACATTTCTTATTAACCGTGACCAACACCAAAACCAGATCCAGATAACAGCAGTCTTATAATATAGAAAAGGAAACTGATCATACAACGATCTATATAAATGTATGTATTTAACATTATTTAAAGTGTAATATATAGGTCATATGGATTTTTATATTACACAGGTTTATATACTATATAAATCGTTGGTTTAAAGTGAATTATAACCAATGCATAAAGTATAACAATCCTTCTCTGTGTTCGTATTTAAGGAAACTTATTTAGACCATTTAGAAACAATTACCATATTATGAAATAAAAAAGCAGCGACGATGACGGGAAGCCGTAAATAGCTATTTAAAACACAGAGAAAGAAAAGCAGGAAAGACATGCAAGTATAATATTAAAGACAGCGTACCATTGCTGCAAACACAAAAAACAGTATGACGCCAGATTATTACATTGCAGACCCTGACCAACAAAAGAACTCGATCCAGATAATAGCAATCTAGTTGCCTTGACCGCAAGACAGCGTACCATTGCTGCAAACACAAAAAACAGTATGACGCCAGATTATTACATTGCAGAAACATTTCTTATTACATTGCAGAAACATTTCTTATTGACCCTGACCAACAAAAGAACTCGATCCAGATAATAGCAATCTAGTTGCCTTGACCGCCACCAGAACCATAGCCGGAACCCGAAGCGCTAGAAGAAGCGGAAGGCGACGCGTTTCCATTACCAGGGTCATTTGCAGAGGAACTGCCTTTTGAAACCGATTGATGACCACCAGAACTAGAACCAGAGACCGAGGAAAATACAACTCGCAGTAGCAGGGGAACCAGGGGAGCTGGAGGCATTACAATTTGCAGAAGTAGAGGAAGATGAATCGCTTTTTGAAACCGATTCATGACCACCAAAACGAGAGCCCGAGGAATTACAACTACCAGTAGCACTAGAACTAGCTTCACCATTACCAGTGCCTTTGCCCTGGACATGACCTTGGAGGAAAAGAAAATGCTCTTCGTTCAATAACATTCCATCGCTGAACTCAACACAATTTAGAGCGCACAGTGCGCAGAGAACCACAAAAAGAAACAGGAATGTCACAGATGATATAGGCGCCATAGTAATGCTGGAAACACACAAGCAATTTCAACCACTTAAACAATGTATCACCAACTTAAACACTGTGTATTGTGAAGGTATCCACGGCACCTATTTTATAGCTTTCTTACACTTTACCCGTGTTACTTTGCAAGTAAACATTTGCAAGTTAAAATGATTTCCCTTTCCCATCATGTTTGACCACGTTAGCTGACGGACTAATCCTCGATTTTGCGTGAGACTTATTGCACTATTTTTCGCTCAAAAAATTATGGCTAATATTTTGATAGATTCAGTTTGACATTTTTTTGAATCTATATCGTTGTGAAATTTTAAAATTTTAGATGTTTTAGAGGGTTTTGATGGTGCTAATCCATTTTCCTTATTAAAAACATAATTTTTAAGAGATTTGTTGAAATTTTTAAACCTAAATTGACTTTTTAACCATTCCAACCATTCCTTCACTTGAATAACTTGACCCTAAATTTTTATTTTAATCATTAATTTGACCACGTCATCTAAACTTAGGAAACTCAATTGGAATAATAAGTTTTACTACAACACGCACTGTCCATAATCAAGTAAGTTGGACGATGTCACTTCATAACATTGAAGGAAGGTCTAAGTACATCACTTAAAATACCTCGAACAAATAATAGTGTCAAATCACTTGTTAAATTTAAAAAACGGTGTATTATTTTTTATTGATTTCGTTTAAAATACGGTATGAATTTTTTTGAAATACAGGTTTGAGTTGAATAATTGGTGTGATTTTAAAGTATTTCATATTATTTCTAATTAATCATATGTGTCTTAAGAAACAACAATGCAAGACCATCTATGCCATGAATTTCACTTAGGACTCCCAAGTGGTATAGATGATTTTTTTCTCATGGAACTTCGAACAGTGAGGTTTTCAAGATGTGATGTATTATCTATTCTATGTCTGACAAACCAAAGAAATCAAATTAATTTATGAATAGTTTTTCTTTTTCATTTTTATTACGTTTTAAGAAATAAATGTGCAAAATATGGGAAACACTGAATCTTCGGTCCAACCATTCTCAATGACAACAATGAAAATTGAAGAGAGCTAGAACAATCTAAGTAAATCAAAATTGTATAAGTAATATCGTGAACACGAATATTAAGACTAATTAATGAGTAAAATGAAAAAGTATCGATAGAAAAATATAGAATATAGCTCAACTGTGCGAATTCAAAGTATTATAATAATAATTAATAATTAATATTATAGTAATAATTAGTAATTGATAGAGTCGCTTTTAGTGATAATTTTTTAAAGTTTTTAATATAAGTTATTTTAGTCTTATTTTTTTAAAATCTTGCAAAAATTTATTGAAATCACATGTTTGATAGGTAGTTTCTTCGCAATCAAAGTATATTTTTATATTAGTAAATTCAGATTAATATATTCAAAGTCAATACATTATTAATATAATATAAAAAGAGGTTAAGTTTATTTCGTTTTAGTTACAATATCAAATAATATGAATAAGGTATATCTCCATACATAATAGATACTTAGTCTAACTTATAATGAAATTGTTTTTTTCTAACTCATAGAAGAAATGACCTTTTTCACGATTATTTTTCTGGTTAATTTTAATCATAATATGACAACTTAAAAAAAAAAACAGACTTAAATTTTTTAATATGCATATGCATTCAAAACTGTATTTTAAACAACAACAAAATCTTGAAATTGTATTGTAATATTTTGGTGAATTCTGGTGAAAAAAACTATTTCTAAATCATAGACGAAATGACCTTATTCACGATTATATTTCTAGTTAATTTTGATCATCTAGTTAATTTTAATCATAATATGACAATTAAAAAAAAATAGACTTAAATTGTTTAATATGCATATGCATTCAAAACTATATTTTAAACAACAACGAAATCTTGAAATTGTATTGTAAGATTTTGGTGAATTCCGCTGAAAAAAGCTATGTCATCTTTAAGTTACACTACACCAATTTTATATATTATCTTTGCTTTATGATAAAAAAAAAAGATAAATTAAATATACATTATGACATAATAACGTTAATCTCATAATAATAATTAAAATATAATAGTTTTCATCGGGCTTTTATATTATATTAATATTATTTTCACTATGACTATAATATTAATTTCAATATACTAACATTAATTGTATTCTAATAGTAATCTCATAATAATAATTAGAATATAATAGCTCTCATTATGTTTTTATATATTATTAATATTATTTTCAAAGTATTAATATTAATTAAACTACAATTAATGGATGCAAAAATTTCATTTTTTAAGTATTTTTTTAGTCAATTTTCCCTAAAATCATATAAAGGTTTCTAAAAATTTATAAGATTAAGTTGTTCAATTTAAGTTCAAATACTTAGGGAGGTTTTCGTGGAGTTGAATATTTTTATGCTTTCAAACATACCAGGGGATAAATTTAATGGGATTTTACCCATATTTCCTTATTTATCTGTTAAATAATGATGATTTTAAAATATGCATGATTCTTATTGGCTTTTTCAAACTCGAAATTACATGTGATACTTAAAAAATTTCATATATATATATATATATAAAAGGAGATTCAAATAAAATTATAGAAAACAAAAGAAGTTAGTGGTTTTATTGCCTAAGACTCCAAGATAAGTATGGGGCTGAGACATACCAACAATATGAAGAGTTTAATACCAACATAGATCCATCATAACAATGGATCTACCAAGCTTGGAGAGGGATCAAATCTCATTTCACTCTAGAAGAGGTTTGCACCTCAAGAGATTTAATCCCTCTCTATGCACACTAGGTTCAAAGTTAGGATAGATATAAGCCAATTTATTTAATATCTTTGTCCTCCATTCCTCAATTTCTTTATGCTAATTGTTTATAGAGTAGTCCAATGAGTCCACAAATGTTCCCAAAAAATAGTGGAAATTCCGACAAGATAAGTTAGTATAGATCTAGGTCAGTTTATTTAATATCTCTTTCCTCCATTCTTCAATTTCTTTCTGCTAATTCTTTCTAGAGTAGTGCAATGAGGCCACAAATCTTACCAAAAGTTAGTGGAAATTATGACAACATTTTGAAAAAAATCGCAAAAAGTTTGCAAAATCTAAGTTAAAGCTCTAAAACTCTAATTTTTTATGGTGTTAAATTCATTTGTGCCATATGAAAAAAGCATCTAAAAACTCCAATGGCTCAATCTTTTTGAGTTAAAATAGTTGTTTCTACTAGAAATGACTTTATGGGAAAATTTATTGCCTCCTTAGACAATGCCATTTTTTCTTCAACTCCCTTCAAATATTCTTGTATTACCCACTAAATACTAATTTCTATTTATAAAAATCTTTTCTGTTTATAAAAATCTTTATCATTATTTTAATAGATAGATTCAATAATAATATCATTATTTGACTTTTCTTTTTTTTATCATTAACTCATTTTTCTTTAATCATATTAATAATGCTAATTTTACATCTTTAAAGGGTTATTGTTTTAAGATTTTATTTCTAAATATTTTTTCCTTGGTTTTAAAGATTAACCATTGAATATTTTATTAATAATTAAAACTTTTAAGTCAAAAATTGTTTTTAATTAATCTTTATTTAAAATGTTTTAGTAATTTGATTTTCAATTCTATTTCAATTAATTCATCAAAGGTTAAATCTCTAATGATTGCTTTTATATAATTTCTCAATTCTCTAAAATGAAAAAGTAATTATATTAGAAAATAGTTTTTACAATTTTAAAATCCATATAAAAATATTTTTTTTTATTTAAATCATTTTACAATGATATACTAAAGATGGATATAAGCTAATTTATTTAATATCTTTTTCCTTCATTACTAAAATTGTTTATGCTAAATGTTTCTTCAACTCCCACTCAAAAGTTCAAATTTTGTTATATCACCCATTAATTATTAATTTTTGTTTTAAAATTTTCTTACTGTTATTTTAATAAATTCACTCAATGTCTCGAAGGTGGGATGACTTTTCTTTCGGCAGTGTGCTCGACACACCACCCTCTTATATCTCCCGTGATGCGCAGGCCATCACCAACACGAGGCTGGACTAGAAGGAAACACCCGAAAATCATTTTTCCACAGTAGATGTGGCTGTGGTTATGTTGGTGTCCAATGAAATGGGGAAAATCATCATGTATTCCTCAGCCTTCTATGCAGCTTACACCATAGGAGGCATACTCAGCTGTGGGCTCACCCACATGGGTGAAATCCCTCTGGATCTTGTCAAAAACAATATGCAGATAGTTGTATTTCTCTTCGCTCTCAAAGACCCTAGGTCTCACTCACATTGGGAAGGAGGAATGAGGACAACGTGCAGAGCTAGGGTTCATCAGATCTCTGAACCTGATCTGGGCACCAACACATAGGTCAAGATTGACATAACAACCTGTAACAACCCTGTAAGTAGCCAGAGCCTGGTCCAGCACATACTGGTAGCTAGTATAGGAGCATACATTTGGGTTTCTTCCAGGAACCGCAGAAAAGGCCCCTTGGAACTATGAAAAGAACCCAAGAAAGATGGAAAAACTAGGTCATAAACTAATGGATCAGTTTGGGTGTGCACAAAACCAGAAGAAACCCTTACAATCATCCAAGGGGTTCTTTTAGAAGGCTTAGGGGTTTGGGGTTCCTCACCAGAGCTGGTGGAAAGGGCACACAACGACTTCACAAAGCAAGTAACTAGCACGTTGCATCGCGAGTGAGAGCATGAACCCTCAGAGGTGGGAAGATGCCCACAATGGACACAGATGAACTATCCCTATCCGAAACAAGGTAATCCTCATAGATCTGAACGAGGGATCCCTAAAATGAGCAGCCAAATGATAGATCAGCCCATGTACTGGCTAGATTCAGATAATCACCATTGTTCCCTCCCTATCAGCTATTGGCTCGATGGATCTACAACAAATATCCTCTTTATGGTGGACTAGGAACAATAGAAGAATGTTGGGGATATTCGTCTGGATGCTCTGACTATAGAACTAATAACACTATGCCTTGAGCATCCCCTTTTGAGTAAAAGAGAGCTAGTTAGGTTGCCAAACTATGAAGAAGACCTCAATGAACATACAAGCTGCACAGACACAACATTGGGATGTGCAGAGCCCCAATCGAGAGGCCACATGGAATACGGAAGCAAGCCTCACACAAAAGAAAATAGTAGGCACATTGTGGAAACTTATTCAATAGATATCTTCATCAAAACATTTGAAGGTAGCCACCTCTATTGTACACTCTAGAAAGGGATGAGGATTCAGGACATAAAGCAAAAAATACAATTTTACGAAGGATACCAGCAAGTAGTCAAAATTCGATATATTAAGGACACAGTCTACAAGACAATCACACTCTACAACATTATGGCATTACAAGAGATTCAACTATCATAATCAATCTGCGTTTGTGGGAAGGATGCTCTAGAACCAGCACAAGAAACATGGGTTCCTTTAAATCGTGGAGAAAAACCAGAAAATCTTATCCTCTCAATCTCCTCAATGCTTGAGGTAAATAGCTTATATTCATATCTCACTAATAAGGTAGTTATATGTAGATTTAATGGCTTCTGGACAAACTCTGATGTTCCGCACCAATGGATACATGTTGCATGGACACCAATTTGTGAAATCTAACTATGCCCCAAGGGGTTCTTCATAGTCATATTCGACAAAGCACAAGAATGGGAACATATCCTTAATACCGGACCATGGTTCTGGGGCAATGTTGGGCTCTTCATGACCCCATGGTTCCCAGATTTTGATGCCAACACTATGGTGGTGTAAAAAACACCAGTTTGGGTTAGATTGCATAAACTCCCATTACACTTCTGGCATTAAAATGTATTAACAACCATTGGGAACTCCTTGGGAAAATTCCTAAGGATTGACAAAGACAAAATTACAAGGGGAATTTTCACTTTTTCTAGGACATGTGTTGAAATAGATATTAGCCAAGGGTTACCAAACAACATCACATTGACTTTCAACAACTTACAGTGGGCTCAGCCATTAGACTACGAAAAAGCAGCTTTTCGGTGTCGTGGATGCTTACAAATAGGCCACCTATATAGTGCATGCCCACTAGGCAAAAAATACCCCAAATGGAATAAGAAGCAATAGAAAAAGCCAAAAGGCTGGTAGTACATAGAACGCCTAGAAGAAGAAGCAGAAAAAGCAGAGTCAACAGAAAACAAAGCAGAATTGGATGCTCAAAAGGGACAAAACAACACACAAAAAGAGGATCCAGGCAACCCCCCTCAACAACAACAGACCCAAATGGAAATAAGTGGAAGCAAATGAGCACACGGATCAGAAGGCTCAGACTCAGACAAAGAACATCCCACAAATACCAATGAGGAACAGTTAGCCATAGTAACATCCACTCCCAACACTGGAGGTTGGAGAAAAGTGGAAAAGAAGAAAGGTAGGAAAGAATAGGCTCAGCTGTAATTTCTATAAAATAGGAACAACTCATATGCATATGCAATTTAATTGCATCTACAACATGTAATTTTCTTATTATAATGAAATTTACATTTTTTCTATGGGAAAAAAACTACATTCATTCAATAATAATATTATTATTTGATTTTATTTTATTGATTTTTTTTTATTTTTAATTATTCATTATCCTTTAATAATATTAATAATACCAATATTATATTTTTTAAAGGGTTATTATTTAATATTCATTTCCAATGGTTATTTTCCTTGTTTAGTCAAAGATTAACTATTAAATAATTTATTCAAAAATACATTTTTATTTCAAGGAATATTTTTAATTAATATTTATTTTAAAATTATTATGAAATTAAACCTTTTATTTCAAGGAATCTTTTTATTTAATATTTATTTTAAAAGAATTATTATTGTTGTTGGAGAATTATGGATTAGAACTATGTAGAGTTTGTGATTCTTCCTATGTTTCAGACGGTTCCTCCATCCATCATCACTAAGCTCTTTGGTCCTTGATGATGGATGTAGGAACCATACTAAACATTATAAGAATTATTATTTTAACCAACCTAGATTCATCTTAATTGTGGATCTATCAAGCATTGAGACGGATCAAATCTCTGGAGGTGAAAACATCTTTTTTGAGCGTAAAATTTGAGGAAATGATTACACCTCGAGAGATTTGGTCCATATCAGATCTTGATAGATCCACAGTTAAGATGGATCTAGGCTAGTTTCCGTCATGTGTAGGCAAGGCAAATATACCAAACATATGATTAATTTTATCGAATAATATGTAAAAGCATATCATATTAATATAATCATTTTAAATACGATAAATTAATCTGAGGTTTAAATGGTCATTTTAATTTTATATTTGGTTAGTTACCTCAGTTTGTTGAGAAGATAAATATTGTTAATGACCTTAATGATGAAAAATGATGAAATAAAAATTTTGAATGCAAAGAGACAATGTAATAGATTTGAATGACAGAAAATTTAAGTAATAAGAATGTAGTCAATTATAAATAGTCTTCATTGTGATCAATCTCAAAATATTTTCTTGTACTATTCTCGTTGTCACCCTCATTAGTTTTTCCATCCTTTCATATCGATTATGTGAAAAGGATAGTTGAAATCGTAAACCATTTAAATCTTTATCTCAAGTTGTTGTAGTAAACATCATCCCTTGTCTCTCTTACTCTCCAATATTAATAGGTTGAATTACTATGAGACTTAAATATAAACATAGACTAGTCCATAGTGGATATTTGGACTTATTATAAAAAATTCATCATTTTCTTCAATCAGACCATGTGATTCTACATTGTACACACTTGTAAATTAGAAACATTGAAACCTAAATCTTAAAGTTTGAGACTAAAATGAAATAATAACACCCATGGGTAATTGGTATTCTATATAAAATACTAACTGATTTCTCTTGTTTATGTATGTGAAATAGTCATTTTTCATTTGATTTTGAGAGTCTCATGTATTTTCTTTAGAGTTTGAACACTCTCTCAATTTTTGTAAAGTTGATCTATTTGTTATTCTAATTGGTAAAATATAATACCCCTCACGTAATTTCTTTTCGTAGAAATTAATCCTTTATCTTACTTGTAAATATTGGATTTTGAAAAAATGGTTTTGGGGCCAAGACTAAGTTTGGTGGCTTTATGTAAATAAATCTTATTACAATAAATAAATGTTTCTTTTTCTTTTGTCTGAGAAATTGTGAAGTGATTGAATCCAAGTTATGGAAAAAAAAGTGGAACGTAATAGTCGTCACAATTGTAACCTTTGAAAATTCTCCAAAATTACAGGGCAAAAGACTGGACCGTGAGGAAACAACATTACTAGACAGAAATGTTATGCTAGATGGGAAGATAAGGATACATGTTAAATGGTGAGTAGATGGACTTGGTTACACTTTATAGAAAAGGGAGGACGCATTTAGGTAACAAAAGGGAACTCAATGAAGCCATTTTAAGCACTTGATGAAACGACTTTTCAGTGCTTTATCAAGATTCTTGAGGGATAAGAGCTAAGTTGATTGAGTGTTAAAAAAAATGCTTACTTGAGAGATGTTGTCCCTAGAGTACTTAGTCCAAAAAATGGTGGAGAATGGACAATGTGCACATATTCTATAGCAATATATAAGATTATAATCAGGTACATTTTTCCCTTGCCATAGATGAATGACCTGATGGAAGGTTTGAGTGCGACTACCTACTTTTCAAAGGTATATTTGCAGAGTGTCTAGCATCATATCCAGATTAGAGAAGGAGATTAGTGGAAGAGAATTTTCAAGACCAATAGTGGACTAGATATAAATGGTTGGCCATGCTATTTAGACTAACAAATGCACTAAGCATCTTCATGTGGCTAATGAATGTGGTCTTGAACGAGCTAATCAGTAAGTTTATTATTGTTTATTTAGATGATATTTTGATTTCCAAATGAGAAAAGGAAGAACACCTTAGGCATGTAAGGTATATTGGAAAGGTTGCAACAAGAGAAACTATTGATTAACTTGAAGAAGTGTACATTCATGAGGTATGAGATGGTATACTTAGGCTTTCTCATTTCCAAATATGGGGTGAAAATGGATCCAAAGAAAATAGAGGCAATTTTGAGTTGGCCTTCACCCAAGAACAATTTTAAAGTTATGAGTTTTCATGGTTTAGAAAAATTATATTAGACATTCATAAAAACTTTCAATCATATTTGTGCACCTATTGTTGATACAATCAAGAAGGGTAGACAACAATTTTATTGGACAACAAAAATAGAGAAAATTTTCCAACTCTTGAAGAAAAAGACCACTGAGAAATCGGTGTTGAAGCTACCTGAATTCAATCAGCTTTTCCCAGTCAAATGTGATGCTAGTGGTACATCCATTGGAGCAGTATTGAGTGAAAAGGGCATGACTATTACATATTTCAACGAGAAGTTGAATGACTCAAAACAAAAAAACTCCTATTATGACAATGAATTCTATGAGGTCGTTCCAGCATTGAATCATTGGAGGAATTATTTGATGTCCCATTAGTTTGTTTTGTTCTCTATCAATTATGCATTACTATATATAATGAAAGAACATGTTGAACCATAAACATGCCAATTGGGTGGAATTCCTACAAATTTTCACTTTTGTTCTGAAACATGTGAGTGGACAAGAGAACAAGATATCTGATGCTTTGAGTAGGAGGAGCTTGATCATGCAGGAGTGACATGTGAAATTTTTTGTCTTTGATTATCTGAATTACTTGTACAAGGATGATGTTGATTTATAAGAATCCTTTAAAGCATAAAGGAACCCTATGAGCCGAGGTAGAAGCATGTTGAGGGAGTTTATGTTGTGGGATGGTCTTTTGTTAAAAAACAATTAGTTAAGTATTCCTAATTATTCAATGAGGGAGAATCTAATGCAGGAAAATCATAATGGAAGATTGGAAGGGCATTTTTGTGTGGACAAGACGCTTGGGCTATTGGAACACTTCTACTTTTGGTCGAATATGAGAGTTGATGCATTGAATTGTGTGGGCAGGTGCAGAGTCTGTCAGCATGTGAAAGGGAGGAGTCAAACTGATGGGATGTATACTCCTCTTCCCATTCCATGTAGATGATGGGACTCACTAAGTATGGACTTTCTTTTGGTTTTTTTCAAGGACACAAAAGAGTAAGGATTCTATACTTGTACTTATGGAAAAATTTATGATGATGTCTTACTTTATCCTACGTTGCAAGACTAGTGATGTTACACATGTGGCTCTTTTTGTTTCGATGAGATTGTCCAATTGCATGACTTGCAAAAGGGTATAATTTCTAACAGGGACACTAGTTTCATAGGAAATTTTTGTAGGACTTTGTGGAAGAAGCTTGGAACAAACTTGAACTTTAACTCGACCCATCATGCACAATATGATGGGAAAAATGAAGTTGTGAACAAGAGGCTCAGGAACATATTGAGGAGCCTCATTAGAGAGCATCCCATGTAGTGGGATCACATATTATCTGAACTTGTGTTTGCATACAATGATTCAAAAAATAGGAGCATCGAGAAGAGTTCGTCTCGGATATTGTATGGAATTCATATTAGGGGAGTTTGTGAGCTAATATATTTTGGAAAACTTGGGCACAAGAGTGTTGATGGGGAGGTTTTTGTAATAGCAATAAGTGACTTACATGAGTAGGTCAAACAGAAGCCACAAGACAACAACTACAAGTACAAAAAAACAAGAGGTAAAATTTGATGTATGGAACATGGTATTAAAAAATAGAGAAAAAAGAGGTTCCAAAGAGGGGATTATAACAAGATTAAAATGTAGAAAATAGGACCTTGTCGAATACTTAGAAAGTTTTCTGCAAATGCCTATGAACCGGAGCTGCCTATGGGACTATGTATCTCAACTATATTGAATGTAGCTTATTGGTATCCCTATCAAGATGATGATCAAGGTTATGATATAGCAAGTGAGAGTAGTAGGGAGGCTAGTTAAAAACACTGTGTAAAGAAGATTCCTATGGTAGAGGATCCATAGGTCAAAAGGATTTAGGATACCAGAGTTGAAAAGAACACGGGGGAAAAGGAGTATATGTAGTTTCTGATGAAGTGGAAGGATTTTTGATGGATTATTCTACATGGATGAGTGTTACAATCCTAGAAAAGGTAGGCTTGTCTGTAGAGGACCTTATGAGCAGACGCTCATGAGTTTGTTTCTTTCACAGGCAGTCTAATGCGGGAGCATTAGACTAGTCTCATAATGAAAATGAAGAGGGCTTGAAAATGTGGTGGATTGGTCAGATATGGAAAAGTCAATTTTGTCACCTTTAAAGAGATTTTGAATAATGTAAATACAAAATTTTGATAAGTTGTAGAGTCTATGAAATGAAGGGTCATTTAAGTTGTGACTTTTCCAGTTCCCTCAACTAGAGAGAAGGGGAAGAAAATTAGTTTCCAAGGATATGCATAAAATGAGTATCGATTGATAATAAAGGATATTCTTCTCATTTTTGAGACTCATACTTATGAAATAAATAAAAGAAAGTGTGGCATATTTACTCTATTTCTCTTTGTTATTTCCCTGTGTTGTTATCTTTGTGTCAGAACTGTATTCATATTTTGTTTCATTGTATAATTCATGTTACCCAAGTCCTGTAGTATTATTTGTTGGTAGACAATCTACTTTTGTGCTATGGATGTTAGGCATGCTTATTAAAGTGAATCCAATCCCTATGTTGTGGCGTGTCTATTTTACATGTAGTGGAACAATTATTGTGTTCTAAGTGTACTCAATAATTTAATGGGTGGTGTTGGTTGTGAAAAAAGTAGGAGGAGACCACTTTCTGTAGAGGAAAACATGAGGAACCTGAGAAATATGAGTGTTGGATAGAGCCTTTGTTTTGGATGCAGTAACAATTTTGTGGAGGGTTTGCGTGTAATCATCAGTACGGGATGTTATCACTCAGAATTTCCCTTGAAGTTATTCAAAAAGGGCATAATTCAACATAACCACAAACCAATCTTTTAGACTTAGGATCTAGCTAACCTAATTCCATAGAGGGCTCTCTCTTTATAATTTAACTTTGTTTTTAGATAAGATTTTAGGCTAGTTCTTAGAGCTTATGGGATTTTTATTTTGAAACTGAAGTTAGGTGGTGGAACTCTATGAATAGATGGATAGGACTAACTTCTTTAAACCATTGGGCTATGGAGTCATGAAAACGATGGCATAGCTAGATCAGGTTATCAAATGGAACCTCGTAGGGTAGGCTAGCAAAATAGAAGGAAAATCGTTAAGAGCTAATAGATGCAATGATTACAACCAAGGTGAAGGGCACTTAATAATCTGTGGACCCAGGTCAAAAGGAGGAACAGATATTGATCATCATCAAAGGGTAATTAAGAATCATTTGTTACTTAGACCAAAAGGAAAACTATGGAATCTAAGGAGAAATTAAGAATTCCCTAGCTAAGATAGTTTATTAGAAAATATTAAGAATGTAAACAGTTAAGACAAAGTGTTATAAAGAAAATTTTGAAATATTATTCCTTGCTTACCATTCAGATTTCATAGAAATACATATGATTATTATGAAACATAAAGAAAAACAATAATACATACGAGAGAAAATACTTATTTGATTTCCAATTTGCAAACGAATCCTGTGAAATTTGAGCTTTATTCCATGATCCAGCAAAGCCAGTCCAGCCTTAGATACAATAGCCTTTAGATATGAGAAAATAGTCTATATAAATGTTTTTGAATACACCCCTAATACTTCAAAATGTGAAGTACTTATACAAATAATATTACAAAATATCCCATAACAGTTTGTGAATTATTTTAGGAAAATAAACATATATTGAACATGAAGATAGAGACAGATGGAAAAAAGCATCTTGGTGTCCCTTTTATTGTCATTGTGCTAGCTATTTGTAGCTTGAATTTGGATCTTTCAGTTGACTGACATTTGTGTGTTCGAATTATTGTTTGTCGTCAACCTACTGATACTGTTTACCTGCTACTCTTTGACCCTGTTTTACCTTTTCATCTGGCTGCTATGAGATTTACTATGGTCACTTTATAGTAAATCTGTCAATATTACCCACCATTCCTCTTTAGGTAGACCTCATCTGCTTCACTATATTTCACAAAATTTGTCTTATTAGCAAACAGGTGCTTTACCTCATGCTCCAAGAAAAATAGATTTTCCAATTTGTCATACAATACCTTTCTTGTGGGCAATGATTTAACTCCTGAAGTGCTTTCTTGGTCTTTGGCCAACTTGTGTAATATATCAACATAGTCTTGTTGGGTCATAAGCTTATCATTGATTACCAAAGGACTGGGAAGGCCATTTTCCCTAAAAATTCCAAACTTCACCATGAATTGTCACTATCTGCCTGCATGCTTTGGAATATTTTTTCTAAATTGATCATAAGGATCCTTTTAGTCATAACCTTTTTTATTTCTATGATGGTTTTGGTCTTGTCCTCTATGCCAAGTTCATCTAGTTGATAGTTATTGTTGTTCAAGAAAGTGATAAGTTGGTTGGTCTCCTCGGGTTGATCTCCCAAGTCTTCCTTTATCTTTTGGATTGCTTCAGTGGCCACTTTTACTAGTTCTATTTGCTAAATAATTACTTGAATTGATTTCCAAACATCATCGGTAGAGTCAACGATGTTGGCCCAGAGAATATCCTTTATTTGTCCTAGTGGTTGTTGCAATGTCAAGTCCTTTTCAAAGAACTTTATCTCTCACCCATCCTTAGGTTCTTCTGTGCTTCTTCTTTTTGTTTTATTTGTGCCAGCTTATAGTCAATTTCTAAGACTGACACTTTTTCCTTATGTCTTTTAAGCTTTATAGCCTAGATGGTCATTTCCTCCATGGCTTTCACTAATTTTACTATCTTGTCTATAGATGTACCTTCAATTATGGATTCTGATGTGATTGGCATGGCTGTAACATGTGGAGTTGTTGGTGCTAAGGAAGCTACCAACATTGAGGGAACTGCTATAGAGACTGTAGGAATAACAGTCTGGGGAGTGGTCACCAACTCACTCCATTTAGATTGAATTAAATTGCCCATCTCTGTCTTTATTTCTTTCAATTGGTCATTTAGCTTATGGACCAAGTCCATAAGCTCCTATTCCTTCTGAGTTTCTAACACTTCTGTTGTTTGTGGATGATGAAATGGCGGAATTTTGAGCTGCTTTTTCAAGGCAGCTATGTCATCATTCTTCTTTTCAATTAGTCTTTCTACAACCTTTACATCTTTTGGATCATGTCCCAACTCAATGATTAAGTCCTCCAAGGACTTGATTCTTGTATCCTAGGCCTGTGACAAGGCCTTCTCTAGTTGGAATTGTGCTGATATATGATTCAGCGAATTTTAGAACTAATGGGCTGCAATGGATTTGTTGGTCAATGTGGAATACACCATCACTCCTACTTGTTTATGTAATTCAATTTGGTCAATAGGATGTATATCCTTTGCTAGCACTTCAAAATCTATCTTGAAGTAATCAGCTATTAACCTTGGTTGTTGCATAGTAGGCTTCATGTAAGTTATTTTCATTTTACCTTCCTTTACATCAAAGGTTGACATAAGCCTTGCTTGATTGGTGGGAGCGATTCTAAGGTACTGTGCATAGCTTTGAGCCTTCAGCCTTTCATCCCTGGCCTTTATCTCCTTATACATTTCTGTGATGTCTTGGTCTTGGCTAGCTGGAGCTCTGAAGGAGGAGACTTCCATACTTTGTTGTCTTTCCAACACTTGAGTAAGTGTGATGGAATGTTCTTGTGTTCCTCGAGAGGGAGTAGCATGCATGATTTCTAATCTTTCTTTACCTATGTTTCCAGTTGCTTCTTCTGTGTATTCTTGCTTTGATAAAGGATTTAACCTTTGCCTCTTAACGTATGTCTATGCAATTGGTCTGCCAAAAGGAGTGGCCTCCTCCCTAGCTCTTTCAGGTTCTTTTCCTTGTTTAGAGGAGTCTGCACAATAGGAGGGGTACTCATGATGTGTTCCTCCTATGTTGTTTGAGTCAACTCTTTTGATAAGTCTAGTTGCTCCGACTCTTCTTTCTCCTAAGTTTCTTCTTCTTCTTGTGGTTTATTGTGTTCTTGTGTTTCCCTTTGGGCTTGGGATTCTTCTGGTACCTGTATGAAAGAATCTTCATCAAGTCTCCTCTCTAGATAAATTAATACATTATCGACAACAACTTCAGTTCTATCTCTATCCACTAGAGTATTTTCCACCAATTCCAATCGATTTGCATATTGTTCTATCTCAAGAATTCTATGGTGGATGTAAGGAGACAATTTGTTTTTCTGTCTTTTATTACAGATGAAGTCAAAGGGGTCATATCTCCATATGAAGCTTTGTTTCAATTTGAGCCTTTGAAATATTTGATCTACTTCTCTTCCAGCTTCCCTACTATTACATACAAAGGGGCCTAGCTAGTCGTTTATTCTAAGTTGAGCGTTCTTCTTGGCCTTTACAAAATGTACCTCATCTGAGTTGATTATATGGCTGTAGTAATCGAGAGAAAATAACCAAATTGGGAGGTATCTGGGTAGTTTGTGTGGTGCTAACTCACAACCATAGATTTTTATATCAGTGTGATTTTGGTATAGGTACCAATCTCGTACTTTGTGTTGTTTAGACAGCTATAGGATCCTTCTGATATCTGAAATGATCCTTGGGGGAGGACTTCCTAATAGCATGGTAGCTACTGGATGTACAAAAAGGTCTATGAAGTCTGTGTGAGCATATGGAGAGTCATATTGGTGGATCAAAGGGGTCCAGAAGACTATTGACCTGGAGTTTCCTCTAGTATCAAGCTTTTGCAGAGGGAATGGGAATTTATCAGCTTGATAGTAAAGGAAAAGGTGATACAGAACAAAGGAGTACTTAAATACTCTCCCGTTGTCCATTCTCATGAACTAATCAAGCATTTTTTCTACTACGAATTTGGCATAATCAAACATGGTGGTAGGGGGCTATCCAGGAGTGAAAATGGACATGAAGAAAATAATGATTTCATCAACATACTTACTGATATTATAGCTTAAGACACTAAATATCATTGACACAATGTCCTGGCCAAGTTTGGAAAATATGGTCCACCTGTATGGAGGGCGATCATTTGGAATATGTTTCTCTTCCACAATAGAAATTTCGAATATTTCGGTGAGTCTAGCAGTAGTAATCCTGGGAATTTGTCTAGTATTTCTCCAATAGAAATGGGGGTCAGATTTAATCCTAGTTACAACTGCAGCATTTCATTGATGGATTCAACAGTGATGGTGAAAAGTACAGTATGGTGAGGGGATGTGACTGCTCTTTAGCTAGGATTTTACTTTTCATGGTAATAATGAATGATTTCGGGAAAGATATGCACTCGAGGGAATTGGTACTTGGGAAATTTTGACTCCCAAAGACCTATTTTGTCTGCATGGTTTAAGTACTGGTATTTGTACTGGCAGTATAATTTCAGTGGAGATTCCTGGACAATGGTGTCCTTGATTTGGAAGTCTTTGTCCACAAAAGGGAGATGGTCCAAATCCAGGTGGGGAGTGGAAAGTGGTCAGACATCCATAGTAATTGGAGCGGCCATTGTTAGTTCTTGTGGATTTAAGAATGGGGAAAGTTGGGTTTTCAATCAAATTGGAGCAAAGTTTGTTCAATTCAAAGTAGTGCGGGGTTGCTGGGAAATTCTTCTACTTAACTACTTAATAACTTAAAGCAATTCAGTAACAGGTTTGGGAATGAAACAGGGTTTCTTGTTGAATTAGAATAAATACTTGGTTTTGGTTCTAAATGGGTTGATGGACAACTGTACATAGTTACAAGAGGTATAGGTGGCTGAAGAGTGGACTGGAAGTTCAGCAGCTTCTGCAGGTTGGCGGTCAGATGTGGGTTGGCAGTTGTATGTAGTCTGTAGCTTGCATGGAGGCCTGGGCATCTATTTCCATAATAAAACCAAAAATAATGAGTTTTTTTAAGTTTTATACGCAATGTCAACTGTTTGGCAGGCTTATGGGAACAAGTATGTTTGGCTTTCAGCGAGAGATGGGATGTTCTGTCGTCTAGTAGGAGGCGATAAGTGGGTTTGATTGCATAGCTTTTGGCCTAGAGTGGTTTTTTGGGCAAGCCGCCTGATGCCATTCATTGGGTGCCATGTACCATTGGGGTCCAACAAGAAAACCACCCATATCAGGTAGGTAAAGGAAGGACTTTGGAAGCCGCCCATTATGATTGTCCACTGTTGGATCAGAGGAGGCCTGATCATCTGGTGATGGGGGTGTAGTTTTGTCATGAAGTATAATTGAGGGGCCCAGTGAAGGTTTAAGAGTGGCGGGTTTTAATTAATCATGGATTATGGTGGATTAAGGGTGTTGGGGGTGATTTCATTGGCGGATGTCAATTATTAATTAACCGCAGATTGGTTAACTAATTCATTTTATTAGGGTAGGTTTTTGTTATAAGGTTTATGTTTCAAGATTTCAGGGTGGGGTATTAATATAAGGGTTTTATTTATAATTATATATGGGAAGGGTAATTTTTTGGATTTTAATATATAAAGGTTAGAAATTAATATAAATTGAAAGCAAAAAATAACTTAGCGCTAAGTTACATGTGTATTCATAATTTATTTAGTTTTATAAAGACATTACAACTTAGGCTTAGTGTTATTCTTCTGGGTTTCTTTGGAAAAGGGGTTTCTTCATGGGGGATGATTATTTTTTTCTAGGATAACAAGATCTTATCATTAGAGAAAGGGGTTTATTTAGGCGAGAATGATTTTTCCTTAGGAAAATAATGTTTTTTCATAGGAAAAGGGGATTGTTGGGGAATATGAGTGTTTTAAAGTGGGTGAATGTTCATTAGGGGCCTTTTAGTACTCAGGACCTATAAGTCATTAGGACAAGGGTCTGGTCCCTCCAGAAGTCAGAGTAATGATCTGAGCCCCTTTAACTTAATATTTTACGTACTTAAGACTTTTCTTGGAAATTAGTTAAGTGAAAGGTGTAATGAGTGAGGGAGGTTAATCAATTTGACTTTGTGGATTTGATACATGCCCAATTTTTATCCATACTTAGAAATTTGATGATAAATGTGATCAATATGCTTTTATCTAACAATCATCACAATTCTACAACCATTCTTCTACTTACCCACCTACTCATCGTACCATTTTTTCTTCTCTTTATTAGGGTGCACTTAAGCTGGAAAACCATTATCAAACCCTTTTCTTTTCTTTTACAAAAGTAATTTATCTAAGTCTAACCTTACTACGTCCAAGGGCTCATATTAAACTGTTGAGGTCCTTTTCATTTTACTCTACCTAATATAATTATCTACAAAGATTAAACAGTTTGGTCATATTTTATTCTCTATCTATAGCATGAAATTCAAATCATGGAGTAACCAAGATTAACCTATTTGAGTACAATGGATTATGGTATAAATAACAAGCTACACACAATCATTATTATGCTTCATAAAAAGTAAATGGTAGTGGCATTTTGGCTTGCACAGTTTCATGGTCTTATTTTCTTTTATTGGGGTTCATTTTTTCATCTTTTTTTACCTTTATATTCTTTTTGTCCTTTGATTTTTCTTTTAGGACATACCCTCTTTACATTTTTTAGTTTTTCTTGAATATGGAAAACATTTGCATAAGAAAAGGTATGTACATATTACAGTTTTAATCTTAATCATTCAAAAATTATGACTCCTCTTGGTATAGGAACCTGACAGTGGCTCCACTTGGGGATGGCATCTCTTGGTGAAATGTCAAGAACATTATAGATCAATGGCCTTCTAAATTACTGTAAACCTTCCTGCAACATTTTCCTTGGTACTTCTGCATTATTACTATTTACGATAGTAAAATCTTCAAAGCTTAGGGCCTTCTCTCCGGGCTTCAACAACAAAAATTTCACTATCCAATAAAATCTAGACATTTGAAAAGTAAAGAATGTACAAGTTCTAAGCACGATTATTAACTAGGTTCATGGTAGTCTTTAAGAATTTGACCATTTACTATCCCACCTTGTACTTCTGTACCATCTGCTTCTCTTAGGAAGAAAGAATTGTTATCTGGGTAGGAATAAATCACACATGGGCCTTTCCATAGGAAGTCAAACTTCCTATGTTTACCTTTATCTTCTCTTCTTGAATCCCATTTTAGTACTTTGTCACCTAAGTAAAAATCATCTGCCTTAGTCCTTCTATCAAAAATTTTCTTGATTCTGTCCTGCACCACTTGAGACCTGTTGTATACTTCTTCTCTGGTTTACTGCAGATATATAGTCTGGTTAATCCTTCTCTGGATATCATTTGGTTCAGATTGTAGTTCTTGGAGCATTTTCATAACTGGTACTCCCAAAGAGGATGGAAAAACAACTTCCATTCCATAAACTAATTGGAAGGGAGATGTACCAATCGATTTCTTTGTGGTTAGCCTATCTTCCCATAAGGCATTGACTAACTTCTTGTTCCATGTTTTCTTGTTATCTTCCAGTAACTTTTTGATAATGTTAACCAGGCTTTTATTGGAGGATTTTTCTAATCCATTTCCCTGAGGGTAGTAAGTTGTAGAATGGCCAAGGGTAATGTGATACTTGTTGCAGAAATCTACCATTTTTCTAGACTTGAATGTTGTTGCATTATCAGTGATGATCTTGGTAGGACACCCAAATCTGGATAAAATGTTGGCTTCAAGGAAGTTTATGATTACAGAGTCAGTGGCTTGTCTTGAAGGTGTGGCTTCTATCCATTTGGTAAAATAATCAGTAGTAGTGAGGATCCATTTATGCTGGGCAGAAGAAGGGGGATGGATTTCACCAATGAAGTCTAAACCCCATTGTTGAAAAGGTGCTTCCACAGAGATTGGTTTCAGGGGTACAGGTAGAAGTTTTCTTTTTCCCTCAAATATTTGACATTGATGACAAGAAGTGACATGTTTCTTCACATCAGAAAACAATGTAGGCCAATAAAAATCAGCTCTCAAGATCTTGTCAGCTGTGGTTTTCTAGTAAAGATATCCACCACAATCACTAGCATGAAATTCTTGTAATACTTTATCAACTTCTTCTTTTAATAAAGAATTAAGGAGTATGCCTTCATGATTTTTCCAAAATAAAGTATTATCTATGATACAATACTTTAAGGACTTCATCTTTAAAAATCTGCCTTTTGTTCTGGATGACTTTGGAGGAAGATGCAAATTTAATAAAACATATATGATATCAACATACCATGATGAGTTGATAAAGGCCTGGCTGATTTGTGGAGTCGCCATATCCTCTCCATTATCCATTTTTGCTACAAAATTGATATCCAAAGCTGGACAAATCAATTCAGCCATGTTTTTGGCTAAACCTTCGCCTTTAATTAATTTTGTAGGTTGAATTTCTAGGTCATATTCCATGATAGTAGCAATCCATTTCCCTCATTTTCCATCTGAACCTTCTTGAGTCAAGATGTCTTTGAAAACTAAATTGGGGACATAGGCTACTAGATGTGAAAATAAAATATAAACTCTAAAGTCTTTAATTGCTTTGACCAATGCAAAAGTTTTTTTTTCCATAATTTTATATTTTAAAGAGGCATCTCTTAGGGCTTTGCTAAAAAAGGCAATTGGTTGTTCATGGCCCTGGTCATTATTTTGCAGTAAAACTACATCAATAGTGTGTTCTAAAGCAAGGAAAAACAAGATGAAATCCCTTTCAAATTTTTGGCTAATCAGGACTGGTGTTTTGGTTAAAGGAAGATTAATACCTTCAAATGATTGCTTGGCTTCAATTGTCCATTTGATGGTCGAATCTTTCTTTAACATGTTATTTAATATTCTAGTTAACACAACTAAGTTTGAAATAAATCTTCTAAGAAAGTTTACTTTTCCTAAAAATTCTTGTAATTCTCTGATGTTCCTGGGAGATTGTATTTGAAAGGTGGCTTCAATTTTAGCAGGGTCTATTCTGATACCATCTTTTGAAATGATATGACCTAGCAACTTTCCCTCTTCCAAACCAAATAGAGATCTCTTGGGGTTTAAATAAATACCATATTTTCTACATTTTATGAATACTTGCATTAGATTATCTACGTGTTCATTATTAGATTTTGAAAAGATAGTGATATCATCAAAGTATCTGACTAGAAAATCATGGATCTCCTTAGCAAAAGCTATATCCTGAGCTCTTTCAAAGGTGGCACCTACATTATTCAATCCAAAAGGAATTTTCAAATACATGAACGTGCCCCTGGGAGTGGTGAAAGTAGTTTTATCTTGGTCATCTGGATGGATTAGAATTTAGTAATAACCAGAGAAACCATCAAGTAATGAGATTCGGGTGGCACCAACTACCCTTTGTAAGATATGGTCCATTTTAGGGAGGGGGTAGTTTTCTTTAAGTGAGACTTTGTTAATATTTCTTAGGTCTACACAGAGTCGTATTTCTCTAGATTTATTTCTTGTAGGCACTAAATTGGAAATCCAGTCAGAAAATCTAATTGGTACAATAATTTTTGCCTCATACACTCTTCTGATTTCTTTCTCAATAGAGGGCAGTAAAGTGGGATTGATCCTTGTAAGCTTTTGTTGGAAAGGTTTCTGGTTTTATTTGATAGGGATTGCATGTTGTACTATGTTAGTGTCATAGGATTTGAGGTCTTCATAACTCTAGGCAAACACATCTTGAAATTCTTTAGTAATTCAATGTACTTTCCACTTTCAATTGAAGGTAGTGATTTCGAAAGTTTGATCAGTTTAGGATCTTCTTCAGTACCTATGTTACATTCCTCTATGTCAAACTTTAATGGTTCCATTTTAGGCTTTTTTGGGACATCGTTTGAATCAAATAAATCTTCTAAATTGGTTAATACTTTGGGTAAAAAATTATCCTTGAGTTTGATGACTTCAATATCTTCATCAAGTATTTCATCAATCTCAATTTCTTTTAAACTATCTACTTTTGATATAGTGAACCTAGTGGGACGGAATCTATTTACCTATTCATTTTATATTTCATTAAATTCCATTTCGTTTTCCCAATCTAAATCTACTGTAATATCAGTATCTATGTTACTATTCACAAATTCATCTTCTAAAGTTAAGAAATGATTTATCTGTTGATCATTTGCAAACACTTTCCAGATTTCTAAATTATCAGGGATAGAAGGTCTATGCCTGAATTCAATGGTCTATTGGTGATTTGGCTGAAACGGTAATTTGCAAGTACTAGAAAACATTGCTAGACTGTGAGCTTTCATATTGTGTTTTCTTCAGATAACATCAAGCTTGGTTTCTAGAAAAGTGTTTAATATTTCTATGATTGTTCCTCTATAAATGCTCAATCTGGGATATTTAGTCATGCATATAGTGTTAATCTATTTTATGACTAACACAAAGTCTCCCATGATAGGGACCCTTATGGCTCCTAACCTTTTGACCAATTTGAGACCCAAAAGAAGTGCTTCATATTTGACCATGTTGTCAGTACATTTGAAGTTCAATATGTAGGCATGACCCTCTGAATGATCATTCTCTAAGTTGTAAATCCACACTCCTTATCCTACTCCTAATTTGTTTACAGATCCATCAAAATCAATATGCCACAAAATTTCATGTTCATATTTGTCACTGTAAGGAGGAAGAGAATTTTCCTTGCTTACTGCATCTTGATTAATCTATCTTTTAGGAAACTCTTGAATTTGAATAGTTTCATTTTTATTTTTCACTGCAACTTATTTTGGTTCTACACAAATACTGTTTGTAAATGTCTTTTGTGTGTGTTGAGCATTGTACAAAATGAAAGAATCTATATCCAAATGCCTGAAGTAGATGGGAAAGTTTTCGGGACAATCTTGGTTACTCATTACATATTTCATCAGGGTTTCTCTATACAGTTTCTTGGGTTGTCCAAATATAGAAATGGTGGCATATGTCATGTCAAGTTGCAGATATCCTTGGAGTTATTCTACCCAGGATCTATACAAAAGCATGCCATATTTAGGTGGGATATCAGCTACCACTATGTCCATAAGAATGGTCTTAGCAAGGTACTGAACTAGGGAAACAAAAAAGTCCTTTATAAGTGTTAGGCACTTAACTTGACTTGAATCAAACGAAAATAGGTCTGTGTAAGGTCTACTGATATACAAGTTTAACTTCTCCGTAACAGATTTAGGCATTAGATTGTGTGAAGCCCCAAAGTCTAGCATGGCATTGTGTAGGATTTTATCGTGAATGTTAAGGCTAATATAGAAGGGTGGTATCCCTCCTTCAACTAGTTTTCCATTAACACCAGGACTAAAAATTAACTCAAGTTGATCGTCAAATAAGTTAACACAGTCTTCATTCTCAATGAAGTTCAAAGATTTTCTTATTTGGGATTTGTAAGTTTCATGTTTAATCAGTTCTATTAAAGGAACTGAGATTTTTAGTTTGGCCACCTCTGCTCCTAGATTGAAAGGCAAAGGGGATTTGTTTGTTGGAATTTTTGGAATTTTAACAGCAGGGTTTGGAGTAGCTTGTTCTTCGTTTTCAGTGTTTGGAGTCTCTTTTATTGGATTTCGAAACACAATTTCTGGAGGTTATTCCACTATTTCTTTGGAGTGAACTAAAGTGGAAGGGTTCTCAATAGAAGGTTGGTCATTGGTTATATCTTCAATGGTGGGACTGGGAGGGTTCTGATTTGGTCTATAGAGGATTTGGAGAGATTTTGCGATGGGAGCTCCTTTAATCCTTTTAGGATGAGTTAGTATTTCTTTCTTGTTTTGGTCTGGAGCATCAGTGTTCTTTTTTCTCCTCAAATTGTAATGTTTATGCACTTCAAAGGTAGCAGAATCATACCCTTGATTATAATCGAATGATTCCCTGGATTGGGTCTGTAATTTCTGCAACATATGCAGTTCTTAATCATCTTGAGTTACGAAGACTATATCTTCTTCATCCAATCCCATCAAATTTATTTGAGTGTCTAGTTCACAGTCATCTAAATGTGAAGTTTTAGTATAATTCTCTTGGAATGGAGGCCTGATGTTTTGGTCAGCTCCATTCTTCCTAGTGTTCTAGTTTTGAATCATCCTAAAGTTTGGATTCCTTACTGGAGGAGCCTGTTGATTGTCCCATTGATGATTTCTCTCCATATTTTCTATCCTATTCATAATTTTCTCCATACTTTTGGTAAGAACATCTATTTTAAGGTTTGAAGGTGAGACTTCATCTTTAACTGAGACTCTCCTCTCATTTCTAATCCTAGCTGTCTTTGCTAAAAGATTTTCCTCTACACTCACAACAACACTCTGCATGTCTTCTAAAGTGGGGGGATTTCGTTCTATAAGTTGAAAGGCCATGTTAGTATCAAATCCATCGGGGAATCTAATTAAAGCTATACTAGGTGGGGTTCTAAGATCTACTAGTATGGCATTATATATGTTATTAAATCTTGTATAATAGTCCTAAACTATTTGTTTTGGTCCGCTCTTGATGTTTTCATATTCATAAAGGATTGAAGAGGGTTATTTTTCTTCTCCCACCTATTTAAAATTGTTGTTAAAAGAATTCTAAACTATCTATACTATTGTCAAGCAGAGATCTAAACCATGTTCTCACATCTTCTGCTAGAGTTTGGGAAAAAAATCTCATTCGGACATCTCCATTGTCAATTTCATGCAATTTGAAATGATCTGTCATCTTTCTTGTATGTTGTTGTATTGTGTAAGATCATGTGCCATCAAATAGGATAATTTTACTTATATAATCTTGTGTCATAGCACCCAGTGGAGCGGGAAATAGTAAAGGAGCATATATGTTCGCCATGGCTCTAAGTTGAGTGGGGCTAGGTTGTGGGGTTGAGGTTATAGGAGATAATACAGTAGTGCATGGAGAACTGGAAGTTGAAGTATTAGGGGATGATATAGTAGTTGGTGGAGAACTAAGAGTTATGGGTGTCTGATGGGTAATGATAGGTTGGTGAGGAAGTTATAGTGAATTGAAAGGAGTGGATATTTTTTTAGAAAGTTGAGGGATTTCAGTAGTAACAAAGAATGACCGAGGTGAATTTAAATCAGACTCAACAATTAGTTGGTTTTCCCTCTGTATTTTAAGATCTGTAATGAATTCAGGTCTAGAACAATCTTATCAAGAGAAGTTTCAAACTCAGTTTTGTACAAGGACAAATCAAAATTGACATCAAATTGGAGTTCCTCTAAAAAAAAAATTCATCCGAACATGACTCTGGTTTAACTGAAGGTGTAGGATTGACTGGACTTTCTTCTCCTCTAGGTCTTCTAGAAATCAGGTTGGGATTCTCATACACTGGGGCAACGTTTGGGTCTTGGTTGGCCCTAGTATAGTGAGTTCTCCTTGAAGATAGGATTTCAAGATTTTTCAATTATTTTCCTTTTATAAAGTTTTTTGAATAACTTCAAACGAATCCTTTAGGAGGAATAAAATAATTATTTACAATTATCTCAAAGGTTTATGAAAACTGAGGATTTGAGTTCCCCAGTATGGTCACCACTATGTTATCACTTAGAATTTCCCTTGAAGTTATTCAAAGAAGGCATAATTTGAGTTAACCACAGACCAATATTTTAGACATAGGATCAAGCCAACCTAAGTCCAGAGTGGGCTCTCTCTTTATAATTTAACTTTGTTTTTAGATAAGCTTTTAGGCTAGTTGTTATAGCTTATGGGATTTTGATTTTGAAACTAAAGTTGGTTGGTGGAACTCAAGGAACAGATACATAGAACAAACTTATTTAAACCATTGGACTATGGAGTCAAGAAAAGGAAGGAACTTCTGGATCAGGTTATCAAATAGAACTTCACAAGGCAAGCTAGAAAAACAAAAGGAAAATATTTAAGAGCTGATAGATGGAATGATTATAACCAAGGTGAAGGGCACTTAAGAATCTATGGACCCAGGTCAAAAGGGGGAAGAGATAGTGATTAAAAACAAAGGGCAATTAAGAATCCTTTGTTACATAGACCAGGAGGAAAACTATGAAATCTAAGGAGAAATTAAGAATTCCTTAGCTAAAATAGTTTATCAGATACCATTAAGAATGTAAACAATTAAGACAGAGTGCAGTAAATCAAATTCTGAGATGTTATTCTTTGTTTACCAATCAAGTTTCATAGAAATACACATGATTATTAAGAAACATAAACAAAAAAAATAATACACATGAGAGAAAATACTTATTTGATTTCCATTTTGCACAAGAATCCTGTGAAATTTGAGCTTTATTCCATGATCCAGCAAGGCCAGTCCAGCCTTAGATATAATAGCCTTTCAGATATGATAAAATATTCTATAGAAATGTTTTTGAATCCACCCTAATACTTTGAAATGTGAAGTATTTATAAAAAGATATTACAAAATATCCCATAACAGTTTGGGAATTATTTTAGGAAAATAAAAGTATCTTCAACATGAAGATAGAGACAGATGGAAAAATGCATCTTGTTGTCCCTATTATTGTGATTGTGCTCACTATTTGTAGTTTGAATTTGGCTCTATCAGTTGACTGACATTTGTGTGCTGCAGTCACTATTTGTCTTCAACCTACTGATACTCTTTACCTGCTACTCTTTGACCCTATTTTACCTTTTCATCTGGCTGCTATCAGATTTATTGTTGTAACTTTATAATAAATTTGTCGATTTTACCCCAGCATTCATCTTCAGGTAACTTTACTTTACGCATCTTTCTGAAGACCTCATCTGCTTCAATATACTTGGAAAATTTTGGCTTATTGGAAAATAGGTGCTTTACCTCATGCTCCAGGAAAAATAGATTTTCCAAACTATCATACAATACCTCTCCTGTGGGCAATGCTTTAACTAATGAAGTGTTTTCTTGGTCTTTGGCCAACTTGTGTAATCTATCAACATAGTCCTGTTGGGTCATAAGCTTGTCATTGATGACCAAAGCACTGGGAAGGATATTTTCCTTCAAAATTCCAAACTTCACCATGAATATGTCAATATCTATCTACATGCTTCAACAACCTTTTTCTAAATTAATCATAAGGTTCCTTTTAGTCAGAATCTTTTTTATTTCTATGATGGTTTCTGTCTTGTCCTCTATTTCAAGTTCATCTGGATAATAATTGTTATTGTTGTTCAAGAAAGCGATAAGTTGGTTGGCCTCCTTAAGCTCATCTCCCAGGTCTTCCTTTGTCTTTTGGATTGCTTCAGTGGCCACTTTCCCAGTTTTGTTTGCTCAAAAATTACTTGAATTTATGGCCAAACATCATTGACATAGTCAACGATGTTGGCTCTGGACATCTTCTTTATTTGTCCTGGTGGTTGTTGCAATGTCAAGTCCTTTTCAAGGAACTTTATCCTCTCACCCATCCTCAAGTTCTTCTGTGATTCTTCTTTTTATTGTATTTTTTCCAACTTACAGTCAGTTTCTAAGCTTGACAATTTTTCCTTAAGTCTTTTAAGCTCTGTAGCTTGGATGGTCATTAACTCCATGGCTTTCACTAATTCTGTTGTCTTTTCTATAGATGTACCTGCACTTATGGATTCTGTTGTGATTTTCATGGTTGTAACAGGTGGAGCTGTTGATGCTAAGGAATCTACCAACATTGAGGGAACTCCTGTAGAGACTGTAAGAATAAGAGTCTGTGGAGTGGTGGCCAACTCACTATATTTAGACTGAATTAAATTGCCCAGTTCCTTCTATGTTTCCTTCAAATGGTCATTTAGCTTAAGGACCAAGTCCATAATCTCCTGTTCCTTTTAAGTTCCTAACACTTCTGCTGTTTGTGGATGATGAAATGGTGGAATTTTGAGCTGCTTTTTCAAGGCAACTATGTCATCATTCTTCTTTTCAATTAGTCTTTCTGTAGCCTTTACATCTTTGGGATCGTGTCCCAACTCAATGATTAAGTCCTCCAAGGACTTGATTCTTGTATCATTGGCCTGTGAGTATGCCTTCTCTAGTGGGAATTGCGATGATATATTACTCAGTGAATTTTTGTAACTGATGGGCTGCAATGGCTTTGCTGGTCAATGTGGAATACACCAACTCTCTTGTCTAGTTATGTAATTCAATCTGGTCAATAGGATGTATATCCTTTGCTAGCACTTTAAAATCTATCTTTAAATAATCAGTGATTCCTTGTTTAGAGGAATCTACACAATAGGACGGGTACTCACGATGTGTTCTTGCTATGTTGTTTGAGTCAGCTCTTCTAATAAGTCTGGTTGCTCTGACTCTTCTTGCTCCTGAGTTTCTTCTTCAGCTTGTGGTTCACTATGTTCTTGTGTTTTCATTTGGGCTTGGGATTCCTCTGGTACCTGTATGAAAGAATCTTCATCAAGTCTCCTCTAGATCAATTAATACATTATTGAAAACAACTTTCGTTCTATCTTTGTCCACTAGTATTTTCCACCCATTACAATTGATTTGCATTTTGTTATCTCTTAGGAATTTTGTGGTGGATGTAAGGAGACAATTTGTTTTTCTACCTTCTATTGTAGATGAAGTCAAAGGGGTCATATCTCCATATTAATCATTGTTTCAGTTTGAGCCTTTGAAGGATTTAATCTGTTTCTCTTCTAGCTTCCCTATTATTGCATACAAAGGGGCCTAGCTAGTCTTTTATTCCAGGTTGAGCCTTCTTCTTAGCCTTTACAAAATGTACCTCATTTGAGTTGATTATATGCATCTAGTACTCCAGAGCAAATAACCTCATTAGGAGGTATCTGGGTAGTTTTCATGGTGGTAGCTCATAGCCATAGATTATGATTTTAGTGTGATTTTGGTACAAGTACCAATATCCACTTTGTGTTGTTTACACAGCTATAGGCTCCTTCCGATATCTGAAAAAATCCTTTGGGGAGGACTTCCTGACAACATGGTAGCTACTGGATCCACAAAAAGGTCTATGAAGTCTATGTAAGCACATGGAGAGTCATATTGGTTGACCAAAGGGGTCCAGAAGACTACTGACATGGAGTTGCCTCTGGTATCAAGCATTTGCAGAGGGAATGGGGATTTATCAGCTTGATAGTAATGGAAAAGGTGATACAGAACATAGGAGTACTTAAATACTCTTTCATTGTCCATTCTCATGAACTGGTCATGCATTTAATTAGCTATGAAATTGGCATAATCAAACATGGTGGCAGGGGGCTGCCGAGGAGTGAAAATGGACATGAAGGCAATAATGATTTCATCAACATACTCATTGGTGGTATAGCCTAAGACACTAGATATCATTGACACAATGTCTTGGCCAAGTTTGGAAAACATGGTCCACATGTATTGGGGAGGATCATTTGGAATATATTTCTCTTCCACAGTAAAAGTTTGGAACATTTGAGCAAGTCTGGTAGTAGCAACGTTGGGTCCCTATAATACTAGTGATTATCCCATTAATATTGTAGTTATACCCCTTATTTATATTGTTGTGCCCCTATTACCCCCATACTATTATTTCTGTGCCCCATAGAATCCCTCTATTGTTATTTTTGTGGCTTTATACTATTATTGTTAGGTCGATTGGATTATATTGTCACTCCTTAGAATCCTATATATAGAAAGGAGGTTTTGTCATTTGTATCATCCAAGAATTGTTCATTTATGTAATGTAAAGGAGGTTTCCCCCTCAAGGAGGCTGAATTCTAAGGCGTTGATCTATCTTTTCTATCTTTTCTTGAGCTGGTTTCATAACATTTGGTATGAGAGCTTTGGATTCTAGGGTTTTGCTGCTCCAAACAGGTCATTGTGGAATTTTTACTATAACGTTTTTTCTGTGACGTTTCAGAAGTTGCAAAAATAACCCATTTGAGAAGAAATTATGTTGAACCTTGGGTCTGAATTTCAGAGCTTTTCACGCGATATTTGCAGAGATATGATCTGAGGAAGTTGGTATTTTTGCAGACTCCAGAATTTACATTCAAAATAGGTGACCTGGGGAAAATCGTCATAACTTTCTCTCTGGGAATCAGATTGAAGTTTCATAAGAAGGTACAGAAATAGGACAAATTTTAGTTTCTTTTGTATCTTTTTCAGAACCAAAGATCAAAAATTGTACATGTGGCACTTCATACAAGTTCGCTCTTCAGGAAAGGTCTATAATCAGGTCATCTTGGGAGATTGTGCATAACTCTTTCTTGGAGAATCCAATTTGGATCAGACTGGTGGCATTAGAAAGAGGACACAGAGAGCCACTACAGGTCACAAACTTAGAACTAGATGATTGGAAAATACAGAGATACATCAGAGGCAATATCAGGATCCTAAAAAGTGAAAAAAGGTGTGTAGATTTTTTTAAATTTTTGCTTAAGCTTGGTTTGAAAATTTATTTTGAAGAAATTAAAAGGGCATAGTAGAGCATTATTATCGGTAACTGATGCCCTGAGGAAAGAAAATGGAAACACCTAGTAAGGAACCTGAAAGCTCTAGCATGACTCATGAAGAAGAGGAAGAAATGCTACATGATATATCAAATTTACAAGAACAAGTGCAACAAATGTCACGATCACAAAAGTTAACAGAAGCTAAGATAAATGGCGTGGAAGCTAAGATGAATGGGATGGAAGCAGAGATGGACAATTTGAAGATAGATTTGAACACAAATTTGAAGACAGGCATGGTAGATTTCAAGACAGATTTGACAAATTTTCTACAAGAAATACTTACTAATGGTGAAAAGGTAGTAAAGGAAACTCATGATGAGAACAAAAGAAATGTTAATCATGATTCTGTAGATGCTAATGTTGGATCGAAGAATCACCATATTCCAAAAATAGATATGAGGAAGTTTGATGGCAAGGATCCCGCCACATGGATATTACAGATGGAGCAATTTTTCGATCTCAATAATGTACAAACACACAAAAGGTACGTATGGCAACTGTATATTTGGAACAAAATCTGTTTGTATGGTATCAATGGCTTTGTTCTCATAAACAATTTATCACTTGGGCAATTTTTATGGAAGAATTGATAGCACATTATGAGGATACAAAAAGCAACACTTTTTTTATCCAATTGATAAGTCTCAAACAAAAGGGTTCAATAATGGAGCACATTGAGGAGTTCGAAAAATTGAACATAAGGGTAAAAGATATTCCAGAGGAGCATAGGATTGATGTGTTCATAGGGTCTTTAAAGGATAATATCCAACGTGATGTTCGCCTTTGGGAACTTGATTCACTAGAGAAGGCATTCAGGTTAGAAAGAAAAATGGAAAGCAAAATTATGGCAACTAGGAAGCATACCATTCACAACTATAAAGACGGAAGTGTTGTTGCCCCTAGTCTTCCACAACCTACACGGTTGACACCACAACAATTGGAAGAAAAAAGAGCAAAAGGGCTTTGTTACAATTGTGATAGAAAATACACAAAAGTCATAAGTGTGCTGAGAAGAAATTATTCTACATAGATTGTGAAGAGGAAGAAGAAAAGGAGCAAGAAAAGTCAAAAGAAGGGGATATACTCTAGGAACAAAGCCTAGATGAAGAACAAATAAATCCGACCATACCTTGTAATGCACTGGCAGGAATTACCCCTCCTCAAAACATCAATATAGAAGGACAAATCAAGAAGAAAAAGGTAATAGTGTTGATTGATTCAAGAAGCACCCACAATTTTATTCATTGTAGGGTAGCAAAAGAATTGAATTGCTTCCTTTATCTAGCACCAAAGTGTCAAGTGATGATTGCAAATGGAGGAACAATAAATTGCTCTGGAAAGTGCCATAATATCAATCTATCCATGGGAGAATATGTATTGACTAGCCCAATGCTTTCCATTCCAATGGGAGGTGTTGATGTTGTACTAGGAGTCCAATGGGTACAATCCTTGGGTACAATAGCTTTTAATTTTCAAGAAATTTTCATCAAATTTTCTACGGAAGGAAAGGAAGTTGAATTAAGGAGTATTTCAGGGAAACCAGGAAAGATAATCAGCTCTAATGGCATGACAAAGCTTCTAAAAAAGGAGCAAAGGGGTGTAATTGCACAATTATGTTCGCTAGATGTTTCCACATTGGAATCATCTATTTCTCCAGATCTCCAAAAAGTCCTGGACAATCATTCCAAGGTATTTGAGACTCCCAAAGGTATCCTACCTATGCGTGATCATGATCATGCTATTCATCTGATTCCAGGAAGTGTTCCTCCAAACATCAGGCCATACAAATATCCCTATGTCCAAAAAAGTGAAATTGAACGTATGGTTTCAGAAATGCTAGAGGCTGGTATAATTCAACCGAGTCAAAGTTCCTTCTCAGCTTCAGTAGTATTGGTGCATAAGAAGGATGGATCATGGTGCATGTGTTCGGATTATAGGGAGCTCAACAAGCTCACTACTAAAGATAAGTTCCCCATTCCTGTCATTGATGAATTACTTGATGAATTGCATGGATCAATTTACTTCACCAAGTTGGATCTTCGTTCGGGATATCATCAAATCAGAATGAAGATTGAAGACATTCCGAAAACGGCATTTAGAACTCATGAGGGTCATTATGAATTTTTGGTCATGCCTTTTGGCCTTACCAATGCACCTTCAACATTTCAAGGTTTGATGAATTCAATTTTCAAACCATTCCTTAGAAAATTTGTGTTAGTATTTTTTGATGATATACTAATCTACAACAAGTCTTGGAAGGATCATGTTGAACATGTTGGCAGGGTGCTACAACTATTGGAGGAGAAACAATTATATGCAAAAAGATCCAAATGTTTCTCTGGAGTCCAGGAGGTGGAATATTTGGGTCATATTGTATCTCATGAAGGAGTTAAGGTAGACACTAGAAAAATTAAATCCATTAAGGAATGGAAAATCCCCACATCCATAAAGCATTTGCGAGGATTTCTTGAGTTGATAGGGTATTATTGCAAGTTTGTTAAGAATTATGGGAGAATAGCAGCACCTCTAACAACATTATTGAAGAAAGATTCATTTTCATGGACTCCGGAAGCAACAAAGGCCTTTGAACATCTTAAAGAGGCAATGTGCCAAGCATCGGTCTTAGCTACACCAGACTTCACAAAAACCTTTATTGTGGAATGTGATGCTTCAGGAAATGGAATTGGTGTTGTTCTAATGCAAGATGAAAGACCCATTTCTTTTGAAAGTCGTCCAATCAAGGGAAATTTTTTAAGCAAAACTATTTATGAGAAGGAAACGTTGGCAATACTCCATGCACTTAAGAAATGGCGACCCTACCTAATGGATCATGATAGCCTTAAATAATTTTTAGAACAAAGATTATCCTCTGAAGAGAAACAACAGTGGGTCACAAAGATGTTGGGTTATGACTTTGAAATCATCTACAAAAAAGGGAAGCAAAATGTGGTGGCAGATGCACTCTCAAGCAAGGATGAGGATGTGGAAGCATTGTTGTGTGCCATTTCTATTATCCAACCAGATTGGATAAATGAAGCAAGGGAGGAATGGAAGAATGAAGAAGAAGTGTGGGCACTTATTCGAAAGCTACAACAAGGTTTCAGTACTTCTGATACTTTTAGCTGGCAAAATGATTCGTTATGGTACAAAGATCGCTTATACCATTGCAAGAATTCCTAGCTAAAACAAAAGACTCGTATGGAATTGCACCCTTCTCCCTTAGGAGGGCACTCAGGATTTTTAAAAACTTACCACAGGGTTAAGAAGGAATTTTTTCGGGATGGCCTTAAATCAGATATTCAAAAGTTTGTGGCAGAATGTTTGGTTTGCCAACAAAATAAAGTTGAAACAATCAAGACACCGGGTCTATTACAACCTTTATCCATTCCAAGCCAACGTTGGGAGGAGGTTTCAATGGATTTTATCACAGGTTTACCCAAGTCTGAGGGAAAGAGTGTCATCATGGTGGTAGTTGACAGACTTAACAAGTATGCACACTTTTGTGCATTATCACATCCATTTAAAGCCAATACATTTTCTACTGCATTTATGGAAACAATTCAAAAGCTACATGGAAACCCAAAGATTATTGTAAGTGACAGCGATCCCATTTTCACTGGAAATTTTTGGACAGAATTATTTTCTTGTCTTGGCACTCAGTTAGCTCATAGCTCATCTTATCATCCTCAATCTGATGGGCGAACTGAGATAGTAAACAAATGTTTGGAAGGATATCTTCGTTGCTTTGTATGTGATAACCAGACACAATGGGTCAAATGGTTGCCTCTGGCTGAATGGTGGTATAACTCTTCCTTCCATACAGAAACAAAAATGACCCTATTTATGGCACTTTATTGGTATCAACCACCATCCATCACATCATATTTAAGAGAAAATTCTAAGGTTCAGGTAGTGGAACATCACATCGAACATCAACAACAAGTCCTCCAACTCTTAAAGGATAACCTCCTGTTGGCACAAAATAGAATCAAACAACAGGCAGATCAACATCACAGTGAAAGAAGTTTTGATGTAGGTGATTGGGTATTCCTATGGCTACAACCATATAAGAAAATGTCCCTAAAGCAAGCTAAGAAGGATAATAAATTATCACCAAAGTATTATGGTCCGTACAAGGTGTTGCAAAAGATTGGTACTATGGCATACAAATTGGAGCTTCCTGCAGCTTCTCGATTGCACCCAGTTTTCCATGTTTCATGTTTAAAGAAGGTTATAGGCGACAAGCTCCCAATTCAAACAATATTGCCAGAACTTGACGAGGAAGGAAAAATTATATTGGAACTGGAATAAGTCACAGAAACAAGAACTCGACAACTACGAAATCGATCAATTTCAGAGTATCTTATCAAGTGGAAGAACTTATCCGTTGAAGATTCCACATGGGAGGATGAGAATTTTATGCAGAAGTATCCAGAACTACTCAAGCGTTGAGGACAACACTTTGTTGAAGGAGAGGGGCATGTTGGGTCCCTATAATACTAGTGATTACCCCATTACTATTGTAGTTATACCCCTTATTTATATTATTGTGCCCCTATTACCCCCATATTGTTATTTTTGTGCCCCATAGAATCCCTCTATTGTTATTTTTGTGGCTTTATACTATTATTGTTAGGTCGGCTGGACTATATTGTGACTCCTTAGACTCCTATATATAGAAAGGAGGTTTTGTCATTTGTATCATCCAATAATTGTTCGTTTATGTAATGTAAAGGAGGTTGCCCCCTCAAAGAGGCTCAATTCTAAGGCGTTGATCTATCTTTTCTATCTTTTCTTGAGCTAGTTTCATAACGAGCAATCTTGTGGAATTTGTCTAGTAGGTCTCCAATAGAAATGGGTGTCAAATTTAGTCCTGGTTGCAACTGCAACATTTCATTGATGGATTCAGTAGTGATGGTGAAAGGTATAGTATGGTCACGGGATGTCACTGCTCTTTGGCTAGGATTTTAGTTTGCATGGCAATAATGAATGATTTCGAGAAAGATATGCACTCGAGGGAATTGGTACTTGGGAAAATTTGACTCCCAAAGACCTATTTCGTCTACATGGTTTAAGTACTAGTCTCTGTATTGCCAATATAATTTCAGTGGGGATTCCTGCACAATCGTGTCCTTGATTTGGAAGTCTTTGTCCGCCAAAGGGAGATTATCTAAATCTAGGTGGGGAGTGGAATGTGGTTGTCATCCATAGCAATTGGAGCAACGATTATTAGTTCCTGTGGATTTAAGATTGGGGAAAAAAGGGTTTTCAGTGAAATTGGAGAAAATTTGGTTCAATTCATAGTAGTTTGGTGTTGTTAGGCAATTCTTTTACTTAATTACTTAATAACTTAAAGCAATTGAGTAACATGTTTAGGAATCAGACAGGGTTTCTCGGTGAATTTGAATAAATACCTAGTTTTGGCTATGAATGGGTTGATGGACAACTGTGCACATTTGTATGAGGTATAGGTGACTGAAGAGTGGACTAGAAGTTTAGCAGCTTCTACAGGTTGGCAGTTGGACGTGGGTTGGTAGTTGTAAGTATTCTGTAGGTTGCATGGAGGCTTTAGCATCTTTTTCCATGATCAAACAAAAAATAATTAGTTTTTTTAGTTTTGCATGCAATGTCAACTGTTTGGCGGGCTTACAGGAATAGGTACGTTTGTCTTTTATTGGTAGATGGGACGTTTTGTCATGTAGCGAGAGGCGGTAAGTGGGTTTGATTGCACAGCTTTTGGGCTAGTGTGGTTTTTTGGGGAGGCTGCTCGATGCCATTTATCAAGCACCACGTGGAATCGAGGCCCAAAAGGAAAACCAATGATATCAAGTGGGGAAAGGTCGGACTTTAGAGGCCACCCGATATGATCATCCACCATTGGATCAAAGGGGGCTTGATCGTATGGTGGTCATGGTGGAGTTTTGTCATAAAGTATAGTGGAGGGGCCCGACGAAGGTTTAAGAGTGGTGGGTTTTAATTAATCACAAATTATGGTGAATTAAGGGCATCAGGGGTGATTTCATTGGTAGAGGTCGATTATTAATTAACACAGACTGGTTAACTAATTTGTTTTATTGAGGTAGGGTTTTATTATAAATTTTATGTTTCAAACTTTCAGGGCAGGGTATTAATATAAGGTTTTTATTTATAATTATATACCGGAAGGGTTATGTTTCTTTTTTGGGATTTTAATATATAAAGGTTAGAAATTAGTATGAATTGAAAGTGGAAAATAACTTAGCGCTAAATTACATGTGTATTCATAATTTATTTACTTTTATGAACACATTACAAATTAGGCTTAGTGTTATTCTTACATGGGTTTCTTTGGAAAAGGGTTTTTTCATGGGGGATGATCATTTTTTTCTAGGATAACAACGTCTTATCCTTAGAGAAAGGGGTTTATTTAGGGGAGAATGATTTTTCCTTAGGAAAATAATGTTTTTTCATAGCAAAAGGGGATTTTTTGGGAATATGAATGTTTTGAAGGGGGTGAATGTTCATGAGGGGAATTTTAGTACTTAGGACCTATAAGTCATTGGGCCGAGGGTCTGGTCCCTCTAGAAATTAGAGAAGTGCTCTGAGCCCCTTTGACTTAAGATTTTAGGTACTTAATACTTTTCTTGGAAATTAATTAAGTGAAATGCGTAATGAGTGAGGGAGGTTAATCAATTTGAATTTGTGGATTTGATACATGCCCAATTTTTATCCATAATTATAAATTTGATGATGAATCTGATAAATATGCTTTTATCTAACAATCACCACAATTCTGCAACCATTCTTCTACTTACCCACCTACTCATCCTACCATTTTTTCTTCTCTTTATTAGGGTGAACTTAAGCTGGCAAACCATTATCAAAACATTTTGTTTTCTTTTACAAAAGTAAATTATCTAAGTCTAACCTTATTACATCCAAAGGATCATATTAAACTGTTGAGCTCCATTTTACTTTAGTCTACCTAATCTAATTATCTACCAAGATTGAACAGTTTGGTCAGATTTTATTCTCTATCTATAACATGAAATTCAAATCATGGAGTAACCAAGATTAAACTATTTGATCACAATGGATTGTGGCATAAATAACAAGCTACACACTATCATTATTATGTTTCATAAAAAGTAAATGGTAGTGACGTTTTGGCTTGCACACTTTCATGGTCTTATTTCCCTTTATTAGGGTTCATTTTTTCATCTTTTTTGACCTTTATATTCTTTTTGTCCTTTGATTTTTCTTTTAGGACATACTCTCTTTAATTTTTATTTTTATTTTTCTTAGTCATTCAAAATTTATGACTCCTATTGGTATTTGAACCTAACAAGGGATATGACGGAGGCCATTTCCAAGTGTGGAGGACATGCTCAGAGGTGAAGAGTAGTCTTCTAAAGATTGTGAGTCGCTATGCCTTCCAAGACATGAAAATAGAGTTTCTGAGGGTGCTATAAACATATTTCGCAATGCGCTACAAAAATATTTCGTAGCGCCTATAATAGTATATTTATGGACTCTATTATACCCAAATTCCCTTCTAGTCTCCTTGTTTCCAGCATTGTGTTATGTAATTTCATGTTATGCTAAATGTTAAATGACAAGTTACGTTATGATAAATAGTTATAGAACTATGTTATGTTATAATATATCTATATTTATATATATTTGTGTGTGTGTGTGTGTATTATGTTAAATAATTATAGAGTTATGTTATGTTATGTTAACTAATTTCATGTTATGTTTTAAATGATAAATAACAAGTTACATGATGTTAAATAGTTACCAATTTTTTTTATATGTTATAAATATATATATATATATATATAGATACTATAATATATATATATATATATATATATATATATATATATATATAGATATATAACTATAATATATATCTATATGATGTTATAAATAAGCTATAATTTAGTTAAATATATATTTATAGTAATTATTTTATGAACTATAGTTATGGTTATGTTGTAACATGTTATATGTGTGTGTGTACCAATTTTTTCTACTTATAGTTTTTTAAGTTTAAAGATTAGTATTTTATTTTTAAAACTAGGATCGTGCTATATTTATTATTAGAAAAATATTTAAAATATAAATTAATTTAACTTTAAAATAATAGAATAAAGTAAAAATTCTTATTCTATAAGTAGAGGTTCAGTGTGAGAAACATTATTCATCATGTCAATCTCAAGCTTGTAATTTACTTATTTATTGGTTATAGCTTCTTTGTTTTCATTTTCTAGAGTTATTTGCGGTATATTTTCGACGAAATTTGCTAGAAATTGAAAATTCATTTTAAATAACAAAAAATATATATAATTGAAAATTTATTTCCCAAAACTCGTAAACAAAAGCTTAAAAACTAAAATAATTAGAAGAAAATTATTGTTACCATTGAAAATAAGAAAATATGCATTTAATAAAAAAAACATTGCAAGTAAGAAACAAATTTAAAACCTAAATTATATGTTTTTTATGTGGTTTTGAAGTGTCTTCTAGGTTGTTTTCGTTTTTTTTAATGGTTTTCTATGTTGGTTTTGTGGTTTTCTATGTTTTTTTCAATTTTTTTTTTTAATTATTTCTTGGTTCGTTTATGATTTTCTATGCTTTTTTGTATGGTTTTTTTTTTGGTTTTCATAGTTTTGTATGGTTGTTTTTTATTTTAATTAATTTTTTTTCATGGTTTTTTCACATGGTTTTTTTTCTTAAATTAATTTGTTACATTTTTCAAAAAAATAAATAAGACATAAGATAGAGTACCTACCTCCATTTGAGCCTCTGCGACATTGAGGGGGTGGTTGGTGAGACTGATTTCAACACTTCATCCAATAATATCGGTAAAGATCTTGTGGTCTACGAAAATGGTACATGTACACCACATCAATGGTATATATAAAAAAAATGGGCTCAATCAAGCCTTTATGCTCAATTGAGCCTTAAAGATTGATCCATACCAAAGGCTCAATCGAGTGCTATAGCTCGATTGAGTGTTATATCTCAATCAAGGGTTAGTTTCTAATCCTTGATGAAGCTACCATTTTAGCGCCCAAGGAGCTAAATCAAGCATGCAAAAAGGGGTCAAGGAAGCCACTATTTTTCTACCCAAACACAACCTATTTCACCAAAAAGTGTAACCCAACTCGATTCTTTTGCCCCTTTGTAAATGCAAGTTGGGAGAAATGTCAGTGACCACATTGGCAATCTCAATTCACGTAATCCAAGCCTTCTATCCAGTTAGACTAGGAGTAGGTTTGGTTGTATATTTTTTTCCTTTGAATTGTATTTACCATGCATTTTTATTCACATCTACTTTATGTACTTTATTTGTCACATGTTTCCAATCCTACATGTTACTTTTTGTTTGATTCTTTCATTTGTTTATTCTTTCTCATCTTGTCATGTTTTTTTATGTGTTTTTCGATAAGAACGTGCATCAAAACTAATCCCACATTGTTTAGAAGACAATGTGGAAAAGTTTCAAAGAGGAAATTGTGATGACAATAACTCTTCGCTAACATGTCTTCTTCGTTCTTTGTCTTGATATACATATTTAAGGTCAATGATCTCTTAATGGAAAATACGTTAGATTCAAAAAGGAAAACTCTAAGTAGAACCATAACACCTATATCTATTCTAGACTCCTCATTCCTGACTCGGTCTTGTAATTTAATTAAACTTTCTATTATTGATCCAATCAAATAGAGAAGGTAAAGGGAAAAAGCTATAGTGAGCATGTCAATATTAGAGGTATATACAACTGTCTCTGAAGGAACAATCTCTTCTACTCTAAGAAAATTAGGATCCCTCTTCCACCATGATAAAATAATGAGTGCCTAAGAACAGATAAATGAATAAAAAAATAAATAGAGGGTGAAAGAAAAGAAAGGCTTCCTACAGAGAGAGGTGAAGAAAGTAACTTCAGTGGGGTACTAAAAAGGCTTGGTGGCAAAAAGTGACATTTCTGTTCTTATGGTGACTTTTTTGGGTTACTAAACATGCTTGCTAGTAGTGGAGAAACCAAAAAATGAAACCTAAGGCTCTAATAATCTTAATATCATAACTATATTACCCTTCATCTTAATCTCAATAATTATGATACAACATGTTTTGGTAGTGTGTTTAACCAAGAAAGGAAATATAGGGGTCTATATTTATAATTGAGTTAAGTTGTAAAACTAATGTAATATACACAATGAATAAATGCTTCCTAAGAGACTAGACCCTATCCATAAATTTATACCAAAGCGAGGAAGCTAGATTTATACAAGTTTGTCATCAAGTATAGTCATTGCAAAAAACACCATCCAAATTTTAGTATACCTGAATTTGGAGCCTACTGATCATCTTATAATTTGTCATTCCTTAATATATCTCAATTGCTTCATTTTTGGTTAATGGTTTCCTAAGTTATTAAGTCATCCTCTAAGTTTATAATTGTTCAGTCTTGTTGACACATGAATGTCCTTGTTGATAGTGACTATGCAGAGGCTGAGAATAGTGATTCCACATTTTCTAGACTCATTGAATACGCAGTCCCTATGGATAGTCAATGCATAATATTTAGTTGATAGATTCTGGAATTCTTAATTTCTATTGTACCATCACTCGAGTGATTTTTTGCAACTATCACTTTGGTGCATTTCATTTTCATTAGCATCACTTTCAATTTTGAGTTGTAACTTTTATTTTCTTTCACTTTCACTAATGGCACTTTTGCATTCTCTTCACTATAACATGTGTTTCTTTCACTTTCTTTATCTTGTTCAAGTGTCATTTTCGTGTTTTCTTACTATCGCTATTGTTTCTTTTGATGGTTTTCACTCTTGCATGTGTCGCATATTACTGCACCACTAGAGCCCTCCATAATGCATTATTTTTCATTATCTAATCCTATATGTCATAATAATTATTGGTAGACACTTCCCCATAGCTTAGTGCATTATTAGGTTGTAGTCGACACTCTTGTTTTTACTTGTATTTTAAGTGTTGCGAAATGATGTTTCCATTATCGCACTTAGAAATAAGTTTTGCTTTGATGTTGTTTCAAAGTATGCATGTGAATTTTGAGTAATATGGAATGATTTTATTATATATAAGTGTGATATAACCATTTCATGACTGATTTCATCTCTTGTTTTGTTTTACCTCATTGATCCCACACTTTGCCATTTCCAAGTCTTCACTATCTTTACAATTTTCTCAATATTCGGAGAACATTTCCACCCCCTCAAGCTATGCACTCTACATTCCAAAGCCATTGTGAATCCACTATATATATTGAAACTACACATTGTGCAGTCCAAAAAGGAAACCGGCCTCCATATACACACTAACAAACCTTGGAACCTAAGCCATCAATTTAGTTGTCTGGCATTGTTGACTACGCAATCCTTGTTCTCTCTTGCCTCAAATTTTGTATTCCATAGTTCTATTTAGCACTCAGGCCTCTTTTTGTTACTAAATTTCCCAACTACCCAATTTCCTAGTCCTTCTCCTCAATTACTGTGCATTTCGTAGTTTAGGTAACCATGCCTCCTTGTATTTATGACATTCCTTTTTCCATAGTTCCCTTCATCAGTAGAGCCTCCTACCATGTGTTGCATAGTTCCAGTGGGAAAGGAGTCATTGAGATCCTGAACTGCACAATTCATTGATTTTGTCTGCAATCATTATGAATTGCACAATCATGATGACTAGTCTTGTTAATTGAGATTCCTCACTATGTAATATTTTGCTCGAGCATGCTCCCTAGAGTGCATTATGGAGTTATAGTCAATAGAGAAGCCTTATTTAGTCCCTCTAATTCTGAACTACACAATCCATGCATCCTTGTTTTTGGTCACTCCTCACTATATATAATCAGTCAGCAAGCCCAATCCCTTGCCTCTTAGTCCCCCTCACTTCACAAGAATATGTGTCAATCCCTTATGTTCTTTGGATTGTGTATTTTTATTCAATATAAATGCCTCCCTAACTTCCTATATTCCTCAAATGCATAATATCGAAACTCATATTGTTAAACCCTAGCATGTTTCCTCATCTCAATCAATATCTCCCATGAGTAAGGAAGGGAAAATTTTAAAGATGGAAATTTGTCTTAAAGTTTAGAAACCATAGGTAATCATGCTAGTATGTCATAAGAAAACTATAAAATATTTGGTTATATATTTGTGAAAAAATACAAATTTATAAACACAATATATATATACTCTCTATATAATTTGGGAAATATTTAAGATAAAATAATTTTATCTTATAAAACTTTGAAGAATTATTTTTAGAAATAATGGAAATTGGTGAATGTTTCTTTTGGAAAAAACATGTAAAAGTATCCCACCTACGAATATTAACCCCTAAAATTTTCCATGGAGTAAGGAGAGGTAGAATAGGTCGTTTTAAGACTAATGTTGGTTTTTCATGAGTGCTCTCCATCTGTAGGTATCATCATTACAATATGACAAGGTAGTGCTAAAGAGAGGCCATGAAGGAGAGGCTACATCAGAGTAATTGTGAAGAAAGATTAGAGGGAGAACCTTCATAAATAACCAAAAGGAATATTGGATCTAGAGAAAGAAGCTGACTTGGAAGGCCCCACCATTCACCTAGACCCTTTGGTTAGACAAAAAGAATAATAAACATAGATACATCATGGAGAATTCAAATCAAAAGCAACAAGAAGAGCAGCTTGGCAATGTCACCTCATCATGAAGTTCCATTTCATCATTTCCAAGTTGTGTCTTGTAAAAATGTTATCAAAATGTCATGTATCAATGCATCTTCCCACATGATGTGGAATGTAATTATGTATTTTCAAGACAATGACAAAATGTAAAGGTATGCAAGTTCAAGAGTCGGAAGTGGAATATGAGAAGTCACATGTAGAAAAAAGAGTCAATCAAAGTTGAAAGGTCACTTGGGAAATCCAATAGTTATGAGGGAAGCTCAATAGTAGTGGGATATGAAATTTTATTCCTGTTGTTATAAATACAACCTAATAACTCAAGAAAGGGGCTTTTGGTAGTCACAAACTTTTGAGATCTAGTCTTGGCTTCTCTAGCTTAGAATAGGAGAGAAGATCATTATTTTGAGATGTAGGAGGTGGCGTAATGTTCCACTACTAGAGTTAGTGGCTCACGAGTGTACCTATGTACTTGAATCTTTGACTTAATCAATCATTAAACTTACACATTTTCATGCATGTGTCATGAATATTGTAAGACTGTTCTTTAGATGATTGCGGTATACGTTATGTTCATATGTAGTAAAGAAATTAAACTAGTTCATTGGCCTTGGTGCTTGTCTTATTGAATTTGTATTGTATTTACTAATGATCATGGGACCTATGTGAACTAGCTCATTAGATGTTAAATGATCTAGGTGGCTCCAGAGATACACACATGACAAAGAGGGCATATGGATGATGAAAAATCAAAATGATCCGAATGATTTTGAACTAAAACCAAAGTGTATATCTTGTCATCCTAATCACAACGGTCTGAACGGTTCGTTAATCTGAGCTCGTATGATGGAGAATGAGCCAATCAAAGTTTTGGTTGAATTTTCCTAACTAAGAAGGCTTAATAGAGACACAATTTAGAAGTTTTTTGACTGACAGAATCTGGCCAACTCTGGCTGTATTCTGGGCGAAATTGTCCCCTCGTTAAATTGTCTCCTTCCATCCAAATTCCAGTTTTTTTTAAAAGGTCATATTTTGAGTAAAAATTGAAAAAAATATAAATGAGGTGGTAGCCACCACACCTGCCACCCGAAACTATATTACAAAAAAATTACATTTAAAGGACCGATGGGCCATGACCCCCGTCGAACCAACCACTTACACATTGAAAAATTATTAAGGGGGTGGACGGGCCACCTCCGGTGGACCCAACTCACACCCCAACATACACATACCATATATATTAATGGTCCAGTGGGAATCAAACCCACTCATCCATGAAGCCGGCCCGCACCGCAAGCAGCCTAACCGATAAACCAAAACAACAAATGTGCCATTGAATACACCCCCAACTAATACATCTGTTGTGGAGTATTAAGGGGCGGGCCCCCCAATGTGGACCCGACCTCCAAAAACAAGACATGCAGTTTTCAAAAACAAATGAAATGTTTTAATATGGAGGGTTTGGGGTTTGACCACTCAACCTCCTCCTTATAATTTGGGATGTTTACCAATTCGCTCAAACTGACCTCATTGAAATATTTGACCACCAAAAATTTATATAAAACCATCATTTCCTCAATGCAAGGAGACCAAGGCAGGGCATAGAAACTGAGACACATAATTTTTAATTAATTGCAGGTAGAACCATGAGCCTAGAGAAAAGGTAGGTGAAACCATGATTAGGCGAAATTTCCAAGAGAGTGAAATTTTTGCAATGTCCAAATTGGACAAATTTTATGTTGATCTTACACCTCTCAGCAACACAATCCTAATGCCGCAATTAGTTTCCTGATTTGAGCAGAAGATTTTCAGAGGACTCGGAGGAGGGAATCGTTGAGAATATAAGGGGAATATAAAAGATTCTTTGAGCCCCAAATTCTCACTTTCTGACAATTCAAAAATTTGATAGTCAATTTTGCACTATTCGACGTCACAAACCTAATGGTGTATTCAGATTTCGCATTTGATCATTTAATTTTATGGCCAATTTTCTAAGTGGAATGTAGGTGTTAATATTCAATGTGTGAGCAGTCCTTTCCATGAGATTTGACACCGCGAGATTGATGGTATGCACAGCTTCAACAGTATGACATCCTTTTCTTCAGATGGTCCCAAGACATGAGATATATGCAATGTGTTCATGTACTTCTTTTTGTTATGCATTGTGCTGCACAGATCCCTATTTGATGTATGATGTGGGCTCTTGTTTTTGCCTTGTGTCATGATTCCTTCTTGATATGACACAGAATCATTTGTGGGATGTACTTGTTGTCTTGATTTGCAATCTTTTTGTTGAGATCCCTTTGTTGTGATGTTGATGGGATACTCATGTGTCACCATGTATGTTTACATTAAGATCCCTTTGATTCCATGTTGGTGGGATGTTCATTATCATCATGCATGAGTTTGTAACATATTGATAGGATTCGTTTTGACTGAGAGTTATTGTAGTAGAACGTCTCCTAGATCTACTCGTGCATGAGGGCATTTTCATTGTATGATAGTGATGTCACCACTTATGTACATCATCACTATTGAAAACACTTAATGTAGTGACCGACACCATATTAACACCTGCGCCCGAAGATGTAGTCCCTCCTGGACGAACTCTGTTATCAACACCTTATTATTTTTCTGTTGCTAATGATTACCATGTTCCTTCTTTTCTACACCATGCATTTATGTTCCTTTATGCTATTTTAATCACATTATGAAAGCAAAATATCTTGGTTAAATACGGGATCTGAGTCAACTCGGATCAAGTTTGGTATCAGAGCGGTCTTTCCGTGGATGTGAATTGTAAGAGTGAACAATGGAATGTTTAGTGATAGAGGATGAAAAAGTGATGTATGATACCATGCTAAAAATTTCCAAAAGGGTGGAAGTAATGTATGAAGCTCTACAAAAAGAGAAAGAGGAAAAGAAGTAATTGCAGCTTCAGTTGCAAGCCACAGAAGAGGCCCTGGAAGAATTGAAGCACAACAAGCAAAGTCTTCAAACAGATAACACTGAATTGAAGATGCTTCTACCTAATGAGAAAAAGGGAAAACAAAGTTTGCTACAACAGTTGCAAGCTAAGGACGAGGACTTGGAGAAGTTGCAGCATGACCCATGTGAGGTAAAAAGTAGTTCTCCATCTTCATCTATGTGTCTTGATGATGATTTCATTGTTTTCGAAAATCATACCATAGAAATTGGCTCCAAATTGTTGAAGAGAATGCAGTATGAAGGAAAAGGCTTGGGTGTTAATGGCCAAGGCATTGTCAATCCCATCAAAGTATAAGAATTACCCCATTAGGCATGACTTGGTTATGTGAGAAAGGATATTGGGGAATGCATCGAGACAACTAGAAAACCACCAACAATAGATGATGAGCAACCCTCATTAGTTCTTTCCAAATCGATAGAGGAGGTAAAAGATGTTGATTTCCTTTCAGTCTCATCTTCACATAGCATGATTTCTATTGGAGATGTGGAGATACCAATTACAAGGGAAAACATGAGGCTCCTTACCAGGATGAGGTGCAAGGAGGAAGAAGAACTTGGTGTTAATAACCAAGGCATAACTCAACAATTGGAGGTTGTGCAGAGACCTCAATTTGCAGGCTTGAGATACACTAAAGAAGAATGCTAGAAGGTGTCAAATTCTTCCAAGACATTGTTGAAACTCTCGAGGAAAGAGAATGATGGGAACACATTCCCGTCATCCCATGGCAGTGCCAATTGTAGGCAAAGAGCCAAGGCAATCAATCATCGCCATAATGACACCATAGGTTGTAAGGATAGGTATAACCAGTATCGATATTTGAATGTTCATTTCAAATATAATCACATTGTTAAAACTGAATGTAAATCATGGAATCGAAGAACATGTACCTTTTATGGATTACATAACCATACATTTTCTAAGTGTTGGAAAAGAGTAGTAGAACACAAAAGGACGAGGTGTGAAAGACCCTATGAGAAGCAGGTAAAGCAAATATGGAGGAAGAATACCTATTGCAGTCATTGTGACAGAACTAGCCATCAAAGAGCCACATGTTGGAAGCTCCATCCAGAGGAGCGCCTTAAAGACAAAATGTCAGTGCATGAATCAAGTGAAACAATTGTTTGACAAGAAAAACCACCACAGGGTGGCAACTCATTCACCTTGATAAGTGAAAAATTGTTTCTAGATATGTTAGCTTGTCATGGTCTTGCTTTTGTAAATCATTTGTGTCACTTTAAAATGTAAAAGTGATGATGTGTTTTCCATCACTTGTTAGAAAACAATGACGTTTGGTCTTCTTTTGAGTTGCATGATAAACTGTGAAAGTGATGTTGCATTTCCATCACTTGTTAAAGCAAAAATAGAGTTTGGCCTTATCTTTGTAAATCATGTGTTGCAGTGACGATGTGTTTTCCATCACTTGTTGGAGCAACAATGATATGTTGACCTTTTCTTAGTAGCTAGGGTATTGTATCCATCTTGATGTAAAATTGACCACCAAGTATGTGTTGTAAACATGTGGCAAGTATGGGATGCTTCAGTCATTAGTTGGTCATGAAAGACAAGAATTTAATTTTCAAAATAATGTATTACAGGTTGCATAGGTTTCAGGTGCCGGTTCATCGCTTAAGGCTCCGAAGAACAATGGTGAAGGAGATGGAAGCGAGACCTTTCAAGATGCTTGTGATGCAGACAAGGTACAAAGAAGTTGCAAAATTTTTTCATGCTTTTGGAGGACCAAAAGCTCCTCAGTGGCAGGATTGATCTAGTTGGCTCCAAGGACACACAAAGGACAAAGAGGGCATATGGAAGCTCAAAAATAAAACTGATTGGAATGATTTCAAAATAAGACCAAAGCTTATATCTTGTCGTCCTAATCGCAACGGTGTGAACGATTCTTCAATCCAAGCTCGTATGAGGGAGAAAGAGGTAGTCAAAGTTTTCGTTGACTTTTTCTTACTAGATAGGCTTAATGGAGACACAATTTGGAAGTTTTTTGGTGGAAAGAATCCAAGGAAAATTGTCGCCTCATTAAATCATTTCCTTTGATCCAAATTCTAAATCTTTTTAAAATGGCCCTATTTAAAATAAAAATCCAAAAAAATATAAATGAGGTGGCGAGCCACCACCCCCACCACCCCAAGCTATATTACAAAACAAAATTAGATTTAAGGGATCGATGGGCCATGACCCCTTCCAAACTAGCCAAACCCTCCACCAACCACTTATACATTGAAAAATTATTAAGGGGGTGGCTGGGCCACCTCCAGTGGATGCAGCCCACACCCCATCATACACATGCCACATATATTAATGGGTCAATGGGAATTGAACCTACTCGACCATGTGTGTGTGGCCCAAGAAATAAATGAAAACAATAAATGTGCCATGGAGTATGCCCCTAATTAATACCTGTGTTGTAGATCATTAAGGGGTGGGCTGCCCAATGCGAACTTGACCAAAAAAAACAAGTCATGTGGTTTCTAAAAAGAAATCAAATTTTTTAATATGGAGGGGACAGGGTTTGACCACCCGACCTCTTCCTTATAATTTGGGATCTTTACCAATCTGCCCAACTGACCTCATTGAAATATTTTCCCACCAAAAATTTATATAAACACATCATTTGGTCAGTGCATGGAGGCCAACGTTTGGTGTGGAAACCAAGACACACAGTCTTTAATTAATTGTAGGTGGAAGTATGATCCCAGAGAAAAGGCGAGCAGAACAATGATTGGGCAAAATTTCTAGGAGGGTGAAATTTTTACAGTGTCCAAATTGGATAAATTTTATGTCGGTCTTACACCTCTTAGTGACACGAACTTGATGGCGTAGTTAGTTTTCTTATCTGAGCAGTAGATTATCAAATTAACCGGAGGGAATCTTTGAGGATTCTACAAGGAATCTAAAAGATTCCTTAAGCTCCAGATTCTCACATTCTTAGAATTCAGAAATTTGATAATCGATTTTTCACTATTTGATGCCAAAAATCTGATGGTGTATTCATATTTCCCATTTAATCATTTCATTAATTGGCCATTTTTCTAAGTGGAATGTAGGTGTCATCATTCAACATGTGAGTAGTCCTTTCAATGAGATTTGACGTCGCAAGATGGATGGTACAGCCAACTTCAGCAGTATGACATCATTTTCTTCAAATGGTCCTAGGATGTGAGGTATATGCACTGTATTCATGTACTCCTTTTTTCTATGCATTGTGCTGCACAAATCACTGTTTGGTGTTTGATGTGGGATCTTGTTTCTTACTTGTCTCATGATTCTTGCTTGATGTGACGTGGAATCATCTATGGGATGTACTTTTTGACATGATTCGTCATCTGTTTGTTGAGATCCCTTTCTTGTGATGTTGATGGGATACTCATGTGTCTCCATGTATGTTTACATTGAGTTCCCTTTTACGCCATGTTGGCGAGATGCTCATTATCATCATGCATGAGTTTGTATCATACTAATAGGAGTCCTTTTGACTGAGAGTTCCTGTAGAGAAGCATATCTTGGTGCCACTCCTGCGTGAGGGAAATTTCCTTTTATGATAGTGAGGTCACCATTTATGTACATCATAACTATTGACAACACATAATGCAGCGGAGTACACCATATTGACACCGGGGCCCAGAGTTGTAGTCGCTGCTGGATGAACTCTGCTATCAGCGTCTTGTTATTTTTATGTTGCTGATGATTGTCATGTTCCTTCTTCTTTACAGCATGCATTTATGTTCCTTTATTCTATTTTAATTGCAATTCTAATCACATCATGGAAGAAAAATATCTTGGTTAAATCTGGGAGCTGAGTCAACTCAGATCAAGCTAGATGAGGGTATTTGTGAAGAAAGATTAGAGAGAGAACCTTCATAAAGAACACAAATTAATATTGGATCTAGAGAAAGAAGTTGACATGAAAGGTCCCACCATTCACGTAGACCCTTTGGTTTGAAAAAATCAATAATAAACAAATATATATAATGAAGAATTAAGATCCAAAGCAACAAGAAGAGCAGCTTAACAATTTCACCTCATCATGAAGCTCCATTTCATCATTTCCAAGTTGTGTCATGTACAAATGTTATCAAAATGTCATGTGTCAATGCGTCTTCCCACATGATGTGGAATGTAATTATGTATTTTCAATAAAATGACAAAATGTAAGGGTATGGAAGTTCAAGACTCCCATGTGGAATATGAGAAGTGACATGTAGAGAAAAGGGTCAATCAAAGTTCAAAGGTCACTTAGGAAATCCAAGAGTTATGAGGGAAGCTCATTATTCATGGGATTATTCATAGCTCAAGAAAGGGGCTTTTGGGAGTCACAAAATTTAGAGATCTAGTATTGGATTATATAGCTTAGAATAGGAGAGAGGATCATTCTTTAGAGATGTAGGAAGTGGCACAATGTTCCACTACTAGGGTTAGTGGCTCGCTAGTGTAACGATGTACTTGAATCTTTCACTTAATCAAGAGAAAATTAGTAAACCAACACATTTTCATTCATGTATCATGAATATTGTAATGCTATTATTTAGATGATTGCGGTATATGTTATGTTCATATGTACTAAATAAATTAAACTAGTTCATTGGCCTTGTTGCTTCTCTTATTGAATGTGTATTGTATTTACTAATGATCGTGGGGTCTCTGTGAACTAGTTCGCTAAAGCGACGCCATGAAGGAGAGGCTACATGAGAGTAATTGTGAAGAAATATTAGAGGGAGATCCTTCATAAATACCACAAAGGAATGTTGGATCTAGAGAAAGATGCTGACTTGGAAGGTCCCACCATCCACCTAGACCCTTTGGTTGCACAAAATGAATAACAAACAAAGATATATTATTAATAACTCAAATCCAAAGCAACAAGAAGAGCAACTTGGAAATGCCGCCTAATCACGAAGTTCCATTTCATCATTTACAAGTTGTGTCTTGTACAAATGTTATAAAAATGTCATGTGTCAATGTGTCTTCCCACATGATGTGGAATGTAATTATGTATTTTCAAGAAAATGAAAAAATGTAAAGGTATGGAAGTTCAAGACTCACATGTGGAGTATGAGAAGTCACATGTAGAAAGAAGAGTCAATCAAAGTTCAAACGTCACTTAGGAGATCCAAGAGTTATGAGGGAAGCTCAATACTCATTGGATATGAAATTTTATTCCTCTTGTTATAAATACAACCTCATAACTCAAGAAAGGGGCTTTTGGGAGTCACAAACTTTAGAGATCTATGAGATGACATTCTTTGGAGATGTAAGAAGTGGCATAATGTTCCACTACTAGAGTTAGTAGCTCACTAGTGTAACTATGTACTCAAATATTTCACTTAAACAAGAGAAACTCATTAAACCAAGACATTTTCATGCATGTATCATGAATATTGTAAGACTATTCTTTAGATGATTGCATTATATGTTATTTTAATATGTACTAAAGAAATTAAACTAGTTCATTGGCCTTGTTTCTTGTCTTATTGATTTTGTATTGTATTTACTAATGATCATGGGGTTTATGTGAACTAGTTCACTAAAAAGAGGCCATGAAGGAGAGGCTACATGAGAGTACTTGTAAAGAAAGATTAGAGGGAGAAACTTCATAAATAATAAAAAGGAATATTGGATCTAGAGAAATAGGCTGAATTGGATGGTCCTACCATTCACCTGGACCCTTTGGATGGATAAAATGAATAATAAACAAAGATATATCATGAAGAATTCAAATCCAAAGAAACAAGAAGAGCAGCTTGGCAATGTCACCTCCTCATGAAGTTCCATTTCATCATTTCCAAGTTGTGTCTTTTACAAATATTATCAATATTTCATGTGTCAATGCATCTTCCCACATTATGTGGAGTGTAATCATGTATTTTCCAGAAAATGAAAAAATGTAAAGGTATGGAAGTTCAAGACTCACATGTGGAATATGAGAAGTCACATGTAGAAAAAAGAGTCAATCAAAGTTCGAAGGTCACTTAGGAAAACCAAGAGTTATGAGGGAAACTCAATAGTCATGGGATATGACATTTTATTCTTCTTGTTATAAATACAACCTCATATGCATTGAAGAAATTAAACTAGTTCATTGGCCTCGGTGCTTGTCTTATTGAATGTGTATTGTATTTACTAATGATCGTGGGGTCTATGTGAACTAGTTCCCTAAAGTGAGGCCATGAAGTAGAGGCTACATGAGAGTACTTATGAAGAAAGATTAGAGGGAGAACCTTCATAAATAACACAAAGCAAGATTGGATCTAGAGAAAGAAGCTGGCTTGGAAGGTCCCACCATTCACTTGGATCCTTTGGATGGACCAAATGAATAATAAAAAAAGATATATCATGAAGAATTAAAATCCAAAGCAACAAGAAGAGCAGCTTGGAAATGTCACCTCATGATGAAGATACATTTCATCATTTCCAAGTTGTGTCTTGTACAAATGTTATCAAAATGTCATGTGTTAATGCGTCTTCCCACATGATGTGGAATGTAATTACGTATTTTCAAGAAAATGAAAAAATGTAAAGGTATGTAAGTTCAAGACTCACATGTTGAATATGAGAAGTCACATGTTGAAAAAAGAGACAATCAAAGTTCAAATGTCACCTAGGAAATCCAAGAGTTATGAGGGAAAATCAAGAGTCATTGGATATGAAATTTTATTCCTCTTGTTATAAATAGAACCTCATAACTCATTAAAGGGGCTTCTAGGTGTGACAAACTTTAGAGATCTATGAGGTTACATTCTTTTGAAATGTAGGAAGTGGCGTAATGTTCCACTACTAGAGTTAGTGGCTCTCTAGTGTAACTATGTACTTAAATATTTCACTTAATCAAGAGAAACTCATTAAACCAACACATTTTCATGCATGTATCATGAATATTGTTACAAGACTATTCTTTAGATGATTGCAGTATATATTATTCACATATGAACTAAAGAAATTAAACTAGCTCATTGGCCTTGGTGCTTGTCTTATTGAATGTGTATTATATCTACTAATGATCATCGTGTTTATGTGAACTAGTTCACTAAAGCGAGGCCATCAAGGAGAGGCTACATAAGAGTACTTGTGAAGAAATATTATAGGGATAGCCTTCATAAATAACAAAAAGGAATAATTGATCTAGAGAAATAAGTTGACTTGGATGGTCCCACCATTCACCTAGGCCCTTTGGTTGGACAAAATGAATAATAAACAAAGATATATAATGAAGAATTCAAATCCAAAGCAACAAGAAGAGCAGCTTGGGAGTGTCACCTCATCATGAAGTTCCATTTCATCATTTCCAAGTTTTGTCTTTTACAAATGTTATAAAAATTTCATGTGTGAATTTCTTCCCACATGATGTGGAATGTAATTCTGTATTTTCCAGAAAATGACAAAATTTAAAGGTATGGAATTTCAAGACTGACATGTGGAATATGAGAAGTCACATGTAGAAAAAAGATTCAATCAAAGTTCAAAGGTCACTTAGGAAATAAAATACTTATGAGGGAAACTCAATAGTGATGGGACATGAAATTTTATTCCTCTTGTTATAAATACAACCTCATATGTACTAAATAAATTAAACTAGTTCATTGGCCTTGGTGCTTGTCTTATTGAATGTGTATTGTATTTATAAATGATCGTAGGGTCTATGTGAACTAGTTTTCTAAAGTGAGGCCATGAAGGAGAGGCTACATGAAAGTACTTGTGAAGAAAGATTAAAGGAAGAACCTTCATAAATAAGACAAAGCAAGATTGGATCTAGAGAAAGAAGCTGGCTTGGAAGGTCCCACCAGTCACCTAGACCGTTTGGTTCGACCAAATGAATAATAAAAAAATATATATCATGAAGAATTCAAACCCAAAACAACAAGAAGAGCGTCTTGGTAATGTCACCTTATCATGAAGTTCCATTTCATCATTTCCAAGTTGTTTCTTGTACAAATGTTATCAAAATGTCATGTGCTAATGCATCTTCCTGCATGATGTGGAAGGTAATTATGTATTTTCAAGAAAATGAAAAAATGTAAAGGTATGGAAGTTCAAGACTCACATGTGGAATATGAGAAGTCACATGTAGAGAAAAGAGAAAATCAAAGTTCAAATGTCACCTAGGACATCTAAGAGTTATGAGGGAAAATCAATAGTCATGGGATATGAAATTTTATTCCTCTTATTATAAATACAGCCTCATAACTCAACAAAGGGGCTTCTGGGAGTGACAAACTTTAGAGATCTATGAGGTGACATTATTTGGAGATGTAGAAAGTGGCATAATGTTCCACTACTAGAGTTAGTGGCTCGCTAGTGTAACTAGTACTTGAATCTTTCACTTAATCAAGAGAAACTCATTAAGCCAAAACATTTTCGTGCATGTATCATGAATATTGTAAGACTATTCTTTAGATGATTGTGGTATATGTTATGTTAATGTGTATTAAAGAAAGTAAACTAGTTCATTGGCCTTCGTGCTTGTCTTATTGAATGTGTGTTGTATTACTAATGATTATGGGGTTTATGTGAACTAGTTCGCTAAAGCGAAGCCATGAAGGAGAGGTTACATGAGAGTATTTGTGAACAAATATTAGAGGTATAACCTTCATAAATAACACAAAGAAAGATTGGATCTAGAGAAAGAAGCTAACTTGGAAGGTCCCACCATTCACCTAGACCTTTGGCTAGATCAAGTGAATAATAAAAAAAGATATATAATGAAGAATTGAAATCCAAAGAAACAAGAAGAGCAGCTTGGCAATGCCACCTCATCACGAAGTTCCATTTCATCATTTCCAAGTTGTTTCTTGTACAAATGTTATTAAAATTTCATGTGCGAATGCATCTTGTCACATGATGTGGAATGTAATTATGTATTTTCTAGAAAATGACAAGATTTAAAGGTATGGAATTTGAAGACTGACATGTAGAATATGAGAAGTCACATGTAGAAAAAAGAGTCAATCAAAGTTTAAAGGTCACTTGGCAAATAAAATACTTATGAAGGAAACTCAATATTCATGGGATATGAAATTTTATTCCTCTTTTTATAAGTACAACCTCATATGTACTAAAGAAATTAAGCTAGTTCATTGGCCTTGGTGCTTGTCTTATTGAATGTGTATTGTATTTACTAATGATGGTGGGGTCTATGTGAACTAGTTCGCTAAAGTGAGGCCATGAAGCAGGGCCTAATTAAGAGTACTTGTGAAGAAAAATTAGAGTGATAAACTTCATAAATAACACAAAGGAATATTGGATCTAGATAAATATGCTAACTTGGAAGGTACCACCATTCGCCTAAACCCTTTGGTTGGAAAAAAATGAACAATAAACAAAGATATATCATGCATAATTCAAATCCAAAGAAACAAGAAGAGCAACTTGGATATGTCACCTCATCATGAAGTTCCAGTTCAATATTTCCAAGTTGTGTCTTCTACAAATGTTATCAAAATGTCATGTATTAATGTGTCTTCCCACATGATGTGGGATGTAATGATGTATTTTCAAGAAAATGACAAAATGTAAAGTTATGGAAGGTCAAGTCTCACATGTCGAATATGAGAAGTCACATGTAGAAAAAGGAGTCAATCAAAGTTCAAAGCTCACGTAGGAAATCCAAGAGTTATGATGGAAACTCAATAGTCGTGGGATATGAAATTTTATTCCTCTTGTTATAAATACAACCTCATAACTCAAGAAAGGGGCTTTTGGGAGTCACAAACTTTAGAGATATACTCTTGGCTTCTCTAGATTAGGATAGGAGAGAAGATAATTCTTTGGAGATGTAGGAAGTGGTGTAATGCTCCACTACTAGATTTAGTGGCTCGAATCCTTCACTTAATCAAGAGAAACTCATCAACCCAACACATTTTCATGCATGTGTCATGAATATTGTAATACTATTCTTTAGATGATTGTGGTATATGTTATGTTCATATGTACTAAAGAAATTTAACTAGTTCAATGACCTCAGTGCTTGTCATATTGGATGTGTATTGTATTTACTAATGATCGTGTGGTCTATGTGAACTAGTTCACTAGATATTAAATAAACCTTTACTTTATGTGGTGTGCATCTGTTAGGATACTAAAATTACTTTCCTTCTAGATACTCACTCTTTACTTCTCTATCGTGCAAGTATTCTTTTACACATTTGAATTTTTGTTTCACAGTGTTACTTTACATTCTGATTTTAAAGGTTTTCTGTGTACTCTCTTATATTATTTAGTGCATCTAACTAGAACTTTAGAGTGATAGTTGTCAAGATGATACTCTGGATGGTGCTCCTACTACAAAATATGTGAATTATCATTAAGAATTCGTATCGAGTAGAGCCCCTTCATTGAAGAGTCTCTAGCACCATCAATAGTTATATAATTATTTGATTGATAATGTGCCACTACTAGAGTTAGTGGCTCGCCAGTGTAACTATGTACTTGAATCTTTCACTTAGTTAAGAGAAACTCATTAAAACAACACATTTTGATGCATGTATCATAATATTGTGAGGATATTCTTTAGATGATTTCGATATATGCTATGTTCATATGTACTAAAGAAATTAAACTGCAAAATGTGTGAAGTCTCCTACTACAAACTGTGTGAATTCTAATTATGAATTCATATCAGGTAGAGCCCCTTCATTGAAGAGTTTCTAGCACCATCAAAAGTTATATAATTATTTGATTGATAATGTTCCAGTACTAGATTTAGTGGCTCGCCAGTGTAATTATGTACTTGAATCTTTCACTTAATCAAGAGAGATTGATCAAACCAACACATTTTCATGCATATATCATGAATATTGTAAGACTATTCTTTAGACGATTGTTGTATATGTTATGTTCATATGTAGTAAATAAATTAAACTAGTTCATTAGCCTTGGTGCTTGACTTATGGAATGTGTATTGCATTTACTAATGATCGTGGGGTCTATGTGAACTAGCTCGTTAAAGTGAGGCCATGAAGAAAAGCCTACATGAGACTACTTCTGAAGAAATATTAGAAGGATAACCTTCATAAATAACACAAAGGAATATTGGATCTAGAAAAAGAAGCTAACTTGTAACGTCTGGCCATTTACCTAGACCATTTGATTTGACAAAACGAATAATAAATAGAGATATATAATGAATAATGCAAATCCAAAACAACAAGAAGAGTAGCTTGGCAATGTCACCTCATCATGAAGTTCCATTTCATCATTTCCAAGTTGAGTTATGAGGGAAACTAAATAGGCATGGGATATGAAATTTCATTCTTCTTGTTATAAATACAACCTCATAATTCAAGAAATGGGATTTTGGGAGTCACAAACTTTAGAGATATAGTCTTGGCTTCTCTAGCTTAGAATATGAGAGAAGATCATTCTTTGGACATGTAGGAAGTGGTGTAATGTTCCACTACTAGAGTTAGTGGCTCGCCAGTGTAACTATGTACTTGAATCTTTCACTTAATCGAGAGAATCTCATTAAACCAACACATTTTCATGAATGTATCATGAATATTGTAAGACTAATCTTTAGATGATTGCAGTATATGTTATGTGCATATGTATAAAGAAATTAAACTAGTTCATTGGCCTTGGTGCGTGTCTTATTGAATCTGTATTGTATTTACTAATGACCATGGCGTCTATGTGACCTAGTTCGATAGATATTAAATAAATCTTTCCATTATCTTGTATGCCTCCATTAAGATAGTACAATTACTTTCCTTCTAGAGACCCACTCTTTACTTCTCTATCACGGAAGAATTGTTTTACACATTTGAATTTTTGTTTGACGGTGTCACCTTACATACTGATTTTAAAGGTTGTGTGCCTACTCTCTTACATTATTTAGTGCATCTAAGGAAAACTTTAGAGTAATAGTGGTCAATACAATACTCCAGATGTTGCTCCTACTACAAAATGTGTGAATTCTAATTAAGACTTCATATCAGTTAGACCCCCTTCATTGAAGAGTCTCTAGCACCATCAACAATTATATAATTATTTGATTGATAATAATTGTAAATTTATGTGTGAAGGGAGACTTCTTTTCCTATATAGATAACCCAATATGTTGGCTTATCTTCCTATAATATTTTAGCATTATAAATGTGATGTTTTCATCTGCGACCAAAAGGAATGATATTAATCTCATTTAAGTTGGATGATGTTTAGGAAAACTGGTAATTGCCACTTTCATGCATTTGTGTTGTGGATATGCCTTGATGGATATTTCCTTTGAAAAAAAATCATAGGCTAAAAAAGATTTGTAAGCCTTTAGATTTTTTAAAAAATATATTTTCATTAATAAGATAAAATGTAGTTCTCTAAAATTAAATTGTGCGCTTAGCAAGAGTTTCAAACATCCATCTTTGGTTGTAATAATTTTATGGATTACTTGGAAAAACTTTTGTAAATTTATGGATTCAAGGCTTAATCCAAGGAAACAAGTCATATGATCCAGTATAGCATTGTGATCAAGAGGCTATCTGAGATGTATCCTAAGTCTAGAATAATAGCTATCATAATTCAATAACACTTCAAATAACCTCCATCATAAATTCCCATGATAATGATATATCCTGATAATTTTCTCCAATAAAAATGATCATACATTGTCGATTGATGTTCCATCAATTTAATATTAGGACATTAGCTATGAAACTAATTGAATTCAGGTGTTTGAAAACACTTTCATAAACATCCATTGTGAACCATTGATACTAATGGTTCTAAAATATTCATTGGCTAATGTGGTTTAGTTCCATCATTTAGCATTCATTATCTAGTCATGTGAGCTTTGTATGTGTAGTATTGTTCTTTCCAAAGATATAGAATTTTAATTGATGGTGGAATGGAGTTGTAGTAGTTGAGGGTTAGGTTGTCACATTATTTTATGTTGGTCATTGACAATATATTGAATAAGTGCCCATTATGTCTGATAATGGGAATTACTTCCTATCATATGATGTGTGATATCATATTTCGATGTTTTATTATTCACCTTTGGTATATAAGTGATTAGGTATGAAATGACCATGATCAAAGCTATTAGGTTTTCATCCAAATATTAATAGGACCTAACATTATGTTTACATGGGATGTCAACATCATAGCATAGTATGGAAAATTGGAACAAATATTGATATAGCATGGTTTTAGTCCATTAGTTATTGTGTGCCACATTTATGGAATATCGAGAAACTAGAATATCATATCTTTCATATTTTGTATTTTGTCTCAATAAAATAGTGCCCAACTAGTTGTTATCACTAGAAAAGCTGATGTTTTCCATTGAAGTGGTGACACATGGACTGTGTAGATGATGGCATGGAACTTTTAAGATAAAATCTTCAATAGGTCATAAATTTGGGTTGAAATAGTGTATTTGGATGAAATTTATATGAATGGAAATCTCTTGATGATTGGAACATAATGGTTGTACAGAAAATGAACTTTAAGGTTGCTAGGTAAAGAAAAATTGATGACCCTAATTCCTTAAGTTAATCTAGGAGGGTGGCTCTAGATACCTCATCTTGTTAACAAAGGACTAAGGGGTTTGGCATGTTAAACCAGCTAACTATATCTTCTTTACTAACTACAATTATGTTTTAACATAAAAAATCACAAGAAGTTTTAATCCAACCCTTAAAGAAACCATGGTGTTGTCTCCTATAAGTTTCATTTCCTTAATTTCACTTAGCCATTAAAATCCATCACATTTTACCCAACCCTAAACTTGAAATACCTAAATAATTCCATACACTTCTTATGAAAATGAATATATTTTTTTTCTTTATTAGTTTTGAGGTGTCCTTTTATATGTATCTTTCTTTTTACTTGAAATCTCCTTCATTATAAAGCGATCCCAAGGGCCCAATCAACCAACTTAGTTACCTTAGTGACTTATTTATCAACTATCCATGTCTAATACATGCACCTAGTAATTCACCCATAACATTCCAAAGTGCATCCAAGTTGTCATAAATGTGCTCAATTTTTCTATCCAAATCATCTTGAGTCCACCTACAAGATTTATCCATCCCATATTGGTCCATTATTCAACTCATTTTTCTTTATCCATCAAATTCACCTTGATTGACCCAATCCTCATAAATATGGATACATCTATATAAAATCCTTTAACTAATCCAATCAAAGAACCCAAGTATGTTTCATGGATGTGCAGAGATGAATTGGTTTCAAATATTGTGTTCTAAATAAGTCTCTCTCATGATTTTGATCAATAATTACATGTGTCAAAAGGAACTTCATCCATCCATGAGAACCCCTAAGTGTGGACTACCCAACTTCATTTTTCCACATATAGTCCAGATAGCTAATTCATCAATCTCTCTAAACCACTCATGCCCGTCATGTTTGCAAACAAGGCTACTTGTATCACCTTCTTTCCTCCTCTAGTGAAGTTCTCTTCCAAGCCTATCTCAGTGCATCCAACTAACATGAATTTCCACTATCTATGGTGCATATAGTCTATGGAAAGGGGAATCTAACTTGTTCATGCAATACGTTGACAATGGGCGAAGAAATCCAAATTGACAACTAAGGCACAAACTTTTATCATGTTTATCTATGTTATTAAAATCACTAATGTGATTTTCTAATGGATTCACTTAAAATCATGGAAGTCTAAGGCCATATACAAGGTTTAAATTTGTTTACACTATGATTTTGTTGATACAATATCATAATTGTATGGATAGAAGTAAATTGTGTCATTTACTAAACATTATTCTTCTTCAAAAAATAGTATCCCCTATATAAAGCCTTAATATATGTGTACCTAAATTTGGTTGTGATCATCACTAATAGATTTTGTTAAAACTTTGTATGGTTATGATTATTATTTGTTATAGTCTACTCATAGATAATAAGAAAGTATAGTAGTCATTGTTTCTCTACTTGTTGTAGGATATAATCACTGGATACCATTTCCTTGTAAGAAACATTTAATGATAAAGATTGTATAACAACATATTTAGTCATTGATAATAGCATATAGAGAAGTGAGATGCCTTTATAAATCTCATTAATGGTTTAATAAATATGAAATAGTTTTGCATCTAGTTAGCACAAGAATTGGTTGAGAAATGAAAAAACTAGATAAAAGTATAACAATTAAAATGTAGAAACACAGAGAAACACCTATCGACCTATTCAATTTTAAAATATATTTTATTTGTAATCAAAATTCATAATTTTTTTTATGAAAATAAAAATAATATATACTAACTATATAAGAGTATGCATTGCAAGAAAAATAAGTTTCCAATACATAAATATTTCAATTTTTGTTAAGAATATATTTTATAAAATATTTAATTGAAATAAAATATTATTGTATATTCAAAAGAGAAGAGAGGGCAAACATACTCATTAGGAGCCTCACTTTTAGTGGTATCTTCCACAAAGTGTTGAAGTGTCTATACTTTTCTTCTTCTACTATTGGGAATAAAAAATCCATAAGTGTAGTAGGTATGCCCCCTAATGGAAGATAATTGAGAATTAGATGGATTTAATGGTCATTTGAACCTAATTTCTCTAATTTCCTTCTATAGGACATAGACATGATGAGCGTGTTGAGTAAGAGTGCTAATGAAAACTCAAATTATCTTGAGCTTTCTCAACTCAAAATGAAATTTAATTTTCCTTTGCATTGAATTTTTCTAAGTGATCCTTCAATTAATTTTTTAACTTATAGATCTTATATCCTTCATGAACTTTTAGTGCATGGCTCCCAAAATCAAAATAAACTATGCTTTGGTGTTGTTTCAGGTCTCCTTGATTTTTAGTAGTGGCTAACCTATCAAGTTGGAGCCCTATGTGGATGCATGCTAATGGTGGCCTTATATATGTGTGTGTGAGTGATTGTTAAATTATGAAATTCATTGTATTTTTTAAATTACAAGGTCTTCTATTAGTGAGACCTAAAAGGGTTTTAATCTTATCAAAAAATCCTCCCTCCTCCCCCACCTTTTAAATATTCTAGGTCCTAATGTCCTTTAATGCACCATATAAGTTTATTTCCAAATAGTTAAGTCCCCAAAAAGTTATAGTGGAAATAAATGAGGGACGTATTTAAATTTTTGATATATGTCAAGACAAAATTTCATTAAGAATACTAAAAATTATTATAAAAAAAATGTGTTTAAAATCTACACAATTGACCTTGTATGTGCATGTAGTTTCATGGACAATGAATTTATCTAGCTTATAGAAAAATAATATCATTCATGTGTGTGTATTTTCTTAAAAAAAATTGCTTTGATGTATTTGTATCCCAAACCACAAAATTCATGATCTGAAGCTATATCTAAAATAACCAAGTCATTATGCATGCAAAATTATTATAAGGAAAAAGTTAAGTTCATTAACAACATTCAAATCCTATCACTTTCTTTTTGGCAGATAAGGGGTTGTTTACAACAAATATCCATGGCTTGCATGAGTGAATGGAATTAGGCGCGACACATACCAAAAGGTTAGAAGCAATGATGGAGCATCATTCTTTAGAAACGATGGTCACATTCAAAAGATGTGTGATGGGAAGATAAGCAATAATGATGTGAATCACCTCATCCGGTAGCTATGAAATACATGGTGATGATCACGTCACAGCCCTTCGGAAGCCCTGTATCAAGTCAGAGAAGTGCTCAGCGAAATTTACCAGTCAAAAGAAATTTAAATTTTGATTTTTACAAGTTTTTTTTTAAATTTAAATAAAATTATAAAATTTCCTATGAAGGGCGGCCTGTCCATAGGACATTTCAAAAAATTCTAGTTCTCTGATTGATGTAACACTCTAAAGTCTACAGGGGGTTCTAGAAATGGTCAAGAAAGTGCAATGGTACGTAATGGAGGTTGTTCATCCATTTCCAGGACAGAAGTCATAACGACAACACTAATAGAGTTAGCACTCATGATATGAGGTTTATGATCACATTCATTGATAACAAAGGTTTATTTTTGCATTCATTGATAGAAGAGGAGAAGTAGCTATGTATTGGTATCTATGAACAGGGCATGTTTTGAAGGTATTGGAGATTTAGATGAAACAAATGACAAAAGATAGAATTAACAATGGCTAAGGTAGATTATTCTAAGCATGTCAATCTTGCCTGCATTGATTTTTCCAATCCCAACCTTACGGCTAGTGCAACACAAATTTGCAAGGTATTTTTAGCTCTTAATTTTAATTTTCAACTTTCATTTCCCTAGCCTTTCATTTACTTCATTGATTTAGGCAGAATCAATTAAAATTATTATGTATGGAATGGTCGATTGAACTTTATATGGATTTTTTTGTATATTGTCTATCATGTCATTGATGAAGATTTTTTTGGCTAAGTATTTAAGCAAAGTCGATGGCTTTTTTCCCTTCCTAAGGAGGAAATGATGAAATTGTTGTGGAATGAGAACCACCAAGGTTACACTCTGTATCAAGTAGAATCTCTTATACTTTCCATTCAACTCAAAGGTTTGATGTGGATTTGTGTCTCCTTATATTTACTTATGCTTGTAATTACATATTGCTTTGCTCAACTTTGAAGAATTAATCAATTGAAGTATTTCACTTCATATTTTTTCATATATTTGTTTTTTCCTGAGCATTGGAAGGGGAGTTATGAAGCTTCTGAAGTGTCGATAAAGGAAAGTGATTTCATAGTCCAATCAATGGCATTAAACAAGTATGCAGTTCAGCATTTGAAGTGATATTTTTAATACTTGTCCAGTTGCTTCAAAATAGATTAAAGTGACAATGTTGACATTTTTACATCATAACCACATACTACATTTTCTGTGGTATCTCCATTTTTCTTCCTTAATTTGTAAAATTTTATTCTTTCTTGTTAACCCACCATTAACACAAGATTGTTCAATTATGGGATTACCCCATTAGATGGTGATAATTACGCTTATTGATTCACAAAAAAAAAAATCATCTTGTAAATGACTACTACCATCTACTACATCTTCGAGGGTGCCGAATAGTATTGATCATGCCAAATATATTCCAGTACTGATCATCCTACCACTATGAAAACATCTTCCATCCTACCTTGATGAGGACATATTCATGACATTACTTTGATGTTCCACATAGATACCTTGACATAGTATAATAAGGTCAATAGGGTTCCTTGCACTTTCCATGAAGACATCATTATATTGAAACTTTAATGTTCCACATGGAAATATTGAGATAGCATAATAAGATGGACAAGGATTTTTTTGGGGTTTCTTTTTAGCAAACATCGGTATAGAGACAGAGTAATCTCTTTATTAATTTGAATTATTATTTTATAGTAACTAGAAATTGCACCAGGTGTTGCAAAGGAAACGCCATAAGTCTTAGATTGGAGAAGAATCATGGCATATAAAATATTATTGAACATAAAAACTAGTAAACAAAATGTCATTCAAAGTAGAAGATAAAGAGAACTCACTTAAATCACAATGATTCGAGAAGAATAATGACATATAAAACATTATTGAAGATAAAAATTGGTAAACAAAATGTCATTCAAAGTAGAAGATAAAGAGAACTCACTTAAATGACAATCTCATGCTGATTGACTCTAAACTTTGATATGAAATGTAAAGTATAAAAATTAAAACAATAGAAATTATAGAGAATAAATATACAAAGATACAAAAATATTTATTTTATAATGAAGTCTACATAAATATATTTCAATTAATCTTAAACGTTTATTTTGTATGTATATTCCAATTACAAATTTTGTTAATAATGAAAAAAGATAGATTAATCTAATAACCAAATAGTTTTAAAATTATAAAATCCTCTCAAAACCTTTATCCTCAACTTATTTCCATTATTAAAAAAATTTAACTATTCTATTATTTATGTTTTATATAAATTAGTATCAGATTATGCATTCATATACTACTTTATCCCTTTGTTTTTAGGTGTCTTTACTACCTACTTTCCTCTTACTTTTCCACCTGGTTTGGACTTAGTTATCATTTAACTTTACTATGTAATGTAAAGTATCAAAATTAAAACAATAGAAATTATGGACTCTACACAAGAGAAGAGAGAAGAAATATACAAAGATACAAAAATATTTATTTTATAATGAAGTCTACATAAATATATTCAAATTAATCTTAAACATTTATTTTGTATGTAAATACAAGACCATTCCAGTTACAAATTTTGTTAATAATGAAAAAGGAGAGATTAATCTAATAATCAAATAATTTTAAAATTTTAAATTTCCATTATTAAAGAAATTTATCTATTTTATTATTTATGTTTTATATAGATTAATATTAGATTATGCATTCATATATACTTTTGAGTTGTATCCACTTCTTTCCTTTGTTTCCACCTAGTTTAGGCTTAGTTATCAGTTAACTTTGATACAAAATGTAAAGTATAAAAATTAAAGCAATAGAAATTATGGACTCTACACAAAATATGAGAGAATAAATATAAATTATGGACTCTACAAAGATACTAATATATTTATTTTATAATGAAATGTACATAAATATATTGCAAGTAATATTAAACATTTATTTTGTATGTAAAATACAAGACCATTCCAATTACAAATTTTTTTAATAATGAAAAAAGATACATTAATCTAATAACCAAATATAGATATTTTTTTTTGTTAAAGCAAGAGTCAAGCCTTCTATATTAGTACTATTCAAAATAGGTTACATAAAGTACAAAGCCCACGAGGGCGTGTGGGACACAGGTAGCGCCCTGAACCACGAGACATCAAACCCTTCCAACAAAACCTCAGACCTTTAAAAAGATAGAAAAATTAAGTCCTTACAAACTTACCATCAAAGATTAATGAAAACAAAACAGAATGATTTGGCTCCAAGCACCCTAAAAACCTTTTACAAATGGGTCCTAATAGATAAGGAAACAAATTCTAAAAGGAAAATGGGTCCACCTATTGACCGTACTCAAGACATTGATTCCTGCCAGGGAACTATTACTCATCCCACTTTGCTTGCTTAATCTAAACCATCCAATATTATCCCCAGAACCAATGGCCTTGGAGGAAATCGCGAAAGCAAACTACCCAGTGCTTAACTCATGTATCCGCTGACATGCATGATCATTCTTGACCGCCAATCCACCTTGATTAATCGAACGGTCATAAATCATATCGCACGGGTCAAGTGGACTGAACAATAGTGCGCGATGAGGGCAGTATTCAATCTCGACCCTTGACCACGTGCCAGAAGAAGACTAGAATCAATCCAAAACTTTAATACCGCTTCCCACATTGAACGCTTGGGATATACCGTAAACTGTTCCAAGAGCAGTATGGAGCCCACTGAGAGAGAACCGAAGGTATTCCATCCAATAAAAGAACCTAGTTTTTGCTTCTTCGCACTAATTTGACCATACTATTCCTCCCGCCAATAATCTGCAAACTCGAAACTTCCGCGCATTTTTCCTCTATAGCTTCTGTCTCCAAAATTATCTAGGATGCAGAGCATGACAATGATCTACCATCTGCAAGGGCTAGATAGAGATATAGTCCAAAAAACAAAATGGAGCCTAATCATCTGGAACCAGTCTCCATGGCCCTTTGTTGAACCACCCTTCGATCTTCTTTAGCTTGGTTATGGCAAATTTCCCTTAATCTTTCATGAGGAATATCTTTCCACTCTATTTTAACATTACACTCAGAACAAGTCACTCCTTGATTGGCCAGTATATCCGCCAGTTTATTGGCCGAACTTCGCACATGATTAGACCGAACTGTGCAAAGGCTCTAGATATGTTGTTGAATCCTTTGAAAGACCTAGATTAGCCTCCAGTGTTTGCAGACTTTTTTTGGCACTGTGCCACATCTGATTCTCTTGATCAAGTTAATAATTAGCTTAGAGTCAACTTCAACAATCACATTTTGTCAGTTCAAAAAATCAAGACACTGTTCCATAGCCATGAGCTCTACCATATTGTTAGTGGTTGTTCCTAAATGGCAGTGAAATATGACAAGAATGTTGCCATTTTTATCCCTCAACACCCCTCCAAAACCAGCAGTTCCTGGGTTGCCTTTTGAAGCCCTATCAATATTTAATTTTAAAAAACCCTGTGGGGGAGGGTGCCAAATGTCCTAATCGGTAACCATCTAAACAACCTTCCTATCTCGGTCCTGAGGGACAAACCGTTGCAATCCCAACATATTGAGAACCCTCAACTCTGTAACTATTGGAGGGTTATTATGGGTTCCGTACAGTGATACCCATAATTTCCTTAATCTGGTTTAAAATCTGCTCAGAAATCCAATGGCATGGGGGGCTTTTCTCATTCTTTAATATTATTTTGTTACTTTCTTTCCAGACATTCCATATTATAAAGCTTGGTAGAAGAGCCCAAGCCATGTCTAGCAATTCAAACTTTGAAAAGTTACGTCTCCACTTGGTTAGTGTGTTGATGATACACCCTTGGTCCCTGTCAGTCTACTGGAATATGGTAGAAAACAAATCCCACAACCAGGAGGTAAAACTGCAATTATTAAGGAGATGCTCCATAGTTTCCTCTTGTTGACCACAAAGCTGGCATTTGGAAGGCCCCAGAACTCCCCTCTTCCTAATGTTTTCCCAGGTAAAGATTTTCTTATGGTAAATTGGCCACATGAAAAGTTTGATCTTCATCCACCCTTGATGCCTCCATAGGTTCAGCCAAATCCCATCTGGGACCTGGGAATCCAACTCAAGGAGTAAGCATTTTGCCTCCTTAAGATTAAAGGAACACTCATTATTGATGCCCCATTTAAGTTGGTCCTGCCCTTCTATAATTAATATCCTCCTTTGTTCCACCAAGTTCCTAAGCTCATTAGCTTTTTCTTTGAATGGGCTACCATCCCTATAATCCATGTGCCTCCAGGTTCTCCATTTTCCTGCATTGTTGGTTTGATCCCAGAAATCTTTTACCTTAATTAATCCTTTAGAATCTATCTCATTCTTGAGATCCACAAAGTCCTCTGATAAAGGTATAGGTTACTGTTTCCATTTATCCTCCCAAAATGAGGCCAGATTTCCTTCTCTGATTTCCCAGAAACTATTTTTTTGTATTACTCCTCTATTCTCCTAGGCCTTGTTCCAGATGTGTGAGCCTTTTATACTTCCAAAAAATTTTATGTGATCATTTTGCTGCCAATAGTGGGCATATTTTCCTTTCCAAATGCTAGCCCATTCAGCCTTTAGATCTTTGATGTAGTGCCACCATAATTTTTCCCCTAAAACCTTGCTAATAATCTTTGGATCATCCAACCCAAGTCCCCAATGGTTTTTAGGTTTGCAGATTTTATCCCGGGCCACCACGGACCATTTCTTTCTTTCCTCCCCCTTACGCCAAAGAAAGTCTCTTTCAATGGATCTAAAATGTTGCAAGACTCCTTTTCGAGCTGGGATTGCTCATAAGATGAAAACTAGGATTGCTTGAAGAATATATTTTATGAGGACTAGCCTCCCAGCCAAGTTTAAAGATCTTATGGTCAATTTCTTGATTTTTTCCTACATCTTATCAATCATTGGCTCCCAAATGCTCTTTTGCAAAGGTTTAGCAGTTAGTGGCACTCCCAAATATTTTGAAGGGAGGATATCTCTTTGAAAGCCCAGAATTATGGAAATATTCATCTGAATGGCTATATTAGTATTAAAGAAAAAAATTGATTTGGAAAGATTAACTTCCATACCTAAAGCCATTGCAAAGTCCCACAGGATTTGTTTGTATGCGATAGATTCTTTGACCATAGGGATTCCTTGTAGCATGGTATCATCCACAAACTATTGATGAGTTAAGGCATGTCCATCATCAGATAGTTGGAAACCTTTAATCTAATCCATTTCTTTTGCATGTTTGATGGACCTACCCAGTCCTTCCATCATGAGGATGAAGAGAAAAGGCGAGAGTGGGTCTCCTTGTCTAAGGCCTATTGAGGGAATAAAAATCTCCGAGGGTGAGCCATTGACTAGAATAGAAAAGCTAGCAGAAGTAACTAGGGCCATGACCCATCTAACCCAGTTGTGATTAAACCCAAATGCAATAAGAACTTTCCTAATATAATTCCAATTCATCTTATCATAACCTTTTGTTATATCCAATTGCATAATCATACCTACTTTCCTATTTCTGGTCAAAGAGTGCACCACTTCATGAGCTTGAATGATATTATCCATAATTTGTCCACCTTCTACATATCCAGATTATTGCACAGAAACTAGAGTAGGAAGGAGAGGTTTGAGTCTATTGGCCACCACCTTAGATATTATCTTATAAATCACATTGCACAAAGCAATGGATCTAAACCTATCAGGAGTTTGAGCCAAGTCCTGTTTGGGGATCATGGAGATAAAGGAGGTATTGAGCGCCTTCAAAATGGTCTTATTCCCCCTGGAATCCTCTACGACATTCAGAATATCTTGTTTTACTATACTCCAACAGGCTTTGAAGAAGTCCACATTGAAACCATAAGGGCTTGGCACCTTACCATTTTACTTTTCCTTAAGGACCTCATTGACCTCCTCTATTGTCATTAGCCTATTAAGGTTATAATTGTCGTCTCTAGACACCAGTCTAGCTATATGTCTTGTAAGATTCCTTATAGACTGATCTCGAATTGAAATGGTCTCTTTTTCTATATCACTAAAGTTTTGAACTCACACGACCTCTATTTCCTCATGAGAATGGAGAAGATTACCATCCTTGTCCTTGATTGAGGAAATCTTGTTATGGGCTCTATTCACAATCGGGGATCTATGGAAAAATCTAGTATTCCTCTCACCTTCTATTAGCCATTGAACTTGAGACTTTTGTCTCCAATATATTTCCTCTTGTTTACATAAGTTATCCTAGTCTTGATGATATTTGGAAACTTGATCACTTTTGTCTTTGTAAAAGCCATCCATGATAAGGGCTCGATTGAGTACCTGCATTTAACCTTCAACAACTTTTTTAGCTTCAAAAATATTGCCAAATTCATTTCTATTCCAGTCTTTGAGCCCGAGGTTGATTTGTTTTAATCTTTTTTTAAGAAGGAACATTCTTGAGCCCTGAATGTTCAAATATTCTGACCACCAGGTTGTAATGTTACCAATGAAATCTGGGTGGGAGAGCCATATGTTGTCAAATCTAAAAGGTCTCTTCCTGGGGGTTCTAATGCCTTGCACATCCAGTTGAACCAGCTAGTGATCTGAGCCTACAAAGGGGAGAACTCTTGCTATCATTTACTTGTCTATGAGCATAAGATCCTCTAAGATCATGAACATGTCTAATTTAGAGGCCACCTGAGACTCCCCTCCTCTTTTAGTATTGCATGTAAAGAGACCATTGCTCGTTACAATGTCCACTAACTTCATATTATCTATGAAAGTTTAAAAATATGAAGAATCTTTACTTGTAATTCTAGTTCCCCCTTTTCTCTCCAAAAGAGATTTGATCATGTTGAAATCACCCCCCAAAATCCATGGTAATCCTACATGTTTGTCTTTGAGATCCTCCAGAGAATTTAGAAATCTGAGTTTCTCATCCATTCTTTGAGGACCATACACATTCATTAACAGGTAGCTTTCCTTGTCTCCTACAGGCTGAATGACCACAGGTAAATAATCCTTAGATGATTCAGCATCTATTATGCCAACTTTTTGGGGATTCCAAAGAGAGAGAATACCTCCTGCAGTATTCTTAGCTTTGACTTCGAAAAACTCAAATTTATTGAGCCATTTGCTATGGATTTCTTTTATTCTTTGAATGGAACATTTGGTTTCCTGGATGAATATGACATCCAGAGCTACGTGTTTCATTCTATTACTGAATAGTCTTTGTTTCTTTTACTACCTAGAACCCTAATATTCCATGAAGTAAACTTCATAATTAAAGATTTGTGAAGGAGTAACTGGTTAGGTCTTTCATCTTACCTGAATCTATCATGAACTTTCCACATTCCATCAAAAGCTCATTCTGCTTTTTTCTGCCTCTTTTCTTTCCTAGGTTTCTTGGTGCTACTCTTGGTGTGTATTTCATCATTTTCACACCTTTGTTCCCCAATATTTCCTTGTTTCTTTGCCCCTGCATTCCTTTGGTTTTGGTTTTCCATAAAAAAAACTACTAAACTCCTCTGGTGGTAACAAATCTACGCCTTCCCTGGTTCCCTGATCCAAGAAACCTTTCAGATCTAGGTTCTCTTTCTCAAGTATTTCATGTAGTTCATGGTCCTCCATTTCCATCTCACTCTGGGTCATTTCATCGTCCATCTCCAGCTTCGCTTCGTTCATCATAGTTTCTTTCTGTTCAATATTATCTTGTACTTGATCATTATCTCCTTCTATCCCCTCCTCCACTGAATTTCCTTCTTTTGTTTGATCTACTTTTGTAATCCCTTCTTCCTCTTCGAGAACATGGAACCTGTTCTGACTGTTTTGTTGTCCTCCTGATTTTTATGTCTTTGTCCCCTTTTTGCTCCCTTTTCCTTTATGTGCCACTTTGTGAAAGCTTTCAGTATCTTTCATTCTGTTATCTTTGTTCCTATTTTCTATTTTACTGAGAGGGTAGTCTCTAACTAGGTTCCCATGCTCATGGAATTTGCGGCATCTTAATGGAATATGTTCGTAATATATTGTTTGTACCCATTCTTCTTCAAAAACATCCAAGATTACTTCATCCGATAGAGCTCTAGAGATATCCATATCCACACATAGTCTAGCAAAGGAAGTGTACTTTCCCCTTCTAGCTGCCTCAGAAGCTTTGACAAAACGTCCTAACTTGTTTCCTATGCAAGATAAGGATTCCATTTGCTAGTAATCAAGAGGTAGAGAGTAGAGTCTTACACAAATCGGTACCGAAGTGAAAGTCTGATGCTCTGGAACAAGATTCATAATCCAAGGTTGCATATAAATGCCTGCTGCAGCATAAAAGTAGGGCCCTCCTTCAAACACTATGTACTTATCTTCAATATTTACAAATACCATAGTGAAGAAGCACTTTGACCCAAGATGAAGGTCAATGCTTCCTTTGGGTTTACAATCGTATTTAATCCATGTTTGTAAAGCTTTTTTATTGGGCCATAATCCCATGAACTTTCAAATGATTGCATAAGTCTGCATGTGGTCCCTATGCACCTATTGCGCAGGGTCATTTAAAACAACCCTGGGTGTAAACGCAGCTTTAGGTTTACATGGTCCCTTTTGCGCTTTGTCTTTTGTGACATGTTCCTTGTCTTCTTCCTCATTTTCCTTAGTGTTGTTATTCTCCCTTGATTTAGGGCCATCTTGTTCCTCTTCACTATTTCTTTTCCTTCCTTCTGAATGACCTCTATCATTCTCCATTGATTATTTACCCCTGCTGGCCACAGCCTACTTGTAGGAGGGAGTGGAGCTCCCCCTTTTGCGGCCATCTATAGTGAGCAAACTCTCCAAAAACCTAGAACCCTAGCTCGTCACCCTCTATGTGCTCTCGTAAAAACCCCCAAAGACCTAGACATCAATAACCAAATATAGATATATTGCAATTAATCTTAAACATTTATTTTGTATGTAAATACAAGACCATTCTGATTACAAATTATGTTAATAACTAAATAATTTTAAAATTATAAAATCCTCTCAAAACCTTTATCCTCAACTTATTTCCATTATTAAAAAAAAAAAATGAATCATGACATATAACATATTTTGAAGATAAAAAATAGCAAACAAAATGTCATTCAAAGTAGAAGATAAAGAGAACTCACTTAAATGACAAATATTCAAGAAGAATCATGACATATAAAATATTAGTGAAGATAAAAATTAGTAAACAAAATGCCATTCAAAGTAGAAGATAAAGCGAACTCACTTAAATGACAATCTCATGGTCATTGACTTTAAACTTTGATATGAAATGTAAAGTATAAAATTTAAAACAATAGAAATTATACAAAGTAAATATAAAAAGATACAAAAATATTTATTTTATAATGAAGTCTACATAAATATATTGCAATTAATTAAACATTTATTTTGTATGTAAATACAAGAACATTACAATTACAAAGTTTGTTAATAATGAAAAAAGAGAGATTAATCTAATAACCAAATAATTTTAAAATTATAAAATCCTCTGAAAACCTTTATCCTCAACTTATTTCCATTATTAAAAAAATTTAACTATTTTATTATTTATGTTTTATATAAGTATACTACACTTTCGACTTGTACCACTTTGTTTTGAACGTATCCCTTTGTTTTTAGGGCTCTTTACTATCTACTTTCTTCATACCTTTTGATGTGGTTTAGACTTAGTTATCATTTAACTTTGATATGAAATGTAAAGTACAAAAAGTAAAACAATAGAAAATGTGGACTTTAGGCAACAGAAGTGAGAATAAATATACAAGGATACAAATATACTGAAATATACAAAGATACAAAAATATTTGTTTTATAATGAAATCTACATAAATATATGGCAATTAATCTTAAACATTTATTTTGTATGTAAATACAAGACCATTCCAATCACAAATTTTGTTAATAATGAAAAAAGAGGGATTAATCTAATAACCAAATAATTTTAAAATAAAAAAATAGTCTACATAAATATATTGCAATTAATCTTAAACATTTATTTTGTATGTAAATACAAGACCATTCCAATTACAAATTTTGTTAATAATGAAAAAAGAGAGATTAATCTAATAACCAAATAATTTTTAAATTTTTAAATTTCCATTATTAAAAAAATTTAACTATTCTATTATCTATGTTTTATATAGTATACACTTTCATATTTCTTTGTTTCCACCTGGTTTAGACTTAGTTATCGGTTAACTTTGATACGAAATGTAAAGTATAAAAATGGACTCTACACAACATAAGAGAGAATAAATATACAAAGATACAAAAATATTTAGTTTATAACGAAGTCTACCTAAATATATCGCAATTAATCTTAAAGGTTTATTTTGTACTTAAATACAAGTCCATTTCAATTACAAATTTTGTTAATAATGAAAAAAGAGAGATTAATCTAATAACCGAATAATTTTAGAACTATAAAATCCTCTCAAAACCTTTATCCTCAACTTATTTCCATTATTAAAAAGAATTAACTATTCTATTATTTGTGTTTTATATAAATTAATATCAGATTATGCATTATTCTTGTACTACAATTTTGACTCGTATCCCTTTTCTTTTAGCTTTCTTTACTATCTAGGTCTCTTTACTACACTTTTGGATTGTATCCCTTTGTTTTTAGGTGTCTTTACTACCTACTTCTCTTTACTACACTTTCGACTTGTATCCCTTTATTCTTAGGTTCCTTTAATACTTACTTTCTTCTTACTTTTCCATCTGGTTTAGACTTAGTTATTATTTTGTTTTTGGGGTATTATATAATATTTTTATTATTCTATTATATAATACTTTTATTATTCTATTATTTATGTTTTATAATTTAACTTTGATAGCAAATGTAAAGTATAAAAATTAAAGCAATAGAAACTATGGACTCTTAACAATAGAAAAGAGAATAAATATAAAAAGATAAAAAAATATTTATATTATAATGAAGTAAATATATTGGAATTAATCTTAAACATTTATTTTGTATGTAAATATAAGACCATTCCAGTTACAAATTTTGTTAATAATGAAAAACAAGAGATTAATCTAATAACCAAATAATTTTAAAATTATAAAATGCTCTCAAAACCTTTATCCTCAACTTATTTCCATTATTAAAAAACTTTAACTATTCTATTATTTATGTTTTATATAAATTAATATCAAATTATGTTGTATCCTTTTGTTTTTAGGTGTCGTTACTACCTATTTTCTTCTTTCTTTTCCATAAGGTTTAGACCTAGTTATCATTTCATTTCTTTTGATATTCCATTATTTATATTTTATATAAATTAATATCACATTATGCATTCCTATATTATCCCTTTGTTTTTAGGTGCCTTTACTTCCAACTTTCTTCTTACATTTCCATCTGGTTTAGACCTAGTTATCATTTCATTTATTTATGTTTGATATAAATTAATATCAGATTATTCATTCCTATACTACACTTTATACTTGTATCTCTTTGTTTTCACGTGTCTTTACTATCATTCCTATACTACACTTTATACTTGCATCTCTTGTCTTTACTACCAATTTTTTACTATCATTCCTATACTACACTTTATACTTGCATCTCTTGTCTTTACTACCAATTTTTTTTTAAGAAAACATATAAATACAATCGAGTGTTATAAATAAATTAGAGAACCAGAGCCACACATTGTGAGCTTGAATTGATTATGTAAACCAAAAACTCCGTCTTCTTCAATTGATTATATAAACCAAAAATGTCGCACCTTACTAATTGAAAATATTAAGATGCGAATCAAACCATATTAACGAATATTCCAATTTTTTTTATCGATAAAGGTGAACTTGGTAACTATGCAATAAACCAACCTGTGAGTGCCCACCCAGGAGACAAGCAAAGTATGGGTGGGATAGTGAACTGGACGGTTTGATTGTGCTATGTAAGAAGGTGCAGAGCAACGTCTGCAAGCGGAAGAAGCGAACAACCTCACTCCTGAAAATATCAATTAGACTCAGCTCTTTAGATAGATTGTGAATAGACAATGAGTAACAGTGGCAGGTTGTTTTATATCTACTGGCTTCCGTCTACACACACCTGTTGAGAAGCAAAAGAAGGCTTCTGTTTGACTTGTTGGACCTGGTGTGGGCTTTGGACAACAAAACAATATGCCTCGTGCGAGGTTTTGGTAAATAAGAATATCCAAATGGAGAAAGTTTTCATTTTCGACTCTGGAATCAGCTTCAGCATTCCGCTCCGCTCTTTCTTTTCAATATGAATTAGGTACAGAAGGAGATCGAGGAAATCAATGAGTGATTGTTGCTCATTCTTTATATACGTAATTATGCCAACCAACAACGGGAAAGGTCCTGAAAGGAAAGGTAGGTCTAGTTTGGGTAGAGTATTGCCAGGACATATATAGAACTGTGTAGACTTCTTTTTGAGTATCGGTATGGAGAACCAAAAGACATAAGTAAATACAGGAGCAGAAGCCTAGTTTGGATAGAGTATTGCCAGGACATATATAGAACTGTGTAGACTTCTTTTTCAGGATCGGTATGGAGAACCAAAAGACATAAGTAAATACAGGAGCAGGAGCAAAAGAACTTAGAGTGGAGTAAAAGGCAAGGGCATTGGAAGCACTGGTAGCAGAAGTAAGAGCAAGCGGACACTGATTTCAGCCCACTCCTAGCCATTTCTAAACCACATCAACTCACTCCATTGTCCAGAACTATCCTATCTAAAACCACATCATGGAAAGCAATTTACCTTGCAGGCCATCCCAGAGCAAGGTCGAGTATTTTTCAAAGTGCCGACTTGGACGACAGAGAGATCGTGACAGCATGCCAGTGAACGATTTCCTCTCACGCGTATGATTGACGACACCTTCTGAGAGACAAAGAAGAAAGTTGGTTGGTGATGGAGGCACTCCAGCACAAATCCTGGACCTAGAGCGATAGACCATTAATCCTTTGCGTTGTACTCCCTCCTTCTGGCCCACTCTGCGTTGAGGAACGTAACCACTTAGATAACCGCCTAATGCGTGGAGGTAAAACGATATTCGCAGGGAACAGAATAACTAAAGTTCCACTTGACTGATTTTAGTAACCACCCAGATATGCCGTGTGATGGAGGTATCGATCAAACGTAGAAAATAATTCTATCATCTAAAATAGAAAATAATCCTGTCATTTAATAATTCTGTCATCTAACAAAGAAATGGACGGCCGAACACTGTACATAGTGGCAGTTTGGTGGAGTTGGTCTCCGAGGGAAACACACTACGACTACGACTTAATGAATGAATAAATTCTCATTTTATAGTAATAAATAAATAATTTTTCATTTATTAGTAATAAATGAATAAATTTTCATTTATTAGTAATAAATGAAATAAATTATTTAAATACATAAGTTTATCGTGTTTAAAAATAGGTTAAAATGATAATATTGACATTTTTATATCATAGTGACATTTTTTGTTTTCTTCATTTTCTTTCTTAATTTGTAAAATTTTCTTTATTTCTCGTTAATCAGCCATTCAAACAAGATTATTCAATTTTGACAACTATTCAGATAAGATTGTTCAGTTATGAAATTACCCCATTACATGGTGGTAACTACAGTTAGTGATTCAAACATTTTTTATATTCTTGTAAGTAACTACTACCATCTCTTTTCTATTTTTAAATGATTTCATGACTGGCAACCATAATGCTTACAAAAGCCTAGCATGGTTTCCATTTGAACTTACTATAATCAATCTTACTATTGAGCCTAGTATTTGTAAAATCAAACTTGATTTATAAACCCATATTTCTTCTCTTATCTTAGAAATCCTCTTTCTGTATTAACTCTCTAGTTTTTAAAACATAGAAATTAATGCTATAAAAAAAACATTGAGAATTTTAGAGTTTTGAATTGGGGAGAAGTGTTAAAATGAAACTCCAGGGATCTATTAATAACCACACAACCGAAGATTGGTTTGCCTACAGGGCTACAACTTAATTTTCTTTTCTAGTTGGTCTTCCCAAAAGATATAGAATGCCAATAGCTACCCATACAATGACTATTGTGTCTCCTGCTTCATTCTCTCCATTTGGGATCTAGGAAATAAGTTGTGAGTGTCCATGTAGTTTTTACTATGAATGGTTTTCAAGGAGATGTTGAAATAATAGAAAAATTAAACAACATTGTTATGGAAAGGAAACAATATTATTAGAAAAAGGTATCAACGAAAAAACCTCATTATGAGAAAAAGATATCAGCCAAACTTGAATTCATTGCAAGGAAAAAATTTGAAAGCCATTCCTAAACAAACAAAAAAAGGACCAACCAAGCCATACAACAACAACAATGCACATCTGTATTACATATTATAGTATTTCTCTATTAGATATGGAAAACTTTCCTTTTAATTACATAAATTTTTGAATCTATAGAGCTTGAAGTTTTTAATGGAGATGAGAGTCTATTGATAGTGTTCCTTGATTGAGAAATGTTAAGAGAAAAGTTCAATTCCCTTGGTTGTTGAAGGTATATATTTGTTTTTTTAGTTTGCTTTAAATTGTTTCATGATGAACAAAACATATAGTATAAATTAGAAACAAATTAAAACTAAAAAAACTTTATTCCATTGTGCAAATAGATTTATATTTTCTGTGATGTAGATTTAAATAACTTTGAAGATTATCTGAAGATTATCTAATGAATAGAAGAAACATGTGTTTACCTTTTTTTAATAGAATTTGAGAAAAATGTTTTATATTTACTAAATTCTATTGAGATTTTATAGTGTTTTAATGTAGCCACTTTTTAAATTTTAAAGACTTAGAAGGACAACATTTCATTTTGCCTTTTTTTATAAAGAATTTTTTTAATATACACTTGTTAATAGAAGTACAAATTTTTTTATAACTTTCCATCATAAAACGATTAAATAAATATATGTCCTTCCAAATAAAATTAAAACCAACCCTTCAAATTTAATCACAAATAATGACATCTTAAAATTATCTATAATAAGCAACAACTCGAACTCGTTCCCTTGGAATTACATATTGGAATGTAACTATAATAAGCAATAACTCGAACTCGTTCCCTTGGAATTACATATTGGAATTACATATGGTGCTATAAAGTAATAACTCGAACTAGATGCCTTGGAATTATATATTGTGCTATAAAGACTTTTGGACGGCGATTTAGACTCATGTAACACGAAATATTTTTCACAGTCAAGATGTTGAGAGTAGTGGGTGGGTAGGCACAAACCATCCATGGACTCTCGCCGATTCATTTGAAGTTGTGAACTAGATGCCTTGGAATTACATATTGTGCTATAAAGACTTTTGGACGGCGATTTAGACCCATGTAACACGAAATATTTTTCACAGACAAGATGTTGAGAGTAATGGGTGGGTAGGCAGAAACCATCCATGGACTCTCGCCGATTCATTTGAAGTTGTGAATTTATATTTACGGGAAGTGGATAACATGCGCAGTCTTTTACGATATTATTTCTACAACACTATAATATACTTATTTTTGAGAAAAATATTCTTTCGGTTTTGCGACAAGATAACTTACCTACTTAAATCAGTATAATCCATCTACGTCAAATAACGTCAGACATGTTAGCCACTGAAACTAACTAACTTAATTTTACTTCATTTAAAAACACATTGTAACTTTATCTCAATTTATCTCAATTATATATATAAAGAGCGGAGAGCATCATCTTATATTTTACAATAAAATTTCAATCTTATTTTTTAAATATATAATAAATTTTATATTAAAATATTTTTTATTGGAATATTAATCTAAATAAATATTTAAAAAATAATAATAATTTATCAATTAATTAAAAATTTAAATAATAAACCTTTTTAACTTTAATAAAATATAATGATTATATAAAAATATTTTAAACATCTGAAATTTTAACTTTTGTATATTGAGTCCATTTTAATTTTTATTTACAATTTTTAAGTGTGAGTATTGAAATCAAAATTATATAAGCCTTAACATTTCAAAGTGAAATCCATAAGAATTTATTTTAAACTTGGAATGAATTATTGATGATTTAAAATAATAATACTTCAAGCGTATATTGTATATTTGTTATGAGCTGGATTTTTTTTAATATAATAGTTATATAAAAATATTTTGAAAATTTGAAACTTTATTTTTTATATAGTGACATATATTTTACGTTTATTTACAGTTTTAAGGTGTTATATATTCAAATAAGAATTATGTAAAATCTAATGTTTTAACACTTCCAAAATGCCTTATTTTAAACCTGAAATGAATTATTAATAGTTTGATATAATAATGCTTTAAGAGTATGCTTTATATTTGTTATGAGTTGTAAAAATGATTTCTTTATAAATATTTTTAGAAATAATTTGATATTGCTTTAATTTAATCTTTTATAATAATTTTTTATTTTTGTTTTTTAATTAATTAATTTTTTTAATTTAAAAATATATAATTATTTATTTGTAATATTTTAATAATTATTTAATTTAAAAAATATTTAAACAAGAAAATTGAGAATCTGACAACTTTTTAATAATCAATTAAAAATTAGTAGAATGTTCAATATTATATATATGCGGGTAATGTTGAACATGATTTATTATTCATTCCTATGTTTAATTAATTATGTTTTTTAATTTCAAAATATATATTTATTTATATTTAATATTTTAATAATTATGTAATTTTAAAAATATAAAAAAATCTAATAAAGTTTTAAAAAGAAATAAAAATAAGTAGAAAGTTTAACTCTGGGGAATATAATAATATATAAAAGAGAATATATACAAAGAATCATATGTTTATTTAATTTTTTTAATACCAACAATGACTTTTTAATGTAATTATGTATTTGTCAAAGGTTTCTTTTTTACCTAAAAAAATATTTATAAGTTTACAATTCTAATATTATTTTATGAATATAGACCTGGGAATTTTCTAACGAACTAAACTAAATTAATCAATTGTAATGTGAAAAAATCACAATAATAGTTTGAAATAAAAATAGCTAAATGAAATGATTTATATTATCTATTTTTACCCATAAAAATACAAATCCTTATGACCTTATGTAATGGATGGAATCTTAAAAAATTTCTATGAATTGAATCTTAATATTTCATATACATATTTCCTTGTGAATATATTGTAATGTCCCTTAATAATAAATAATAAGTAATAAATATTAAATATTAAATAATAAACAATAATTAATAATAATAAATAATTAATAATAAATTAATAAATTAATTACATTTTTTAAATAAATATGAATAAAAGAAATAAAACAAGAAAAATAGTAAAAATCAGTAAAACTATCAAAAAGTGAAAACAAAAGAATAAAACAAGAAAGCAGTAAGTTGCATGTTGACACATGGAGAGTGTGCATGTGGTTCCCCTTCTAATGTTTTCTCTATTTAATAGATGGTGAGGAAGATGAGAGGCATTCCATCATTCCAAGATTCTATCTTTCATTCTCTTGGGAGAATACTGTTCTAAGACAAGGGATTCAGTGGCAGTAGTACATTGATTGAGGGCTCAGGGGTGGCCAGTTGTAACAAGACCTTGCGCAATTGAGCCTATGGTTGGGTGGAGAGTCGTCCCCAAAACCTTGTTGTAGTTTGTAGACTTCAATCAAAATCTCAAGTAAGGGTGCTATCCATAGTTTTCAACTTGAAGTTAATTAGTGATAATTTCATGTTTAATATAAATTCTTGGTTAATTATATGTAACAACTATATAAATATGAACCACATGTACTTGATCACCCTCATACCATCATATCATGAAAGATCATCAATATGAGAACATCTCAATACTTATAGAATAATATTCTATAAGCATTCTTATCATGATTCATTAAAAAAATCAATTTCATTTACTTTACCAACATTCAACCATGAACTAAGATTATTCAACATCCATCTAGGATCTTTGTTATCTGATCAGCCGTATTAGTGTTATGTTTTCATCAAGATACCAATTACTTTTTCAATAATAATTTTCACCTCTTTCGACTAGGAAGTTGACCCTTTACACCATAGGTATAATTATCTAAGTACATAGTTAAATTTCACATGAGCCTCATCATCTTGAGTCTTAATCTCTCGTCATATATTCTTCCTTCCCCAAGGAAATTCCGGTGAAATTCATTGTTGAGATATTACTAGCTATACAATCATTATTTAAATCATTTATCTCAAAATTAAAATCCCTTGGTTTTACAATCATTTACCCTTTGGCTTACTGATTCCAATACCGCTATATGTAGTTCCATATAAACACTAGGTCATCATGATTTAATTTTATATCTAACTTAATTTACTTGCATGAGGGTTTGTTGATCCATGTTGACTTATACATACTTCACTTAAAACCATTATCATTTTCATCCAAAAAATATTTTCTTATCTCTTCAAGTTCCTATCTCAATACCACTTGATTGCTTTATCATAAATTCACCCTTCTTCAAGTTCGACAAGGGACTCTCTCTCATTAAATAGTAGATTTTGAAATAGTTGGAAACACTACTACCATCATCGTCCATGAAAAATTTAACTTTGAGGTGTTGTGTGGAAACAACCTCTTTTAACGTTATGGGAAGTCCTACTCATGAAACAATGAGTACAAATTAGTCAAGTAAAACCTCTATTAATTGACTCTCACTTATTTTGTCAATATGTACACAATCCTTCTCAAGGTATCCTTATAAAATTTCTAGCAACATTCCTTCCTATACTTCACTATTATTTTAAACATCTTCCTCGTTTATCATCACTGGTCATTATGAAAATTCTCAACTTCATATCTTTACATTTTTAAAATATGTAGATCATCATTATGACCATCACCATTCATGTTTCTCGCTCTGCTCATCAATACCCTTAAAATAACTTTCTTCTTGATAGAACATCACTTCATTTCATCCTACCCGATATTCACACATATATTTTTATTTTTCTCCTAGCCTTAATTTCCTAATAGTCCATGTCTACTAGCTTCAAAAATCAAAACTTCTTCACTTCATTTTACTTTAATTTCTCACCTCCAGTCATTGTGGTTTCTTTTCCTCCTCTTTTAAAAGCATAGCAATGATATAATTTGAAAATGTCGTTACTATTCCCCAACTTGGGTAATATCCAATAAATAAATTCATTAAGATGGCTACCAATTGTAATATGTATATCATTTCCTGTTTTAAGACATAATTGCCTGATCATACATCTTGTTATGCATAATTCATATACTTATGGAAAAATTTACAATGTGGCTCTCCAATTAGAGGGAAAACTATTATAAATGTTGTCACGCACACAACTTATCTCCTCCAATCATTATATTTTATTATACCTTCCAAGTTCCTTAAAAATGACCTTCATTATTACCATGATCATTCAAATTCATTAGTTGATTGCCAATATTTTCTTCTTTATGTGAATTATTTATTATTTTAATTATTTATTAATTACTATTAAGGGACATTACATTTATTTTGTTATTTATTACGTCATGTAATAGTCCTAACAACCTCTGTTAAACTAGTATAACCAGCAGGCATCGAAAGTTTCACAACACCCAGGAAATACCAAGGAATCTCTGTCCCTTTTCCCACTTTCAGAATCAGGAATAAGTCTTCCATTTTTGGAATCATGCATAAGCCTCCTTAGTCTATATCCTAGTCCAAAGCTGGCCACAAGCCTTAAGCCTGACTCAAACCTCGTCTGCCCCAAGGCAGGCATCCGATACAGTGATCAATGTCATGGCATCTCGAAAGGTTGGCCCACTCCCTCAACAACTCACTACGGCACACAACCCTAGGCATCGAAGTCCTTACACCCCCACCAGACTTCGGCCTCCCAATAAAATACTAGCCACCTAGACTAGAACATCAGGAACTTGGCATCCATAAGATGGTCCCATAGCCCTTCAAGAGCTATCCATCAAGAGCTATATAAGACAAAGGAACCACTGGTATATGTAGTGTTGATTGAGTTTGTCCCCAACCCATATGGTGTTACTTATTCTACCTCCTGCTTATGACCTCGCACGAAATCATCAAATAAACCAGCCCTCTTGACCCATTTTTGGATTCTTGTGAATCATCACACCTCAACATGCAACCAATGCATTAGCCATACCATCATAGTATCATAGAAAATAATCCACATGCCAAGTTTTGCATGTCATCATGAGAACATTCATCATTGTTAATTGCAACATTATGAATAATAACGAACTACATGCTCATGCATGTCATAAGTTTGTACGCAACTACCACATGCTCCAACTCATGAAATACCATCATAAGTTATAACATTAACATATTTGCATCAAGGACATATCATGACCATGTAATAAATAACAAAATAAATGTGAGGTCCCTTAATAATAATTAATAAATAATAAAAATAATAAATAATTAAACTTAACTTTGGGATGAAGTTCCTTAAAGTGGGAGAGTATGTAATGTCCCTTAATAATAAATAATAAATAATAAAAAAATAGATAATAAAAAATAAATATTCAATATTAAATAATAAACAATAAATAAAATAATAAATAATAATAAATTAATAAATAATAATAAATTAATAAATAATAATAAATTAATAAATTAATTACAAGCATTAACTAAATATAAATAAAAGAAATAAAACAAGAAAACTAGTAAAAATCAATAAAACTATCAAAAAGTAAAAACAAAAGAATAAAACAAGAAAGCAGTAAGTTGCATGTTGACACATGGAGAGAGTGCATGTGGTTCCCCTTCTAATGTTTGCTCTATTTAATAGATGGTGAGGAAGATGATAGGAATTCCATCATTCCACGATTCTATTCTCTTTGGAGAATAGTGTTCTAAGACATAGGATTCACTGGCAGTAGTACATTGATTGAGGGCTCGAGGGTGGCTAGTTGTAGCAAGACCTTGCACAATTGAACCTATGGTTGGGTGGAGAGTCGTCCCCAAAACCTTGTTGCCATTAGCAAACTTCATCTGAAATCTTAGGTAAGGGTGTTATCCATAGTTTTGAACTTGAAGTTAATTAGTGATGAGTGCATGTTTAATATAAATTTCTTGGTTAATTACATGTTTATTTTGGGCTGTTACATATATTATCATCGCTTTAAATAAAATATATTACGTATAAATTTGAGAGTTTAAGAAATACTATAAAATATTGTTTTAAATTGTATATTCTTATTTTGACATGTAATAATTATTAAAATTTTTGAAATTATAATGATAAAAAAAAATAATTCAAAATCTAAATTTTATTAATATGATTGAAAGAAATGAAATATATAATTATCATATAAGTTTTTCTTAGTATTTAAAAATAAAAATAAAAAAAATCTTTATAACAAATATATATAATTTCCTAAATGAGATAATCACTAATAATAGGGAATATCAAATAGAAATAGGAATGCAACTTATATTTTAAATGCCACCATATTGGAGACTGGGAGAAAAAAATATTGAAAGCCCCCCATCAAATGTTATAGAATGCCTAAAATGAGACAAAAGTAATCTGTTTTCCTCTTGGTATAAATAGAACAACAATAGTTCTTCTCAATAGTTCTAAATCTTTCATTGGTAAAATAAGTGGTAAATTATATATTTGTCAACCTTCATCATCACAATATTTCAATTATTATTTTAATTGTGTATTACCAACTTAACACAACTACACTAAAAAACTTAAACCTAATACAACAATTATTATTTCAAACCAAAGTACAACTTTTCCTATTCAACAATTCCAATTCTAAATAAATGAATAAATAAATCAATACATGGTTAAAGAAAGGAAAGGCTTCATGCATAGAGAGGTGAAGAAGGTAACTTCAGTGGGGTACTAAGAAGGCTTGCTAGAAGAAAAATTATATTTTTGTTCCTATAGTGACTTTGATGGAATAATCAACATGCTTTCTCAGAGTGGAGCAACACCAGAAATCAAACCTAAGACTCTAGTAATCTTAATCTCATAACTATATAACCCTTCTCCTTAATCAAAACAATTATGATACAACATGCTTTGTGACTGTGTTTAACCAAGAAATAAAATAGAGGGGACTATATATATAATTGGGGTATGTGGGAAAATTGAAGTAATATACACAATGAATCAATACTTCCTAAGAGACTAGACTCTATGTAAAAATTTAGACCAAAGAAAAGAAGCTAGATTTCTACAAGTTTATCGCCAAGTGTTTTCGTTGCAACAAAAATCGTCCAAAATGTTTCCTACACTTGAATTTTTTAGCCTCCTTACAATCCTATGATCTGTCATTCCTTGATTTCTCTCATTTGCTTCATTATTGGTTTCTGACGTTATAAGTTGTGTAGTCTTCCTCTAAGTTTATAAATGTTTAGTCACTTTTTCACACATGTGTATCCTTTCATGCATTTTTAAGTACTCTTCTTTCAAGCAAGCCTACCAGTTAATGTATAACTTAGAAATTCAAACATTGTACAGTCCTTGTTGATATTAATTATGGAGAGGCTCAGCATAATGATTGCAGAGTTCATAGGCCCATTGAATACGTAATCCCTATGGACAGTCATTGCATAATATTTAGTTGATAGATTCTAGAATTCTTAGTTGCAACTGTACCATCACTGAGGTGATTTTTCGCAACTATCACTTTGGTGTGATTTAGTTTTCATTAGTATCACTTTAACTTTTACGACTGTAACTTCTATTTTCCTTCACTTTCACAAGTGGTGCTTTTGCATTATCTTCACTATAATATGTGTTTCTTTAACTTTCTTTAGCTTTTTCAAGTGTCATTTTTATGTTTTCTTACTATCATTGTTATTTCTTTTGATGATTTTCACTCTTGCATGTGTCACATATTAGTTCACCACTAGAGCCCTACCTAATGAATTCTTTTACATTATCTAATCCTATATGTCATAGTAATTTTTGCTAGACACTTCCCCATAGCTTAGCACATTATTTGGTTGTGGTCAACACTCTTGTCTTTCCTTTTATTCGAAGTGTTTTGAAATGATGTTTTAATTACCACACTTAGAAATAAGTTTCATTTTCATGTTGTTTCAAGGTATTCATGTGAATTTTGAGTTATATGAAATGCTTTGTGTTATATAATTGTGAGGTAACCATTTCATGTCTTTATTGCATGTCTTCTTCTCTTTTTCCTCATTGATCACACACTTTTCCATTTTCGATTCTACATTGTCTTTATGACTTCATTAATGTTCAGAGAACCTTTCTCCCTCCTAGAACTATGAATTGCACATTCACAAGCCATAGTGAATCCATTATATCTCTTGATACTATGCATTGTGCAGTCATAAAAGGAAACTGCCCTCCATCTAAACACTCAACAACCTCGGAACTTAGGCCATCAATTTAGTGGTCTATCCTTGTTGATTGCATAATCCTTGTTCCCCCCTACCTCACATTCTACATTCCATAGAACTAGTTAGTAGTTAGGCCTCTTTGTGTCACTAACTTTCCCAGCTACACAATTGACTAATCCTTCTCCTCAATTATTGTGCATTTCATAGTTCAAGTAACCATGCCTCCTTGTATTTATGAAATGCATTTTTTCATATTTCCTTTCGTCATTAGAGCTTCGCATTATTTGTTGCATAGTTCTAGTGAGAAAGGTGTCACTGAGCTCCTCAACTGCACAATTCAATGATCTTTTCCCCAATCATTATGAATTTCACAATCATGGTGACTATTCTTGTTAATTGAGATTCTTCACTATGTAATTGTTTGCCCCAACTTGCTCCCAACAATGCATTGTGGAGTTCTAGTCAATAGCAAAGCCTTCCTTAGTCCCATGTAATTCCCAACTACACAATCCATGCATCCTTCTTCTTGGGAACTACTCACTATATATCACGAGTCACCAAGCCCAATTCCTTGCATATTAGACTCCCTCAATGTGTAAGAATACCTATCAATCCCTCTTGTTCTTTGCATTATGTAGTTTTATTCAATAGCGATGCCTCCTTAAGTTCCTATATTCCTCAATTGCACAATATCCAAACTCCTACTATCAAAATGCTTGCATGTTGCCTCATCTCAGTCATAATATTCGATGAGTAAGGCAGGGAAAATTTTAAATATGGAAATTTGTCTTAAACATTAAAAGCCTCGGCTAATCATTCTATTCTGTAATATGAAAACTATAAAATATTTGATGATATATTTTTAAAAACATTCAAATTTATAATTTTTTTTATATATACTCTCTCTATAATTTTGGAAATATTTAAGGTAAAATAGATTTATCTTATAAAAATTGGATGAATTATTTTTAGAAAGAATGAAAATTGGTGATTCTTTTTTTTGGAAAAGCCATGTAAAATTAGCCCACCTACGAATGAGTCAGAATGAATGGAATTTGTATTAGGTTCCATGTCTTTGTTGATAGATTAAGAGTGTATAATCAATCCCCTTTATAAGGATTTGTGAGTTTCCATATATCAAGATGTTTGTAGGAATAAAGTTTTCGTTGTTAGCTTTCAGAATGAGACCATTCATCAATATTATTAGTTATTTCCAAAATATTAAAAGGTATTTTAGCACCACAATATCAATATATATGTATATATAATTAATTTAGTGATGGTTTTTGTAGTTTTTTTGTTTTTGATTTTTTAACATGTAATGTAGGTGTTGAGTGGATTTCTTTAACTCTATATATTTTAATTATATTTGTTGCATAAATGTGTTAATTTAAAAATTTATAAATGTGTATTAACTTGTGTTAATTTTCAAATAAATATGTATAAATTTATATAGGAGGCTTGAATTCTCTAGGGGTTTTGTGAGCTCGCTCTTGGTTTCAAAAATGGTGGTCATTGTGGGCGGATCAACACCCTCCTCCTCATTCCTCATTGACAACTTTGCTGCCCATTGATTTTATTGAGCTTGTAGAACCTAGTATTAAATCTTGAAATTAGTATGGAAGTGAATAACGACATGAGCGAACATTGCCACACAATCATGATAATACAAGGTTTTGGTTATGAATGGAGAATAATCGATGTGCCCCTTTTATGTGTGTCTAGATATTGAGTTTTCAATTATAAATTTTATAACTTTTAAACTTACCTCTATATTAAAGATATTATCTTAATTTTTGTTATTTAAATTTAACAAATTATCTTTAAAATTCCATAAAGATCTTATCTGATTATTTTATGCTTTACATATATTTCAAAAATAAAGTTAACACTCAAAAGATTAGGTTTATTGGTCATTTCCCTCATATCATATTAAATATTAGAGTGACAAATAATGGTTAAATACAATCTTTTTTACCATAATGTAAAACAAGCATGTGAACTATAATTTTATTATTATATATTTTGGTAATGTTGAACCTGATTTATTGTTCATTCTTACTTTTAATTAATTAACCTTTTAATTTAAAAATATATAATTATTTAACATAAAAAACATTTAAACAAAATATTGAGAATATAATAATTTTTTAATAATCAATTAAAAATGAGTAGAAAGTTCAACTCGGGGAACATAATAATATTTAAAAGAGAATATATACAAATAATCATATCTTATCTCATTTCCTTAATAGAAAAAATAACTTTTTAATGTAATTATGTATTTTTCAATAACTTATTTCTTTTTTTTATAAAAAAATATTTATAAGTTTACAATTTGAATATTATATTATGAATATAGATCTAGGAATTTTCTAACAAACTAAACTAAATTAATTGTAATGTGAAAAAATCATAATAATATTTTGAAATGAAAATAGCTAAATGAAAAAATGTATATTATCTATTTTTAGCCATAAAAATATAAATTCTTTTGATCTAAAGTAATGGATGCAGTCTTAAAATTTCCAATGAATTGAATCTTAATTTCATATGCATATGTTTTCTTTTTTCCTCATGGATATATTATCATTGCTTGAAATAAAATATATTACCTATGAATTTGAGAGTTTAAGAAATACTATAAAATAATGTTTTAGATGGTATGATCTTTATTTTGATGTGTAATTATTCTTTATATTTTTCGAAATTATAATTATATAAAAAATAAAAAATTTCAAAATGTAAATTGTACTAATTGATTGAAATAAATCAAATATATAATTATCATATAAATGTTTATTAGTATTAAAAAAAATTGTTGTTTTTCTTTCTAACAAATATATGTAATTTCCTAAATGAGATAATAACTAATAATACGAAACACAAATAGAAATAATAATGCAACCTATATTTTAGGTGCCACCATATGAGAGGTAGGCCAAAACAAATATTGAAAGCCCTCCATCTAATGTCATAGAATACCTAAAATGAGGCAAAAGTAATATGGTTTCCTCTTTGTATTCCTCTAGGTACAAATAGAAAAGCAATATTTCTTCTCAATAGTTCTAAATATTTCATTGGTAAAATAAGTGGTAAATCATATATTGTTCAATCTTCATCATCTCAATATTTCAATTCTTATTTTAATTGTGTATTACCATCTTAACACAAATACACTAAGCAACTTAAATCTAATACATCAATTATTATTTCAAACCGAAGTACAACTTTTCCTTTTCAACAATTCCAATTATGAATAAATGAATAAATAAATAAATAAAGGGTAAAGAAAAGAAAGGCTTCTTGCATAGAGAGGTGAATCAAGTAACTTCAATGGGGTAATAAAAATGCTTGCTGGAAGAGATGTGATTTTTGTGTTACTATGCTGACTTTATTGGGGTACTCAACATGAATGCTATCAGTGGAAAAACACTAGAAACAAAATCGAAAACTCTAATAATATTAATCTCCTAGCTATATTACCCTCCTCCTTAATCGTAAAAATTATGATACAAAATGCTTTGTGAGTGTGTTTAACCAAGAAAGGAAATAGAGGGGACTATATCTATAATTGTGTTAAGTGGGAAAATAGAAGTAATATACACAATGAATCAATACTTCGTGAGAGACTAGACTCTATGCAAAAACTTAGACTAAAGAAAGGAAGCTACATTTCTACAAGTCTGTTGCCAAGTGTTGTCGTTGCAACAAACACAACCCAAAATTTTTCCTACACTTGAATTTTTCAGCCTACTTACAATCCTATGATATTTCGTTCCTTGATTTATCTTATTTTCTTTATTATTTGTTGATTATTTTCTAAGTTATTAAGCCTTCCTCTAAGTTTATAAATATTTAGTCACTTGTTCACACATGCATATCCTTTCATGCATGTATAAGTACTCTTCTTTCAAGAAAGCCTAACAATTAATATACAACTTAGAAATTAAAACATTGTGCAGTACTTGTTGATAGTGAGTATGTAGAGATTGTGGATAATGATTGCATAGTTCCTAGGCCCATTGAATACATAGTCCCTATGGACAGTCATTGCATAATCTTTAGTTGATAGATTATCGAATTCTTATTTACAACTGTACCATCACTCAGGAGATTTTTCACAACTGTCACTTTGGTGTGATTTGGTTTTCATTAGTGTCACTTTCACCTTTACAACTGTAACTTTTATTTTCTTTCACTTTCACAAGTGTTGATTTTGCATTCTCCTCACTATAACATGTATTTGTTCAACTTTATTTAGCTTTGCAAGTGTCATTTTCATGTTTTCTTACTATCCCTATTATTTCTTTTGATGATTTTCACTCTTGCACATGTCACATATTAGTGTACCACTAGAGCCCTCCCTAATGCATTATTTTACATTAGCTAATCCTATAGGTCATAGTAATTTCTCTAGACACTTCCCCATAGATTAGCACATTATTTGGTTGTAGTCGACACTCTTGTCTTTACTTTTATTCTAAGTTTTGTGAAATGATGTTTCAATTATCACAGTTAGAAATAAGTTTCACTTTGATGTTGTTTCAGGGCATGCATGTGAATTTTGAGTTCTATGAAATGCTTTGATGTTATATAATTATGAGATAACCATTTCATGACTTGATTGCATGTCTTCTTCTCTTTTGCATCATTGATCCCACACTTTTCCATTTTCAAGCCTCATTGTCTTTATGATTTGATCAATATTCATAGAACCTTTGTACCTCCTAGAACTATGCATTACACATTTTGAAGCCATACTGAATCCACCATTTCTCTTGAAACTACACATTAGGCAGCCCTAAAAGGCAACCCCCTTACATCTACACACTCAACAAACTTGGAACTTAAGCCATCAATTTAGTTGTCTGGCCTTGTTGACTGCACAATCTTTGTTTCTTCCTACCTCACATTCTACATTCGATAGTTCTAGCTAGCATTCAAGCCTCTTTGTGTCACTAACTTTCCCAACTACACAATTGCCTAATCCTTCTCCTCAATTACTATGCATTTCATAGTTCGAGTAACTGTGCCTCCTTGTATTTATGACATGCCCTTTTTCATAGTTCCATTCATTAGTAGAGCCTCCTATTATGCGTTTTATAGTTCTAGTGAGAAATGTGTCACTGAGCTCCTCAACTACTCAATTCAATGATCTTGTTGCCAATCGTTATGAATTGCACAAGCATGGTCACTAGTCATATTAAACAAGATTCTTCACTATGTAATCATTTCCTCCAGCTCATTCTCTACAGTGCATTGTGGAGTTCTAGTCAATAGTGAAGCCTTCCTTAGTACCTCTAATTCCCAACTACAAAATCCATGTATCCTTATTCTTGGGAAATCCTCACTATATATCATTAGTCAACAAGCTCAATTCATTGCCTATTAGACCCCCTCAATGCGCAAGAATACCTCTCAATCCCTCTTGTTCTTGGTATTGTGCAGTTTTATTCAATATTGATACCTCCGTGAGTTCCTAAATTCCTCAACTACATAATATCCAAACTCCTACTATCAAAACCCTTGCATGTTGCCTCATCTCAATCAATATCTTCCATTAGTAAGGCAAAGAAAATTTTAAAGATGGAAATTTTCTTAAAGTTTAGAGAGCTTGGCTAATCATGTTAGTCTATAATATGAAAACTGTAAAATATTTGGTGATATCTTTGTAAAAAAAATTCAAATTTAAATAATTTTTTTATATATACTCTCTCTATAATTTTGGCAATATTTTTAAGGTAAATTAATTTTATACTATAAAACTTGGGCAAATTATTTTTAGAAAAAATGGAACTTGGTTAATATTTTTTTGGAAAAACCATGTAAAATTAGCACACCTAAGAATATTAACCTCAAATTTTCCATGGAGTAAGGGGAGGTAGAATAGGTAGTTTTTACATAGATGTTGGCTTGTAAAGAGTGCTCTCCATCTGCAGGTATCATCATTACAACATGACAGGGTAGTGTTAAAGTGAGGTGATCAAGGAGAGGCTACAAGAGAGTACTTGTGAAGAAAGAGGAGAGGGGGAACCATTATGAAGAACACAAAGGAATATTTTATCTAGAGAAATAAGTTGACTTTGAAGGTCCCAAAATTCACCTAGACCCTTTGTTCCATCAAAATGAAGAATAAACAAAGATATATCACGAAGAGTTCAAATCGAAAGAAACAAGAAAAGTTGCTTGTCAATGCCTCCTCATCATGAAATTCCATTTCATCATTTCCATGTTGTGTATTTTACAAATGTAATGACAATGTCATTTGTCGATGCATCTTCGCACATGATGTGGAATGTAATTATGTATTTTCAAGCAAATGGAAAAATGTACAGGTATGGAAATCCAAGGCTCACATGTGGAATCTAAAGGTCACTCAAAGTTCAAAGGTCACTTAAGAAATCCAATCGTTATGAGGGAAACTCAATAGTCAATGGATATGAGATTTTATTCATCTTGTTATAAATACAACATCATAAGTTAAGAAAGGGATTTTTGGGAGTCACAAACTTTAGAGATCTAGTATTCGCTTCTATAGCTTAACATAGGAGAGGATGCTATTCTTTGGAGAGGTAAGAAGTGGTGTAATGCTCCACCACTGGAGCTAGTGGCTCGTCAGTGTAACTATGTACTTGAATCTTTCACTTAATCAAGATAAGCTCATTAAATCAACACATTTTCATATATGTATCGTGAATATTTTAAGACTATTATTTATATGATTGTGATATATGTTATGTTCATATGTACTAAAGAAATTAAACTACTTCATTGGCTTTGGTGCTTGTATTGTTTAATATGTATTGTATTTACTTTAAGGATCATGTTGTCTATGTGTAATATATTTGCTTCCTGTAATATCTTAGCATTGTAAATATGACGTCTTCATATACAATGGAAAGGAATGACATTAATATGATTTAAGATAGGTGATGATTAGGAAAAATGGTAATTGCCCATTTCATGCCTTTATATTGTGGATATGTCATGATGGATATTTTTTTAAGAAACTTTCATACGCTGAAAAATATTTATAAGCCTTTAGAATTTTCTTAAAAGATTTTTTCCTTGATAAAATAAATTTCAATTCTCTAAAATTAACTTGTGAGATTAGCATGAGTTTCAAACATCCATATTTGATCATAATAATTTTATGGATTACTCGGAAAAACTTTTGTAAATTTAGGGATTCAAGGCTTAAATAGAGACAACAAGTCATATGATCTAGTAGAGTATTGTGAGCAAGAGGCTATCTAAGAAGTAGCTTAAGTCTATACCGATAGGTATCAAAATTTAGTAACACTTCAAATAACCTCCATCATATATTTCCATGATGATGATATACCCTCATAACTTTGTCCAATACTGGAGATAATATTTTGTCAATTTATGTTCCATCAATTAAATATTAGGAAATTATCTATGAATGCAATTAAACTTAGGTGTTTGAAAAAAATTTGATGAACATACATTAGTAATCATCAATACTAATGGTTTGGAAACATTCATTGACCAATGTGGTTTAGTTGCATCATTTCGCATTCATTATCCAGTCGTGTGACCTTTGTAAGTGTAGTATTTTTATTCCCAAAGAGATAGAATTTTAATTGATGGTGGAATGGAGTTGTAGTAGTTGAGGGTTAGGTTGTGAGGTTATTTTGTGTTGGTCATTGACAATATATTGAATAATTCCCCATTATGGACCCCTAATATAGATAAATATTGGTAAATATGTCAATTAATGTGAATAGTTCCTATAAGATAATGTATGTTATCATATTTGGATGTTTTAATATTTTCCTTTTATATATTGGTGATTAGGTATGAGATGGTCGATATGAAAACTATCACGTTTTCCTCCAAATGTTAATAGAACCTAATATTATTTTTACATGGGATTCTGACATCATAGCACAATATGACACATTTGAAGAAATATTGATATAGCTAGTGTTAGGTTACTAGTTATTCTGTCTCACATTTTCAGAATATCGAGAAACTAACATATAGTATCTTTCATGATTTTGTATTTTCTCTCAATAAAGTAATACCCAATTGGTTTTTATCAATATAAAAGACGATGTTTTCTATTGAAGTGGTGACAAATCGATGGTGTAGGTGATGGTATCGAACACAAAATATAAAATATTCATTACGTCATAAATTTTGGTCAAAATATCGGATTTGGATGAAATTTATATGAATGGAAATCTCTTGATGAGTAGAAGAAAATGGTTGTCCCAGAAATGAAATTTAAGGTTGCTAGATAAAGTAAAATTGATGACCCTAATTCCTTAAGTAAACCTAGTATGGTGGGTCCAAATACCTCGTCTTGTTAACAAATAGCTAAGGGGTTATGCATCTTAAACCACCTAACTATAGCTTCTTTACTAACTAGATTTATGTTTTAGCAAACAAAATCACAAGAATTGTTAATCCAACCCCTAAAGCAATCATGGTTTTGTTCCTATAAGTTCCATTTCCTTAATTTCACTTAGCCATTAAAATCCACTACATTGTACCCAACCCTAAACATGGAATACCTACATAATTCCATACAATTCTTATCAAAATGACTATATTTTTATGCTTTAGTAGTTTTGAGGTTTCCTTTTATATGGATATTTCCTTGTACTTGAAGTCACCTTCATTATAAAGTAATCTGAAGTGCCCAGACAACCAACTTAGTTACATTAGTAGCTTGTTTATCAACCATCCATGTCTAATAAGCACACATGGTAATTCACCCATAACATTCCCAAGTGCATCCATGTTGCCATAAATGTTCTAAATTTTTCTATCCAAATCATCCTATGTCCACCTACCATTTTTATCCATCCCATATTGATCCATTTCTTCAACTCATCTTTCTTTATCCATCAAGCTCACTTCGCTTGACTGAATTGTCATAAATATGGACACATCTACCTAAAATCCTCCAGCTATTCCAATCAAAGATCCCAAGTAGATTTCATGGATGTGCGCAGATGTAACACCCCTCCCTTGTGTACTACATTATTGTAAACCTAATCTAAGTTAACGCTAGGTGTGATATCCTCCCTTGTGTGTTAAATTTTTGTAAACCTAAGCTGAGGAAAGCTAGGTTTGATACCCTCCTTTGGGAGTTAAGCTATTATACACCTAAGCTGAGGAAAGCTAAGTGATATTTAATAACCAAAGAAAATTTATTATTAAATAAATTAATAAAATAAATCACTTGGAGGGTGGAGCAGCAAGAGAGAGGATATGATTTCCAAATCCCACGATGAATGGGATAGAGATGAATCTTTCATGATAAGCTTCTAGATGTGATCCTAGATAATCTTGGATGGATTCGATATCCATCAGATGGATGGGAGATAAATATCCATCGAACAAGAAAGCTTTGCAGGAGATAAAGGAAAGCTTATATGTGGAAAAACGTTGTGGAGATAAAGATGAGATTTTCCGGATAAGACCTAGGCAAATGGAAAAATACGTAGAGAGGGATGTAGCTAATGGTAACTAAATCATGAAAGAGGGTATGAAATACCCAGTGCATTGGTCAATTGAGGACAATTTATCCTTGGCAAGATCTTCGGCTCGGGGGGAATCAGAGGTGATTCATGGCTGAGTGGTGGTGGTCCTCCCTCCAAGTGAGATTTACTTGGTGTTATTTGCATGGAATGGTTGTACGTTGACTCTTACTCTCTCTCTCTCTCCATTGTTGTTAAAAATTTCTTATGAGGAGTTCTCTTAGTTCTGAGAATATTTGAATGAATTACCTGTACTTATTAATAGATTTAATGATGTTCCTCCCTATTCTATTCTGAACGAGATTTACTTGCATGGTATATGTTCATGTTTAATCCTTACCTGGTATGATGTTAAATCATACAAGTCATTTATATGGATTACTTAATTACTTCTCCGATGGAAATGGTAGATGGAATAATGCACGTCACTCATGTATGAACTCATATGCATGTCAAGGCTATTATGATCATATTTACATTTGATAAGGAGGAATAGTACGCTTGGTATTATGTAAAGGTTCATGCATGTGGAATAGTTATGCAGGTATATCTCCCATAGAGTGGTCAATGAATCACCACTCTCTATGTCATGCATTAGGAAGCTTGATAATCTAGCATTCTGCATAGAGAACTGATGGTGCCATATTGCATATAGGTATTATGTTTCTAATAATTGTTCCTAGCCTTATTAGTTATAGAAAACTCAACATTTATTCCAATTATCAGTTCTATAACTATATGCTATAATTTAACCCTTTGTCCTTGCATCTTAATGTCTAAGGGATGATCTAAAGAGTTTTGTAATCACTGTATCTGTAAGGATTGATTTAATAAACTTGTGATGGGCACTAAAGCACAGATGTAAATGAAGAAATCCTTAATTTAATGGGGCCCAATAGCCAAATTTCTGTGTAGGCTAAGGAGGTTTGTTACAAATGGTATCAGATCCTAGGCTCAAACGTTGAGGCCTATGGACCAATTCACCTACTCCAACGTTTTTATTAAAGAGATTTAGTCTATGATTCATAAGATGAAGTTTAAAACTAGACCATGATTCCGTGGCGTTAAAGGAAACTAGGATTCTTTCAGAATGAATCCAAATACTAACGTGGTCATTGAGGGGTCAATAATATAAAGTTCACCTATGTATAATATTATTTACATAACAATGATATTAATTGTATAAATTAGGACATGAAGGTTGTAATGGATTAACAAAAGTATTAAAAATTTGAGTAAATAAATGAGGAAGTGTTGACCTTTATATCCAATATATATATATATAAATCGGTTACATTTAATGAGGATTTTTTATGCATTAAGTTGTATATCAAAACATGAATTCCCGAAAGACCTCGTGGGTCAAAAAATTTGGATCAACTCAACCAATTTTACCACAAATGGATATTATATTTCTTGCAAGAGGAATGAATATCTTATGCATAGATCACTCCTAACACCGATCAATAACATTGAACAATGGTGTGTTGATATAAAATTTGTGATGAATGAATTAACCTTTTGTTCAATATATATATATATATATATAGATAGATACAACAGATGACTTCTTCTCATTGCAGACCTGGGAGACTCGGTTGTCAAACCAAACCAAGAGGATAGAACATGGTTCTGTTGATTTAAGAAAGAATATTGCTAATTATCACTCCTCCCTTGTGATGGGTGCATGATGTGTTGGTCGTATTGCTTTCATTCCTTGTGCGCTGCTCAAGAAAGAAACATTTTCCTTTATGATTATGATTAGAGTTTCTTTCCAATAGAATGCATGCTCGATTAGGGATGGTTTTAGAGCCATGATTTATGGGTAAAAGAAAAAAGTGGATGGTCCAACGGGACTTGTTTTTATCTAACCATATTTATGGCACTGGAGTCCAAAAGCTAAAAATCACATTTTAGATGGAATCACCACCTTTCTGCTTGCCATTCATTCCATTATGTACATGGGCTTAGGATATATTCAACCTTATCCCTGGCTTGGGAAGCAGAGCTCATCCAATGATCAAGAGAGGTATAGAATTCTTCAAGCCAACTTTCCTTTACAGATATAAAAATGTATCCATGACCTCACAGGTAAAAGCAACCACTAAATTGATGATACACTTGATAGTCATCCACTGGCTATGTGGCTTTACCAGGTATGCCCAGTAATAATCCCAGTTCAACATGGTTAACCCTTAGATTGCCTCTGCCTTTTCTTTAGCCTTCTGCTTCCAATCTGTCTCTATCGTTGCTTTCTTGCAATTTTCTGGGCTTACAGGTGACTGGGGAATTAGCAGCTTTCCTTTTCGAGAAATTTTTCTCAGTGATGCGCGATTAGCGCTAATCGCGCATCGGAAACTACCTCTGTTTCTTGATCCAGGTTTCCTTGATGCATTTTTCTCCTTTTGAGATTTTTCCTTCTAGCGGATATAAAGTTCAAAATTTGTAAAAGTAATAATTCCATAAGCTCTTGACCCTGAGTTTTAAACTGTCTATTTCTGACATCAACAATGTCTAGTATCCACTTAACCATGTCTGTATATGGGAGAATTTTGGGTCTTGCTGTTATCCGGTGTAAGAATGAGCAAGCTAGCTCTATGATGGATTCTTCAGAAGAACTATTTTAGCCCGTAATAGCAGTAACTTCCTTTACTCTGGGATTCTCCTCTTCAAGCAGATTATGCATGCCTTCCCACATAGCAATTCCCGCGTCTCTGTTGCAGGTCGTGTCTATATACAAGGGCACCATTTCTTTTTCTTCAGAGCTCAAAGCTTTGTTTTTCTTTTCCATTTTATCCTGCGTATTGCTTTGTATCATTCTCTGTTCTCCGTTCCTGCGACTCACAAGTGAAGTGAAAATAATGACAGGGAAGGGTGATGGGAAATTTTTAAATGCCGAAGATAGATAAAGTATACCACCTTACGTGAGATGGTTTTTCGATAAGAACGAAATGATATTCCATTAATAACTGGCAACTAACTCATTTACTAGCATTAAAGCGCATAACTAGGTGTTAGTTTATGGAAAATACTTTTTTTTCAACCATGTGCCAGAAAGATCTGCGATGAAGTGATTTTGTGATTTGCTTTGCAATATCGCAGATCACAACATCACGGGATCACAACATTGCTGAGTTTATCTCTCATCATTGTCGCTGATATTGTGAAATCGCAATATCGCAGATTGCAAGAATGTGATATATGACAATATTTGTTATTATGTTTCCTGTGAAATGCGATTTGTGATCAGCGTCATCGCATATCAGCAAGTTAAGGTGTTCCATTATAAGCTTTTCCTTATGTATGTGATGCAATATTTTATTATCGCGTATCGCAATCTCGCAATGTTCCAATTCGGCTTGTAAGGAGGTATCTTGTCATCATTTTGTGATGAGATATTTCCTAAGGAAATATTTTGTCTTGCCTTATCATAAAACTTAGATTTTTTAGATTTTGTAAGGGGATTTCTTAAGCTTATGATGGTAAGTTTTATTTGAAAAGGAAATTTAAAAACTAATTGATTTTTTAAATTCTAAACTAATGGTCCCCACTTATTTAGTATTAGGAACAACACTAAATAAGAAGGGCGGTTGTTGGTGGCCACAACAATTGGCGATTCACTTGGAAGAACCAATTATCTCTACCATTCTTTTGAATTTTCAAAACTTCCAAAATAGAGAATTTTCTAGAAAATTAAACTTTACTATAGAAAGGCTAAGTACGCTATGCTTTTGCCTATCAATGATATTTTGTTTCTTCTTTTTCCCAACTTTGATTATTTACTACCTCAAGCCAGTCCTTGTATCCACATCAGTAATTACTTGGTTTATAAAGATAAAAACAAAGTCTTCTCTGTGAATCAGTTTTAAATATTCTCATTTGTCGTAGGTAGAGCCTTTGCTGCCTACAAGCGTTTATAGCTTTGATAGGGTTACCTATTATCCAGCAATGATCATGTATCCTACTTAGAGAAATTTACAACTTTTCAAATAAAAATCCATTTCCACATTTTTTTCTTTCATTTTATTTTTTATCCATAAAGAACAATGTCTTGGCTTGGTAGCCAATTCATGACATAGTCATTCATTGATTTATAACTTTGCTGAACAAGCTGGCTCGTGATGAGACCCCTTGCCTTTTGATTGCAACAATCTTGAGTCATTTCCCTGTTGTAGTATGCCGTATTGGCAAAGTCAGCAAGCTATACATGTACGATCATGATAAGCCGGCTCGTGATGAGACCTCTTACCCATTAAGTTAAAGTGTATCTTTCGTTCATTCTCTGAATATTGTAGTCTCCTAGGTGGGGAGGAAGTCAATGTTTCCTTAAGACAGCTCTGGACGACAATGATAGAGTTTTTGGAAAGAGGCTTTCTACAGAGAATCTTCATTTTGTTATTGATACCTCTCATTTGACTAAAATAAAACAATTTCTAACTAAAGGTGGCTATTGGGTCCCTATAATACTAGTGATTACCCCATTACTATTGTAGTTATACCCCTTATTTATATTGTTGTGTCCCTATTACCCACATATTGTTATTTTTGTGCCCCATAGAATCCCTCTATCGTTATTTTTGTGGCTCTATATTATTATTGTTAGGTCGGCTAGATTATATTGTGACTCCTTAGACTCCTATATATAGAAAGGAGCTTTTGAAATTTGTATCATCCAAGAATTGTTCATTTATGTAATGTAAAGGAGGTTGCCCCCTCGAAGAGGCTTAATTCTAAGGCATTGATCTATCTTTTCTATCTTTTCTTGAGCTGGTTTCATAACATTTGGTATCAAAGCTTTGGATTCTAGGGTTTCGCTGCTCCAAACAGGTCATCGTGGCATTTTCGCTATAACTTTTTTCTGTGATGTTTCAGAAGTCGCAAAAAAAACCCATTTGAGAAGACATCGTGCTGAACCTTGGGTCCAAATTTCAGAGCTTTTCGCGCGATACTTGCGGAGATATGATCTGAGGAAGTTGGTCTTTTTGCAGACTCCTGAATTACATTCAAAACAGGTGACCTGGGGAAAATCGTCATAACTTTCTCTCTGGGGATCGGATTGAAATTTCGTAAGAAGGTAAAGAAAGAGGACGGACTATAATTTCTTGTGTGCATGTTTCGGATTCAAAGGTTGAAACAGTGACGCGTGGTACGTCGTACAATTTCGCTCTACTGAACCAGTCTAAAAGCAAGTCACTGTGGGAGATTTCATATAACTCTTCCTTGGAGAATCCAATTTGGCTCAGACTTGTGGCATTGGAAAGAGGATGCAGAAGGCTACTACAAGTAGCAATTTTAGAACTGGATGATCAGAAATTATAGAGATACATCAGATTCAATATCAAGCTTCTATAAAGTGAAAAAAGGTGTGTATTTTTTTTTTTTAATTTTTGTGTAAGCTTGGTTTAGTGGAATTCAAAGGGCATAGTAAAGTGTTATTATCGGTAACTGATGCCCCCCGGAAAGAAAATGCAAACACCTAGTAAGGAACCTGAAAGATCTAGCATGACTCATGAAGAAGAGGAAGAAATACTACATGATATATCAAAATTACAAGAACAAGTGCAACAAATGTCACGCTCACAAAAGCTAACAGAGGCTAAGATAAGTGGCATGGAATCTAAGATTAATGGCATGGAATCTAAGGTAAATGGCATGGAAGCTAAGATGGATGATTTGAGGATAGATTTGAAGACCGACATGGAAGAATTGAAGAAGTTGCTACAAGAAAGGGTCACTAATGGTGAAAAGGTAGTAAAGGAAACTCATGATGAGAACAAAAGAAATGTTAATCATGATTCCATAGACGCTAATGTTGGATTGAAGAATCACCATCTTCCAAAAATCTATATGAGGACGTTTGATGGCAAGGATCCAGCCACATGGATATTACAGATGGAGCAATTCTTCGATCTCAATAATGTGCAAAACGCACAAAAGGTACGTATGGCAACTCTATATTTGGAACCAAATCAGTTTGTATGGTATCAATGGCTTTGCTCTTGTAAACAATTTATCACTTGGGCAATTTTTACGGAAGAATTGATAGCACATTATGAAGATACAAAAAGCAACACTTTTTTTAGCCAATTGATAAGTCTCAAACAAAACGGTTCAATAATGGAGCACATTGAGGAGTTCCAAAAATTGAACATAAGGGTAAAAGATATTCCAGAGGAGCATAGGATTGATGTGTTCATAGGGTATTTAAAGGATAGTATCCAACATGAAATTCGCCTTTGGGAACCTGATTCATTAGAGAAGGCATTCAGGTTAGCAAGAAAAATGGAAAGCAAAATTATGGCAACCACGAAGCATACCACTCACAGCTATAAAGATGGAAGTGTTGTTGCCCCTAGTCTTCCACAACCTATAAGGTTGACACCACAACAATTGGAAGAAAAAATAGCAAAAGGGCTTTGTTACAGTTGTGATAGAAAATACACTAAAGGTCATAAGTGTGCTGAGAAGAAATTATTCTACATAGATTGTGAAGAGGAAGAAGAAAAGGAGCAAGAAAGGTCAAAAGAAGAAGATATACTCCAAGAACAAAGCCTAGATGAAGAACAAATAAATCTGACCATATCTTGTAAGGCATTAGCGGGAATTACCAGTCCTCAAACCATCAAGATAGAAGGACAAATCAAGAAGAAAAAGGTAATAGTGTTGATTGGTTCAGGAAGCACCCACAATTTTATTCATTGTAGCGTAGCAAAAGAATTGAATTTCTTACTATATCCAGCACCAGAGTGTCAAGTGATGATTGCAAATGGAGGAACAATAAATTGCTCTGGAAAGTGCCATAATATCAAGCTATCCATGGGAGAATATGTATTGACTAGCCCAATGCTTTCCATTCCAATGGGAGGTGCTGATGTTGTACTAGGAGTCCAATGGCTACAATCCTTGGGTACAATAGCTTTTAATTTTCAACAACTTTTCATGAAATTTTCTGTGGAAGGAAAGGAAGTTGAATTAAGGGGTATTGCAGGGAAACCAGGAAAGATAATCAGCTCTAATGGCATGACAAAGCTTCTAAAAAAGGAGCAAAGAGGTGTAATTGCACAATTATGTTCGCTAGATGTTTCCACATTGGAATCATCTATTTCTCCAAATCTCCAAAAAGTCCTGGAAAATCATTCCAAGGTATTTGAGACTCCAAAAAGTCTCCCACCTATGTGTGATCATGATCATGCTATTCATCTGATTCCAGGAAGTGTTCCTCCAAACATTAGGCCGTACAGATATCCCTATGCCCAAAAGAGTGAAATTGAACGTATGGCTGCAGAAATGCTAGAGGCGGGTATAATTCAACCAGGTCAAAGTTCTTTCTCAGCTCCAGTAGTATTGGTGCACAAGAAGGATGGATCATGGTGCATGTGTCCGGATTATAGGGAGCTCAACAAGCTCACCATTAAAGATAAGTTCCCCATTCCTGTTATTGATGAATTACTGGATGAATTGCATGGATCAATTTACTTCACCAAGTTGGATCTTCGTTCGGGATATCATCAAATCACAATGAAGATTAAAGACATTCCAAAAACGACATTTAGAACTCATGAGGGTCATTATGAATTTTTGGCCATGCCTTTTGGCCTTACCAATGCACCTTCAACATTTCAAGGTTTGATGAATTCAATTTTCAAACCATTCCTTAGAAAATTTGTGTTAGTATTTTTTGATGATATACTAATCTACAGCAAGTCTTGGAAGGATCATGTTGAACAAGTTGACAGGGTGCTACAACTATTGGAGGAGAAAAAACTATATGCAAAAAGATCCAAATGTTTCTTTGGAGTCCAGGAGGTGGAATATTTGGGTCATATTGTATCTCATGAAGGAGTTAAGGTAGACCCTAGCAAAATTAAAGCCATTAAGGAATGGAAAATCCCCACATCCATAAAGCATCTGCGAGGATTTCTTTGGTTGACAGGGTATTATCACAAGTTTGTTAAGAATTATGGGAGAATAGCAGAACCTCTAACAACATTATTGAAGAAAGATTCATTTTCATGGACTCCGAAAGCAACAAAGGCCTTTGAACATCTTAAAGAGGCAATGTGCCAAGCACCGGTCTTAGCTACACTGGACTTCACAAAAACCTTTATTGTGGAATGTGATGCTTCAGGAAATGGAATTGGTGTTGTTCTAATGCAAGATGAAAGACCCATTTCTTTTGAAAGTCGTCCAATCAAGGGAAAGTTTTTAAGCAAAGCTATTTATGAGAAGGAAATGTTGGCAATACTCCATGCACTTAAGAAATGGCGACCCTACCTAATGGGAAGACACTTCAAGGTAAAAACGGATCATGATAGCCTTAAATACTTTTTAGAACAAAGATTATCCTCTAAAGAGCAACAAAAGTGGGTCACAAAGATGTTGGGTTATGACTTTGAAATCATCTACAAGAAAGGGAAGCAAAATGTGGTGGCATATGCACTCTCAAGAAAGGATGAGGATGTGGAAGCATTGTTGTGCGCCATTTCTATTATCCACCCAGATTGGATAAATGAAGCAAGGGAGGAATGGAAGAATGACGAAGAAGTGTGGGCACTTATTCGAAAGCTACAACAAGATTCAAGTACTTCTGATACATTTAGCTGGCAAAATGATTCGTTATGGTACAAATATCGCTTGTACCTCTGTAAGAATTCCCAGCTAAAACAAAAGATTCTTATGGAATTGCACACTTCTCCCTTAAGAGGGCACTTAGGATTTTTAAAAACTTACCACAGGGTTAAGAAGGAATTTTTTTGGGATGGCCTTAAATCAGATATTCAAAAGTTTGTGGCGGAATGTTTGGTTTGCCAGCAAAATAAAGTTGAAACAATTAAGACACCGGGTTTATTACAACCCTTATCCATTCCAAGCCAACGTTGGGAGGAGGTTTCAATGGATTTTATCACAGGTTTACCCAAGTCTAAGGGAAAGAGTGTCATCATGGTGGTAGTTGAAATACTTACCAAGTATGCACATCCATTTAAAGCTAGTATAGTTTCTACTGCATTTATGGAAACAGTTCAAAAGCTACATGGAAACCAAAAGATTATTGTAAGTGACAGAGACCCCATTTTCACTGGAAATTTTTGGACATAAATTATTTTCTTGTCTTGGTACTCAGTTAGCTCATAGCTCATCTTATCATCCTCAATCTGATGGGAAAACTGAGATAGTAAACAAATGTTTGGAAGGATATCTTCGTTGCTTTGTATCTGATAAACAACACAATGGGTCAAATGGTTGCCTCTGGCTGAATGGTGGTATAACACTTTCTTCCATACAGCAACAAAAATGACCCCATTTATGGCACTTTTTGGGTATCAAACACCATCCATCACATCATATTCAAGAGAAAATTCTAAGGTTCAGGCAGTGGAACATCACATCGAACATCAACAACAAGTCCTCCAACTCTTAAAGGATAACCTCGTATTGGCACAAAATAGAATGAAACAACAGGCAGATCAACATCGCAGTGAAAGAAGTTTTGATGTAGGTGATTGGGTATTCCTACGGCTACAACCATATAAGCAAATGTCCCTAAAGTAAGCTAAGAAGGATAATAAATTATCACCAAAGTATTATGGTCCGTACAAGGTGTTGCAAAAGATTGGTACTATGGCATACAAATTGGAGCTTCCTGCAGCTTCTCGATTGCGCCCAGTTTTCCATGTTTCATGTTTAAAGAAGGTTATAGGTGACAAGCTCCCAATTCAAACAATATTGGCAGAACTTGACGAGGAAGGAAAAATTATATTGGAACCGGAATCAGTCACAGAAACAAGAACTCGACAGCTACGAAATCGATCAATTTCAGAGTATCTTATCAAGTCGAAGAACTTATCCGCTGAAGATTCCACATGGGAGGATGAGAATTTTATATACAAGTATCCAGAACTACTCAAGCGTTGAGGACAACACCTTTTTGAAGGAGAGGGGAATGTTGGGTCCCTATAATACTAGTGATTACCCCATTTCTATTGTAGTTATACCCCTTATTTATATTGTTGTGCCCCTATTACCCCCATATTGTTATTTCTATGCCCCATAGAATCCCTCTATTGTTATTTTTGTGGCTCTATATTATTATTGTTAGGTCGGATGGATTATATTGTCACTCCTTAGACTCCTATATATAGAAAGGAGGTTTTGTCATTTTTATCATCCAATAATTGTTCATTTATGTAATGTAAAGGAGGTTGCCCCCTCGAAGAGGCTGAATTCTAAGGCATTGATCTATCTTTTCTATCTTTTCTTGAGCTGGTTTCATAACAATCTTGAGTCATTGCCCTGTTGTAGTATGCAGTATTGGCAAAGTCAGCAAGCTATACATCTACGATCATGATAATTCGGCTCATGATGAGACCTCTTACCCTTTAAGTTAAAGTGTATCTTTGGTTCATTCTCTGAATATTGTAGTCTCCTAGGTGGGGAGGAAGTCATTGTTTCCTTAAGACAGCTCTAGACGACAATGATAGAGTTTTTGGAAAGAGCCTTTCTACAGAGAATCTTCATTTTGTTATTGATACCTCTCATTTGACTGAAATAAAACAATTTCTAACTAAAGGTGGCTTTTCATCAAAATTTATATAGTTGAAACTAATATCATTTCTAGTTCTAGAGTCTTTAACTGTATATTTCAATAGTAATGATTAATTTTTCAGAAAGAATTCTATTTATACAAGTGAAAAAACAAAATCTAAAAGAGAATTTGTGTCTTTTTCTTGAATCTCAAATGTAACCCTTTACAACATGTTTTATTATGAAAAGAAAAACAACTAATCTACAAAAATAGAAGAATGATCTTCTATGGAAAATATTTCTTAAGAATCTGACCATTAACAGGTAGACAATCTCTTTTCTCTGTTAAATCCTGTAACATGAAGGTAGACGGACCTATGACTTCTATGATTTGAAAAGGACAAAGCCACATTCTTTGGAATTTTGTATGTTTCCCCTTTTCCTCATGAGCCTTGTCCCATTTTAAAACTAGATCTCCCATCTGAAAATCTTTTCTGGATATCGCATTGGAATCAAAAGAGGCTTTCACTAATGCTTGATGATGAGCATGAGTTATCTTAGCCCGTTCTCATTGTTCTTATAATTTAATTAATTCTGGCTACCTAAGTTGTAAAGAAGAATTTGGTGCTTCATCAATATATTGAACCAAGGCTAAAGAGGGAATTATTTGGAAGAACCACTTCTTTCCCATAAACTAAATTAAATGGAGAAGTGTCGATAGAGGCTTTCTGCGTTATTCAATCAAACCATAAAACACATAGTAAGGATTTATGCCAATTTTTATGATTTTGGTCAATGGCTCGCTTAATGATTCTTATTAAGTTCTTATTTGTAGATTCAGCTAACCCATTCCCTTGTGGGTAATAATTGGCAGAGTATTTAAGCTTGAAACCCCTTTTGAGTGCAAATTCGGTCATTGCATTACCGGAAAAGTATGATGCATTATCAAACATTAAAGTGGAAGGAAATCCAAACCCGGTGATTATGAACTGATCTATGAATTCAATGATATTTTCAGCGTTAGCCATCTTGAGTGGGACTGCTTCTACCCATTTAGTAAAGTAATGTGTTGCTGTAAGGATGTACCTATGCTCTTTAGAAGAGTGAGGAATGATCTCACCTATTACGTCAAATCCCCACGGATGGAAATGTTGTTCAATGGTAACAGGTTGTAGTGATAAGGATGGTTTCTTTTGCCTTCCTGTAGTAGTTTGACAGACTTGACATTTCCTTACATAGTTATGTGTGTCTTTGAATAATGTGGGCCAGTAATAGCCTGCACGCAAAATTTTATGAGCAGTGGCATCTCCAACATAGTGTCCGCCTGTTGGCCCATCATGGAGTTCCTGCAAGACTTTTTCAACTTCAGATTTCTCAAGACATTTAAGGAGAACAAAATCATAATTTATTCTAAAAACAACGTCATTCATGGGTTGATGTTGTTTGGCTTTTAATCTTAAGGATCCTTTCGTGGTATGATCAAGGTTTGAAGGAGCATATGCATTCTTTAAATAATAAATAATATCAGCGTATAATGACTCAACATAATTTAGGCTTACCTCATACATTTGTACCTCTTCGGATGGATTTTCGGATATCAGCGATGTTCCGGCCAGCATTTTGCAAAAGCCTTGACCTTTTATGATACTAGTTGGTTTGATTTCTACATCATATTCCTATAAGGCAGTAACCCAATTGGCCCTTTTCTCACCCACATCCTTTGTTGGGTCCCTATAATACTAGTTATTACCCCATTACTATTGTAGTTATACCCCTTATTAATATTGTTGTGCCCCTATTGCCCCCATATTGTTATTACTATGCCCCATAGAATCCCCCTATTGTTATTTTTGTGGCTTTATATTATTATTGTTAGGTCGGCTGGGTTATATTGTGGCTCCTTAGACTCCTATATATAGAAAGGAGGTTTTTTCATTTGAATCATCCAAGAATTGTTCATTTATGTAATGTAAAGGAGGTTGCCCCCTCGAAGAGGCTGAATTCTAAGGCATTGATCTATATTTTCTATCTTTTCTTGAGTTGGTTTCATAACATTTGGTATCAGAGATAGTCAATGGATATTCTCCCATGGATAGCTTGATATTATGGCACTTTACAGAGCAATTTATTCGAAAGTTACAACCTTTATCCATTCCAAGCCAACGTTGGGAGGAGGTTTCAATGGATTTTATCACAGGTTTACCCAAGTCTGAGGAAAAGAGTGTCATCATGGTGGTAGTTGACAGACTTACCAAGTATGCACACTTTAGTGCATTATCACATCCATTTAAAGCCCGTACAATTTCTACTGCATTTATGGAAACAATTCAAAAGCTACATGGAAACCCAAAGATTATTGTAAGTGACAGAGATCCCATTTTCACTGGAAACTTTTGGACAGAATTATTTTCTTGTTTTGGTACTCAGTTAGCTCATAGCTCATCTTATGATCCTCAATCCGATGGGCAAACTGAGATAGTAAACAAATGTTTGGAAGGATATCTTTGTTTCTTTGTATCTAATAAACAAACACATTGGGTCAAATGGTTGCCTCTGGCTGAATGGTGGTATAACACTTCCTTCCATACAGCAACAAAAATGACCCCATTTATGGAACTTTATGGGTATCAACCACCATCCATAACATCATATTTAAGAGAAAATTCTAAGGTTTAGGCAGTGGAACATCACATCGAACATCAACAACAAGTCCTCCAACTCTTAAAGGATAACCTCATGTTGGCACAAAGTAGAATGAAACAACAGGCATATCAACATCGCAGTAAAAGAAGTTTTGATGTAGGTGATTGGGTATTCCTACGGCTACAACCACATAAGCAAATATCCCTCAAGTAAGCTAAGAAGGATAATAAATTATCACCAAAGTGTTATGGTCCGTACAAGGTGTTGCAAAAGATTGGTACTATGGCCTACAAATTGGAGCTTCTTGCAGCTTCTCAATTGTACCCACTTTTCCATGTTTCATGTTTAAAGAAGGTTATAGGCGAAATGCTCCCACTTCAAACAATATTGCCAGAAATTGACGAGGAAGGAAAATTTATATTGGAACCAGAAGCAGTCACAGAAACAAGAACTCGACAACTACCAAATCAATCAATTTCGGAGTATCTTATCAAGTGGAAGAACTTATCCGTTGAAGATTCCACATGGGAGGATGAGAATTTTATATAGAAGTATCCATAACTACTCAAGCATTGAAGACAACACTTTTTTGAAGGAGAGGGCCATATTGGGTCCCTATAATACTAGTGATTACCCCATTACTATTGTAGTTATACCCCTTATTAATATTATTGTGCCCCTATTGCCCCCGTATTGTTATTACTGTGCCCCATAGAATCCCTCTATTGTTATTTTTGTGGCTTTATATTATTATTGTTAGGTCAGTTGGGTTATATTGCAACTGCTTAGACTCCTATATATAGAAAGGAGTTTTTGTCATTTGAATCATCGAAGAATTGTTCATTTATGTAATGTAAAGGAGGTTGCCCCCTCGGAGAAGCTGAATTCTAAGGCATTGATCTATCTTTTGTATCTTTTCTTGAGCTGGTTTCATAACATCCTTTTGTACTAGAAGATTTCTTACAGCTGGAAATGGTACTATGATTTTGGTATATTTTTTGAGTAAAAAAGGTCTGAAATATTTAATTACTTTGAAAACATCATAAGCTTGTTTCCCCACATCTGAATAATTCAATTCAGCATCTTGTAAATTGGAACTGAAAAAAGCAATTGGGGCTTTTGCCTTTTCTTGATTTGCTTGAGTGAGTATTACAGCATATGATCTATCCGAGGCAAATGTATACAGTATAAAAGGATCGGAAAAATTTGGAGTTGCTAAAGATGGAGCATTAATAATAGCTTGTTTGATGAGATTGAACGCCTGATATTCATCTTGGCCCCATTTTAAGTTTGCATTCTTTCTAATCATGGCTTGTAAAGGAGACACGATTTTTCAAAAATCTCAAACGAATCTTTTCACAAAGTTAATCTGGCCAAGGAAAGATTACATGGCTTTCTTGTTGTGAGGTAGGGGTACTATGGAAATTTCCCTAATTCTATGAGGATCTATGTGAATTCCAAATTTTGACACTATGAATCCTAGAATTTTTCCTTCACTTATTGCAAAAAAGGATTTTTTCAGGTTAAGCGAAATCCCATACCTTAAACAACGTTGGAAGATTTGTTTTAAATCTCTGATATGGTTGTTTCGTTTCTTGGAATAAACAATTATATCATCCAAATAGATTACCACTGATTTATTAACTAACCCCTTGAATGCGATGTCCATGGCTCTCTAAAATGTGGCACCCACGTTGATCAATCCAAATGGCATCTTTTCATATGCGCATGTGCCCCACTTAGTTCTAAATGTAGTTTTTAACTGATCGTCGGGATGTACCAACACTTGGTTGTATCCTGAGAATCCATCAAAGAATGACATTAATTCTGAGCCTGCAACTGCCTGCAGTATTTGTTCCATAGGGGCAAAAGGAAAATTATCCTTTTGGCAGGCTTTGTTAAGGTTTCGAAAGTCAATGCAGATTCTAATATCTCCGTTTTTCTTTCCAACAGGTACCATATTGGAGACCCATTTAGAATGTATAACAAGAAAGATTATTTTGGCTTTCAATAACTTATTGAGTTCAATTTTAATCTGATTTTCTAAATTTGGATGGATCTTTCTCAACTTTTGTTGGATAGGTTTTTCATTATCGATCATTGGGATAGTATGTTGGATGATGGAGGTGTCATATGTTTTGAGTTCTTTGTAATTCCAAGAAAAGGCACTTTTGTATTGTTTCAAGAGACGAATATACACTAATTTTTCTTCAGGGGCTAGGCCAAGGCCTAGGTTGATATTCTGTGGTTTGACATCGGTTCCTAGATTTACTAATTCATAAATTTTCAAAGTTGAAGTTTGGAGTTTTGAATTGGTAGATCTTTTGAATCAATCTTTCAAATCATAAAGGTCTTCTAATTTTACTACTGATTTAGGTATAGCATTGTTAGTACTATCCTATTGCAATTGTTCGTCATGTTGGTCTTCGTCAATTATTTGATGGGTGTAGGATCCTTTAGACGTGAAAAAACTCATGATATTAGGATCATCATTGAAAATCCTCCAATTGGTAATGTTATTAGGAATAGATGGTCTAAAAATTAACTCAATTGAAAATTGGTCAGGGCTAAAATCTTCTAAAGGAATGAGCTTAGAAGTTACGTTGTCTAAGAGGTTTGTGCTAGCATTCTGGAGTCTGGGAGTTGATGAAATATTAAATGCTATAAAATTTTCAGTCAGATCTTGAACGAAAGATTGGTAATGCTTTAAATGACCTGATAAACATTGTATAGTATTACGTACCTGTCTGATTACAATTTCAGAATCCCTGAAAACTTGCAGATATTTGACGTCTAGTCCGATTGCTTTGTATAACCCTTGGATTAGAGCTTCGTATCCTGTGGTATTTTTGTTGCACTCAAATTTGGGTCTGCAAGTTAGAATACTTTTATCTCCATCCAGACTTACTAACACGCATTGCTCCTGCTCCTTCGTTAGATTTAGAACCATCAAAAAATAGTTTCTAAAACAAAGAATTTTTTATAGGACTACCTATAAAATTAATGCATTTAGAACTATCTGTTTGAGATAAATTTTCTACTTGAGATAAAATAGAATGTTCTAAGTAAGGTGAAGTATGGGCATTAAAATTCCCTAGGAAAGAATCTACTGAATAGTTGCCAATGATGTTAAAATTACATGCTACTGGTTCATTTTCTCCCTCGAGTTCTGTTACTATGTATTTCTGATGTCGTTTGCGTTCAACTTTTACCTGGTTTGGTTTGCCATTGTAAGGGAGCCACATAAGTGACCAGTCAGTTCCAAAATATCCATGAAGTTTTTCCAACCAATCTCTACTAAGAATTAAGCCATAAAATTCCAGAATATCAGCAACTAAAATGTCGATAACTTGACATACCTTTGGGTTGGATGACAGCCTTATGGTAACCTAATTTAATTCACCAATCACTTCGACCTGCATTCGATCTAGCTGAACTATGCGCACAATGGATTTCTGTGGTTGAACATTCAATTTTGCACATATTGATCTTGGTAAAATATTTGATGAAGCTCCATAATTGACTAAGCAATTATGCACATTTTTATTGAAAATTTCGTAAGTAAGGAAAAATGGGGGAGAATGAGATCTCGATCTTCCTCCAATTAAGGCAATATCATTTGGATCAACCTTATTCATCATATTAGTTGGAGGTATTCCCATATCATGGGAAGCTTGAGAGATTACAACAACTGGTAAAGGTGCAACTGGTACAGCATGTAATTCTTTCAAAAGTACTTTTTGTTGGTATTTTAACTTGCTCAATTCAAAAAGAGTAATATTGTCCCTAGTCTTTTTCATATATTCTACGATATTATACTCCATTTCATCCGAAACAATTAGCGTTTTAGATGGAATTGATGTGTCTATTTGGACTGGGCTGGTTTGAGTCACTTTAGGTGATGTTTTCTTGGCTGCGACTTTATCCTTAGTCATCGAGCTTGTGCTCTTTGGCTTAGGTGTAGGTTCAGAAGGATCAAGTTGATTTCTGCTACGAGTACTAACCGAGAATGCCTCTTGATCCTCTTCATCTGGGAGGATGAAATCCCACATACCTTGTAAATCTACAACTTCTTCTTCATCGTTATGTTCTTCAGTAACGTTTTCCTCTTCTTCTTCTTCTAATTCAGCATTTGTAATAGTGTTAGGGGGTTTGGAATCAGTTGAAGGATTTCTTTTAAAAGGCCTTTATGGATTTTTAGAAGAAGTTTCTGCTACTTGTTTCTTAATATCGACCATTTCATTAGACATGGTCTTCAAAACTTTTTGTAATCCTTCTAAATCAAATGGATCTTTCGATTGTTTTTTCTTCGGATCTTCTTTGAAAGACACCTTCTTAGATCTTCGTTCTTCTATCACATTTTTATTTTCTAGGGCCATAATACATTTCTCTACTGCTATTGCTTCTTTCATATTTTTAACTAAGGTTGTTTTGTTAGCCCTATCAACAAAGATTGCTAAGTTTGGTGGTAAAGTGGTGATGTACCATTTACTTCGCACTTCTTCGCTAGGCTGCGAAGCAGTAGGAATTTTGTTTAAGATTTTATTGAAACTTAAATTGAAATCTTTGATAGGTTCTCTTGATTCGGCCTTAAGGTTAGTCAAGTCATTGATCAATGTCACTGTAGACCTATCATCACCGAACTTGGTCAAGAATTGTTCTTGGAAGATATCCCAACTAATAATAGATCTAGATGGTAATGAGAAATACCATGATCTAGCTATTCCTAGCAAAGCATAAGGAAAAAGTCGAACAACAGAATATTCATTAACAAATCCATTGACATTTACGGAGAGCATAAAGTTATTTATATGTTATTCCGCTAGCATGCCTGCCTCAGGATTAAACTTAGGTAGCCATTTTTCAAGATGGGTCGGTAGCTGACTCAAGGGTGTAGGCATTAATACTGCCCCTGGGTTATTCCATGGAGATTAGGCCATCGCTGAACTATTAACAAAGGAAATTGCAATAGAAGATCCCTGCGGTTGAGAGGATGAGGATATTACAACTCCAGATGGTTGAGAAGGAGTTGTGGAAGTTCCAGTAGGTTGATGGGCAATGATCTGAAGTGGAGGAGTGGATGGTTAACTTTGCAATGAAGAGGTTGAGATGGATGATTATAATGAAAGAGTCTCACTATCGGAACCTTTAGGAGACTTTCTTGCTCTCTTCCTAGTAGGTACAGGTAATTTTTTTGGGTGAACACCAAACTTTTCACTCTTTAACCTGGTAAGAGGATGAGCAGGGTTATATTGCAAAGTCATGTTGCCTTGAGATTTATGAGATTTTTGAGGAGATATAGAAAATCGCTGAAGTTTGTGAATTAAAGATTCAACTTCAAGAGGTTTAATAGTGGATTGTTCTGAAATGTCAGGGTTTGTAGCAGCGGTTGTTGCTCCAGTGACTTCTAACTCTAGATTTAAAGACTCTAAATGCAATGGAGAAGTTAGAGGAGATGGTGAGGGTGATCTACTCTCAGAATGGTATTTAGATTTATATTTGCTTGTCATTCACAGTTCGGGCCGTCCTTCTAGCGCCAAATATGTTGAAGCCTCAAAAAGCAGGTCTACAACAAGGGGGATACCCACCCAGTCCAGACCTTGGTTAGCAGCTCCTTTTCCGTTTGGTATATTAGGTCCGACTAGGGATATGGGACCAGTTTCCCAATTTATATGTGTGTGTGTGTGAAACTCATATTTCTCTTTCTAACAGTTTCTAAATGGAATACTTTTACTCTAACTCTAATCTAATAATATAAAAATTGTATTCTAATAAGCAGAAATATCTAAATATACACTAACCCGGGGTGTAACCTTTCTTTTCTGCGTTCTAAAATGATTTCAAATAACAACTGGTAATAAAGATCATTCAACTGTTATGAGAAAATAATTCAATAAAGATGAACCACTTCGTATAAAAAGTTAGATGAAACAGTTGTGAAAAACATATCGCATAATAAGCTATTCATACATTAAGCATAAATAAATAGCTATCACCATACAAAATCGCTAAATGATAACTCAGGCATTCATACATCAATATATAAATAACTGAACATGAGAATCACTTTAACACAAGGGCAGAAATAGTTAAAAGATAGAAGTACCATTTATAACTAGTCCTACTCAGGAGCTTCAAGCGATAATGATTTATCTCTTCTTGATCAAACATCCACTAAACGTACAAAAGTGAAACATCAGTAGCAGATATTCAAATGCAAATATCAATCAATATTGTTCCATTCATTCATCAAAACCTCCTTAGAGGGTACAGAAGTGCATGTTCTAGTGTTAAGTTTTTGATAAATTTCAGGACCCTTCTCTAAATGCATGAGAAGGGTTTAAATATTACTAACTAAATCTAAAAATAGATTATTACAAAAATATAGGATGCGGTTTAAATGACCATCCTCATTTCAGGAAAAGAAAACAAAATTAAAACTAAAATTAAATCTAAAATTAAAACTACTTCTATATCTGGTACTTGAAATCACATGCATGCAGCATCTGTTTGAAAAGAGTTGACTGGCCGACTTCCGATTTTGGCTGAGCTAAGAAAACAGAATCCACAAGAGTTGGCGCCATCTTTTCGGCTAAATTGATGATACACTTGATAGTCATCCACTGGCTATGTGGCTTTACCAAGTATGCCCAGTAATAATCCTAGTTCAACTTGGTTAACCCTTGGATTGCATCTACCTTTTCTTTAGCCTTCTCCTTCCAATCTGTCTCTATTGTTGGTTTCTTGTAATTTTCCGGGGCTTGCAGGTGACTGGGCAATTAGCAGCTTTCCTTTTCGAGAAATTTTTCTCAGTGAAGCGCGATTAGCACTAGGGATTAATTGCCATCGGAAACTACCTCCGTTTCTTGATCCGTGTTTCCTTGATGCATTTTTCTCCTTTTGCGCTTTTTCCTTCTAGCTGATATAAAGTTCAAAATTTGTAAAAATAATAATTCCGTAAGCTCTTGACCCTGAGTTTTAAAATGTCTATTTCTGACATCAACACTGTCCAGTATCCACTTAACCATGTCCGTATATGGGATAATTTTGGGTCTTGCTGCTATCCGCTGCAAGAATGAGCAAGCTAGCCTTGTGATGGATGCCTCAGAAGAACTGTTAGAGCCCGCAGTAGTAGTAACTTCCATTACTCTAGGATTCTCCTCTTCAAGCAGATTATGCATGCCTTCCCACGTAGCAATTCCTGCATCTCTATTGCAGGCCGTGTCTGTATGCAAGGGCGTCATTTCTTTTTCTTCAGAGCTCGGAGCTTTGCTTTTCTTTCCCATTTTATCATGTGTATTGCTTTGTATCGTTCTCTATTCTCTGTTCCTACAATTCACAAGTGAAGTGAAAATAATGACAAGCAAGGGTGATGGGAAAGTTTTAAATGCCGAAGATAGATAAAGTATACCACCTTACGTGAGATGATTTTTTTATAAGCACGAAACCATATTCCATTAATAATTGGAAACTAACTCATTTATTAGCATTAAAGCGCATAACCAAGTGTCAATTTATGGAAAATACTCTTTTTTTAACCACGCACCTGAAAGATCTGTGATGAAGCGATTTTGAGATTTGCTTTGCAATATCGCAGATCGCAACATTGCGGGATCACAACATCGCTGAGTTGATCGCTCATGATATCGCATTATCGGATTGTCACTGATATCACAAAATCACAATATCACAATATCGCAGATCGTAGGAATGCGATATATGACAATCTTTGTTATTTCGTTTCCTGCGAAATGCGATTTGCAATCGGTGTCATCACATATCGACAAATTAAAGTGTTTCATTATAAGTTGTCCCTGATGCATGCGATGCGATATTTTATTATCGCGTATCGCGACCTCACAATGTTGGAATTTGACTTCTAAGGAGGTATCTTGTCATCTTTTTGCAATGTGATATTTCCTAAGGAAATATTTTGTCTTACCTCATCATAAAACTTAAATTTTTTAGATTTTGCAAGGGGATTTCCTAAGCTTATGATGGTAAGTTTTATTTGAAAAGGAAATTTGAAAACTAATTGATTTTTTAAATTTTAAACTAAGGCTCCTCACTTATTTAGTATTAGGAACAACACTAAATAAGAAGGGGGGTTGTTGGTGGCCACAACAAGACCTAATGAATTTTAAAATATATTTTATTTTCAATTAAGATCGGTAAAATTTATTTATTAAAATGAAAATAATAGTTACAAACCATATTAGAGTATGTATGGCAAGAAAAATAAGTTTCCAATACATAAATATTACAATTTTTTTTAAGAATATATTTTATAAAAAAATTCAATGAAATGAAATACTCTATCTATATTCAAAGGAGGAGAGAGGAAAAAACCACCCATTAGGAGCCTCACTTTTAGTGGGATATTCCACAAAGTTTTGAAGTGACTATATTTTTCTTCTACTACTATTGGGCATTAAAAATCCATAAATGTAGTAGAGTATGCCCCCTAATGCAAGAGAAATTGAGCATTAGGCTGATTTAATGGTCATGTGAACTTAATTTCTCTAATTTCCTTCTCTAGAACATGAACATGATGAGCTTGTTGAACAAGAGTGTTAATGACAACTCCATTTATCTTGAGTTTTCTCAACTCAAAATGAAATTTGTTTTTCCTTTGCATTGAATTTTTCAAAGAGATCCTTCAATTAGTGTTTTAAGATATAGATCTTATATCCTTCATGACATTCCACTGCACGCCTCCCAAATTAAAATAATATATTCTTTGGTGTTGTTTCAAGTCTCCTTGATTCTTAGTAGTGGCTACCCTATCAAGTTGGAGCCCTTCGTGGGTGCATTCTAATGATGGTCTCTCATGACATGTTAATGGCAATGCAAACTTGGAAAAACAACAATATGTTGAATTGATGCTATAATTAGAAGTACTTATGCAATGAATTTGAAGATGATGTAAACATATGAAATGTAGGAAATGGTTTGGTTTTAATAATATATTATTTTCACCTATAGAAATTTTGCCTAATTATGTGATTTTTGAATTTTCCTAAAATTAGTATGTTATTTTCCATGCAAAAACAATGCATATGTTTCCTTTAGTACAATATTTAAGCATCTATATGATGGAATCTTTCCACAAATAATTGTGAAGTTGTAGAGAAGAAATTGTTCTTGTACACAACTATTCTTCATAATTTATAAGCTTATGTGTGTATGTTAAATTATGAAAGTCATTTTACTTTTTAGATTACAAGGTATTCTATTAGTGAAATCTAAAAGGGTTTTAACATTATCAAACAATCCTCCCTCCTCCACCTTTTAAAGACTCTAAGTCTTAATGTATTTTATTGCACCATATAAATTTATTCCCAAATGGTTAAGGCCCCAAAAAGTTATAGTGGAAATAGAATACTAAAAACTATTAAAAATTTATATATTTAAAATCTACACAATTGACTTTGTATGTGCATGTAGTTTTATCAACAATATATTTGTCTGGCTTATAGAAAATTGATGTCATTCATGTGTGTTTTCTTAGAAATTAATAATGTGATGTATTTGCATCCCAAACCACAACAATCACGATCCTGAAGCTATATCTAAAGCAACCCGTCATTGGGCAGGCAAAATTCTTGTGAGGAAAAAATTAAGTTCATTGAAAGCATTCGAATCCTATCACTTTCTTTTTGGCAGATAAGGAGTTATTTAGAACAAATAACCATGGCTTAGATGTGTAAATGGAATCAGACACGGCGCGTATCCAAGGGCCGCAAGCGATGATGGAGCACCATTCCTTAGAAGCGAGGTTCGCATTCAAAATATGTGTGGTGGGAAGAGAAGCAAGAATGATGTGGATACATCGAAATTATCCATCAAGATTCACTATTAACCATTAACTCGAACGAGATGCCTTGAAATTACATCAAGACTCACGACTAAGACTTTTCTGGACGGCAATTTAGAGCAACGGAACACGGAACCTTGTTCACAGAGTCGTGGGTGGGTAGGAAAAAACTATGCATGGTCACTCACCGATTCATTTGGAGTTGTGAATTTCTATTTATACGAAGTGGATAACGATGTTATTTCCTTTGACTGGCAACAAAAAAAAATTAAATGTTTCTGAATTCATTATAGAAATGTGACGCATAATTTATGTAAACCAATGTTCCACATAAAGTAAACTTTATGTTCTTTTTGAGAAAAATATTCTTTAGGTTTTGCAAGAGGATAACTTACCTGCATAAAAGAGGATAATCCGTCTACTCCAAATAGAAAGAAATATTCTTTACGTTTTACAACATGATCACTTACCTACATAAAACAGGATAATCCATCTACGCCAAATAACGTTATACATGTTAGCTACTGAAAGTAACTCATGTAATTTTACTACATTTAAAAGCACTATATATTCATTTATATCACTAATTTCAATTATATATATAGAGGAGAATATTTTATGTTTTATAATACATTTTTAATGTAATTTTTAAAAATTATAAATATTAATTTAAAATAAATAGTATATGAATATCAATATATATATATATATAAAAGTTATATATACTTATATATATATAGGTATAGATAATTAATATTTTTTTAAATTTTAATAAAATACAATAATTATATGTTTTATATATTGAGAAGAGTTTTATTTTTATTTATAATTTTGTAGTGTAAGGTATTATTATCAAAATTATATAAGCATTAACACTCTAAAGTGAAATCCATAACAATTTATTTTAAACTTGAAATGAATTATTGATGATTTAAATTAATATTAGTTCAAGAGTATACTGTATATTTGTTATGAGTAGTAATTTTTTTAATTTTTTTAAATATAATAGTTATCTAAAAAAATGAAAATTTGAAACTTTATTTCTTATAGAATGACATGTATTTTATTTTTATTTACAATCATTTATATAAAAATAATGTAAATTCTAAAGTTTTAACACTTCCAAAATGCCTTGTTTTAAACATGAAATGAATTAAAGAGTTGAGGCTTCTGTGATCCATATAAGTTTGTGAGAGATTTTTCGGTGAAAATCACATGAAATACCATTTGTGGACGTGCTTTGAACCAACCAGTGTGCCAGTGTGGTTCATCGTCAGGATAAGTTGAAGAAACAGATCCAGCTTAGCATGTTAAATAGTCTGAGTAGAACCTCCAACTAACTTGACCAACGGCTAGTTTGACTTTAGGACCGGAGTCAAAATTATTTTAATAATTTTAATTAGTTATATTCACTACCAATCCCTTAAAAATATATAAAGAAATATATAAAATAATTTTAATGAGTGTTTGTTTAAAAAGTATTATTAAAAATTATAAGTTAATTAGTATTTAAATGGAAAATTAGTTACATAAAGGACCTTATAATATATGAATAAATTATATGCATAAATATAAATATAAATATAAATATATAAAGTAATATTAATTAGGTTAGTTAGAATTAATAAATATAATGAAATGAGAAAACTAACTCAAAAAAAAAGAAAAAAAAGGAGAAAAATAATATTGAGCTTTAAAAATATATATATATATATATATATATATATATATATATATATATATAATAATAATAATAATAATAATAATAATAATAATAAATAAATAAAAATAAAAATAAATAAATAAACCAATAATAATAATAATAAAAAAACCAAGAGGAGGGCGGGAAAATGACTAGGAAGAGAGTGTTGGGAACCAACACCTACTGATTTTCCAACCATCCTCTCTACTAAGATTGCTTGGCCTATTTTCAATCTCAAGAGCATCCCTAAATTTTCGATGATGGAAGTGTGATACCTTAGCAATAACACTAGTCTCCTCAACACAAACATGATGATTGGTTTTCTCAGCATGTTCAGCTAAAGCAGAAGACTTAGCTCTCCTATGCTGAAGGTTCGCTATGTGCTCACTAATCTAATAATGTTTTAAGAGTATACTTTATATTTGTTATGTGTTGTAAAAATAATTTTTGATAAATAATTTTAAAAATAATTTGATATTACTTTAATTTAATATTTTATAATAAGTTGTCAATAAAAACAAATTTTTAATATACTATTTATAACATTTTGTATTAAATTTTAATAATTAAGATATATACATATATATATATATATATATAAGAAAAATGAACATATTTTAAATTTAAAAAATTCCAGATTTTACATTTACACTCTTTCATTACCCTGTTGATACATTTTAAATGAACATTCTCACTCTATATATTTTCTTCCAATTCAATTACCATAGTTTCAAAGGAGGTGGTGTACACTCCATCCACACCTTTAGTCCATCTTCACATTAATAAGTGGATTGTAATGTCTCCACCCAAACTTTTTTTAAAATTAAATTTACATCTGAATACAGGGAGTTAATGTGCATTGTTGAGCTGGCCTACAGTACCCTTTACTTGGTTTTACACAGCTCTTGAATCTTGCCATCCATATAGCTACAGTGGTTTTCATGTAAGCGGTTTTCGGTAATGTCTACAGCTTATTTATTGGAGTGTGAACCATACTATTTGTAATTAATTTTTTAGTTGATATCACACTGCTTCCATCACGTGGCAAGCCATGCTAGATAGGTGTGATGTTAATTCTATCCACACTATCCTATGCATGGCTTGGGTGGACCATCTGGCCTCACCTGCTCCACTAGGGAACCCCACCTAGGTCGACAATGTAGTTTACTTCTAGTGATCTGACAGTGTCGACTGCCGCGAGGTTTTCCTCAAACATGAATTGCTACGAGACTGTTCTCATTTGCCTATACAGCCCTCCCGCGAATTTTGCTCTGATGCGGCCATTGCATTTCACAACCCTGTTCTTAGGATATACTAAAAATTCCTGGAATGATGCCTGCTCGAGACCATCTTCGTGGTCTGGCAGTGATCAATTTTTGCTACAGGTAAACTGTTCTTTTTTTTTGTTCACCGACTCGATCCTCATTTTTTGTTTTTGTTTTGTCTCCATAGTTCTTGCAGCTGAAAAACATTTGAACCTACTAAATACTCTAACCAGACTCTTATGGAATGTATTTACTATGCAAGATGTTGGGATCAACTTGGCTTGTCCAGCTTGGGACAATGACGCATCTACAGCGCTTGCTACGGGTAAGAGCTTACCTTGGCTGGATATGAAGTTATATGGTGTTTTGTCTCTTGCTCAGTTTCTCATTTTAGAAGAGGTTAGGGTTTCGAGGCTTTTACACAGCTATAATAATTATGGCCATGATGTGGCCTCAACTTGGCAAATCCTTCCGAGCTTACTTCTTCTCTTGAACTGAGTGGTTCTATTACTATTCTGTTTTGCATCTATTGAGGATTTTCCATATTTGAGACTGGTTGTAGCTCTACTATTTTTATTGTTGTTCTGGCACAAAATAGAAGTCGTTGTCCACTTCAATTATACAGTTGTTTTGTGATACAAATTCTAAGTTTCCTAGGTATTTTTGGACATTCGTTGCTTTGTTGGAATAATTACCATGTTGTAGAGAAGCTCGATCCCTCGTTTCCTTTGGTGTGAACACTATGTCAGTATCAATTCTATGTTAAAGAAAATTTGTGTAATCAATGGTTGTGAACTCCTTTAAGTTTAATTTGTGGCTTCGACCATCCTCAGACTTTGTTCATTAGCTATATCTTGAATGTTGGATGTAAGTTCACCTTTATCTGTAATAAAGTTATGTGCTATTGTCTTACTGTAAGCAAATTTTTTGTTGAACATATAGGTTAATACAGAGAAGCTTTATGAATTGCTTTCCGTAATTTCCCTAATTCCCTACATGAAAAATATCTTTTTGTCGCCAAACCCCAAAGGTTCACTACTAAGAGGGTTTTCTCTCTCTCAAGGTGGTTTTCGACCTACGAGTTTTGGCTATCAAACCCCCTATTCTCCCGGGCTTCTGGATTCATAGACAATTGAAACCCTCTTGGCGTGCCTTGACTGATTATCTACCTTGTACATGATTATTTTCTCATGCTTGTTTTCGACATTCGAGATAGTCTTTAATACTTTCTTAGAAGGAGGTTATGTTTCATTCCATAATGTAAATTAAAAGTTGAACTGGGTTTTGTTTTTTTTTGTATTAACCTCATAGTTTTGAGAATCACCATTAAATGACACCATGTAACAAGAATTTTTTTTTTCTTGTCGAAGTACTATCTTTTTTAAATCCCGAGGTTTTCCGGCCACTGGAAATAGTACTGGTTTTATATCAAGGCTCTACACACTTCTATATTTAGGTACAACATTTATTTTCCTCACATTTGGTTTATTAACGTACCCTTGGGCTGTTTTCCAGGCCTTTATTTTAATGTATTTCTTACGTTTTTGATACCTCTTTACACTCTGCTTCGTGGAATTTGGTTATGACATGAGGTAAAACTTCTTCTTGGCAAAATTATTTTGACAGCCTTACCTAATACTATCATCTCCCAAATCCCCAGCATATTCTAGTTGTAAAATTGAGAGTAGAAAATTGTTTAAATAGAGAAAGTTAACTGTGGAGTTATGGGTTAACTCTCTTCCTGGTTACATGCTACCTCAGTTATCCATGCAACATTTTAAATAGATAAAGGAAGAAACCTCTGACCTCCCTATTTTCTTCCCTCTGGTTCCATTTCGCGCTACATAAAAAAATTAGAACTGCAACCTATAGATATAATCACCCTTTTTTTAATTCAAGTTAGAACCACATACCTGGGTCGCTTCCTGTAAGTACTCCTCTTCTTTTTGTTTCCTGGTTAAGGCCTCCGCTGCTTTCTCTAGCTAGTCTTCCACCCGACCTTGAGACTGTCTTTCGAGTCCAGTCTCCCCACTAGCTTGCTCAAAGACTACCGTCTTTGCTTGTTGCACATGCTCTGCGCCCTTACCATCTGATCCTCACCAGACATGGTAAGGTCCCTTTGCTTCTCCTACTCCTTGTCCTCTACAGCGTAGTTCCCTTTTTTTCCCTCCACCTTTTCCTGGAAACCATTCCATGGTTGAGGGAAAGTGCGGTTAGGGTTTCCAACTGTTCTTTTTTATCCGTGGTTTAACTTCCCTCCATATAAGTTACATGATATCCCTCTTACTAGGAAATCATTTTTTTTTTTAATTTCCATTTGCTGAAAAAATATAAGTTTATACAACAGATAATATTATTTTCTTTTAACTGCGGTAAATAAAATTTTTACAATAATTTGGGGATATGACATCTACCCCTCCTGAAATTAGACATCATCCTGATGTTTTACGGTTATAAACAGCCCTCGGTAAGCTTGCTTCATGAGTTCTTCTTCTTCCAAAGTGGCCTCATCAGGCCCAAAGGGTTGCCACTACACTTTAACTTGGGTAATATCCCTCTTCCACAACTTGACTTCTCTCCGATCTATAATGCTGAGTGGTTCGACTCGGATTTCTCCTTCCGATTCTACCTACAACATGCAACACCCTGAGTCAATTTTCCTTTAAGAGAAAACATTTGGATTGATTTATTGGAGAAAATTTCTCACCTGAATATCCTGCTAATTAATCACATGTTTAGGATCATAAACATAGTTTTTTAACATGGAAACATGAAAGACATCGTGGACTCATATGTGACTAGGCAGAGTGAGCTGGTAAGCCACCAGCCCAATCCTTGCTAAGATCTGGAAGGGTCCACAATATCGAGGTGCCAACATAGCGCACCCACTCCACTGTAATGTGCCCTTTTTTTCTCGAATTCTCACATACATATGGTCACCGAATTAATACTCCTTTAACCTCCTTTTTCGGTTAGAAAAGTTCTTTTGCCTATCGTGAGAGCTTTCAGATTAGAATGAACCTTTTTAACCAATTCCTCCATCTCCTTGAGAATTTCGGGACCTAACATGAATCTATCTTCCGGTCCACTCTAGCTTGAGGGGGCGCAACACTTCCGCCCATACAACACCTCAAAAGGGCTCATATGCAATGATGTGTGGTAGCCATTACTGTATGCAAACTCCACCAAGTGAAGATAGTCATCCCACTTGGTTGGTTGCTGCATCACATACGCCCTTAGCATATATTCCACTACCTAACTGACCCATTCAATTTTCTCGTCAGTTTGAGGGTGATATGCCATACTAAAGTTCAGCTGAGTTCCCAATTCTTCAAACAATGTTTTCCAAAAGATCGATGTAAATTTTACATCCCGGTCTGAAATTATTATCTTCGGTAGCCCATGAAGCCTAAATATGTTTTGCATGAACACATGGGTGATCTGCACTGCTCTATATGTGGATTGCACCAGTATAAAATGTGCTGACTTACTTAGCTTTTCCACAACCACCATGATGGAGTCATTATTTTTCTTTGACTTGGGAAAACCTGTTATAAAGTCCATAGAGATGGTTTCCCATTTCCATTTTGAGATGGGTAATGGTTGTAATAAACCTGCAGAATGCTGATGTTCTGCTTTAATTTGTTGACACTCAAGACATCGAGCCAAGTACCCAGCCACATCTTTCTTCATGCCCAGCCAATAATATTCTTTCTGGAGTGCGGTGATCATCTTTTGATATCCTGGGTGTCCAGCATAATGACTCTTATGATACTCATCCAATATCAAATTTTTAATATTGTTCTGATTGGGTACGTATAGCCTTCCTTTATGATACAACATTCTTGCAGCATCCAAAGCATAATCCGGCTATTTTTCCTTGTTGTTTGGTAGTTGTACTTGCTATTTTATTTGCTGATAAATAACATATTGCTTGGCTACTTTTTTAATCGTTTCCCTGAAGGGGCTTTTCCCTTCACTGTAAGAAATCTCATATAGGAAATACGACTTCCAACTCAGAGCATCCGCCACACGGTTCTCCTTCCCTTTCAAGTGCTTGATCTCAAAATCAAAACCGCTTAGGAAGTCCTCCCACCATGCTTGCCCTGCATTCAGAGTGGGTTGGCTAAAATAATTTGTCAAGATGTGGTGGTATGTTAATAACAGAAATTCCCTTCCCACTAGATAATATCGCCGCATTTTCAGGGTATGAATCACGGCTGCCAACTCTAGATCATAAGCAGAATATTTTTGCTCATGCTCTTTCAACTTCCTTGATTCGTAGGCTACCACTTTTCCTTCCTACATTAGCACACCTCCCAATCCTTCTTTACTTGCATCAGTACACACTTTATAATCTTTGCTGGGATTGGCTATACTTAAGATAGGTGTTGTGGTGAGTAAATGTTTGAGTTGTTCAAAACTTTTTTGACATTCAGGGGTCCACCTGAAAGTTCTTCCCTTTTTCTGCAACGATGTGATTGGGTAAGCCACTTTTGAAAATCCCTCTACAAACCATCTATAATAGCCCGCTAATCCCATGAAAGATCAGATGTCTGCCACATCTTTGGGTACTGGCCATTCCATAATGGTCCTTATCTTTTCAGGATCCATGACAATTCCATCCTTAGTGATGATATGGCCCAAGTACTGTATCTGCTCCTTGAAAAATTCACATTTACTAAACTTAGCGTACAATTGGTGCTCTCGGAGGGTTTGTAATACTAACCTGAGATGCTCTTGATGCTCCTCCATAGTCCGAGAGTAAATCAATATATCGTCAATAAAGATCAGCACAAATTTATCCAAATATCGATGAAACACATTGTTCATCAGGCACATAAAGGTGGTGGGGGCGTTGGTCAACCCGAAGGGTAACACCACAAACTCATAGTGGCCATACCGAGTTCTAAAAGTTGTCTTAGCTATGTCTTCCTCTCTAATCCGGATCTGGTGATACCCTGACCGCAAATCAATCTTTGAGAAAACTGTTGCCCCTCTCACCTGGTCAAGCTTCGGGCGTACAAGACTCGATAGCAAGCTCATAAGCCAGCCTATGCTAACCAGCCTATGTTGCGGTAGAAACAGTTCATCAATGCATGGTAGGAAGTACTTATTTTTAATTGTCAATTTGTTTAACTGATGATAATCCATACACATGTGGAGATTCCCATCCTTTTTCTTAACGAGTAATACTGGGGCTCCCCAAGGGGACACACAGGGGAAAATGTACTTTTTGTCTAGCAGCTCCTGTAATTGCATCTTCAGCTCTATCAATTCTGGTACGCTCATTCTATAGGGTGCTCGAGAGACTAGGGCTTCTCCTGGCACCAATTGAATGGTAAAATCTATATCCTTTTTGGGTGGCAGCCTGGGAATATCTTCCGGGAACACATCGACAAATTCTTGTATCACAGGAATATTTTCCAATGTGGCTATTTTATTTTTTGAATCAGCATACCCCACTTGAATGCCATAAATCTGACATCATTTTCTGATGCATTTGGCTAATTGCGAGGCCGTTATGGACCGAATCTGTACAGGCCACTTAATTCCCTGCATCTCTTGTTTTATTCCAAGCTCATCCTTATAACTAATAGTCTTGGTTTTACAATTAATTATGGACGGGTGTTTTTCTAACCAGTCCATACCAATCAATATGTTGTACGAGCCAAGGGGAAGCACATTTAAATCGGCTGTCATTGACTATCCTGCTATTTTTAAAGGGCAGTTTTTGACCTTAGCCACTACCCACCTTTTTTCCCCTGTTGCTAACTGAACTAGCCAGGGGTCCTTAAATTTGAGAGGTTGCAACTTAAAGTGCTCCACAATTCTAGGACTAATATAACTTAACATTGCACCAGGGTCAATTAAAATAGTTACAGCAAGGTCTAAGAGTTTACCTTTGAATTCCACCATGGTCGACTAGTACTCTGGCTGGCGATCTTCCAGAGCGCCATTAATCTTTTCCATACTCCTTCCTACATCGCCAACTATAGAGGCTTCATAGACCTTGGAAACCTGTTTGGCTCTCTTACGCTGAGGGCAATTTTTCACATAATGGGGGCCACCACAGCCCCAACATTGCACTAGGGGCCTTGCTGTCCCTTCATTGTCTATTTTTCTGGATTGATCATTATTTCTGGTCTCATTGAGGGGCTTTAATCAGGGAATTTTTTTTGTGAGTTTCTACTGATTTTTCCTTTTGGGAATCTTTTGTTACCTCCACCACGATTACCTTTAATACCACCAGCCAGCTTGTTGCTTCTCTTATCGACCCATTTCTTACCTAGAAGCTCTCCCTTTTGCTTGCTCTACTGCTAGCAAATTCGAGCTTTGCGTATGGCCTCGTCCATCGTCTTTGGGTTGTCAAATTCAATTCATCCCCTCATACTTACAGGTAGGTTGCTAAAAAACCTCTGTACTTTAGCTTTCTCTTCCCAGATATAGGGCAGATAGCGGAGTAGGGAAGTAAAACGAGTAATAAATTCGTCAATAGTTTCTTGCCCCAAATGCAAGTCATGAAATTCCCTTTCCTTCTCGTCATAGAAGTGCTCAGTCAGGTACCTTTCATTAAAGTATCTTTGAAATTTCTCCCAAGTAACATTCTATTCACTTACTCCTTCTACCATCGTAACCTCCTCCCACCACAAGGTGGCCTTGCCATGTAAATGAAAAATGGCTAACTGTGCCTTAAGATTGTGGTCGTATTCATATAACTAGAAATATTTGCTCATATTAATCAACTAGGCCTCAGCTGCTTCCTCCTGTTCTCCGTCAAAGCGAGGTGGCTTGATTTTATGGAACTCCCCTTGCAACTCTATCCGTTTTGGTTTGGAAGTCTGCTGTTCGAAAACATTATCTGAGCATTCCTCCTCCCATCCTTCTAACTCTTTGGGACCGGTGGGGTGATTCTGCTCTCTTGACATTATTTGTTGCTCAATGCTGGGATTCGGTGGCTACTGGTTCTATCTGTCGGATAGGCTTTTTATAATCCTCTCACGTTCCATAGTTAACCTTGCATTATCTTCCTGTAGTCGGGCCATTTCATTCTTCAGCTCTTGTACCGTCTCCAAAATTGCCAAATTGGTATTGCGTGCCTCCTCACCCAGTTGTACCATTAATTCAGGACTATTTCCAGGACCTATTGTAGGTCCCTGACCCTCCACAAATCTATGTGACGCATTGTATGTTCTCCTCATGTTTTCAGTCGTCTGTTTCCCCGTGCTTAACACAAAACAAGAAATAGTAGATGGTTAACACATAATTAGCTATGTCTTTTACCCATTAGAGATGAAATAAATTGTAAATATACAGTCTGTTGACTGTTTTTTTTTTCTCCCCAGTGCCCAGAGGCCACAGTTTTGCAACTTGGCTCTAATACCATTTGTAATGTCTCCACCCAATTTTTTTTTTTAAATTAACTTTACATCCGCATACAGGGAGATAATGTGCATTGTTGAGCTCGCCTACCGTACCCTTTACTTGGTTTTACGTAGCTCTTGAATCTTACCATCCATATAGTTACAGTGGTTTTCATGTAAGTGGTTTTCGGTAATGTCTACAGCTTATTTATTGGAGTGTGAACCATACTGTTTGTAATTAAATTTTTTAGTTGATATCACATTGCTTCCATCATGTGGCAAGCCATGCCAGATAGGTGTGATGTTAATTCTATCTGCGTTGTCCTGTGCATTGCTTGGGTGGACCATCTAGCCTCACTTGCTCCACTCGAGAACCCCACCCAGATTGACGATGCAGTTTACTTCTAGTGATCTTACGGTGGCGCCTGCCTCCAGGTTTCCAATGAATTTCTATGGGATTGTTCTCATTTGGCTCTACAGCCCTCACGCGAATTCTGCTCTGATGCGGCCATTGCATTTCACAACTCTGTTCTTAGGATATACTAGAAATTCTTCGAATGATACCTACTCGAGACCATCTTCGTGGTCTGGAAGTGGTCAAGTTTTTCTACAGGTAAACTATTCTTTTTTTTTGTTCGATGACTCATCCTCATTTTTTCTTTTTGTTTTGTTTCCATAGTTCTTGCAGCTGAAAAATCTTCGAACCTACTAAAATACTCTAACCAGAACTCTTGTGGAATGTATTTACTATGCAGGATGTTGGGTTAGGCTTGGCTTGTCGGACTTGGGACAACGATGCATCTACAGTGCTTGCTACGGGTAAGAGCTTACCTTGGCTGGATATGAAGTTATATGGTGTTTTGCCTCTTGCTCAGTTCCTCATTTTAGAAGAGGTTAGGGTTTTGAGGGATTTACTCAGTTGTAATAATTATGGGCACAATGTGGCCACAACTTGGCAAATCCTTCCGAGCTTACTTCTTCTATTGAACTAAGTGGTTCTCTTACTGTTCTGTTTTGCGTCTATTGAGGATTTTCCAGATTTGAGACTGGTTGTAGCTCTACTATTGTTATGGTTGTTCTGGCACAAAATAGAAGTCGTTGTTCACTTCAATTGTACAGTTGTTCTGCGATAAAAATTCTACATTTCCTGGGTATTTTTGGACATTCATTGCTTTGTTAGAGTAATTACCACATTGTAGAGAAACTCGATCCCTCGTTTCCTTTGGTATGAATAGTATGTCAGTATCAATTTTGTGTTAAAGAAAATTTGTGTAATAAATGGTTGTGAACTCCTTTAAGTTTAACTTGTGGCTTCGGCCATCCCCAAACTTTGTTCATTAGCTATAGCTTGAACGTTGGATGTAAGTTTTCCTTTATCTGCAATAAAGTTCTATGCTATTGTCTTACTGTAAGCGAATTTTCTGTTGAACATACGGGTTAATAAACAGAGGATTTATCAATTGTTTTTTGTAATTTCCCTAATTCCCTACATGAAAATTGTCTTTCTATCGCCAAACCCCAGGGGTTCACTACCAAGAGGGTTTTCTCTCTCTCGAGGTGGTTTTCGACCTATGGGTTTCAGCTATCGAACCCCCTATTCTCTAGGGATTCTAGATTCATAAACAATTGAAACCCTCCTAGCGTACCTTAACTAATTATCTACCATATACATGATTATTTTCTCATGCGTGTTTCCAGCATTCTAGATAATCTTTAATACTTGTTTAGAAGGAGGTTATGCCGCATTCCGTAATGTAAATTAAAAGCTGAAATGGGTTCTGTTTTTCTTTTTTTTTTTGTAATCACAGTTTTGGGAATCACCATAAAAGTACACCAGGTAACAAGAATTTGTTTTTTTTCTTCTCAAAGTACTATCTTTCTTTTCTAGATCCCGAGGTTTTCTGGCCACTGGAAATAGTACTGGTTTTATATCAAGTCTCTACACACTTTTATATTGGGGTACAACATTTATTTTCCTCACATTTGGTTTATTAACGTACCCTTGGGCTACTATCCATGTTTTTTTTTTTACTATCTCTCTTAGGTTTTCAATACCTCTTTACACTCTACTTCGCGGAATCTGGTTATGACATAAGGTAAAACTTCTTCTTGGCAAAATTATTTTGACAGCCTTACCTAATACTATCATCACCCAAATCCCCAGCACATTCTAGTTGTAAAACTAAGAGTAGAAAATTGTTTAAACAGAGAAAGTTAATTGTGGAGTTCTGGGTTAACTCTCTTCCTAATTACATGCTGCCTCAGTTATCCATGCAACATTTTAAATAAATAAAGGAAGAAACTACTGACCTCCCTATTTTCTTCCCTCTAGTTCCATTTCGCACTACATAAAAAAAAAACAGAACTGCAACCTATATATATAATCAATCTTTTTTTTAATTCAAGTTAGAACCACATACCTGGGTTGCTTCCTGTGAGTACTCCTCCTCTTTCTGTTTCCTGGTTAAGGCCACCACTACTTTCTGCAACTAGTCTTCCACCTGACCTTGAGACTGTCTTTCGAGACCAGTCTCCCCCCTAGCTTGCTCAAAGACTACTGTCTTTGCTAGTTGCACGCGCTCTGCGCCCTTACCATCTGATCCTCACCAGACATGGTAAGACCCCTTCCCTTCTCCTACTACCTGTCCTCTACAGCGCAGTTCCCTTTTTTTCCCTCCTCCTTTTCCTAGAAACCATTCCACAGTTGAGGGAAAGGGCGGTTAGGGTTTGCAACTATTTTTTTTTATCCATGGCTTAACTTCCCTCCACAGAAGTTACATGATATCCCTGTTACTAGGAAATCATTTTTTTTTTTTAATTTCCATTTACTGAAAAAAATATAAGTTTATACAACAGATAATGTTATTTTCTTTTAATTGCGGTAAATAAAATATTTACAATAATCTGGGGATATGACATGGACCAACAATCCAAACATTTTAGGAAGTTCTAATTATGCTTAATTGATGAGAGATATGAGACATACGATTTTAAATTTTATTTCATTTAAAATATTTAATAATATTTTATAAAATATACAAAACAATTTTTTTTTTAAATTTAAAAAAATTGATGATAAATTAGTAGTTGGTAAAAATGATATTTGTTAGTGATTTCTTAGAGCGTACTTTTATTTTATCAAACATTGTTTTGTTTGCAATTTAATTTTTATATTTTTGACAAATTTTCTGTACATAATAAACAATTTTAAATTTTAATCCAATATAAATAAAATAAAAACCACAAATTACATTACTTTTACTAAAATCATATATTTTTTTTATAAAATTTAATTTTGTATATATTTTTATAAAATTTAATCTTGTTTTAATTCTAAATAATTTAATTAACAAAAATATAAAAGTAAAATATTATGTAATAAATAAATTGAGATTCAAATCCCCTAACGTAAACACAATTATGAAACTAAGCTAATTTTTTACTCCCTTAATAAAATAATAAAAAATTAAACTTGATTCTGTATATTATTTTTTTCCATTTTTGATATTATTAAAAGTTATCAATATTTATTCTACAAACAAAAAAATACTATATTAATTTTACTTGTTATTTTTATAAAAATATTAAAAATTAACAATAATCTTGTACGTATTACTTTTATATAAATATTAAAAATTAAGTTAGGATTAATTATATTTAAATTAAATATTTAAAGAATATTCTGTCATATCAAACATTAATATGATCGAATATTTTATAGTTTAAAGAATTGCATGAGCTGGAGCTATGTTCCTTAAATATAATCGTATTTAAATTTAAATCTCAAATACTCGGCTATCATATCAAGCATAACAGTGAAGTATGGTTTTTTAATTTTTAATTGTATCTAAACCTTATGCACACATCTATCACGTGAGTCATTATTACGACCAAATATTTTACACTTCGAATAAGAAGAAGAGGCCGTGTATGTGTTTTGAATTTTGAATTTATTTCCAAATATTAAAATGATAGCACTTCTCTCTCTATATATAAAATATAATGAAGTTTTTTGGTTTTTTTTTAACTAGTAATGGAGGCATAATGAAGTTTTTTGGTTTTTTTTGTTTTTTTAACTAGTAATGGAGGCATTTAGCAGATGTTTTAGTTATATTTGTTACAATGTTAATTTTTAAATTTATAAAGATGTATTTAGACATATTTATAGATATTAACTTGGGTTAATTTTCAAATAGATGGGTATAAAGTTATATAGGAGGCTTGACTTCTCTAGGGTTTTGATGAGCTCCACCCTTGGTTTTAAAAACAGTTGTCATTGTGGGTGGATCAGCACCCTCCCCATTCCCCACTACTAACTCTGGTGCCCATTGATTTCAATGAGCTTGTAAAAACTAGTATTAAGTCTTCAAATTAGTATGCGAGTGAATGACTATATAACCAACATTGCCACACAATCATGATAATAAAAGGTTTTGGTTATTGTCACATCACTCCTACTATATATAATAAAAATAAAAATGAAAATATTAATTTAAAACTTACCACATCATAAAAAACATTAAGGCTAATCTATTTTTTGTTTTGATCACTTATGCATTGATTAAATATCCATTGTACTTCATGGAGGATGGTATTTATTACTACTTAACCTATTATCGTTTATCCGCAATCACATTTATTTCGATTAAAAAATGTACATGGTATGATTTATTCGCATTAAAAACTAACTCATGGTTTGGATTCCCGATCCATGTTCTTCAGGAGGGTTCACATTATTCTCCAACTATACACCATTGTATGGGAATATGTGCCCCATCAATGATTTTCCTTGGCCTTCCCATCAAACGGTCACTGACTCCTTCCTTTTCTCTGGTGAATGAAGAACTCCTTGGCTTTTGTGACATTTCTCTTTTTAGAAACAAGCTTGTGTCATGGCTCTGAATCTCATCTCTAGGTTCCCTTATGGTTTTCTCATGTCCCTGCCCTCTGATGGCTCATCTTCCTTATACGCACTCTAGAATCCTTCGACTTCTAGCTAGTTGCTTGGTGCTTCAGGTGCCTCTGTTAGCAACCTCAGTAGATTTTTCGCATGGCTCCCTTATACAAGTAACTGAGTATGCAGTGGTTTATACATATTCCTCTTTCTTGCTTCAATTTTTTGGCTTGTTGATTTGTTATATAGTTCCATTCTTTAGAATTTCACTAACATAGTTTTTATGTTCACTATTTGTTTTCCCAGGGTGGTGACCAAGCCACGGAGTGCCTTCTCAATCAAGTTCTTTCCAAGAGAAGCTAGTCTACTCCTTTAACATTCCAAGGTCGCCTCCTCTTACCGAGTAAGATGAATGTACACTCGGATTCACAGAGATCTCGTCTTTGGTATCTTGGGCTTTCATCGTTTGTTACGGATTTACCTAAGAATCTTGTTCGTAGTAATGTTTTATTGAATGTTTCACAGAGTATTTAAATTTTATCGCAATAACATGTATTCCTCTAGTTCAGATGCATCACTGAGGTTGTTCTTTGAGTAACCTTGCAGGTTTGCCTACCCATGAAGGGTATTATTTTTTCTACGGAAATATAGATGTAATTTGAGTAAATTCATGAATGAGACATCTTTAAGGTTCTGAGGTTTTTTAGTTTTTATGTAATTATAGATACAATAGACATGGTTTGAGGCCTCTTTAATATTATCCCTCTTCTAGCGTTCTATTTAGATGATAACAATGAGAAATATATATAATACTCTGAGTGTTGAGGTGTTATTAAATGGTAAGCGATGTGTGCTTCTTCTAGCTGAACGGTTTCATTTACCTATATTTTATGTTTGCTATCTTTAGATTGGGGTTTACCCAGATTTAGTATTTCATCTTCCTGTGTATTCGTTTTCTTTGCTAGAGTTAACTCTTCGAAATTTTTATGATAGTTATTGCTTTTTTCCCAAATTGTATTAAGGGATGTATATGTATTTTATGGTTCGACAAATTTGTTTTTTTCTTGTGTTTTGCAACTTGACTCTACTATGGTTATATTATCATGAGTCTACGGAGTGGCTACTTGTTAGTTTACCAACTTCCAATTGGTAGGTTTTGTTTTTGAATTCTACAAAAATGGAAATGTAATAGGATTGTAGGTGACCATTTCTTTGTATTTTACTCTCAGATAGACACAAGAAATTGTAATCCCTACGATATTATTTTTTTATGAAAAGGACTCAATAAATTTATGTGAATGTTATTTCTTGAAATATTTCATTTATTTTAGCAGAAATTTCTTTTCTATAGTGAACATATTTTTAGGGTGTTTCATGCTTGTTTAAATTCGTAATGAATTCCTAGCTCTTCTTTCATTTTCTCCCCTACATTCTTTTTCTAGGAAAGTTGTACCTACTTCCTTAACTAGTTATAGTAGGCTAGTATGTCTAAATTTGGTCTTAACTACTTACAATAGTTCCCCCTTTTCCTTACTTTTAGCAGAAGTTCATTTTGTGGTTGTCTGACAAATTATTTAGTTTAATTGCAAAATTAAAACTATAACCCAACCATAACATTTTCATCCATCAATATATATAGAAATAAGAAGTCCTATTCTTAATAGTGCATTTCATATTTTGGAGTTTAATACTTATCTCTATCCTAAATAATTTCTTTTACTGTGGTTCACCTGAGCTAGTACCAACTATTCGATGGAAATTTTCCTCCCAACTGTGAGAATTTCTTCTAAGCCAAGTCTCCCCATGAACTCTTCCTAACAAGATAGACGTTTTCTTGTCTGACTTATCAGCACTTGCAACTATCTATTCACCAGAGAGATTTAGCATATTGAATCATTTGACATATCAGCATGGAAAACTTTCCCTTCATTCTCACTTATCCTCTGTTATATCAGGTACCAAAATTACCCTCTTAATCCCCTTCTCAGAGAATTCATATTAAGGGAAGTAGTTAGGGTTAGGTAACTACCTATCCCAACTTCTTGACATGTGAGAGTTACAATATTTGTTAACACTGCATTATTTGTTTCATTCATAACTTATAAAATATTAAATTCATAAATTCAAATAATAATAAAATCTAGATGTTGTTTTACTACAGTAAATAAATCATTACAATTTTCTAGGGACATCACATCTCCCCCCCAAGAACCAACATCATGCCAATGTTTTTCTTCTTCAAACATATCGGGACAAGTTTCCCTCATAACTGGCTCATCCTCTCAGGTGGCCTCATCCTAATCAAAGTGTTGTCATTGCACTTTAACCTGGGTGATGACTCATTTCCACAGCATTACTTCTCTTCGATTGAGTATAACTAGAGGCTCGACCATGAACTAGCCTTCCGGTTCAACCTGTATATCATGCCAACTAATTATATGATTGGGATCATAAACATATTTTTTTAACACAGAAACATGGAAAACAGTGTGCTCACGAATGTGGCTTGGCAAGGTGAGCTTCTAGGCTATTGGCCTGATTCACGCTAGGATCTAGAGAGGGCCACAAAATCAGGGTGCCAACTTAGCACATCCAATCCATTGTAATGTACTCTTTTTAGCTCGTACCCACACATAAATGTGATCTCCATTTTGAAATTCCCATAAATTCCTTTTTCGGTCAGCAAAGTTCTTTTTTCGATCTTGAGCAACCTTTAAATTGGAATGAACCTTGTTGACCGTCTCCTCCATTTATTTTAACATCTCGGGTCCTAGCATCAACTTATCTTGTCACCCTCCCAAAATCAAAGGTGCTCTGCACTTGTGTCCATACAAAACCTTAGACAGTCTCATTTGTAATGACGTATGATAGCTATTGTTAAAAGAGAATTCTACCAAATATATGTAATCCTCCCATTTGGAGAGCTACTTCATTAAGTAAGTTCGCAACATGTACTCCACTACTTGATTTACTCGCTCAGTCTACCCATCGCTTTGAGGGTGGTAAGCAGTAGTGAAATGCAATTGTCTGCCAAATCCATCAAATAAAGCTTTCTATAAAGTTGATGTAAATTTTGCATCATGATCAGAAATTATAATTTTCGGTAATCCTTGTAATCTGAAAATATTTTGCATGAGTATTTTGCATGAATATTTTAGAGTATTTGATCAACTTATCCACTACCACCATTATCGAATCATTTTTATTTTTAGACTTAGGTAGTCCTGTAATGAAATCAATGGAAATGGTCTCCCATTTCCATTCTATAATTAGAAGAGAATGCAATAATATTCCTGGATGTCGATGCTCCATTTTCACCTGTTGACATTACAGACAGTGAGTCAAATGCTCACCTACATTCTTCTTCATGTGAGGCAAGAAATATTCTTTTCTAAGCGCGGTAATCATATTTTGGTATCTAGGGTGGCCTGCATATGGAATCTTATGATACTAATCCAAAACTAAGTCTTTAATACTTTTATGGTTAGGCACATACATTCTTCCTTTATAAATCAACATACCTTCATGGTTTATTTTTTATCCCAGCTGTTGTTCATGGCTGTTTGAAACATTAGCTTGCTGCCATAAAATTTTATATTCTCGATCACACCCTACTACCTCTTTGATCAACTCATTTAAGGTAATCTGCACCTCACTGTAAGAGACTTCATAAATACAATGCACCTTCCAACTCAAAGCATCTGTGACCCGATTCTCCTTACCTTTCAAGTGCTTGATCTCAAAGTCAAAACCACTTAAAAAGTCAATCCAATGGGCTTGCCTGGCATTCAAAGTGGGCTGCTTAAAATAGTTATTTAAGATATGATGATCAGTCACTAAGAGAAATATCTTACCCATTAGATAATGCCGCCACATATTTAGTGCATGAATATACACTTTTCACTCTAAGTCATGGGTTGAATATTTATTCTCATCCTCCTTAATTTTTCTAGATTCATAGGTAATCACTCTTCCTTCTTGCATTAAAATGCCACCAACTCCTTCCTCACTGGCATCTATACAAACCACATAGTCCTCATTTGGGTTTGTGATTCTCAAGATAGGCATGGTGGTTAGTAAATGATTAAGATGGTCAAAGCTATTTTGGCACTCTATTGTCCACTTGAAGTTTCTTCCTTTCTTCTGAAGGGAGGTAATGGGGTATGCTACCCTAGAAAATCCTTCAAAAAATCACCTGTAATCCCCGGCTAGACTGATGAATGACCTTATATATGCGACCTCCTTTGGAACTGGCCACTCCATTATAGTCTTTATCTTATCTGGGTCCACAACAATTCCATCCTTGGTAATGATATGTCTTAGATACTGAATATGCTCTTTAAAGAAATCACACTTGCTATACTTAACATAAATTTGATGTTCTTTGAGAGACTACAACACTATTCTGAGATGTTATTTATGTTCCTCTATATTCTGAGAATAAATCAGTATATCATCAATAAAAATCAACAAAAAATTATCAAAGTACCGATGGAATATATTGTTCATGAGACACATGAAGGTCGTAGGAGCATTATTCAGCCTGAAGGACAACACAAAAAACTCACAATGTCCATAAGGCATTCTAAAGGTTGTTTTAGCTATGTCTTATTCCTTAATTCTCATCTGATGGTATCTCGAATCTAGGTCAATCTTTGAAAATAATGTTTCACCCCTTACATGATCAAAGAAGTCATCTATACAGGGTAAAGGGTATTTACTTTTAATAGTGAGCTTATTTAGCTAGTTGTAATCCATGTACATACGTAGGGTTCCATCCTTATTTTTAACAAAAAGTATTGGGGTTCCCCAAGGTGATACACTTGGACGGATGTATTTTTTATCCATCAGTTCTTGTAGCTTCATTTTTAATTCAATAAACTTCGGTATGCTCATGTGATAAGGAAATCGAGATACCGAAGCAGCTCTTGGTATCAATTCAATAGTGAAGTCTATATCTCTTTTTGGAGGAAGTCCCAAAATCTCATCAAGGAATACGTCTCGAAAATCCTCTATTATAGATAAGGTAAGAATATTTCTCTTTTTTGATGGCATATCCCACCTGAACTACATAGGTTTGTCACCCTTTTCTAATAAGCTTTTCTAACTGTGAGGAAATCACTAGTCTTAATTGTAGAGTCCTTCATATGCCTTGAATTTCCTGCCTCTTTCCCTCCTCATCCATGTAGCAAATAGATTTAGTTTTATAGTATATGAGGGATCAATGTTTTTCCAACCTATCCATACCTATTAGGAAGTAATACAACCCTAGGGGCAATACATTCGCGTCTGCCACTAGGGATTGGCCTACTATTTTCATGTGGTAGTCGCTCACCTCGGCCAAATGCACGTCTTTTTTCCCCTATGGCTAGTTGTACTAACTAGGGATTTTTATACTTCATAACTTGTAAACAACATTGATTTACTATTTTAGGACTAACATAGCTTAATGTAGATCCTAGGTCAATTAAAACAAATATAGTTTGGTCAAAAATTTTACCTTTGAATTCCAGGATGGTTGGCTGGTATTTCCCTTGATGGTCTTCAAAGGCAACATTGATTTTTCGGATGCTTCTAGCCATTTCTCCTACGATGGGTGCTTCCTGAATCTGTGAAATTTGATCAGTGCCCTTGCGGTTGGGATAGCCTTTGACATAAGTGGTCCCCCAAATCCCCAACATTATACTCAGGGTCTTACTAATATTTCAACTTCAATTCTGTCTGACTACTCATTGGTTTTGGATTCATTGGCACGTATAAATCAACATTTATTTCTATTCATATTTTTGTTTACCTGTCCTTTATGGGGTTCTTTAATTATTATAGACTTGTTTCCCTTGCTACCAACAAGGAACTTAGTTCCCTTTTTGTCAGTCCATATTTTCCCAACATATCCCTTTTTATGTTTTGTTGGTAGTATATCCGATCTTTCTATACAAACTCATGAATGTTTTTTGGGTTATCAAATTCAAGATGCTCCTTCATGAACAATGGTAGACTACTGATAAATCACTGCACCTTCACCTTTTCCTCCCATATGTAGGGAACATACCGGAGTAAGGATGTGAATTTTGTAATGAACTCATCCATTGTGAGTTGTCCCAGTCGTAGATCGTGAAACCCTTTTTCCTTATCATCATAAAATTGTTCAGTTAAATATATTTCATTAAAATACCTTTGAAAGTTTTCCCACGTTATGCTTTGTTTGCTCACTCCACGAATAGTCTTTACTTCTTCCCACCATAGGGTGACTTTTCCTTGCATCTGGAAAAATGGCCAAGTAAGCTTTTAAATTATGATCGTATTCATACAACTGAAAGTACTTATTCATATTAATAAGCTAGGCTTCAGCTGCCTCTTCCTGCTCACCATCAAAGAGGGGTGGTTTTATTTTCTGAAATTCTCCTTGTAGTTCTACCCTTTGTGTTTCTAGGTTTTGTGTTATGATGCATTATCAAATTTTTCTTCTTGACTTTCTTCCCCTCCTTCTGTCTCTAAATATTCTATCTAATATTCTTTCTCTCTATTCATATGCCAATGTTCTGGGCTATGAAATGGATGTCGTTGATTTTTTCTATCAGATAGGCTATTCATAATCTTCTTTTGTTCCTGCATCAACCTTTCTTTATCTACCCGCAACAGGGACATCTCATTCTTTAACTCTCACAGAGATTTGAGGATTGCAGTGTTGGTGTTATGTGGTTCTTCTCCCAATTGTATGAATAACTCATGGTTGGTTTCTTGAAAATATGTAGGCCCCAAACCTGTCATGGATCTATGAGGATTATTGCCTATCCTCCTCATGTTAGCTACTCTTCCTTCTTCCACTGTGTAAATCTCAAACATTGTTAATGATTAGATTCCAGAGGCCTCCGCTTTTTAACATGAGCACTCAGATACCACTTGTCACATCTATGCTACTATATAAAATAAAAATAAAAATATTAATTTAAAACTTACCACAACATAGTACACATTAACCCTAATCTTTTTTTTTGTGTTTAAATCATTTATCCATTGATTAAATATCTATTGTACCTCGTGGAGAATGGTATCTATTACACCTTAACCTATTTTAGTTTATCCAAAATCACATTTATTATGATTAGAAAATGTACATGGTATGATTTATTCGCATTAAAAACTAACGCATGGCTTGGATTCCCAATCCAAGAGTTGGCCAGAGTTTTCTTCCAGAGGGTTCGAGTTGTCATCTAGTTGTCTGCCATTGCACGGGAGGATGTGCCCCATCAAAGATATTCCTTGACCTTCCCATGAGACGGTCATTGGTTCCTTCCTTTTCTCTGGTGAACAAAGAACTCCTTAGCTTTTGCAACATTTCTCCCTTCAGCAGAAAGGCTCTATCGTGGCTCAATCTCTTGGCTCTGGGTTCCCTTCTAGTTTTCTCATGTCCCAACCCTCTAATGGTTTATCTTCCTCGTACGTGATATGGAATCCTCCAAATTCTAGCTGGTTTCTTGGTGCTTTAAGCGGTTGTGCTAGAAATCTTAAGAGATTTCTCGCATGGAAACCTTAAACAGGTAACTAAGTATGCAATGGTTTATACATATTCCTCTTTGTTGATTCAATTTCTTGGCTTGTTGATTTGTTATATTGTTCCAAGCTTTAGAATTTTTCTAACATACTTTTTTTTTACCTATTTGTTTATCAAGGGTGGTGATCAGGGAAACAAGGGCCTTCTCAGTCAAGTTCTTTCTGGGCAAAGCTCATCAGCTCCTTTTCCATTTCAAGGTTGCATGCTCTTACCAGGTAATCTGAATGTATGCTTGGATTCACAAGGCTTCAGCCTTTGGTTTCTTGCACTTTCATCACTTGTTATGGATTTATCTAACAATCCTATTCGTATTAATGTTTTATTGAACGTTGCACGAAGTAATTAAATTTTATGGCAATAGCATGTATTCCTCTGGCTCAAATCCATCACTGAGGTTGCTATTTGAGTAACCTTGTTGGTTTGCCTACACATGAAGGGTATTATTTTTTCTACAGCAATAGATATGTAGTTTGATTAAATTCATGAATCAAACGATTTTAAGGTTCTGAGCTTTTTGAGTTTTTATGTAATTATTGATACAATATATGTTGTTTGTGGCCTCTTTAATATTATCCCTCTTCTGGGGTTCTGTTTGGTTGATCATAATGAGAAATCTATATGATACTCTCAGTGCTAAGGTGTTATTAAATCATAAGCAATGCATTCTTTTCTAGCTAGATAGTTTCATTTATCTATACTTTCTCTTTCTATCTTCAGATTGGAGTGTACCTAGATTTAGTATTCCATCTTCCTGTGTATTCATTTTCTCTGCTAGAGTTAACTCTTTGGAATTTTTATGACAATTCTCACTTTTTTCCCAAACTGTATTAAGGGATGTATATATATTTTATGGTCGAATAAAGTTTCTTTTTCGCTTATGTTTTGCAACTTGACTATGCGCTAGTTATACTCGCATGAGTCTATGGAGTGGCTACTTGTTAATTTACAAACTTCCAATTGCTAGGTTTTGTTTTCGAATTCTACAAAAATGAAAATGTAATAGGCTCATAGGTGGTCATTTATGTCTCTTTTACTCTCAGCTAGACATAAGAAATTTTAATTCCTATGGTTATTTTTTTTTAATGAAAAAGAATGAATAAATTTGTGCCAATGTTCTTTCTTGAAAGCTTTCATTTATTTCAACAAAAGCTTCTTTTCTACAGTGTATATATTTTTTAGGAGTTTCATGCTTTTTTAATTCATAATGAATTCCTAGCTCTTCTTTTGGTTTTTCCCTTGCATTCTTTTGTTGGGAAAGTTGTACCTACTTCCTTCAGTAGTTATAGTAGACTAATATGTCTAAATTTTGTCTTAACTACTTACAGTAGTGCCCCCTTTTCCTTACTTTCTGTAGAAGTTCATTCTTTGGTTGTCTGGCATATTATTTAGTTTAATTGAAGAATTAAAAATATAACCCTACTATACCATTCCAATCCATCAATTTCTATAAAAATACATAGTCCTATTATTAATATTGCATTGCATATTTCAGAGTTTAATACTTATCTCTATCCTTAAGATTTTCTTTTATTGTGGTTCACCTGAACCAGTATCAACTATTCATTGACAATTTTCCTCCCAATTGTGAGACTTTCTTGCAAGCCATCTCTCTCCTCAAGCTCTTGCTCACAACATAAACATTTTCTTTGAAGACTTATCAGTAACAACATCTACAACTATCTGGTCACCAATAGACTTAGCAAACTGAACTGCCTGACATATCAACATGAAAGAACTTTGCTTATTTGTCCCTTCTCCTTTGTTATGTCACGTACCAAAATTACCCTCTTGATCCCCTTCTTAGAGAATTCATATTCACGGAAGTAGTTAAGGCTAGGTAACTACCTATCCTAACTTCTTAACATGTGAGAGTTGCAAGATTTGTTAACACTCCATTAGTTGTTTCATTCATAACTTATAAAATGTTAAATGCATAAATTAAAATAGTAATAAAATCCAGTTTTTGTTTTACTGTAATAAATAAATAATTACAATTTTATGGGGACATGACAGTTATGAATGGAGAATAATCAATGTGCCTCTTTTATGTGTCTAGATATTGAGTTTACAATTATAAGATTTATCACTTTTAAACTTACCTTCATATCAAATATGTTATCTTATTCTTTTATTATTTGAATTTAACAAATTATCTTTAATAATTCCATAAAGATCTTATCTTATTATTTTATGCTTTACATATATTTTAAAAATAAAGTTAACTCTAAAAATATTAAGTTTAATAGTCATTTCCCTCATATTATATTAAATACTAGAGTCACAAATAATGGTTAAATACAATGTTTTTTACGATAATGTAAAAGGAACATGTGAATTGTAATTTTCTTATACCTGATTTATTATTCATTTTTATTTTTAATTAAATAATTTTCTAATTTAGAAATATATAATTATTTATTTATAATAATTTAATAATGATTTAATTTAAAAAACATTTAATCAAAAAAAATCGAGAATCTAATAGTTTTTTAATAATCAATTCAAAATGAGTAGAAAATTCAATCTTATATATTCCAGTAATGTTGAACATGATTTATTATTCATTCTTATTTTTAATTACTTATTTTTTTTAATTTGAAAATATATATTTATTTATTTATAATATTTTAATAATTATGTAATTTAAAAAAAAAAAAAATCTAATAAATTTATAAAAATTAATTAAAAATGAGTAGAAACTTTAACTCGCAGAACATAATAATATATAGAAAGAAACACGTCTTATTTCATTCTTTAATAGCAACAATGGCGTTTTAGCGTAATTATATATTTGTTAAAAAAAATTTATCCAAAAAAATATTTATAAGTTTATAATTTGGATATTATATTATGAATACACACCAAGGAATTTTCTATGAACTAAACTAAATTACTGTAATGTGAAAAAATGACCATAATATTAAGGAATTCAGACTTCTGTGATCCATAGCATTGTTTAGAAAATCTTCAGCAAAATCACATAATCAATCTTGTGTCGACGCGTTTCGAACCAACCAGTGTGGTTCATCGTCAGGACAAGTTGAAGACCAATCCAGGTTAGCTTGATTAAATAGAGTGTGCAGAGATTCCAACGGCTATAATTCCAACGGCTAATTTTTAGTTAATAATCTTGGTCAAATCACTAAATAATTTAATTAATATTCCTAGAAATAGCTAAAATAGGTAAAAAAGGAATTCATTTGTTAATTTTAAAAATAAATAGATATATTATTATTTACGAAAATTCATACCCATATCTAATATTTTAATAATAATAATCTATATTTATTATTCCAATATGGTAAAAAAATTTTAAACATTAGAATATAGTTACCATACGTAATTTTGAAATAATTATTTAATGGTCCATAGGTATAATGGTCATTAAAATAATATATGTATATTAAATAATCTAAATCTAATAATCATTTATAATTCCACACAAATTTTTAAGTCATTATTATTTCTAGAATTAGGTAAATAATTTAGGGTTGATAAAGTATGACATTATTATTAGTATATCATAATTCATCCTTTAAACCTAATGGTCAAATTATTAATTCAATATTTATTTATTCCAATAAAACAATTAAAGCTAACTAAATCAATTATTACTTATAAGGTAAATACCATAATTTAGGGTAAATCATAATATTTCTATAAGCCTAATGGCCAAATTTATATTTGTTAATAATCAATATTATTTCATATTTATTTATTCCACTCAAAATATTATTAAAGTTAACTATATGATTAGTAAATATAATAATATTTAAAAAAAAAAAAGGGGGGGGGGGGGGGGGGGGGGGGGGGGGTTATTTATTAAGAGACTAGTTAAAGGGAAACTCAAATAGAAATAATTATAATTGTATACATAATGAACTATGAAAAATTAAATCTAATTATAATATGCACACTAGAATCATAGACAGGTTTAGGTTAATACAGTAATTAGTCCAAATTTACTTCATAATTAATAAAGACTCAGACACTCCATAATAATAGTACAAACCCGCCAAAAGAAAAATTAATAAGGGAGGGGGAAGACAGAAACCCCAAGACCTAACAAAAGGGGAATGGGGAGGCTAGGAAGATAAGGCTGGGACCCAGCAACTGCTAATCTTCCAGCCATCATCCCTATTTAGATTGTTCGGTCTTTTCTCAATCTCGAGGGCCTCTCTAAATTTGCGATGGTGAAACTGCGCAATTTTGGCAATGACTTGAGCCTCCTCTATACATACATGATGCATAGTCTTCCCTGCATGCTCAGCCAGGGCCGAGGACTTGGTCCTACCATGCCTTAAGTCAGCCGAATGCTCGCTAATCCGCTGATTGATAGAGCGACCCGTCTCGCCAATATAAGGGGTCCCACAGGAACAGGGAATGACATAGACGCCCTTCATGTCCTTAGGGTCAATCGGGTCTTTCACAGACCTGAGGGAGCCACGGATAGTATTGAGAGGTCTATCCGTGGCTATTTAGACCTCTCAATACTATCCGTGGCTCCCTCAGGTCTGTGAAAGACCCAATTGACCCTAAGGACATGAAGGGCATCTATGTCATTCCCTGTTCCTGTGGGACCCCTTATATTGGCGAGACGGGTCGCTCTATCAATCAGCGGATTAGCGAGCATTCGGCTGACTTAAGGCATGGTAGGACCAAGTCCTCGGCCCTGGCTGAGCATGCAGGGAAGACTATGCATCATGTATGTATAGAGGAGGCTCAAGTCATTGCCAAAATTGCGCAGTTTCACCATCGCAAATTTAGAGAGGCCCTGGAGATTGAGAAAAGACCGAACAATCTAAATAGGGATGATGGCTGGAAGATTAGCAGTTGCTGGGTCCCAGCCTTATCTTCCTAGCCTCCCCATTCCCCTTTTGTTAGGTCTTGGGGTTTCTGTCTTCCCCCTCCCTTATTAATTTTTCTTTTGGCGGGTTTGTCCTATTATTATGGAGTGTCTGAGTCTTTATTAGTTATGAAGTAAATTTGGACTAATTACTGTATTAACCTAAACCTGTCTATGATACTAGTGTGCATATTATAATTAGATTTAATTTTTCATAGTTCATTATGTATACAATTATAATTATTTCTATTTGAGTTTCCCTTTAACTATTCTCTTAATAAATAACCCCCCCCCCCCCCTTTTTTTTAAGCCTTATAAATATTATTATATTTACTAATCATATAGTTAACTTTAATAATATTTTGAGTGGAATAAATAAATATGAAATAATATTGATTATTAACAAATATAAATTTGGCCATTAGGCTTATAGAAATATTATGATTTACCCTAAATTATGGTATTTACCTTATAAGTAATAATTGATTTAGTTAACTTTAATTGTTTTATTGGAATAAATAAATATTGAATTAATAATTTGACCATTAGGTTTAAAGGATGAATTATGATATACTAATAATAATGTCATACTTTATCAACCCTAAATTATTTACCTAATTCTAGAAATAATAATGACTTAAAAATTTGTGTGGAATTATAAATGATTATTAGATTTAGATTATTTAATATAGATATATTATTTTAATGACCATTAAATAATTATTTCAAAATTACCTATGGTAACTATATTCTAAGATTAATAAAGAATTATTACCATATTGGAATAATAAATATAGATTATTATTATTAAAATATTAGATATGGGTATGAATTTTCGTAAATAATAATATATCTATTTATTTTTAAAATTAACAAATGAATTCCTTTTTTACCTATTTTAGCTATTTCTAGGAATATTAATTAAATTATTTAGTGATTTGACCAAGATTATTAAGTCAAAATTAGCCGTTGGAATTATAGCCGTTGGAATCTCTGCACACTCTATTTAATCAAGCTAAGCTGGATTGGTCTTCAACTTGTCCTGACGATGAACCACACTGGTTGGTTCGAAACGCGTCGACACAAGATTGATTATGTGATTTTGCCGAAGATTTTCTAAACAAGACCATAATATTTTGAAATAAAAATAGTTAAATGAAATAATGTATATTATGTATTTCTACTCATAAAAATACAAATCCTCATGATCTCATATAATGGATGGAATCTTAAAATTTTTCAATAGATTGAGTGTTAAAATTTCATATGCATATGTTGTCTTTTTTTCTCATGAATATATTACCACTGCTTTAAATAAAATAAATAAAATATATTACGTATGCATTTGAGAGTTTAAGAAATATTATAAAATAATGTTTTAAATTGTATATTCTTTATTTTGTTGTGTAATCATTATTTATATTTTTGAAATTATAATTATATAAAAAATAAAAAATTTCAATATGTAAATTTTATTAATATTATTGAAATAAACCAAATATATAATTATCATATAAATCTTTATTAGTATTTACAAAAATTTTAATTGTTTTTCTTTACAACAATATATATATATATATATATATATATATATATATATATATTCCTAATTGAGATAATCACTAATAATAGGGAATACCAATAAAAATAAGAATGCAACTTATATTTTAAATGCCACCATATATTGGCGAAAAAATATATATATTGAAAGGTCTTGATCAAATGTCATCGAATGCCTAAAATGAGGGAAAAGTAATCTGGTTTCTTCTTGGTATTCCTCTTGGTATAAATAGAAAAGAAATATTTCTTCTCAATAGTTTTTTGTCATTCACTGGTAAAATAAGTGGTAGATTATATATTGGTCAACCATCATCTCAATATTTCAATTATTATTTTAATTGTTTATTACCAATTTAACAAAAATACACTAAACAACTTAAATTTAATACAAAAATTATTATTTCAAACCAAAGTACAACTTTTCCTATTCAACAATTCAAATTCTGAATAAATAAATAAATAAATAACGAAGGGTGAAAGAAAAGAAAGGCTTCATGCATAGAAAGGTCAAGAAAGTAACTTTGGTGGGGTACTAAAAAGGCTTTCTCGAAGAGAAGTGATGTTTGTGTTCCTATAGTGACTTTGTCAGGGTACTCAACATGCTTTGTGGCAATGGAGCAACACTAGAAATGAAACCTAAGACTCTAATAATCTTAATCTCGTTACTATATTACCCTTCTCCTTAATTGAATCAATTATGATACAACATGATTTGTGAGTGTGTTTAACGAAGAAAGGAAATAGAGGGAACTATATCTATAATTGAGTTAAGTGGGAAAACTGAAGTAATATACACAATGAATCAATACTTCCTAAGGGACTAGACTCTATGAAAAAATTTAGACCAAAGAAAGGAAGCTAGACTTCTACAAGTTTGTTGCCAATTGTTGTCGTTGCAACAAACACCGTCCAATTTTTTTGCTGCGATCCTATGATCTTTCGCTCCTTGATTTATATCATTTGCTTCATTATTGGTTGATGATTTTATAAGTTATTAAGTATTCCTCTATGTTTATAAATGTTGAGTCACTTGTTCACACATGCATATCCTTTCATGCATGTATAAGTACTCTTCTTTCAAGCAAGCCTAACAGTTAATGTACAACTTAGAAATTCAAACATTATGTAGTCCTTGTTGATAGTCACTATACAGAGGATGAGGAAAATGATTGCATAGTTCCTAGGCCCATTGAATACGTAGTCCCTATGGACAATCATTGTATAATCTTTATTTGATATATTTTTGAATTCTTAGTTGCAATTGTACCATCACTCAGGTGATTTTTCGCAACTATCACATTGTTGTGATTTTGCTTTCATTAGTCTCACTTTTCTAAATGTAACTTTAATTTTCTTTCACATTCATAAGTGGTGCTTTTCCATTCTCTTCACTATAACATATGCTGCTTTAACTTTCTTTAGATTTTTCAAGTGTCATTTTCATGTTTTCTTACTATCGCTATTATTGTTTTTGATGATTTTGTCTCTTGCATATGTCACATCTTAGTGCACCACTAGAGCTCTCCCTAATGCATTGTTTTACATTATCTAATCCTAGATGTAAAAGTAATTTTTGCTAGAGACTTCCATGTAGCTTAGTGTATTATTTTGTTGTAGTCAACACTCTTGTCTTTCCTTTTATTCTAAGTGTTGTGAAATGGTGTTTCAATTATTGCACCTAGAAATAAGTTTCAGTTTGATGTTTTTTCAAGGTGTGCATGTGTATTTTGAATTCTATGGAATTCTTTGATGTTATATAACTGTGAGATAATCATTTCATGACTTTATTGCATGTCTTGTTCTCTTTTGCCTCATTGATCCCACACTTTCCCATTTTCGAGCCTTCCTTGTCTTTACAACTTGATTGATATTCAAGGAACTTTTATTCCTCCTGGAACTATGCATTACACATTCCAAAGCCATAGTGAATCCACTATATCTCTTGAAACTACACATTGTGCAGTCCTAAAAGGAAACCCTCCTCCATCTACTCAATGCACAACCTTGGAACTTAAGCCATTACTTTAGTTGTCTAACCTTGTTGACTTCAAAAACCTCGTTCCCTCCTACTTCACATTCTGCATTCCATAGTTCTAGTTAGTGTTCATGCCTCTTTGTGTCGCTAAATTTCCCAACTACGTAATTTCCTAATCATTATCCTCAATTATGTTTTGCATAGTTTCAGTGAGAAAGGTATCACTGAACTCCTCAACTGTATAATTCAAATATCTTGTTTCCAATCATTATGAATTGCACAATCATGGTGACTAGTCATGCGAATTGAGAGTATTCACTATGTAATTGCTTGCCCCATCTTGCTCCCTACATTGCATTTTGGAGTTCTAGTCAATAGTTAAGCCTTCCTTAGTCCCTCTAATTCCGAACTACACAATACATGTATCCTTATTCTTGGGAACTCCTCACTATATATCATGAGTCACCAAGCCCGATTCCTTGCCTATTACACCCCCTCAAGGCATAAGAATACCTGTCAATCCCTCCCGTTCTTTGCATTGTTTAGTTTTGTTCAATAGTGATGCCTCCTTGAGTCCCTAATTTCCTCAACTGCATAATATCCAAAATCCTATTGTAAAAACCCTTGCATGTTGCCTCATCTCAATCAATATCATCGATTAAGGCAGGGAAAATGTTAAAGATGGAAATTTGTCTTAAAGTTTCGAAACCTCGGCTAATCATGCTACTCTGTAATATGAGAACTATAAAATATTTGGTGATATTTTTGCAAAAACATTCAAATTTATAATTTTTTTATATATACTCTCTCTATAATTTTTCCAATATTTAAGGTAAATTAATTTTATCTTATAAAACTTGGGTGAATTGTTTTTAGAAAAAATGGAAATTGGTGAATATTTTTTTTTGGGAAAACCATGTAAAATTAGCCCACCTAAAAATATTAGCCCCTAAAATTTTCCATGGGGTAAGGAGAGGTAGAATAGGAGGTTTTTTCACATATTTTGGCTTCTCAAGAGTTCTCTCCATCAGCAAGTATCATCATTACAACATGATAGGGTAGTGTTAAAGTGAGGCTATCAAGGAGAGGCTACAAGAGTGTACTTGTGAAGAAAGAGTAAACGGAGAACCATCATGAAGAACACAAAGGAATATTTTATCTAGAGAAAGAAGTTGACTTGGAAGGTCCCAAAATTCACCTAGACCCTTTGGTCCATCAAAATGAAGAATAAACAAAGATATATCATGAAGAATTCAAATCGAAAGAAACAAGAAGAGTGGCTTGTCAATGCCACCTCATCATGAAATTCGATTTCATCATTTCCAAGTTCTATCTTTTACAAATGTGATCACAATGTCATGTGTTGATGTGCCTTCCCACATGATGTGGAATGTAATTATGTATTTTCAAGAAATTAGAAAAATGTAAAGGTATGGAAATCTAAGACTTATATGTAGAATCTAAAGGTCACTCAAAGTTCAAAGGTCACTTAGGAAATCCAAGTATTATGAGGGAAACCCAATGGTCATGGGATATCAAATTTCATTTCTCTTGTTATAAATACAATCTCATAACTTAAGAAAGGGGCTTTTGGGATTCACAAACTTTAGAGATCTAGTCTTAGATTCTCTAGCTTAAAATAGGAGAGAATATCATACTTTGGAGAAGTAACAAGTGGTGTAATGTTCCAGTACTAGAGTTAGTGGCTTGTCAGTGTAACTATGTACTTAATATTTCACTTAATCAAGATAAGTTCATTGAAACACATTCTCATGCATGTATCATGAATATTCTAAGACTATTATTTAGATGATTTTGGTATATGTTATGTTCATATTACTAAAGAACTTAAACTACTTCATTGGTTTTGATGCTTGACTTGTTGAATGTGTATTGTATTTACTTTAGTTGTCATGGTATTTACGTGTAATGTATTTACTTCCTACAATATTTTAGGATTTGAAATGTGATGTATTCATCTACAACCGAAAGGAATGATATTACTCATATTTAAGTTGGGTGATGTTTAGGAAAATTGGTAATTTCCAATTTCATGGCTTTATGTTGTGGATATGTCTTGATGGATATTTCCTTTGAGTAAAGTTTCATATGTTGAAAAAGATTTATAAAACATTATAATTTTTTAAAAATATTTGTTCCTTGATAAGATTAATTTCAATTCTCTTAAATTAACCCGTGAGCTTAGTGAGAGTTTAAAGCATCCATCTTTGATCATAATAATTTTATTGATTACTTGGCAATTTTTTTTCTAAATTTAGGGACTCAAGGCTTAAACCCAAACCACAACTAAGATGATCTAGTAGAGGATCATGAGAAAGAGGTTATCTAAGAATTAGCTTAAGTCTAGAATCATCGGTATTAGAATTCAATAACACTTCAAATAACCTCCATCATAAATTCCCATGATAATCATATTTCGTTGTAATTTTTTCCAATAAAAAAGATCATATTTTTATGTATTCAATCTTTTGTGATCCATAATGAATTAAACAAAGTATTTCGGTAGAAATCACATGAGAGAATTTTTTGGCTGTTTCGTTTCGAACCAACAAGTGTGGTTCATCATAAGGACCAGATGAAGAGGCATACCATAGCAAAGGCTTAAACAGAGAGCAATGTACAAATATAATTTCAAGTAATGAATATATTTGAAAATAATGTTTCAATTATAATATTAATTTATTAATATATTAAAAACAAATATTATTAAGTAATGGCTATATTAAACGGGTAGCTTTTGAAAAAATATTTAGATAATGATATTATTTCATTATTTTATTAAAACTATGAATAAGTAACAACTATATTAAATGGCTAGTTTTTGAAAAATAATATTTAAATTAATTTATTAAAACCAAATATTACTAGTTCTTGAAAAATAAAATTTAAATAACGATATTAGTTTATTATTTTATTAAAATATTAATATATAACGGCTATATTAAATGGCTAGTTTTTGTAAAATAATATTTAAATTAATTTATTAAAACCAAATATTACTAGTTTTTGAAAAATAATATTTAAACTGTGATATTAGTTTATTAATTTATTAAAAACAAATATTAATAAGTAGCTGATATATTAAACAACTGGTTTTTGAGAAATAATATTTAAAATAGATAAACAAATAATCAAAGTGAAACTTTAAAGGAGGGGAGTCAAAAATTATAAAAACAAGTGAAGACCCTAATCAAGGCAAGATCATTTGATAAATAAAATAACTAATGGAAGTAAAATAAATTAAATTGAAAATAATTAATGGAAAAATAAATAAAATAAAACAAAAATATATACAAGTCAAAATAAACATATATATAAATAAATAAATAAAAAGAGAAACATATATATATCCAAAGAAAAAATAATCAATAAATAAAACGAGGTCAATAATAAAATATGGGGCTAAGGCCCATTAAACAAATAACAAAAATACTAAAAGGAGTTAAGAACGAATACGATGATTAAAAAAAAATGAAGGATCAAGAAAATAAACTGTAATGAAGAATAAATCAACAACAAATACTATAAGAAGGATGCCAATACCTACATAGATAAACAAAAAAAACAAATTAAATCCCAAAAAGAAGCGTAAAAAACTAGGAGGACAAGACAGGGACCCATTTTCTACTAATATTCCAACCGTCATCTCTATTCAGATTATTGGGTCTTTTTTCAATTTCTAGGGCATACCTCAATTTACAATTATGGAAATGACTAACCATAGCAATGACTTGGACCTCTTCAATGCAGATGTGATGGTTAGATTTATTTGCATGCTCCTCCAAAGCATAGGAGCGGTTCATGCAATGCTTGATGACAACAACATGCTCACGAATCCTTTGATTAATCAAGTGACCAGTATCACCGATGTAGGGAGTCCCACAAGAGCATGGGATAGCATAAACATTGTTCATATTCTTGGGTCCACTGGGTCTTTTACAGATCTAAGGGAGCTGCAGATGGTATTTAAAGGTCAAAAGATTGAAGCCACCTTATGCTTCCTTAGGACCCTTGCAATCTTGTCAGTGGTCCCTTGGATAAAAGGAAGATGAACACCAGAAAATCGATCCTCGGTATCTTTCTTAGCACTAGGACCTTTTTCATCTCTGACACGGAATATTTGGTTTTAATAAATTAATTCAAAAACTAGTAATATTTGATTTTAATAAATTAATTTTATTTTTCAAAAACTAGTCGTTTAATATAGTCGTTACATATTAATATTTTAATAAATTTATAAACTAATATCATTATTTAAATATTATTTTTCAAGAACTAGTAGTATCTGGTTTTAATATATTAATTTAAATATTATTCTTGAAAAACGAGTCATTTAATATAGCAGTTACCTATTAATATTTTTTCAAAAATTGTCTGTTTAATATAGCCATTACTTAATAATTTTTGTTTACAATATATTTATAAATTAATATTAAAATTTAAACATTATTTTCAAATATAGATGTTGCTTGAAATTATGTCTCTACATTGCTCTCTATTTAAGTCTTTTCCATGGTCTACCTCTTCATCTAGTCCTGATGATGAACCACACTTGTTGGTTCGAAAAGCATCGGCCAAAAAAATTCTCTCATGTGATTTCTAACGAAAGACTTTGTTTAATATATTTTTATGCTTTAGTAGTTTTGAGGTGTCCTTTTATATGGATCTTGCTTTGTACTTGAAATCCCATTCATTATAAAGTGATCCCATGTGCCAAAAAAAAAACTTAATTACCTTATTGACTTGTTTATCAACTATCCACGTCTAATAATCGCACCTGGTAATTCACCCATAACTTTCCCAAGTGCATCCAATTTTTCATAAATGTGCTCAATTTATCTATTCAAATCATCCTTAGTCCTCCTACAATTTATCTAACACATATCGGTCCATTTATTTAACTTAGTTTTCTTTATCCATCAAATTCACTTGGATTGGCCCAATCCTCATAAATATGGATATCTCTACCTAAAACCCTCTAGGTAATCCAATCAAAGAACCCAAGTATGTTTCGTCGATGTGCACGGATGAATTCATATCCAATGTTGTGTTCCAAATGAGTGTATCTCATGATTGTGATAATTAATTACTTGTGTCAAAAGGAACTTCAACCATCCATCGCAACCACTAAGCGTAGACTTTCCAACTTCATTGTTCCATATATAGTTGAGATAGCTAATTCATCAATCTCTATAAACCACTCATGTCCATCATCTTTGAAAATGAGGCTACTTGTGTCATATTTCTCTCCTTTTCTAGCCAATTTCCCTACCGAGCCTATGTTGGTGCATTCAACTAGCATGAATTGCCACTATATATGGTGCATATAGTCTATGGAAAGGGAAATACAACTTGCCCATGGCATACCTTGACAATGGACAAAGAAATCCAAATTGACAACTAAGGCATCAAACTTTTATCATGTTTATCTATGTTATTCAAATCACTAATGTGATTTTCTCATGGATTCACTTGAAATCACGCAAGGCTAAGGCCATGGACAAGGTTTCCATTTGTTTACACTATGGTTTTTTCTTCTACAATATCATAATTGTATGGAGAGTAGTAAATTGTGTCATTTACTGAACATTATGCTTCGTAAGAAAATAATATCCCCCATACAAATCCTTAAGATATGCATACCTCAAGTTGGTTGTGACCATCACTAATAGATTTTGTTAAGACTTTGTATGGTTATAATTATTATTTTTTATTGTCTATTCATATATAAATAGAAAGTATAATTGTGACTTTTTCTGTACTTGTTCTAGGGTATAAATACTTGATACCATTTCCTTGTAAGAAATATATAATGATAAAGATTGTATAAACAAATATTTAGTCATTGATAATAGCATATAGAGAAGTAAGATGCTTTTAATACTCTTGGTATTGGTTAAAGAAATATGACATAGGTTTACATAGAATTAGCACAAGCGTTGGTTGAGAAATAGCACAACTAGATAAAAATAAAACAATTAAACTACATAAACATAGAGAAACACCTATAAGCCTAATGAAGTTTAGAATATATTTTATTATTAATTTATGAGAAACACCTATAAGCCTAATGAAGTTTAGAATATATTTTATTATTAATGAAAATTGGGAGAAAAAATTATTAGAATAAAAATAATAGTTACTAACTGAATAAGGGTGTCTATGGCAAGAAAAATAAGTTTCCAATACATAAATATCTCAATTCTTTTTTAGAATATATTTTATAAAAAAAATCAATGAAATGAAATACTCTGTGTATATTCAAAAGAAAATAGAGGAAAAAGCTATTCATTAGGAGCCTCACTTTTAGTGGTATATTCGTCGAAGGGTTGAAGTGACTATATTTTTCTTCATTACTATTGAACATTAAAAATCCATATTTGTAGTAGAGTATGCCCCCTAATGCCAAATAAATTGAGCATTGGTTAGATTTAATGGTCATGTGAGCATAATTTCTCCAATTTCCTTCTCTAGAACATAGACATGATGATCTTGTTGAACAAGAGTGCTAAGGAAAACTCCATTTATCTTGAGTTTTCTAAACACAAAATGAAATTTGTTTCTCCTTTGCATTGAATTTTGCAAAGAGATCCGTCAATTAATTTTTTAAGTTATAGATCTTATATCCTTCATGACCTTCTAGTGCACGCCTCGCCAAATCAAAATAATATATTCTTTGATTTTGTTTCAAGTCTTCTTGATTCGCCGTAGTGGCTACCCTATCAAGTTGGAGCCCTTTGTGGGTGCATGCTAATGATGGTCTCGCATGACATGTTAATGACAATGCAAAATTGGGAAAACAAAAATATGTGGAATCGGTGCTATAATTAGAGGTACTTATGTAATGAATTCGAAGATGATGTAAATAAATGAAATGTAGGAAATGGTTGGTTTTAATAATATATAATTTATTTTTAGAAATTGTGCTTAATTATGTGATTTTTGATTTTTCTTAAAATTGGTATGTTATTTTCCATTAAAAATACAATGCATATGTTTCCTTTAGTATAATAATTAAGTATTTATATGATGGAATCTTTCTACAAAAAATTGTGATGTTGTAGAGAAGAAATTGTTCTTGTACACGACTATTTTTCATAATTTATAAGCTTATGTATGTGTGTGTTAAATTATAAAAGTCATTTTATTTTTTAAATTACAAGGTCTTCTATTAGTGCAGCCTAAAAGGGTTTTAACATTATCAAACAATCCTCCCTCCTCCACCTTTTAAAGATTGTAGGTCTTAATGTATTTTAGTGCACCATATAAGTTTATTTCAAAATTGTTAAGACCCCATAAAGTTATAGTGGAAATAGAATAGTAAAAACTCCTAAAATTTTATATATTTAAAATCTACACAATTGACTTCGCATAGAGTTTCATGGACAATGAATTTTTCTAGCTTATCCAAAAATAATATTATTCATGTATGTGTTTCCTTAAAAATTAATAATATGATGTATTTGCATCCCAAACCACAACCATCATGATCCTGAACCTATTTCTAAAGTAACCTAGTCATTGTGCATGGAAAATTCTTGTAAGGAAAAATTTAAGTTCGTTAAAAGCATCTGAATCCTATCACTTTCTTTTGGAAGATAAAGGGTTATTTGGAAAAAATAGCCATGGATTGGATGCGAAAATGGAATCAGACACGGTGCATATCCAAGGCCAGAATCTATGATGGAGCGCCATTGCTTAGAAACAGGGTTCGCATTCAAAAGATGTGTGATGGGAAGAGAAGCAGGAATGTATGGATCACGGAGCTGCGAAATAGATGGTGACGATCCCTTGAAATTGTCCATCAAGATTCAGGAGCCAGACTTTGGACAACGATTTAGATCCATGGAACACCAAATGTTTTCCACAGTCAAGATTCTGAGAGTAGTGGGTGGGTAGGAAAGAACTATGAATGGCCACTGGCCGATTCATTTGTAGTTATGAATTTCTTTTTATACGAAGTGGATAACAAGCGTAGTCTTTTGCGATATTATTTCCTTTGAATGGCAACAAAAAGATTAAATGAATCTGAATCCATTATAGAAACGTGACACATAATTATTGTGGAACACTATCCCAGCGTTGTCTTTTGCGATATTATTTCCTTTGAATGGCAACAAAAAGATTAAATGAATCTGAATCCATTATAGAAACGTGACACATAATTATTGTGCAACCAGTGTTCCACATAAAGTAAACTTTATTTCTTATTTTTGAAGAAAAGATTCTTTCGGTTTTGCTACCTACGTAAAACACGATAATCCGTTTACTTGAAATAAAGTTATAGATGTTAGCTACTGAAAGTAACTAATTTAGTTTTACGACATTTAAAAAACATTATAACCATCTCTCAGTTTAGCTTGCATAAAATTAAAATGTTATTTAGGTTAAACAATACTCATTTATATGAATCATTTCAATGGTATATAAAGAGGGGAGAGCCTAATTTTATGTTTTAGGATAAAATTTCAATTTCAATTTATAAATAGGTAATAAATATTAAATTAAAATAAATTTTATATCAATATTGATGATGATGATATCCGCTAAGACCAAACATTGGTTTATTGGACCTAAAGAAACAAATTATTTATTTTGATTTAAGATTTTATTCCTATGCTCAAAAGGTTTCGAGAGAAGCCTCCCTAGCTCACTATAATTTTGACATTGTAAAAGGCTACGAAGGTCACTGTTGTAACAAAGATTGTGAAACTGAGATCTAAAGTGGTTATATGCGGGGCACTCTAAGAGGAAGTGGTTTTCATCCTGGAGGTTCATATTCTCACATATATGGTAGATTCTTTCCATCCATGGCTTTTTAGAAACTGTCCAATGACCTGTTTCACTACGAAGCTCATGAGAATTCGTTCTAATCTTTGCTATATTAATTTATATATATTAATTGAAAATATTAATAAAAAATATTTTTTTAATTTTAATAAAGTATAGTAATTATATATTTTATGCATTGAGGGGAGTTTTTTTTTATTTACATTTTTGAAGTGTGATTTATTTAGATCAAAATTACATAAGCCTGAACATCCTAAAGTGAAATCCATAGCAACCTATTTTAAACTTAGAAATTAATTATTGAAGATTTAAAATAATAATACTCCATGGTATATTGTATATTTGTTATGAGTTGTAATTTTTTTTTTTTTTTTTTAAATATAATAGTTATATGAAAATATTTTAAAAATTTGAAACTTTATTTCTTATATATTGACATGCATTTTATTTTTATTTAATTTTTAGGGTGTGATGTATTCAAATAAAAATAATGTAAATTCTAAATTTTTAACACTTCCAAGGTGCCTTATTTAAACTTAAAATGGATTATCAATAGTTTAGTATCATAATGCTTTAAAAGTATATTTTATATTTGTTATGAGCTGTAAAATTGATTTTTTATAAATATTTTGATTTCACTTTAATTTAATCTTTTATAATAATTTATTAATCAAAACAAAATTTTAATATATTATTTTCAACATTCTATATTAATTTTCATAAATTATTATTTTTTTCTTAAAATATGAACAAATTTTAAATAAATAAAAAAATCCAAATTTTACATTTAAGCTCTTTCATTACACAGTGTTGATACATTTTAAATGAATATCCTAACTCTATATCTTTTCTTCCAGTTGAATTAGGATAGCTTCCAAGGAGGTGTAAACTCTATCCACATGTCACTTCTCCCCTACTATATATAATAAAAATAAAAATCAAAATATTACTTTGAAACTTACCACGACAGAATACACATTATGGCTAATTTTTTTTTAATCATTTATGTATTGATTAAATATCCAATGTACTTATTAGAGGATGGTATCTATTACACCTTAACCTATTATTGTTTATCCAAAATCACATTTATTATGAATACAGAATGTACATAGTATGATTTATTCGTATTAAACACTAACTCATGGCTTAGATTCCCAATCCAAGAGCTGGGGGGAGTTTTCTTCTGGAGGGTTTGAGTTGTTCTCCAACTGTCTGCCATTCCATGGGAAGGTGTTCCCCATCAACGATCGTCCATGGCCTTCCCCATCATATGGTCGCTGGCTCCTTCCTTTTCTCTGGTGAACGGAGAAGTCCTTAGCATTCATGACATTTATCATTTCAGAAGCAAGGCTTTGTCACGGCTCTGTCTCTTGGCTCTGGGTTCCCTTCTGGTTTACTCATGCCCTGACTCTATTATGGTTCATCCTCCTCTTATGCACTCTGGAATCCTCTGGCTTCTTTTTGGTTTCTTGGTGCTTTAGGTGTCTCTCTTAGCAATTTCAGGAGATTTTTTGCATGGCTCGCTTATACAGGTAACTGAGGTGTAACCAATTATACAATGGTTTATACACATTCCTCTTTATTTCTTAAATTTCTTGGCCTCTTGATATGTTATATAGGTCCAGCTTTATAATTTTGCTAAAATGGTTTATATGTTCCCTATTTTTTTCCTGAGGGTGTCGACGAGGGAATGGAGGGTCTTCTTAGTAAAGTTCTTTCCAGGCAAAGCTGGTCAGTTCGTTTATCATTCCAAGGTCACCTCCTCTTATCGGCTAAGATGAATGTATTCCCTGATTCACAGAGCATTGATCTTTGGTTTCTTGGGCTTTCATCACCTGTTACGGATTTATCTAAGAATCCTATTTGTGGTAATGTTTTGTTGACCGCTGCACAGAGTATTTAAATTTTACGGCAATAACATGTATTCCTCTATTTTGGATCTGTCACTAAGGCTGTTTTTTGAGTAAACTTGGAGGTTTTCATACCGATGAAGGGTATTATTTTGTTTTATGGTAATATAGATGTAGCTTGATTAAATTCATGAATCAAATGTTTTTAAAGTTCTTATGTTTTTGAGATTTTATGTAATTATTGATACAATATATGTTGTTTTCGGCCTCTTTAATATTATCCCTCTTCCGAGGTTCTTTTTGGTTTATAATAATGAGAAATATATATGGTACTCTCTGCGTTAAGATGTTATTAAATGGCAAGTGATGTGTGCTTCTTCTAGTTAGACGGTTTCATTTAGCTATACTTTTTGTTTGCTATCTTGGGGTTTATCTAGATTTAGCATTTCATCTTCTTACGTATTCGTTTTCTTTCCTAGATTTAACTATTTGGAATTTTTATGATATTTCTCACTTTTTCCCAAACTATATTAAAGGATGTATATGTATTTTATGGTTCGAAAAACATGTTTCTCCACTTACGTTTTACAACTTTCCTCTACTATGGTTATATTCGCATGAGTCTGCAGAATGGCTACTTGTTAATTTACCAACTTACGAATGGTAGGTTTTGTTTTTGAATTCTTTAAAATTGGAAATGTAATACCCTCATAAGTGGTCATTTCTATCTCTTTTAATCTCAGCTTGATATAAGAAATTTTAATCCCTACGGGGTTATTTTTTTTATGAAAGGAACTGAATCAATTAATGCCAATGTTCTTTCTTGAAAGCCTTCATTTATTTCAGCAGAAGCTTCTTTTCTATAGTGAATATATTTTCAAGGTGTTTCATGCTTGTTTTAATTCGTAATGAATTCTTAGCTCTTCTTAGGCTTTTTCCCTTCATTATTTTTAGTAAATTTCTACCTACTTCCTTCAGTAGTTATAGTAGGCTAATATGTCTAAATTCTCTTAAATACTTATATTAGTGTCCCCTTTTCCTTAATTTAATCAGATGTTAATTCTCTAGTTGTTTGACATATTATTTAGTTTAATTGCATAATTAAAAATATAACCCTATTATAACATTTCAATCCATAAATATCTACAGAAATACAAATTCCTATTCTTAATAGTGCATTGCATATTTTAGAGTTTAATACTTATACCTATCTTGAATAATTGCATTTACTTTGGTTCACTTGAACCAGTATCAACTACCCATAGACAATTTTTCACCCCAATCGTGAGACTTTCTTCCAAGCCAAGTCTCCCCCCGAGATCTTTCTCATAAGATAGATGCTTTCTTGTAAGACTTATCAGTCACAACATCTGTAGTTATCTGTTTACCACCAAACATAGCATCTTGAACCATCTGACATATCAACATGGAAGACTTTCCCTTCATTCCCCCTTCTCCTCTCTTATCTCAGGTAGCAAAATTACCCTCTTGATCCCCTTCTTGGAGAATTCATATTCAAGGATGTAGTTAGGGTTAGCTAACTACCTATCCTAACTTCTTGACATGTGACAATTACAAGAATTGTTGACACTCCATTATTTGTTTCATTCATAATGTATAAAATCATAAATGCACAAATTCAAATAATAATAAAATCCAATTTTTCTTTTACTGTAGTAAATAAATAATTACCATTTTCTCAGGACATCAAATCTCCCCCCAAAGATCAAACATCGTCCTGATGTTTTTCTGTGCAAACAGATCCAAACCAGTTTCCCTCATAACCTTCTCATCCTCCCAGGTGGCCTCATCTAACCCAAGGTGCTTCCATTGAACATTAACCTCAGTGATAACTCGTTTCCATAGCATTAATTCCCTCTGATCGAGTAGAACCATAGGTTTGACCGAGAACTCACCTTCTGATTCGACCTTCAAAAAAAAAAATAGTTGGTTTGTTGTACCATTAATACTTTGCTTTGACAGATTCATTAAAATTATTTTACTTGTATATCTTGCCAATTTATTAAATGCTTAGGATCATAAACATATTCTTTTAACATGGAAACATGGAAAAAAATTTGCACACAAACGTGGTTGGGCAAAGCGATCTGGTATGCTACTAGACCAATTCACGCTAGGATATGAAAAGGGCCACAAAATCAGGGTTGCAACTTAGCACATCTGCTCGATTTTAATGTATTATTTTTGGCTTGTACCGATACATAGACGTGATCTTCAATTTGAAATTTGTGGAAATTTCTTTTCCAATGAGGAAAGTTGTTTTGTTGATCTTGAGTGGCCTTTAAATTGGAATGAACCTCTTGACCATCTCCTTCATCTCTTTTGACATTTTTGGTCCTAGCATCAACTTATCCTCTAGTCATCCCCAACTCAATGTTTTTCTGCATTTTCTTCCACACAAAACCTCAAATGGGCTCATTTGTAATGACATATGATAGTCGTCGCCATAAGAAAATTTTAACAAATGTATGTAATCTTCCAATTTGTAGGGTTTCTGCATTACATAACTTCACAACATGTCTTCCACTACTTGATTTACTCACTTTGTCTACCCATCCATTTGAGGGTGGTAAGCAGTACTGAAATGTAACTCTTTGCCCAATCCCTCAAATAAATATTTCTCGAAAGTTGATGTAAATTTTACATCATGATCATAAATTATAATTTTCGGTAATCCATGTAATATGAAATTATTTTGCATGAATATGTTAGAAATTTATAAATCCTTGTAGGTTGATTTCAGTGGTATGAGATGAGCAGATTTTCTCAACTTACCCACTATCACCATTATTGAATCATTTTGCTTTTTGGACTCAGGTAGTCCTGTAATGGAATCAATGGAAATGGTCTCCCATTTCCATTGCGGAATTGGAAATAGGTGCAGTAATCTAGCTGGATGTTGATGTTTTGTTTTCACTTGCTCACATTCTAGATGTGAGTCAAATACTCGGCTATATTATCCTTCATTCTAGGCCATAAATATTATTTTCTAAGCATGGTAATCAACTTCTGGTATGTAGGGTGGTCTGCATATGGAATCTTATGATGTTCATCCAAAATTAAGTCTTTAATACTTTTCTAGCTAGGCACATACATTCTTCCTTTATAAATCATCATACCTTTGAGGTTTCTTTCGTATCCCAACTATTGTTCATGGTTATTTGAAACTTTAGACTGTTGCCATAAAATTTTGATATTCTGGATCACGCCCGGCTACCTCTTTGATTAGCTTATTGAAGGTGGTCTGCTCCTCATTGTAAGAGACTTCATAAATACATCATACCTTCCAACTCAAAGCATCCATGACCCGATCCTCCGTACCTTTCAAGTTTTTGATCTCAAAATCAAAACCACTCAAAAAGTCAACCTAACAGGCTTGCCTAGCATTCAAAGTGGGCTACTTAAAATAGTTAGTTAAGCTATGATGATTAGTCATTAAGAGAAATTTCTTACCCAGTAGATAATGTAGCCACATATTTATTGCATGAATAATAGTTGTTAGCTCTAAGTCATTGGATGAATATTTATGCTCATGCTCCTTAATTTTTGTAGATTCATAGTCAACCACTCTACCTTCTTGCATTAAAATGCCACCAACTCCTTCCTTGTTGGCATCTATACAAAACACATAGTGCTTACTTGGGTCTGTGATGCTCAAGATAGGCACGATGGTTAGTAAATTGTTAAGTTGGTCAAAGCTCTTTTCCCACTCTATTGTCCACTTGAAGGTTTTTCCTTCCTTCTACAGGGAGGTAATGGGGTATGCTACCCTGTAAAATCCTTCAATAAATCACTTGTATGTCCTGGTTGTTAGCAAATTCTTAAGCTGGCCAAAGCTATTTTGCCACTCTATCATCTACTTGATGTTTTTTCCTTTCTTTTGCAGGGAGGTAATAAGGTATGATACCCTCGATAATCCTTCAACAAATCGCTTGTAGTACCCGGATAGACCCATGAATGACTTTATATCTATCATGTCCTTTCGAATTGGTCACTCCATTATAGTATTTATCTTCTCTAGGTCCAAAACAATTCCATCCTTAGTAATGATATGTCCTAGATACTAAACCTACTCTTTAACGAAATCACTCTTTTTGTAATTAGCATACATTTGATTTTCTCTGAGAGTCTGCAACACTAATATGAGATGTTCTTTATCTTCTTCTATATTCTGAGAAGAAATCAATATATCATAAAAAAAAATCAACACAAATTTATCCAAGTACTGATGGAATATACTATTCATGAGAAACATGAAGGTTGCGGGAGAATTAGTCAGCTCGAAGGGCAACAACGAACTTGTAATTTCCATAAGGACTTCTACAGCTTCTTCTAGCTATTTCTTCTTCCTTAATTCTGATCTGATGGTATCCCAAATGTAGGTCGAGCTTTGAAAATATTGTTGCACCCCTTACCTGATAAAAAAACTCATTTATACAGGGTAAAGAATATTTATTTCAATAGTAGGCTGATTTAGCTCACGGTAATCCATGCACATACGCAGGGTTCCATCCTTATTTTTAACAAAATGTATTAGTGTTCACCAAGGTGATACAGTTGGGTGGATGTATTTTTATCTAGCAGTTCTTATAAATTCATTTTTAATTATGTCAACCCCCATATACTCATGTTATAAGGAGCTCAGGATAATGTTGCATCTCCCACAATCAATTCAATGGTGAAGTATATATCTCTTTTTGGAGGAAGCCTAGAATCTCTCCATGGAATTCATCTCGAAAATCCTATTTTACATGTATACTTTCTAAGGAAGTATATTTCTATTTTGTGTTGTCATATCCCACTTGAATTTCATTGATTTTGCACCATTTTCTGATACACTTTGCTAACTGATATGTCGTTACTGTTCTTAGTTTTAGAGGCCTTAATATGCCTTGAATTTCCTGCCTCTTTCCCTCCTCATCTAGGTAGAAAATAGCTTTGGTTTTACATTTTATGAGGGAACAATGCTTTTCCAACCATTCCATACCTATTAGAACATCATACGACCCTAGGGGAAATACATTCAGGTCAACCACTAGGGGTTGACTTGCTACTTTCAAGGGGCAGTTGCTGACCTTTGCCAACACACATCTTTTTTCCCCTGTGGCTAGCTATACCAACCAGAGATTTTTAAACTCAATAGCTTGTAAACAACACTGATCTACTATCTTAGGACTAACATAACTTAATGTATCTCTTGGGTCAATTAAAATAGATATAGTTTGGTAAAAGAATTTACCTTCGAATTCCACCATGGTTGGTCGGTATTTCACCTTATGGTCTTCAAGGGTAGCATTGATTTTTGGAATGCTTCTAACCACTTATCAGTATCCTTGAGATTGGGACAATTTTTGACGTAATGTGGTCCTCCACATCCCCAACATTGTACTGGGGGTCTTGGTCCTCCACATTCAGATTTTTGTTTACTTGTCCTTTGTGGGGTCCTTTACTGATTATAGACTTATTTCCATGAACAATATTTACTTCTTCCCACCACACGGTGGCTTTTCCTTATAGCTGGGAAGCAACCAAGGGAGTTTTTTAATTATCATCATATTCATACAGCTAAAAGTACTTATTCATATTAATAAGCCAGGCTTCAACTGCCTTTTCCTACTCACTATCAAAGAGGGGCAGTTTTATTTTCCAAAATTCTCCTTGCAGTTTTATCCTTTGTCTTTTCTGCATTTTGTGTTTTGATGCATTATCAGATTTTTCTTCTTGATATTCTTCACCTTCTTCCGTCTCTAAATATTTTATTCGATAGTATTTATATACAGTCATATGGCCATGTTCTGGGTTGGGAATTGGTTGTCGCTGATTTTGTCTATCAGACAAACTCTTCAAAATATTCTCTTCTTCCTGCATCAACCTTTCATTATCTTCCCATAACCAGGCCATCTCATCCTTTAACTCTTGCATAGTTTCTAGGTTTGCATTGTTGGTGTTGCGTGGTTCTTCTCCCAATTGTACCCGTACCTCAGTGTTGAACCTATCATGGATCCCTGAGGTGTGTTGTCTTTCCTCCTCGTGTTAGCTGCTCTTCCTCCTTCCACTGTGTAAATCACAAACATTGTTAATCATTATTTTCTAAAGGCCTCAACTTTGTAACCTAAGCACTCTGGTACCACTTGCCACATATCTCCTACTATATAAAATAAAAATAAAAATAGAAATATTACTTTAAAACTTACCACAGCATAATACACACTATGACTAATCTTTTTTTTGTTTTAATCATTTATGCATTGATTAAATATCCATTGTACTTCGTGGAGGATGGTATCTATTACACGTTAACCTATTATCATTTATTTGAAATCACATTTATGATGATTACAAAACGTACATAGTATGATTTATTCGCATTAAAAACTAACTCATGGCTTGGATTCCCAATCTAAGAGTTGGTGGGAGTTTTCTTCCGGAGGGTTCGAGTTGTTCTCCACATGTCTTCCATTGCAAGGGAAGATGTGCCACATCAATATTCTTCCTTGGCCTTCCCCATCGTCGGTTCCTTCCTTTTCTCTAGTGAATGAAGAACTCCTTGGCATTTGCGACATTTCTCTTTTCAATAGCAAGGATTTTTCGTGGCTCCAGATCTCGGCTCTGGGTTCTCTTATGGTTTTCTCATGTCCCAACCCTCTGATGGCTCATCTTCCTTATACACACTCAGGAATCCTCTGGCTTCTTACTATTTTCTTGGTGCTTCACGTGGCTCTGTTAGCAATCTCAGGATATTTTTCACATGGCTCCCTTATACAGGTAATTTAGTATGCAATAGTTTATACATATTCCTTTTTCTTGCTCTAATTTCTTGGCTTTTTGATTTTTTATATAGTTCGAGGCTTTATAATTTCTCTAACATAGTTTTTTTGTTACCTATTTGTTTGTCGAGGGTGGCGACTAGAGGATGGAGGGCTTTTTGAGTCAAGCTCTTTCCATGCAAAGTTGGTCAGCTCCTTTACCATTCCAAGGTCACCTCCTCTTATCAGGTAAGATGAATGTATGCTTGAAATCACGGAGCTCCAGTCTTTACTTTCTTGGGCTTTCATCACTTGTGATGGAACTATTTAAGAATGTTTTTTGTAGTAATGTTTCATTGAATGCTCCATGGAGTATTTAAATTTTCTAGAAATAGTGTGTATTCCTTTGGTTCTGATCCGTCACTGAGGTTGTTGTTTAAGTAACCTTGCTGGTTTACCTACCCATGAAGGGTATTATTTTTTTTACGAAAAGATAGAAGTAGTTTGAGTACATTCATGAATTTGACGTTTTTAAGGTTTTGACATTTTTTATTTTTTATGTAATTATTGATACAATATACTTCGTTTGCGGCCTCTTTAATATTATCCCTCTTCTGGGGTTCTGTTTCGTTGATAATAATGAGAAATCTATATGATACTCTCAATGTTAAGGCATTCTTAAATGGTAAGCGATGTGTGCTTCTTCTAGCTGGATGGCTTCATTTACCTTTACTTTTTGTTTCCTATATTGAGATTGGGGTTTACCTAGATTTAGCATTTTGTCTTCTTGTCTATTCATTTTCTTTGATAGAGTTAACTCTTTGGCATTTTTATGACAATTCTCGCTTTTCTTCCAAATTGTATTAAAGGATGTATATGTATTTTATGGTTCGACAAACTTGTTTTTGTTCTTATGTTTTGCAACTTGACTCTGCTATGGTTATATTCACATGATTTTCCAGAGTGGCTACTTGTTAATTTACCAACTTATGAATGGTCGGTTTTGTTTTCAAATTTTGCAAAAATGGAAATGTCATAGGCTCCTAGGTGGTCTTTTACTCTCAGCTAGACACATGAAATTTTAATCCCTACGGGTTTTTTTTAATGAAAAGAACTGAATAAATTTATGCCAATGTTCTTTCTTGAAAGCCTTCATTTATTTCAACAAAAACTTCTTTTCTACAGTGAATATATTTTCAAGGTGTTTCATGCTTGGTTTAATTCGTAATGAATTCCTAGCTCTTCTTAGTTTTTCCACTGCATTCTTTTTCTGGGAAAGTTGTACCTACTTCCTTCATTAGTTATAGTAGCCTAATATGTCTAAATATTTTCTTAACTACGTACAATAGTGCCCCCTTTTCCTTATTTTTAGCAGAACGTCATTCTCTAGTTGTCTAACAGATTATTTAGTTTAATTGCAGAATTAAAAATATAACCATACTGTAACATTTCAATCCATCAATATCTATAGAAATACAGAGTCCTATTCTTAATAGTGCATTGCATATTTCATAGTTTAATAGTTATCTCTATCCTAAATGTTTTCTTTACTATGGTTCACCTAAACCAATATCAACTCTTCGTTGACAATTTTTCCTCCTAACCGTGAGACTTTATCCAAGCCAAGTCTCCCCCCAAGATCTTTCTTGCAAGATAGATGCTTTCTTATAAGACCTATCAGTCACCACCAAACTTAACATATTGAACCTTCTAACATATCAGCATGTAATACTTTCTCTTCATTCTCCCTTCTCCTCTGTTATCTCAAGTACCAAAATTACCCTCTTGATACACTTTTGGAGAATTCATATTCAGCGATGTACTTAGGGTTAGGTAACTACCTATCCTAACTTCTTGATATGTGTGAGTTACAAGATTTGTTAACACTCCATTATTTGTTTCATTGATAACTTATAAAATCTTAAATGCATAAATTCAAATAATAATAAAATTGAGTTTTTGCTTTACTATTTCAAAGGCAAAGATTAAATAAAATTAACAATATGAAATTTAAGTTCCAGGTCTCCGTCATGGTTGCTCATAGTGGGAATTTATTTTTGATTAAATATGAATCAATGAATAGACTTTTGTATCAGGTGTCATATCTTTGTTAATATATTAAAAGTGCGTGATCAATCCTTTTTATAAGGCTTTATGAGTTTCCATTTATCAATATGTTTGAAGGAATAAAGTTTTCATTGTAATGGGACCAATCATTAATATTAATGCTAATGATTTATTTCCAAATATTAGAAGGTATTCTAGCACTACAATCTATATATATATATATTATTTTGGCAATTTGTTTTTTGGTTTTTTAACTTGTAATGGAGGTCTTGAGTGGATTTTTTTAACTCTATATATTTTAATTATATTTGTTACATAAATGTGTTATTTTAAAAATTTATAAAGATGTATTTAAACATATCCATAGACATTAACTGTTAATTTTCAAATAGATATGTATAAAGTTATATAGGAGGCTTGATATCTCTAGGGTTTCCACGAGCTCGCTCTTGGTTTCAAAAATGGTTGTCATTGTGGGTGGATCAACACCCTTCTCCTCATTCCCCACTCCCAACTCTTGTGTCCATTGATTTCAGTGAGCTTGTAAAAACTATTATTAAGTCTTCAAATTAGTATGGGTGTGAATGACAACATGAACCGACACACAATCATGATAATAAAAGGTTTTGGTTATGAATGGAGAATAATGGTTGTGCCTCTTTTATGTGTGTCTAGATATTGAATTTTCAATTATAAGATTTATCACTTTTAAACATACCTTTATATTAAAGATATTATCTTATTTTTTATTATTTAAATTTAACAAATTATCTTTAATAATTCCATAAAGATCTTATCTCATTATTTTATTCTTTACATAAATTTCAAAAAAAAACTTAACTCTCAAAAGATTAAGTTTATTAGTCATTTCCCTCATATTATATTAAATATTAGAATGACAAATAATGGTTGGATATAATGTTTTTTTACCATAATGTAAAACAAACATGTGAATTGTAGTTTTCTTCAGTAATGTTGAACCTGATATATTAATGATTCTTATTTTTAATTAATTAATTTTTTAATTTAGAAATATATACTTATTTATTTACAATAATTTAATAATTACTTAATTTAAAAAAAAAAACAAAAAAACAAAAAATTTAGAATCTAGTAATGTTTTAATAATCAATTAAAAATTAGTAGAAAGTTCAATCTTATATACATTTGGGTAATGTTAACATGATTTATTATTCATTCTTATCTTTATTTAATTAATATTTTTTAAATTTCGAAATGTATATTTTTTATTTATAATATTTTAATAATTATGTAATATAAAACAAAAATTGAAAGTCTAATAAATTTATAAAAATCAATTAAAAACCAGTAGAAAGTTCAACTAGTGGAACATAATAATATATCCAAAGAATCATATCTTATTTTATTTCTCTAATAGAAACAATGATTTTTTAATTTAATTGTGCATGTGTCAAAACCTTATTTTTTTTTATCTAAAAAAATATTTATAAGTTTATAATTTGAATATTATATTATAAATATAGACCAAAGATTTTTCTAACAAAGTAAACTAAAGTAATTGTAATGAGAAAAGATCACAATAGTATTTTTAAATAAAAATAGCTAAATGAAATAATGTATATTATTTATTTTTACTCATAAAAATACAAATGTTTATGATCTTATGTCATGGAAGGAATCTTAAAATATTTCAATCGGTTGAATCTTAAAATTTCATATGCATATTTTTGAAATTATAATTATATAAAAAATATATTTTTCCAAAATGTAAGTGTATTAATATGATTGAAATAAATCAAATATATAATTGTCATATAAACCTTGATTATTAGTTAAAAAAAATCATTGTTTTTCTTTATAACAAATATATATAATTTCCTAAATGAGATAATCACTAATAATAGGGAATACAAATAGAAATAAGAATGAAACATATATTTTAAATGTCACCATATCAGAGGTTGGCAAAAAAAAATATTGAAAGCCCCCCATCAAATGTCATAGAATACATAAATTGAGGCAAAAGTAATCTGGTTTCCTCTTAGTATTCCTCTTGCTATAAATAGAAAATAAATATTTCTTCTCAATAGTTCTAAAACTTTTATTGGTAAAATAAGTGATAAACTATATATTGGTCAACCTTCATCATCTCAATATTTCAATTATTATTTTAATTGTGTATTACCAACTTAACAAAAATACACTAAAAAACTTAAATCTAATACAACAATTATTATATAAAACCAAATTACAACATTTCCTATTCAATAATTCCAATTCTGAATAAATAAATAAATAAAGGGTGAATGAAAAGAAATGCTTCCTGCATAGAGAGGTGAAGAAAGTAACTTCGGTATGCTAGTAAAAAGGCTTGTTGGAAGAGAAGTGATGTTTGTGTTCCTATAGTGACTTTGTTGTGGCACTCAACATGCTTGTTTGTAGTGGAGCAACACTAGAAATTAAACCTAAGACTATAATAATATTAATCTCGTAACTATATTATCCTTCTCCTTAATCGAAAAAATTATGATACAACATGCTTTGTGAGTGTGTTTAACCAACAAAGGAAATAGAGGGGGCTATATCTATGATTGAGTTAGGTGGGAAAACTAAAGTAATATACACAATAAATCAATACTTCCTAAGGGACTAGAATCTATGCAAAAATTTAAACCAAAGAAAGGAAGCTAGATTTGTACAAGTTTGTCGCCAAGTGTTGTCATTGCAACAAACACCGTCCAAAATTTTTCCTATACTTGAATTTGTTAGCCTACTTATGATCCTATGATCTATCCTTCCTTGATTTCTATCATTCGATTCATTATTGGTTGATGATTTTATAATCTATTAAGTCTTCCTCTAAGTTTATAAATGTTCAATCACTTTCTCACACATGCATATCATTTCATGCATGTATAGGTACTCTTAGAAAATGAAACATTGTGAAGTCCTTGTTGATAGTGACTATGCAGAGGTTGAGCATAATGATTGCACAGTTCCTAGACCCATTGAATATGTAGTCCCTATGGACAGTCATTGCATAATCTTTAGTTGATAGATTCTGGAATTCTTAGTTGCAACTGTACCATCACTTGGGTGAATTTTTTCAACTATCACTTGGGCATGATTTGGTTTTCATTAGTGTCACTTTCGCCTTTACGACTACAACTTTTATTTTCTTTCACTTTCATGAGTGCTGCTTTTGCATTGTCTTCACTATAACATTTGTTGCTTTAACTTTATTTAGCTTTTGCAAGTGCCATTTTCATGTTTTCTTACTATCATTGTTATTTCTTTAGATGATTTTCACTCTTGCGTATATCACATATTATTGCACTACTAGAGCCCTCCCTAATGCATTCTTTTACATTAGCTAATCCTTTATGTCATAGTAATTTTTTCTAGAAACTTCCCCATAGCTTAAGACATTATTTGGTTGAAGTCATCACTCGTGTCTTTAGTTGTATTCTAAGTGTTGTGAAATGACGTTTCAATTATCACACTTAGAAGTAAGTTTCACTTGGATGTTGCTTCAAGGTATGCATGTCAATTTTTAGTTCTATGGAATGATTTCATGTTATATAAGTGTGAGATAGTGAATTCATGACTTGCTTGCATGTCTTGTTCTCATTTGCCTATTGATCCCACACATTGCCATTCTCGAGCCTTCACTCTCTTTACGACTTGATAAATCTTCAGAGAACCTCTCTCCCTCCTGGAACTATGCACTACACATTCCCAAGACATAGTGAATCCACTATATCTCTTGAAACTATGCATTTTGTTTACCTAAAAGGAAACCCCCTCCATCTACACACTAACAAACCTTGGAGTTTAAGCCATCAATTTAGTTGTCTAGCCTTGTTGACTACACAATCCTTGTTCCCTCCTACCTCACATTCTACATTCCATAGTTCGAGTTAGTAGTGAGGCCTCTTTCTGCCACTAACTTTCCCAACTACCCAATTGCCTAATCCTTCTCCTTAATTACTATGCATTGCATAGTTCAAGTAACCATGCCTCCTTGTATTTATGACATCTAGTTTTTCATAGTTCCATTCATCAGTAGAGCTTCCTATTATTTGTTGCATAGTTCCAGTGAGAAAAGTGTCCCTAAGCTCCTCAACTGCAAAATTCAATGATATTATCCCTAATCATTATGAACTGCACAATCATGGTGACTAGTCCTATTAATTGAGATTATTCACTATGTAATCATTTTCTCCACCTCATTCCCTATAGTGCATTGTGGAGTTCTAGTCAATAGTGAAGCCTTTCTTAGTACCCCTAATTCCCAACTACACAATCAATGTATCCTTCTTCTTGGGAACTCCTCACCATTTTTCATCAGTCACCAAGCACAATTCCTTGTCTATTAGACCCCCACAATGTACAAGAATACCTGTCAATCCCTCCAGTTCTTCGCATTGTGCAATTTTATTCAATAGTGACACCTCCCTTAGTTCCTAAATTCCTCAACTTCACAATATCCAAATTCCTAATGTCAAAACCCTTGTATGTTGCCTCATCTCAATCAATATCTTCCATGAGTGAGGCAGGGAAAATTTTAAAGATGGAATTTTTTCCTAATGTTTAGAAACCTCGGCTAATCATGCTAGTCTGTAATATGAAAACTATAAAATATTTGGTGATATGTTTGTAGAAACATTCAAATTTATAATTTTTTATATATATACTCTCTATAATTTTGCCAATATTCAAGGTAAATTAATTTTAGCTTATAAAACTTGGGCAAATTATTTTTAGAAAAAATGGAATTTAGTGAATTTTTTTTTTGGAAAAACCATGTAAAAATAGCCAACATAAGAATATTAGCCCCTTAAATTTTCCATGGAGTAATGGGAGGTAGAATAGGTGGTTTTTAGACAAATGATGGCTTTTCATGAGTGCTCTCCATTTGCAGGTATCATCATTACAACATGACAACGTAGTTCTAAAGCGAGGCTATCAAGGAGAGGCTATAAGAGAGTACCTGAGAAGAAAGAGTAGATGGAGAACCATCATGAAGAACACAAAGGAATATTGGATCTAGAGAAAGAAGATGACTTGGAAGGTCCCAACATTTACCTAGACCATTTGGTGTGTCAAAATGAAGAAGAAACAAAGATATATCGTGAAGGTTTCAAATTGAAAGCAACAAGAAGAGTGTATTGGCAATGCCACCTCATCATTAAGTTACATTCCATCATTTTCAAGTTGTCTCTTTTACAATTGTTATCACAATGTCATGTGTCAATGCGTCTTCCAAAATGATGTGGAATGTAATTATCTATTTTCAAGAAAATGACAAAATGTGAAGGTATGGAAATCCAAGACTCACACGTGGAATCTAAAGGTCACTCAAACTCAAAAGGTCACTTAGGAAATCCAAGCGTTATGAGGGAAACTTAATAGTCATGGGATTTGAAATTGTATTCCTATTGTTATAAATACAACCTCATTACTCAAGAAAGCGGCTTTAGGGAGTCACAAACTTTAGGGATCTAGTCTTGGCCTCTATAGCTTAGCATAGGAGAGAAGATCATTCTTTGGAGAAGTAAGAAGTGGTGTAATGTTCCAGTACTAGAGTTAGTGGCTCACCAATATAACTATATACTTGAATCTTTCACTTAATCAAGATAATAAGCTCATTAAACCGACACATTTTCATGCATGTATAGTGTATATTTTAAGATTGCTATTTAGATGATTTTGGTTTATGTTATGCTCATATGTACTAAAGAAATTAAACTACTTCATTGGATTTCGTGTTTGTCTTGTTGAATGTGTATTGTATTTACTTTAATGATCTTGGTGTCTATGTGTAATGTATTTACTTCCTGTAATATTTATCAATTGGAAATGTCATGCTTTCATCTACAACCGAAAGAAATGATATTATTCTCATTTAATTTGGGTGATGTTTAGGAAAATTGGTAATTTCCCATTTCATGCCTTTGTGTTGTGGATATGTCTTGATGTATATTTCCTTTAAGGAAACTTTCATGGGCTAAAAAAGATTTATAAACCTTTAGAATTTTTTTAAAATATTTTTTCCTTGATAAGATAAGTTTCAATTCTCTAAAATTAATGTGTGAGCTTAGAGAAAGTTTCAAATGTCCATATTTGATCATAATAATTTTATGGATTACTTGAAAAAGCTTTTGTAACCTTAGGCATTCAAGGCTTAAATGGAGACGAAAAGTCATATGATCTAGTAGAGATTTGTGAGCAAGAGGCTGTCTAAGAAGTAGCTTATGTCTAGAATGATAGGTACCAAAATTCAATAACACTTTAAATAACCTCCATCATAAATTACCATGATAATGATATTCCCTTATAATTTTTTCCAATAGAAAACAACATATTTCATCAATTTATGTTCCATCAATTCAATATTAGGACAATGGCTATGAACGTAATGAAATCCAGGACCATGAAAACACTTTCATAAACATATAGTGTGAATCATCAATACTAATGGCTCTAAAACATTCATTGACTAATTTTTGGTTTAGTTGTAAGTCTAGTATCATTCTCTCCAAAGAGGTAGAATTTTAATTGATGGTGGAATGGAGTTGTAGTAGTTGACGGTTTGGTTGTGAGGTTATTTTGTGTTGGTCAATGACAATATATTGAATAAGTCCCCATTATGGACCCCTAATATAGAGAAATATTGATAAGTATGTCAGTTAATGGGAATTAGTTGATATAATATGATGTATGTTATCATATTTGGATGTTTTAATATTTTCCTTTGGTATATTGGTGATTAGGTATGAGATGTTCAAGATGAAATCTATCAGGTTTTCCTCCAAATACTAATAGAACCTAGTATTATTTTTACATGGGATTCTGACATCGTAGAGAAGTATGGAAGATTAGAACAAATATTGATATAGCATGGTGTTAAGCTATTAGTTATTGTGTCTCACATTTTTGGAATATCAAGAAACTAGCATATCATATCGTTCATGATTCTGTATTTTCTTTGAATAAAATAATACCCAATTGGTTGTCATCACTGGAAAAATTGATGTTTTCCATTGAAATAGTAACTCATGGATGGTGTAGATGATGGAATGGAAATTTGAAGATAAAATCTTCAATAGGTGATCAATTTGGGTCGAAATATTATATTTTGATGAAATTTATATGAAAGGAAATCTATTTATGACTAGAAGAAAATGGTTGTCCCACACATGAAATTTAAGGTGTCTAGATAAAGTAAAATTCATGACACTAATTCCTTAATTTAACCTAGGATGGCGTGTCTAGATACCTTGCCTTGTTAACAAAGCACTAAGGGGTTAGGCATCTTAAACCACCTAACTATAACTTCTTTACTAACTACATTTATGCTTTAAAAAAATAATCACGAGAATTGTTAATCCAACCCCTAAAGCCACCATGGAATTGTTCTTATAAGTTCCATTTCCCTAATTTCCCTTAGCCATTAAAACCCATCACATTATACCCAAGCCTAAACATGGAATACCTACACAATTCCATACACTTCTTGTGAAAATGACTATATTTTTATGCTTTAGTAGTTTTGAGGTGACATTTTATATGGATATTTCCTTTTACTTGAAATCCCCTTCATTATAAAGTGATCCCAAGTTCCCAAAAAACCAACTTAATTACCTTGGTGACTTGTTTACCAACTATCCATGTCTAATAAGCACACCTAGTAATTCACCCATAACATTCCCAAGTGCATCCAAGTTGTCCTAAATGTGCTAAATTTGTTTATCCAAATCATCCTATGTCCACCTACCATATTTGCCCACCCCATATTGATCCATTTATTCAACTCATCTTGCTTTATCCATCAAATTCAGTTGGATTGACCCAACGCTCATTAAGATGGATACATCTACCTCAAATCCTCCAGCTAATCCAATCAACGAACCCAAATACATTTCGTGGATGTGCATGGATGAATTCATTTCCAATGTTCTATTTGAAATGAGTGTCTCTCATGATTGTGATCAATAACTACTTGTGTCAAAAGAAACTTCAACCATCCATCAAAACCCCTAAGTGTCGACTACCCAACTTCATTTCTCCACATATAGTCCATACAGCTAATTCATCAATCTCTCTAGACCACTCATGTCCATCATGTTTGCCAATGAGGCTACTTGTGTCATCCTTCTCTACCTTTCTAGCCAAGTTCTCTTCCAAGCCTATCTTGGTTTATCCAACTAGCATGCATTTCCACTATCTATAGTGAATATAGTATATGGAAAGGGGAATCCAACTTGTCCATAGCATACCTTGACAATGGGTGAAGAAATCCCAATTGAAAACTAAGTCATCAAACTTTTATCATGTTTATATATGCTATTCAAATAACTAATGTGATTTTTTGGTGGATTCACTTAAAATCACGCAAGGCTAATACCATAGACAAGGTTTCCATTTGTTTACACTATGCTTTTGTTGCTACAATATCATAATTGTATGGAGAGAAGTAAATTGTGTTGTTTAGTAAAGATTATGCTTCTTAGAAAATAAGATCCCTTATACAAATCCTTAAGATATGCGTACCTCAAATTGGTTGTGACCATCACTAATAGATTTTGTTAAGACTTTGTATGGTTCTGATTATTATTTTTTATCATCTATTCATAGATAATTAGAAAGTATATTGATCATTGTTTGTCTACTTTTTATAGGGTATAATTACTCGTAAGAAATATTTAATGATAAAGATTGTATAAACAAATATTTAGTCATTAATAATAGCATATAGAGAAGTGAGATGCTTTTAGACCTCTTGGTAATGTTTGAAGAGGTATGACATAGGTTTACATAGAATTAGCACAAGAATTGTTTGGGAAATAACACAACTAGATAAAAATATAGCAATTAAAATATAGAAATCCAGAGAAATGTCTATGGACCTAATGAATTTTGAAATATATTTTATTTTCAATTAAAATTGGTAAATTAATTTGTTAAAACAAAAATAATAGTTACTAACCATATAAGAGTATGTATGGCAAGAGGGATAAGTTTCCAATACATAAATATTACAATTTTTTTTAAGAATATATTCTATAAAAACATTCAATGAAATGAAATACTATGTGCATATTCAAAAGAGAAGAGAGGAAAAAACTACCCACTGGGAGCCTCACTTTTAGTGGGATCTTCCAGAAAGTGTCGAAGTGACTATATTTTTCTTCTTCTACTATTGGGAATTAAAAATCCATAAGTGTAGTAGAGTCTTCCCCTAATGCAAGAGAAATTGAGAATTAGGTTGATTTAATGGTCATGTGAACCTAATTTATCTAATTCCTTCTCTAGGACATGGAAATGATCAACTTGTTGAACAAGAGTGCTAATGACAATTCCATTTATCTTGGGTTTTCTCAACTCAAAATGAAATTTGATTTTCCTTTGCATTGAATGTTGCAAAGAGATCCTTCAATTAATTTTTTAATTTATAGATCTTATATACTTCATGACCTTTTAGTGCATGCCTCCCGAAATCAAAATAATCTATGCTTTGGTGTTGTTTCATGTCTCCTTGATTCTTAGTACTGGCTACCCTATCATACTAGAGCCCTTGGTGGTTGCATGCTAATGATTGTCTGTCATAATGTGTTAGTGGCAATGCAAACTTGGAAAAACAAAAATACGTTGAATTGGCGGCATAATTAGAGGCACTTATGAAATGAATTCAAAGATGATGTAAATAGATGAGATGTAGGAAATGGATTGGTTTTCATAACATATAATTTTTATTTATAGAAATTGTGCCTAACTATGTGAGTTTTGATTTTTTAATTTGTATGTTATTTTCCAAGAAAAATACAATGCATATGTTTCCTTTAGAGCAATATTTAAGTATCTATATGATGGAATCTAGCCACAAAAAATTGTGAAGCTGTAGAGAACAAATAGCTCTTGTACACGAATATTTTTCCAAAATTTATAATCTTATATATGTGTGTGTTAAATTATAAAAGTCATTTTACTTTTTAAATTACAGGGCCTTCAATTAGTGCAACCTAAAAGGGTTTTAACATTATCAAACAATCCTCTCTCCTCCATCTTTTAACGATTGTAGGTCTTAATGTATTTTATTGCACCATATAAGTTTATTTCCAAATGGTCAAGAACCTGAAATGTTATAGTGGAAATAGAATACTAAAAACTAATAAAATTTTATATATTTAAAATCTACACAATTGACTTTGTATATGCATGTAGTTTTCTAGCTTATAGAACAATAATGTCATTCATGTGTGTGTTTTCTTAGAAATTAATAATGCTATGTATTTGCATTCCACACCACAACAATCACGATCCTGAAGCTATATCTAAAGCAACCAAATCATTGTGTATGCAAAATTCTTGTAAAGAAAAATTTAAGTTCGTTAAAAGAATCCTAATCCCATCACTTTCTTTTTGAAGATAACAGGTTATTTAGAACCAATAGCCATGGATTGGATGTCTAAATGGAATCAGACACTAATCATATCCAAGGGCCAAAAGCGATGATGGAGCGCCATTAATTATAAACGGAGGTCACATTGAAAAGATGTGTGATGGGAAGAGAAGCAAGAATGTTGTGTTTCACCTCATCCTGTAGCTACGAAATACTTGGTGATGATCCCTCGAAATTATCCATCAAGATTCATGAGTAAGAATTAACTCGAATTGGATGTGTAATTCCCTGCGGTTGCGTGCACGGGCGCGTGCCCCTCCCATCGCGAAAATTGACTAAGGCATGAAATGTGCAAGCGCTCAAACATCGAAGGCACGGTTATATTATGCGTGTGGGTATGGGAGGTTGTTCACACATATATATGGCGAGTTGGGCAGCTCGTCCCACACTTGGAGCCGACCAGGACATGGATTAAACGTGGGCGAGCCGACGGTGAAGAAACGTTTAAAGACATGGCGGTTGGGCGAATGTGTTAGCGTTTGGAAGGTCGGCCGAAAGGGAGATCGCCAAGCGTTGGAGCGTATAAACATATGGAGCCAACGCTCATTTGGAGCAGGCAACTTCGCACTCTTCTATCGCTTATGAAGTAGAGCGAAGGTCGCACAAGGTGAAGTGCGAAGGTCGCACTTAGCGCAGATTTGGAAGTGGTGTTGGGGATGCGCCCGCCGAGTCGGGCAAGGCGACACGGACTTCGTGCAGCGCGGTTGTAGTGCGGGTGGAGGGCGTAGTGAGGCGCCCGCCCACCGGTCTTGATACATGGTTGGGTTGTGAACGGGCGTGGGTCGTGCACGGGTGCGCCCGCCCATTGGGCAAACTTTGTGTATGTTGTATGTTATATTTGGGTTGAAGGTTGAGGTGAGACCGCCGTGCGCTCTTGCACGGGCGGGCGCCGACCTTGTTTATGAACGTTGGTGGAGCGTCGCTCCGGTCATTGTAATCTTTCTCATATATAATCAAAGATTACTTATCTTATATTATTGGGTTATTATTGTTCTTGTATTATTGATGGATTCTGCACATTAATAATGTTAATTCATGATTATTATGAATTGTTGAAGGCGTAGTTCGTAAAGTTAATTAACGATGGATAAAGTTATTAACTTAGGCGGTGCCGCACCTAGCCAATTTAAGGAAAAAAGAATTGGGGGCATGACAGCTGGTATCAGAGCTAATTCAGGGTTGATGAAGCTTGATAGAGCAGGTTTTCTCATGACAGGTGAAGTCGATTCATGGTGGAAGAAGCTTGATGAACAAGGAAAAGTTATGGAGAAATCGTGGATGAACAGTCTGGGTTTCGTGGACTTGAGGGTTCATGGCAAGACCATTCAAGCTCTGGTGGACACGAGGGCCACTCATAACTTCATGACGACACGGTTGGCAAAAGAGGTTGGACTGATGATCTTCCCATCGAATGTGGAAGTCAAGGCAGTGAACTCTAGAGCTAAAGTGGTGAGTTTGTTACATGAAGTACCTGTGCAGATAAAAGACTGGAAGGGTCAGTTGGGCTTCACGGTGATGGAGATGAACGACTTTGATGTGATACTCAGACAAGATTTCTTGAAGGGCAACAAGGCTATTGTTGTCCCCTTCTATGATGAGGTGGTGCTGGTTGTACAGTCACAAACTTGGACTTTGCCCACTCATAGGCAAAGGAAGGAAGTCAATGTGCAGCATGTTTCAGCACTGAGTTTGGAGAAGGCTATGGAGGAGTTAGATATGGAGACATATGCGGTGATGTTCAAGGATGTCGAAGGTGATGGAGTGGGGACGCATGTTCTAGCCGAGATTTCAAAAGTGCTGACCAAATATGCAGATTTGATGCCTAATGAGCTTCCGAAGAGACTTCCACCAAGGCTTACAATGGACCATAGCATTGAGCTTGAGCTAGGAAAACAACCCCCGACTAAAGCACCTTATCGATTGTCAGGGCCTGAGTTGGAGGAATTGAAATGACAGCTAAAGGAGTTAGCTGATGCATGTTTCATCAGACCTTCAAGGTCCCCTTATGGAGCTCCGGTATTGTTCCAGCAGAAGAAGGATTCGAATGAGCTACGGATGTGCTGTGATTACCGTGCATTGAACAAGCAAAGGGTAAGGAACATGTATCCTTTGCCATTGGCTGCTAATTGCTTTGACAAACTTGTGAAAGCCCGAGTGTTTTCCAAGCTGGACTTGAGGCATGGGTATTATCAGGTGCGGATAACTAAAGGAGACGAGAAGAAGACCGCGATAGTAATAAGGTATGGTAGCTTTGAGTTCCTTGTTATGCCATTCGTGTTGTGTAATGTTCCTGCTACATTTTTCACTTTGATGAACGATGTCCTACGACCATACTTGGATTCGTTCATAGTAGTGTACTTGGACGATATAGTGGTGTTCAGTGAAAACATGGAGGATCATAAAAAGCACTTGGTGATGGTGTTCGAGGCACTGAGGGCAAATCAGTTGTTCTTGAAGAAGTCTAAGTGTGTGTTCACTCAGACCGAGATTCTGTTCCTTGGGCATATTGTTGGTCAAGGGTACATATGGATGGAGGCAAGCAGAGTGAAGGCGATTGAGGAATGGGTTGAATCGAAGAATGTCCATGAGATGAGGGTGTTTTTGGGCATGACCAACTACCAACGAAAGTTTCTAGAGGGGTACTCCAAGGTGACATTGGCACTGACAGACCTATTGAAGAAAGACAAGAGGTGGAGTTGGACGGATAAATGTCAGACGAATTTGATGACTTGAAGAAGAGGATGGTTACAACACCGATACTGAAGTTTCCTAACTTCGAGAGACCGTTTGAGGTGCACACTGATGCTTTAGATTTTGCCATAGGAGGGGTTCATATGTAGGATGGGCATCTGGTGGCATATGAGAGTCAGAAGTTGCAGGATAGAGAATGGAGGTATCTGGTCCATGAGAAGGAGATGACTGTGATCATTCACTGTCTTCATGTGTGGAGGTACTACCTGATTGGGAAGTCGTTTGTTGTCAAGACTGACAACGTTGCAGCAAGTTATTTTGCATCACAACCGAAGCTTTCTGTGAAGCAAGCTCGTTGGGAGGACTTCTTCGCAGAATTCGACATGATTATTGAGTATAGACTGGGAAGACACAATGTGGTAGCAGATGCCCTTAGCAGGAAGGGACAACTTGCGGCGTTGGAGGGAGAAGATCGGGTAGCTAGGAGTAGGATTCGAGTTCAGATGTCAAAAGAGATGCAGAATAAGATCAAGGAAAGTGTTGAAACCGATACTTTGGCGCAGAATATAATGCAGCCGATAAAGGAGGGGAAGACATGAAAGTTCTTTATACGAGACGGGTTCTTGTTCTTTGGTAACCAACTCTATGTTCCAAAGTCATCCGGACTCAGGAGGCACCTTTTGAAGGAGTGCCACGACTTTCCATGGGCTGGCCACCTAGGGATGCATCGTTCTTTGGCATTGTTGGAGAGAGTATTTTTTTCGGAGAAGATGCGGGAGGATGTAGAGGAGTATGTACATACGTGCATCATTTGCCAGCAGGACAAATCGGATACTCAAAGACAAGGAGGACTGTTGCAGCCTTTACCGATTCCTGAGAGACCATGGATGAGTGTCTCGGTGGACTTCATCACTCAGTTGCCATAGGTTCATGGGTATAATGGGATTATGGTCATGGTTGATCGTTTTTCCAAGTATGTTGTCTTTGTTCCAACAAAGATACCATGTGGAGCCGAGTGGACTCCGGAGTTGTTCTTTAAGAACATAGTGAAGTATTGGGGGATGCCATTGAGCATTCTGTCGGGTAGAGATCTGCGTTTTACAGGCAGATTTTGGACCACATTGATCGAGTTAGTTGGGACAGAGTTGTTTATGAGTTCGGGTTACCATCCGCAGACAGATGGGCAGACCAAGAGGATCAACACATTGTTGGAGGACTACTTGCGACATTATGTGACGGCTGATCAGAAGAATTGGCATGAACTCTTGGATATTGCTCAGTTTAGCTACAATATTGAAAAGAGTTATGCGACAGGGTATAGTCCATTGGAGTTGGTGAATGGACAGATGCCAGTTGCACCGCATATCGTAGTGACGGGAGGCTTTTTGAGAAGTCCTCATGCGAAGAAGTTCATGAAGGCTTGGGAGGAGACCTTGGAGTTAGCACGGTTGCGCTTGCACGATGCTGCAAGGAGGATGAAAAAGTACGCTGATCGTGGGAGACGGGAAGCACACTTCAGTGTGGGAGATATGGTGTTTCTTAGGATTATCGGGGAGCAGTTTCAGCCAGCCAAGTGGACTACAAGCAAACTGACACAGAAGTATGAGGGACCATTCCAAGTGAAGAAGAGAGTGGGGGAAGTTGCTTATGAGCTGGAACTTCCGTGCCATATGCACATGAAGCATCCAGTTTTTCATGTCAGTCAGTTAAAGAGATGTAGACTTGATTCAGACCATCCAGAGAGAGCTGAACCGCCAAGAGGACCAGCCGGGATTGTGGACAAGCCAGGATTGGAGTTGGAAAAGATCTTGAGCATCAGAACTACAGGAGTTGGTTGCCACATGAGAAGGGAATTTATTTTCAGATGGAAGAGTGCACTGGAGGAAGAAAGTTGGGAATCAGAGGACTCACTTTGGAGATGGAAGGACAAGATCGAGAAGTACAACAGGAAGCTATTGAGACGAGCAGGATTGTCGAGGGCGACAATGATTTCAAGTGGGGGAGGATGTAACTCCCTGTGGTTGCGTGCATGGGCGCGCGCCTCTCCCATCGCGAAAATTGACTAAGGCATGAAATGTGCGAGCGCTCAAACATTGAAGGCGCAGTTATATTATGCGCGCGGGTATGGGAGGGCGTTCACACATATATATGGCGAGTTGGGAAACTCGTCCCACACTTGGAGCCGACCAAGACATGGATTAAACGTGGGTGAGCCGACGGTGAAGAAACGTTTAAAGACACGACGGTTGGGCGAATGAGTTAGCATTTGGAAGGTTGGTCGAAAGGGAGATCGCCAGACGTTGGAGCGTATAAACATATGGAGCCAACGCTCATTTGGAGCAGGCAACTTCGCACTCTTCTATCACTTATGAGGTAGAGAGAAGGTCACACAAGGTGAAGTGCGAAGGTTGCACTTAGCATAGATTTGGAAAAGGTGTTGTGGATGCGCCCGTCGAGCTGGGCAAGGCAACACAGACTTCGTGCAACACGGTTGTAGTGCAGGTGGAGGGTGTAGTGAGGCGCCCGCCCCCCGGTCTTGATACATGGTTGGGTTGTGAACACGCGCAGGTCGTGCACAGGTGCGCCCGCCCATTGGGCAAACTTTGTGCATGTTGTATGTTATATTTGGGTTGAAGGTTGAGGTGAGACCACCGTGCGCTCTTGCACTGGTGGGCGCCCGCCTTGTTTATGAACGTCGGTGGAGCGTCGCTCCCAGTCATTGTAATCTTTTTCATATATAATAAAAGATTACTTCTCTTATATTATTGGGTTATTATTGTTCTTGTATTATTGATGGATTTTGCACATTAATGATGTTAATTCATGATTATTATGAATTGTTGAAGGCGTAGTTTGTAAATTTAATTAACGATGGATAAAGTTATTAACTTAGGCGGTGCCCAATTTAAGGAAAAAAGAATTGGGGGCGTGACAGGATGCCTTGGAATTACATCTAGATTCACAAGTAAGACTATTTTGGACGGCGATTTAGAGCGATGGAACACATAATGTTTTTGACAATCAAGATCTTGAGAGTAGTGCGTGGGTAGGAAAAAAGTATGCATGGCCACTCGCCGATTCGTTTGGAGTTGTGAATTTCTATTTATACGAAGTGGATAACCTGCGTAGTCTTTTGCGATATTATTTCCTTTGAATGGCAACAAAAGGAGATTAAATGAATCTGAATCCATTATAGAAATGTGAAATCATGTATGTGCAACTAGTGTGCCGCATAAAGTAAACTTTTTGAGAAAAAATATTCTTTCGGCTTTGAAACACGATAATTTACTTACATAAAACCAGATAATCCGTCTGCTTGAAATAAAATTATATATGTTAGCTACTAAAAGTGACTAATTTAATTTTACTACATTTAAAAAACATTATAACCATTCTCAATTTACCTTACATGTTACTTTAGGTTAAACAATATTCATTTATATCAATAATTTCAATTATATATAGAGAATAGAGAGTGGAGGAGCATGTTTTTTAGGTTTATAATAAAATTTCAATCTCATTTTTTAAATAGGTACTAAATATTAATTTAAAATAATTTGCATATGAATATTAATTTAAATAAGTTTTTAATATATATATATATATATATATATATAAATATTCAAAATATTAATTAACATTTTTAAAATTTTAATAAAATATAAGAATTATATAAAAGTATTTTAAATATTTGAAATTTTATCTTTAATATATTAAAGTGACCTTTATTTTTATTTACAATTTTGAAGTGTGATGTATTCCAATCAAAATTATATAAGACATAAAACTCTAAAGTGAAATCCATAACAACTTATTTTAAACTTGAAATGAATTGTTGATTATCTAAAATAATAATATTTCAAAGGTATACTTTATATTTGATATGAATTGTTGATTATCAAAAATAATAATATTTCAAAGGTATACTTTATATTTTATATCAATTGTAAAAAAAGTTTATTTTTTTAATATAATAATTATATAAAACAATAAAAAATTTGAAACTTTATTTCCCAAATAGTGACGTGTATTTTAATTTTCTTTAGAATTTTGAGGTGTGATGCATTCAAATAAAAACCACTCATTTTAAACTTAATGAATTATCAATAATTTAATATAATAATGCTTTAAGAGTATACTTCATATTTGTTATGAGTTGTAAAAATGAGTTTTTATTAATATTTTTTTAAATAATTAAATATTTTTTGAAATAATGTAATATTATTTAATTTAACATTCTATATAATAAATTAAACAATGTCTTTCTATAGAAACCACAAGAGAAATTCTCTCATGTGATTTTTACTAAAAGACATTGTTTAATTCATTATGGATCATAGAAACTTAAATACCGAAATTCTACATAATAATTTATCAACAAAAACAAAATTTTAATATATTATGTTTAACATTTTTTTATTAATTTTCATAATTTTTTCTTTTTGAAAAATGAACTGTTTTCAAAATTGTTTTTCCAAATTTTATAGTGCCTATGGATTTTAAATGAACATCTTCATTGTATATCTTTTCTTCTACTTGACTTTGCATAGAAGGAGGTGGTGTACACTCTATCGACACCTTTAGTCCATCTTTACAATAATAAGTGGACCAACCATTCAAACATTTTAGGAAGATATAAATATGCATAATTCATGAGAAATATGACACATTTGATTTTCAAATTTTAATTGATTTGAAAAATTTAATAGTATTTTATAAAAATATAAAAATCTAATTTTTTAAAATTGAAAAACAAAACAACAACAACTTAAAATGGCAAAAAACAAAAACTATTGATTCTTGAGAGAGCATATTTTTATTTTTTCAAGTATTTTTTGGTTTGTAATTATTTTTTTATATTCTTCAGAAGTTTTTAGACCATCATAAATAATTTAAAATCTTATTCCAATATAATAAAAATAAAAACCAACATATATGTGGCTGTCCCCGGTAATTGTAAATATTTAATTACTCCAGTTAAACAAACTGAATACTATTATAGGTTTATATATTTATTTTGATTAAGCTATGCAGAAAGTGGAATGTCATAATAATTACAATGATGTATTTCTCACATGTGAGATAGTTAGCTTAGGTGCTTACCTATTCCTAACTACTTCCTTGGAGATTTATTCTCAAGGAAGAGATGAAGAAGGTATGTGAACCTAAGATTAAGAAAGAGGAAAAAGATTAAATTTCAGAATGAGAACACTGTGATGTAATGTTAGACAAGTTCATGCAGCTAAGCCTGGATAGGACTAGATAGTTGTGACAAATTAAGACTGTTAGCCTTAAAGAGAAATATTGAGCATCTACAATAAACTATATAAGTGATAATAGTTCTAAAAATTGAAAAACTTATTATTCTAGATTAAAGAACAATTTGCTCTAATATCATGAAGAAATTGTTTCTACTACTCTGAAAGGATTTATAATCTCACTAAATGAACTAAGAACAATTATAACACCCTGTAGCTAGGCATTTGGCCAGAATTTTATTTTGTAATAGAAAAGGAAAACAACTTAGACATTTGTCCCTTCAACAAAAAAGAATAGAAATCCAAATACACTAGTCTATACCGCAAAAAACAAAATAGAGCTTATAGCAATTACTACTTAAATCTTATACAAAAAACAAATCTGTAAAAAATGAACAAGCATAGGAATAGTCTACTGATTTAACATGGAAATGAGATTAGAGAAAATTTAAGCATTGTGTTCGAGATACACGAGGTAGCCGTGAGCTCAACGCAGCATAAGATTGCAAAACCTCTAAGTAACAGTCCATCTAAAATCATGAAATTAAAATTTAAAACAGGTAAATGAGATAAGAGAAAATTTAAACATTGTGTTCGAGATACACGAGGTAACCGTGAGCTCAACGCAGCATAAGATTGCAAAACCTTTGAGTAACAGTCAGTCTAAAATCATGAAATTAAACTTTAAAGATCTTGACATTGTTTATATACAGAAGTCGCAAATTAACGATGTCATCCGAAGTCATATAATGAAGCAAAGCAACAGTCCATCCATAAAATTGAGGTTTTCACCACCGAAGGGCGAGCTCACAGAGCTTAACAACTTTGGGTAGTTCTGCAAGAATTCTTGGCATAGCTCCAGATAAAGAACCCATAAGCAAGCCAGCCGATAGACCCAATTAACCCAAGTTTACAAACCAAAATATTAATCTCTTCAAAGTATCGACCGAAAAAAATGCCGATAATAGTTTAATACAACTAGAGCTTATTTAATAACTTAAAGAAACAAACCTAAATGGTTACAACTGGAGCTATCAAATCGACTGAAGATTTCAAGAAATGGCAATTTTTTCTTCCAGACTAAACCCTAGGTTAAAATTCACAGCTTGAATGATGCATTTTACCTTGAAATCACTCTTGACTGAAGTCCACCAATTTCAGAACCCTATATCCAGTCCAGGTAGGGGAAGGCGAATGAAGCTTCCAGTAAATAGCTTGGCAAGGGAAAACACCAAACATTAGAACTAGATAATGGAGCTATGAACCTGTAAATGCAACCGAATACATGCTCCATACCTGCAAAAGAACCGTGGTTTAGAGGCCATCTCCAGGGTAGGAAGATGGACAGGGAGACAGACAAACCTCTAAAAGGAGCAACCTCTTAACTTAGGCACAGTAATTTCGCAAAACCGTAATGAAGTAAAGCCTTAAAATGAAGAAGTTAAAGGGTAGTAGCATGGCCAAGACCTACCTGTGCAAAGGATTCAGACATTCTAGTCTGTAACGAGTTTACCTTGTCGGAAACGACAAAATGCCAAAGACACCATGTTACTGAACAACATAGACCTGCGAATTTTCCTTTCCACTGTCCAATTCGAAGCTTGCAGGTTGATCGTAGATGTGGAGCACTTTCCGAGGCTAAGGTAGCCAACTGGATTACATTTCGAAGACTCCAGATTCATGTATGCCAAGTCTAGGGTAGCCAACTGCCCAGTTAGGTTTAAGATAGCATTGAATGCCATCGTAGTTATTCGAGTGATATACCATAAGTAAGGTTTAAAGCTCAGACAATTAAGGGGTTTGAACTGTACATAATAACAATAACTCAAATTTTTATCTATCACAACAAGTATTAGTTAATCGAGAAAGACAACATGTGATTTCATTTATAAAAAAATTAAAGTTTACATTGATGCTCTTAACAACGTTAGAAAATATAAAGAATATAATGACCAGTTTGTATTTTACTTTTAAAAAAATCCATAATTACAATGGTTACTTAGATATTTTTATATAGATATGTAATAATATGCTCATCATTACATTATTTTTATTAATATCATTTATATTTTCTGAAATGTTATCTTATTTTAGAAGACGGAGCACAGGAGACTGCGGTTCATCACGGCGGAGGGTTTTTGAGCGCGTGAATCACCATGGAAGGTTGCAAAGGAGGGAGCTCCTATCCATCCTACAGAGAGGTAGTGATTAACATGGGCAAGACATCCCTGGAACCAGGCAGTGGTAACTCGAGGGGAGAAGAAGAAAACAGGGACAAGAAAACAATAAGTAACAATGAAGAGGAAAATGCTAGCACAAAAGACATGGAGGAAAATGGCAAAAAACAGGGCACTCCAGATAGAAAGCAAAAGGGACCGTGCAAGCCTAGAGCTAAATTCGCTCCTAGAGTAATCTTAAAAAACCCAGAGTTGCAGGCCCACAAGGAGCACATGCAGACTTATGCCATCATATGCAAATTCATGGGACTATGGCCCACTGAAAAAGCTTTACAATCTTGGATCAAATACCAATGGAATCCTAAGGGAAGCATTGGTCTTCATATAGGATCCAAGGGTTTTTTCACTGTGGTGTTTACAAACATTGAGGATAAAGATAGAGTGTTTGAAGGGGGGCCCTACTTCTTTGCAGCGGCATGGCTCTATACGCATCCGTGGACGATGAACTTTGTGCCGGAGAAGGAAACCTTTACCTTAGTTCCAGTTTGGGTAAGACTCTATTCGCTACCTCTGGACTATTGGTAAATAGAATCTCTAAAAGGTATAGGAGACAAATTAGTGAAGTATTTCAAAACATTTGAAGCCACGACAAGAGGAAAATATACCTCCTTTGCTAGGATTTGCATAGATATGGACCTGTCTGGAGCTCTTCTGGAGGAAGTTATTTTGGAGGTTTATGATGAAGAATGGGCGCAGAAGATTGACTACGAGCATATTCCTTTTAGATGTCGTAAATGTCATGAACATGGGCACCTCTTCAGAGACTGCCCTCTCAGCATGGTAGAGAGAAAAAGCAATCCCAACATTATGAAAGAAACAAAAGGCTTTCACAAATTAGCACATAAAGGTCGGAATGGAAAAAAAGGGTCGAAACAACACCAAAGCGGAGACCAATGAGTGAGGGGGAACCCATTCCAAGTTCTAGAAGAAGAGGAAGCTACAGCAATCGAAAACCAAGTAATGAAAGATGGATATGAAAGTCAGGACAAAGAGAAAGAACGAGATCAAGAAAAGACAAAGGAAACACAGAAAGGAAGCATGATGAGAAAATCAGAGATGGATATGGACCGGGGAATAACTCAAAGTGAGATGGAAATGGAAGATAATGAGTTGCAAGAGATTCTGGACAAAGAAAACCTAGATGTAGAAGGGTTCTTGAGCAAGGGAGCAACGGAAGGGGTGAAATCTCTACCACAAGAAGAATGCATTCGGGTACAACATTTATTCTTATGGAAAACTCGGGCAAAGGGATTGAGTGAAGAAAACAGCATGGAGAGACAGGGCACTCACGAAATAAAAGCAGTAAAATCAACATCGAAATTAGCTCCAAGAAACCCGGGGGAAAAAAGGGGGAGAAGAAATCAGAACGAGCTATTAATGGAGTGTGGAAAGCTCATGATAAAGTCAAGTAAGATGAAATATCTAACCAGTTACTCCTTTACCAATTTGTAATAATGAAGTTTACCACTTGGAATATCACAGGTCTAGGTATAAAAAGTAAGCAGAGATTACTGAATAATAGAATGACGCAAGTAACTCCGAATATATTTTTTTTCCAAAAAACGAAAAGTTCAGTTCAAAAGATAAAAAAATCCATAGTAAATGGCTTAGAAATTATGAATTCATAGAATTCAAAGTAGAAAACTCAAAAGGGGGTATCCTTATCCTCTGGAATCCCCAAAAAATATGGATTATAGATGCAGAGGCATCAAGAAACTATTTATCAATTGTTATTCAGCCTGTAGGCGACATGGACACATTTCTTGTCACAAATGTCTATGGCCCTCAAAGGTTAGAAGACAAAATCAGTTTTATTGATTCCTTAGTGGACCTTCGAAACAGATTTGCAGGGCTACCGTGGGTTATAGGAGGAGATTTCAGCATGATGAGATCTCTCTCGAAGAAGAAAGGAGGCACAAGAGCTCTTAACAAAGATTCCTTAGCTTTTCAACGTTTTTATGAAAGCATGACGCTGGTGGACATTGAGTCTACCAATGGCCTTTACACTAGGAACAACAAAAGAGGAGGGGATTCCCAAGTAGCTTCCAAGCTAGATAGATTCATGATCTCTGAAGAGCTCATGCTTCTAAACAAAGATATAATAGCAGACATTCTTCCTTTTGGAGGCTCAGATCACTAGTCGATTCAAATGGAGATCAAGGGTATTGGCACCCCAAGAAACAAACCATTCAGATTTGAAAACATATGGCTATCACACTCGGATTTTAACAACAATATTGGAAAATGGTGGGTTGAATATCTGCACATTCAAGGATCTTCTATGTTCCTGCTACATACAAGACTAAAATACATCAAGCAAAAGCTAAAGGAATGGAACTAGTAGGAGTTTGGTAATTTGTTCATGAATAAAAAAATGGTAGAAAAAAAATGCAACAGCTTAATCAAACTATACTCAGGAATGGCTTTGATAAAGACATAAATGATGAAGCAAAGAAATATCAATAAGATTGGGAAATTTTGTGCAAAGAAGAAGAAATTTTTTGGAAACAGAAATCCAGGGTACTATGGCTGAAAGGAGGAGAACGTAATGCCAAATTTTTTCACAGATCTACCATTGCGAACAGAACCCACAACAAACTCTCTTCAATCAAGGATGAAAATGGAAAAATTGATCACTCCCACGAGGAGATAGATGCAGTGTTAGTGAATCATTTTCAAGACATAGCGAAGGAAAACTTTTTAGACAGAGAACCTTTTATAAAGAAATTAACTAAACACATTCCTAAACTGGTCTCCAGAGAGGACAATGGTAACCTCAATAGACTTGTAACTGAATCATAGATCAGTGAGGTCCTCAAGGAAATGTAAAATAGCAAGGCACCAGGGCCGGATGGATTTAACGTGGATTTCTTTAAAGCTTGTTGGAATACAATCAGAAGGGATATTGTGGAGATGGTGGAAAACTCCAGGCAAAAACAAAACCATTTTGAAAACTCTCAATACCTCCTTTATTGTTCTCATTCCAAAACAGGATAATGCACAAACTCCAGAAAGATATAGACCCATCGCCTTATGCAATGTTATTTACAGGATAATCTCCAAAGTGGTGGCTAACAGACTTAAACCCTTGCTACCCAGGCTCATCTCCAGGGAACAAACAGGGTATGTAGAAGGAAGACAAATTCTGGAAAATATAATTCAAGCTCACGAGGTGGTTCACTTGTTAACCTGCAACAAGAGACCGGGTATGATCATGCAACTGGATATATCCAAAGCTTATGACAAAGTAAATTGGATATACATTAGAAAAGTGCTCACAACATTTGGTTTTGATCATAATTGGATCAGATGGGTCATGGCCCTCATGACCTCTTTCAGCTTTTCAATTTTGGTAAATGGCTCTCCTTATAAACTTTTTATCCCTTCCATGGGTCTTAGACAAGGAGATCCACTTTCCCCTTTTCTCTTGATCCTAATGATGGAAGGACTGGGCCATTCTATCAATCATGCAAGAGTAACTAGAAGAATTCAAGGTCTCCAACTTTCGGAGAATGGGCAGGTTCTGATGCATCAACAATTTGTAGATGATACTATGTTACAGGGTATTCCCACAGTTAAAGAAGCACAGGCTTACAAACAAATTTTAAAGGATTTCACGAAAGCAACAAGTATGGAAGTTAACCACACCAAATATAAAGTATTTTTCTTTAACACACACATTGCAATCCAGAGAAATATCTCTAGAATTTTATGCTTTCAAAGAGATTCCCTCCCTTCCAAGTATTTGGGAGTTCCTCTTACAGCTAAACCATGACATAAAAGCATCTGGGATACTCTTGCAACCAAAATGCAAGACAAGGTCAGGAAATGGAAAAACAAATCTCTAAATTTAGCTGGTAGACTAGTGCTTACTAAATGAGTTCTCCAAGCTATCTCAATCTTTATGGTATCAGTTCTCCCAGCTCCAATAGGAGTCTTACAGCACTTTCACAATATTCAACGAGACTTTTTGTGGGGCAAATAGGAAACAAGGAAAAAATGGTCTTAGGTTTCTTCGAAAAAGATCCGCAAACCCAAAAACTAAGGAGGCTTGGGTTTGGATAATCCAGAGATTCTCAACAAAGCTCTTGGAGAAAAACTTTGGTGGAGGTGGGTTAAGGATCCTCAAGCTTAATGGAAAAGCATCTGGAAGGGAAAATATGCCAATGCCTGGCTGGCTTCTGACATAATTCGAATGATAGGCATAGTGAAAGGCTCACCCATATGGAACAAGGCTTGGGAGAACAAAGAAGTGGTTCAAAAGAATAGTTTCCGGGAAATCAGAGAGGGAGATCGGGCACTTTTCTCGGAAGAGAAGTGGCAACAAGAACCTAATATTCTAAGGGAAGAATTTTTAGGCCTCAAGAAAGAGATTGAACATCTAGGCTTTGTTAAGGTAAAAGACTTTAGGGAGAATCCACAAAATGCAGGTAAGTGGAGAATTTGGAAAAGGATAGAGAGTAGAGAGGATAGGATTCTCAACAGTAAAGCTGATTCCCTGCAGAGAATTTTGGATCAGTGAATAATTCTAGTAACGACAGGGCAGGATCAACTGAGGTGGGGTAACAACAAAGAGGGAAACTTCAATATCAAGGAAGCTAAATGCCTTCTCCTTGAAATGGAACCACAAGCTCCAAACAAAACTTGGAAAAAGCTTTGGAATCACAAAGGCTGGATGAAAATCAAACTCTTCATGTGGTAGTTAACCACCAGAAAATTTTAACCTCGGACAACCTCAAAAAAGGGGCATGTTGTGACCCTCCAGATGCAAGCTCTATGAGACCTAAGACGAGACCAGTGAGCATCTTCTGAACAGCTGCATTTTCACTGATAGGATTTGGGATTTCTTTACAAACATCTTCAAACAGTCCGATAGAGACAAAGAAAGTATTGGTAACACCCTCAACAACTGGAGAAGTAAGGTTTCTAACAATGAAGTTCTCAATTCTGCTTGGGAGCTCTTGCTGGGCTTCATTATATGGAATGTGTGGAAAGAAAGGAACAAAAGAATATTCGAAGGGGTAAAAATTGACTCTCTCAGCTTGGTGAAGCTGATTGCAAAACAACTTAAGGAAACAGTTGGTACCACCATTAGGAATATCCCCAAAAATCCTCCCTCAGTGGGAGAATTAGGAATCCTCCAGCTACTAGACTTTTAGGGGCTTATTCCTCAAAGCCTAGGCAGGAAAGCAGGCATGAGGGCGGAAACAGAGAAATTCTGGCACGCTCTGTCGGAAGGATTTTTAAAATATAACATAGATGGAGCTTCCAAAGGCAACCCGAGGGAGGCTGGCTTTGGGGGAGTTCTAAGGGATGAAACATGTAGAATAATTACCCTCTTCAATGGATACCTTGGAAAAGCTACCAACAACATGGCAGAACTAATGGCTTTAGAACAATATTTATATTTTTTGATACAGAATAATTACCAAAATGTCATAATAGAGGTGGATTCAGAGTTAGTCATCAATGCATCCAAGAGAATTAGTAATGGAACAGGGCCGGATAAGGTTACAAAACATTGGAGGTTAACTCGATTTCTTCAGATAATTCAAGTTCATCTTCAGGTGCTTGATACCCTCAGTTTTATTCATGTGAAAGGAAGAGCAATTAAGTTGGCAAAAATTGTAGCCAACCATGGTGTTGGCTGCAAGAACAATACGATCTTCTGGAGGTGGAACACAATGCCACAGAGAAAACTAAAAAAGCTTTGGCAAAGCCAAGTGGAAGAAGATATAGAGGGGTATAGACACAATATGACAGAAGCCAATGTGTAACAGACAGAGGGCTGAGGGCTGCCTAGATTTGGACAAAAGGTTCCGTAGGGAAAATATTCCAAGATTAGCAAATATATTGAAAATAATCAAATTTCCTCTCCATGGTGGTCGTTAGAGACGCCCTGTCCACCAAATGCAGCATATCATTCTCCATCATCTCCTCAAGGGTTTGCCTGTCGACTAGCTCAGAGGCATCCCTCGTTGGCTCCCGGGCGGGTGCCTCCTTTGTATTTGGGTTCTGGATGAATGGGCACAGGGTTTTATGCTCTCAGGGGTCACGCAACCAGTTGTTCTCAGTCAGGAAGATACTTACAGGAGAATTCATGGTTTTTGGGTGATCGCAAGGCCCGAAGGCGGTTTCCTGTTTTCCAGAATTGGCAATGATCACAATCAATGTATGATGCGTGGTGGTGGGGTTGGTGGGAATACCACCCTCCCTGTGCACTATAGTTCGAAGTTGTTGGGGGTCCGATATTATCCTTATCCGTCTGATCAATTGAGACAAACCGACGGCAGGGATGGATCATGCAGTTTGATGTACGAGCAAGTTATTTGTCGTGCCTCTCTCATTTGCGAGGTTGATTACTGTCATCAGATCGGGTCAGCTATATCAACGATGCAGATTTTGGAGGCATGCTGTAATTTGACTGTGATTCGTCAGGCTTTTTGGGCGCGCACTCCACCTTGTGCGGGGGTCGTTTTTTGCATCTGTCAGGTTTTTGGCAAGTGCAGTCAGTCTCTTTTTCACTGATCGGGCCACTTTTTGTTCTTTGAGGAAAGCGCCTTTCCTTTTCCTCCTCTGTTACTCTGGGAATGTGTTAAGTGGTACTTTGGTACTTGGTTTTTATTTTGGTCTGTTGGCTGCCTCTATGTTTCTATTTTGAGAACTTTGAAGGTGAGACGTTGAACTTGGGGCTAGTTCCTCTCACCCTTTTCGTTGGTTTTGTAGCTTTTTTCCTTGGTACTCATTTCACCAAGGATGGTTGTATTATATGTATTTTAAACTGTTGATTAATGAATAGAAGGACTGACTCTTGCATTAGCAAAAAAAAAAGAAATTTTATTTTATTTTAATACTAGATAATTTAATTTAAAAAAAACTATGAAAATAAAAATATTAGGTAACAAAAAAAATTCAGATTAAATCCCTTAAAATAAACACCAATATGAAACTCACTTAATTTCAAATTCCTTTAATAAAAAAAAAAAGAAAAACATACAAACTTAATTCTATATACTGATTTTTTTCGATTATTAAAAGTTATCAATATCTATTCTACAGAGAAAAAAGTATTATCTTAATTTTACTTGTTATTTTTATAAAAAATATAAAAAATTAATAACAATATTTTATTGTTGTGTTCAGGTTTCTTTGATGCATATCAAGTTTATAGCAGATTCTTCAACATAAATCACATGATATTTCATTTGTCGACACGTTTCAAATCAATATACAAATATAAAAATTAACTTAGAGTTAATTATACTTCAATTAAATATTTAAAAAACAATCTGTCACATCAAACAAACATTAACATTAATATGATCGAATATTTTATAGTTTAAATATTGGCATGAGCTGAAGCTATGTTAAATTTAATTGTATTTAAATTTAAATCTCAAATATTCAGCTATCATAACAAGCATAACGGTGGACGTATGGTTTCTTAAGTACTCATCTATCCTGTGAATCATTATTACGATCAAATATTTTATTCCTTGAATAAGTAGAAGAAGACGTGTGGGTGTGTTTTTTGAATGATTTTTTAATTGTATTTAAGTCTTAAGTTCTCATCTATCACGCGAGCCATTATTACGATCAAATAATTTATACTTTGAATAAATGTGGAAGAAGAGGTGCGTCTTTTTGCATTAAATTCAAAACTTCTATTCTTCATCTACACATATTTTATAATGTGCATATATGTTATATGGAGTATGCATATTCTTTTACATTGATTTTATAACTATTCAATTATAAAAAATAATAAATTTATTACATAAAGTATGTGGAAAAAATTAGTACAATGTTAATATAAAAGTTTTCAATACTTTTTTATAATAGTTGTCATTATAGGTGGATCAACCCCGTCTTCCTAATTCCCCACTACATACTTTGGTAGACATTGATTTCAATGAGTTTTGTTATTATGGGTGGATCAAACCCCTCTCCCCAATTCCCCACTACCAACTCTCGTAAACATTGATTTCAGTGAGTTTGTAAAAATTGGTATTAAAACTTCAAACTATTATTGGAGTGTATGCGAGTGAATGACGACCTCAATTTCAAATTAGTATGGGAGTGAATGACGGCATGAATGGACATTGCTACACAATCATGATAATAAAAGGTTTGGGTTATGAATGGAGAATAATCGATGTGCCTCTTTTGTGTGTATTTACATATTGAATTTGCAATTATAAGATTTATCGCTTTTAGACTTACCTTTATATCAAAGATAATTTTTTATTTTTTATTATTTAAATTTAGCAAATTACCTTTAATAATTCCATAAAGGTCTTATCATGAATATAGACTTAGTAATTCTTCTAAGAAACTAAATTAGATTAGCTATAATGTGAAAAAATCAAAATAATATTTTGAAATAAAAATAGCTAAATTAAATAATGTATGTTATCTATTTTTACCCATAAAATTACAAATTCTTATGATCTCATGTAATGGATGGAATCTTGATTTTTTCCTATGGATTGAATCTTAAAATTTCATATGCATATGTTGTCTTTTTTCCTCATGAATAGATTATCATTGCTTTAAATAAAATATATTGTTTATGCATTTTAGAGTTTAAGGAATACTATAAGATATTGTTTTAAATTGTATGTTCTTTATTCTGATGTGTAATCATTATTTATATTTTTGAAATTTAAATTATATAAAAAATGTAAATTTTATTAATATAATTTGAAATAATTCAAATATATGATTATCATATAAATCTTTATTAGCATTAAAAATAAATCATTGTTTTTCTTTATAACAAATATATATAATTTCCAAAATGAGATAATCACTAATAATAGGAAATACAAATAGAAATAAGAATGCAACTTATATTTTAAATGCCACCATATCAGAGATTGGAAAAAAAACAATATTGAATGCCCTTCATCAAACATAATAGAATGCCTAAAATGAGGAAAAAGTAATTTGTACTTACAATCTCCTGTTGGTATAACTATAAAATCAATATTTCTTCTCAACAGTTATAAATCTTTCACTAGTAAAATAAGTGGTAAATTATATATTGGTCAACCTTCATCATCTCAATATTTCAATTATTATTTTAATTGTGTATTACCAACTTAACACAAATACACTACAAAACCTAAATCTAATACAACAATTATTATTTCAAACCAAAGTACAACTTTTTCTATTCAACAATTCCAATTTCGAATAAATGAATAAATAAATAACTAAAGGGTGAAAGGAAAGAAATGCTTCCTGCACAGAGAGGTGAAGAAACTAACATTGGTGGGGTACTAAAAAGGCTTGTTGGAAGTGAAGTGATGTTTATGTTCCTATAGTGACTTTCTTGGGATATTGAACATGCTTTCTAGTAGTGGAGCAACACCAGAAATGGAAACTAAGACTCAAATAATCATAATATCGTAAGCATATTAACCTTCTCCTTAATCGAAAAAATTATGATACAACATGATTTGTGAGTGTGTTTAATGAGGAAAGGAAATAGAGGGGACTATATCTATAATTGAGTTAAAAATGAAGTAATATACACAATGAATCAATACTTCCTGAGAGATTAGACCCTATGAAAAAGATTTAGACCAAAGGAAGTAAGATATATTTCTAGAAGTTTGTCACTAAGTGTTGCCATTGCAACAAACATCATCCAAAATGTTTCCTACAACTGAATTTTGGAGCCTACTTACAATCCTATGATCTGTCGTTCATTGATATCTCTCAATCGCTTCATTATTGGTTGATGATTTTCTTATTTATTATGTCATCCTCTAATTTTATAATTGTTGAGTCACTTATTCCCATATACATATTTTTTCAAGAATGTATAAGTACTCTTCTTTCAATCAAGCCGAAGAGTTAACGTACAACTTAGAAATTCAAGCATTCTGCAGTCCTTGTTGACAGTGACTATGCAAAGGCTGATGATAATGATTACACAGTTCTTGGAGCCATTGAATATGCAGTCCCTATGGACAGTCAGTGCATAATATTTAGTTTATAGATTCTGGAATTCTTAGTTGCAATTGTACCATCATTCGGGTGATTTTTTGCAACTATCACTTTGTTACGGTTTGGTTTTCATTAGTGTCACTTTCACTTTTGTGATTGCGATTTTTATTTTCTTTCACTTTCACAAGTGGCACTTTTGCATTCTCTTCACTATAACATGTTTTTATTTCACTTTCTTCAGCTTTTGCAGGTGTCATTTTCATGTTATCTTACTATCATTGTTGTTTCTTTTGATGATTTTCACTCTTTCATGTGTCACATTTAGTGCATTACTAGAGACCTCCCTAATGCATTCTTTCGCATTAGCTAATTCTATATGTTATAATTATTTTTCCACATCTTAGTGCATTATTTGGTTGCAGTTGACAGTCTTGTATTTCTCATATTGTAAGTGTTGTGAAATTATGTTTCAACTATTGCATTTAATAATAAGCTTCATTTTGATTTCATTTGAAGGTATGCATGTGAATTTTGAGTTCTATGGAATGACTTGATGTTATATAAATGTGAGATAACCATTTCATGACATAATTGCATGTCTTGTTCTCTTTTGCCTCATTGATCCCACACTTTGCCATTTCTGAGCCTTCACTATCTTTACGACTTGCTGAATCTTTAGAGAAACTTTATTCCTCCTGGAACTCTGCGCTACAAATTTGCAAGCCATAGTGAATCCATTATATCTCTTCAAACTATACATTTTGTAGTCGTAAAAGGAAACCTCCCTCTATCTACACATTGAACAACCTTGGAACTTAAGCCATTAGTTAGTTTTATGGACTTGTTGACTGCGTAATCATTCTTCCCTCTTGCCTCACATTCTGAATTCCATAGTTATACTGATTACTCAGACCTCTTTGTGTCACTAACTTTCCCAAATGCACAATTTTCTAATCCTTCTCCTCAATTATTGTGCATTGAATAATTCAAGTAACCATGCCTCCTTGTATTTATGACATGCCTATTTTCATAGTTCCCTTCATCAGTATAGCGTCCTACTGTGTGTTGTGTAGTTCCAGTGAGAAAGGAGTCACTAAGATCCTCAACTACACAATTCATTGATCTTGTCCCGAATCATTATTAATTTCACAATCACGATGACTAGTTCTATTAATTGAGATTCCTTACTATGTAATATTTTTCCCCAACTTGCTCCCTATAGTGCATTGTGGAGTTCTAGTCAATAGTGAAGCCTTCCTTAGTCCCTCTAATTCCAAACTACAAAATCCATGTATCCTTCTTAATGGGTAGTCCTCACTATATATCATCAGTGAAGAAGCCCAATTCCTTGCCTCTTAGACCCTGTCACTGCATAAGAATAATTGTCAATCCCTCTTGTTCTTTTCATTCTGCAGTTTTATTGAATAGTGATGCCTTCCTCAGGTCCTCAATTCCTCTACCACAAAGTCTCCAAACTCCTACTTTCAAAACCATTTCATGTTGCGTCATCTCAATCAATATCTTGGATGAGTAAGGCAGGGAAAATTTTAAAGATGGAAATTTGTCTTAAAGTTTAGAAACCTCAACTAATCATGCTAGTCTGTAATATGAAAACTATAAAATTTTTGGTGATATATTTGCAAAATATTTCAAATTTATAATATGTTTATACATAATCTCTATACAATTTTGGAAATATTTAAGGTAAAGTAATTTAATCTTACAAAGTGAATTATTAAAAAAAATGGAAATTGGTCAATCTAAATTTTGGAAAAACCATGTAAAATTAGCCCACCAACAAATGTTAGGCCCTAAAATTGTCCACGGAGTAACGAGAGGTATAATAGGTGGTTTTTAGACCAATGTTGGCTTGGCATGAGTGCTCTACATCTACAGGTTTTAATGATTACAACATGACAACATAGTGCTAAAGAGAGGCCATCAAGGAGAGGCTACAAGAGAGTACTTGTGAAGAAAGAGTAGAGGGTGAACCATCATGAAGAACACAGAGGAATATTGGATCTTGAGAAAGAATATGACTTGGAAGGTCCCAACATTCTCTTAAACCCTTTGGTGGGTCAAAATGAACAATAAAAAAAGATATATCACGAAAAATTAAAATCGAAAGCAACAAGAAGGGCATCATTGCAATGCCAGGTCAACGAAGTTCCATGTCATCATTTCCAAGTTGTGTCATGTACAAATATCATCATAATTTCATGTGTCAATGGGTCTTCCCACATCATGTGAAATGTAATTATGTATTTTCAAGAAAATGACAAAATGTATAGGTATTGAAGTCGAAAACTTACATGTGGAATATGAAAAGTCACATGTAGAACCCCGAGTAAATCCAGGATCAAAGGTCATTTAGGAGATCCAAGAGCTATGAGGGAAACTCAATAGTAATGGGCTATGAAAGTGTATTTCTCTTGTTATAAATACAACCTCATGAATAGAGAAAGGGCCTTTTCGGAGTCACAAAATTTAGAGCTCTAGTCTTGTCTTCTCTAATTTAGCATAGGAGAGAAGATCATTCCTTGGAGAAGTAACAAGTGGCGTAATGTTCGACTACTAGACTTAGTGGCTTGCGGATGTAACTGTGTACTTGAATCTTACACTTAATCAAGAGAATCTCATTAAAACAAATTTTTCATGCATGTATTGTGAATATTGTAAGATTATTCTTTATATGATTCTGATATATTTTATGATCATATGTACTAAAGAAATTAAAATACTTCATGGGGTGTGGTGCTTATCTTATTGAATTTCTATTGTATTTACTTTAATGATCGTTGTTTATATGTGAAATACTTCAGTAGATATTAAATAAATATTTCCTTTCTCTCGTGTGCCTCTCTTAGGATAGTAAAATTACTTTCCTTATAAGACTCACTCTTTACTTCCCTCTTGTGAAATTATTCTTGTACGCATTCTAATTGGTGTTTCACAGTGTCAACTTACTTGTTGATTTCAAAGGTTGTGTGCATACTCTCTTATGTTATTAATTTCATCTAAGGATAACTTTAGAGTAATAGTGTCTAAGATGGTACTCTGGATGGAGCTCCTACTACAAATGGTGTGAAGTCTAATTAAGACTTCATATTAGGTAGATCCCCTTCATTGGTGAATCTCCAACAGTGTCAACAGTGATATAATTGTTTCATTGACAATAATTGTAAATTTATTGGTGAGAGGAGTCTTTGTTTCCAATATAGATAACCGAAAATGTTGGCTTATCTTCCACTAATATTTTAACATTGGAAATGTGATGTTGTCATCCACAACTGAAAGGAATAATATTAATCTCTATCATTGGAAATATGATGTTGTCATCCACAACTGAAAGAAATAATATTAATCTCATTTAAGTTGGGTGAAGTTTAGGAAAAATGGTAATTTCCCATTTCACGCCTTTATGTTGTGGATATGTCTTAATCGATATTTCTTTTGCGGACACTTTCATATGATGAAAAAGATTTATAAAACTTTAGAAAAATTTTAAATAATTTTTTTGTTCTTTCAATTCACTAAAATTAACATGTGAGCTTAGCGAGAGTTTCAAACATCGATATTTGATCATAATAATTTTATGGATTACTTGGAAAAACCTTTGTAAATTTAGGGATTCAAGAATTAAATCAAGACGACAAGTCATATGATCTAGTAGAGCATTGTGAGCAAGAGGCGATCTAAGAAGTAGCATAAGTCTAGAACGATAAGTATCAAAATTCAGTAACACTTCAAATAACCTCCATCATAAATTTCCATGATAATGATATACCATGATAATTTTCTCCAATAGCAAACATCATATTTTGTCAATTTATGTTCCATTATTTGAATATTAGGACATTAGCTATGAACTTAATTAAATGAAGGTGTTTCACAACACTTTCATAAACATACAATGTGAATCATCGATACTAATGGTTGTAAGACATTCATTGAATAATGTCATTTAGTTCCATCATTTAGAATTCATTATCGAGTCATGTGAGCTTTGGGAGTGTAATAGTGTTCTTTCCAAAGAGATCCAACTTTAATTGATGGTGGAATGGAGTTGTAGTAGTTGAGGATTAGGTTGTCACGTTATTCTATATTGGTCATTGATAATATATTTAATAAGCCTTCATTATGGACCCCTAATATAGAGAAATTTTGATAAGTATGTGATTTAATGGGAATTACTTCCTATCGTATCAGGTTTGTTATCAAATTTGTATGTTTTAGTATTCACCTTTTGGTATATTGGTGATTAGGTATTGGATAGTTGAGATGAAATCTACGAGGTTTTCCTCTAAATGTTAATAGAACCTAATAATAATTTTACATGAGATGCCAACATCGTAGCATAGTATGACACATTGGAACAAATATTGATATATCATTGTGTTAGGCTATTATGTATTGTGTCTCACATTTTTGGAATATCGAGAAACTAACATATCATATCCTTTGTGTCTCACATTTTTGGAATATCGAGAAACTAACATATCATATCCTTTATGATTTTGTATTTTCTCTCAATAAAATATTACCCAATTTGTTGTTATCACTAGACAAGATGATGTTTTCCATTGAATTGGTGACACATGGAATGTGTAGATGATGGCATGGAGCTTTGAAGATAAAATTTTCAATACGTCATAAATTTGGGTAAATTCGGGTTGAACTATTGGCTTTAAATGAAATTTATATGAATGGAAATCTCTTGACGAGTGGAAGATAATGGTTGTCGTGGAAATGAAATTTAAGATGGCCGGATAAAGTAAACTTGATGACCCTAATTCCTTAAGTTAACCTAGGAGGGTGGGTCTAGATACCTCATCTTGTTAACAAATCACAAAGGGGTTAGGCATGTTAAATAACCTAACTATAGTTTCTTTACTAACAACAATTATGTTTTAACAAAAAATAACAAGAATTGTTAATCCAACCCCTAAAGAAATCATGTCCTTGTCTCCTTTAAGTTCAATTTCCTTAATTTTACTTAGCGACTAAAATCCATCACATTGTATCCAACCCTAAACATGGAATACCTACATAATTCTAGACACTTCTTGTTAAAATGACTATATTTTTATGCTTTAGTAGTTTTGAGGTGTCATTTTATATGGATCTTGCCTTCTACTTGAAATCCTCTTAATTATAAAGTGATCCCAAGTTCCCAAACATCCAACTTAGTTACCTTAGTAACTTCTTTGTGGACTATCCATGTCTAATAAGCACATCTCATGATTCACCCGTAACATTCCCAAGTGCATCCAAGTTGTCATAAATGTGCTCAATTTGTCTATCCAAATCATGCTAAGTCCACCTACAATATTTACCCATCCCATATTAGTCCATTTATTCAACTCATCTTTCTTTATCCATCAAATTCACCTAGATTGACCCAATACTCCTAAATATGGATACATCTACCTAAAACTGTCTAGCTAATCCAATCAAAGAACCCAAGTACGTTTCATGTATGTGCACGGATTAATTCATTTCCAATGTTATGTTCCAAATGAGTGTACATCATGATTGTGATCAATAATTACTTTTGTCGAAAGGAACTTCAGCCATCCATCACAACCCCTAATTATGGATTGTCTAACTTCATTCTTCCATATATAGTCCAAATAGCTAATTCATCAATATCTCCAAACCACTCATGTACATCATGTTTGCAAATGAGGCTACTTGTGTCAAACTTCTCTCATTTTCTAGCCAATTTCTCTTCCAAGCCTATTTTGGTGCATCCAATGAGCATGAGTTTCCATTATCTATGGTGCATATAGTCATCGAAATGGGAATCAAACTTGTCCATGGCATACCTTTAAAATGGGCCAAGAAATCCAAATTGAAAAATAAGGAATCAAACTTTTATCATTTTTGTCTATGCTATTCAAATCACTAATGTGATTTTCTGGAGGATTCAATTAAAATCTCGCAAGGCTAAGGCCATATACAAGGTTTCCATTTCTTTACACCAAGGTTTTTGTTGCTATAATATCATAATGGTATAGAGAGAAATAAATTGTGTCATTTACTAAACTTTATGCTTCTTAAGGGAATATTATCCCCTATACAAAGCCTTAACATATGATACCTAAAATTAGTTTTGACCATCACTAATAGATTTTTTTAAGACTTTGTACGGTTCTGATTATTATTTTTTATTGCCTATTCATAAATAATTAGAAAGTATAGTGGTCATTGTTTCTCTACTTGTTCGGGGGTATAATTACTACATACCATTTCCTTGTAACAAATATTTAATGATAAAGATTGGATAAGCAAATATTTAGTCATTCACAATAGCATATAGAGAAGTGATACACTTTTAGAACTCTTGGTATTGGTTGAAGAAATATGAAATAGGTTTAAATAGAATTAGTACAAGCATTGGTTGAGAAATAACATAACTAGATTAAAATATAGAAAGAACTGAATGGTGGACAAGGAACTTGAGACACATTAAAATAAAAATAAATGTTATATGGAAATGGTTTTGTTAATTAATTTTGTTAATCGTTTCTATATTAAAAATAGATAAATTGTGAAAATAATTTAATTGAAGCTAGCTACAAACATGTCTCACCTTAGTGAACAGGAAAATAACAATTGAACTAAACTTTATTAATTAATAAACATTGTACTTTCTAGAATATAATATGATGTTCCTCATTTGTATTAGAATTTAGAAAATTAATAAACCTACATAGAAAATTACAAAATTTTGGAATATATAATATTCTAAAGAAATAATTACAAATATTTACGAATTATAATATTTGAAAGATATTTCAATTTCCAATATACTCATTTTACCTGTATGTTATAACACATTTTTAATATATTAGTATATTTATTTTATTATTACACTCAATAAATTATTTAATATACATAAATTTTAATTAATAATTAAATATTTGAGTTATTCAAATTTTTATAAATTTCTTATATATACATCAAACAATAATAATTCTTATATATTTAATTTAATTCAAATCTAAATTCTTAACATTATTAATAAATAATTCTTAATTATGGTTATAACTAACCTCAATAATGTAAAGTTATCACATAAAAAATACTGAAAAAATTAACAGATTAAAGTACTATCTATTATAGAAAAGAATAATGATAATTAAAAATCACAATAGCATATATAATATAAAGTAGTAGAAAATAAAAAGTTATTCAAAAGAAGTGAAATATTGAAATATTAATATACAATTTATATTAATGCATACTTGGCTATAAAATAAATAAATAAACAAAGTATATCACATAATATCATAAAATGAATTATATTTCTTATCCCAAAGAGAACCGCGATATATTACATCATGTCCTATATCATCTAGGTTGGAAAAAGCAAAACCAAATCGCACCCATAAAGACCAATAAATTATTTTTAAATAATTATTATATTAGTGATTATGCTGAAGAATACGGAGTGTACGAGTACAGAAAGCTCACGATGAAAATGGAGTATAGAAACATTGATTTTCACTATGTGAATAAGAAGAACAATGAGAATAAAAATCTACTAATATTGTGCTGGGGATTGATTGGTTCCAACATCCTGATTTGTTTGTGTTAATGTTTACAAAAAGGCTGTCGTGCCAACAATTCTAGACGATGAACAAATAAACACTCTAAAACCTACTATGACCCATGACCTACTGCCTTTACTTTGAGATAGTCTAAAAGGAAAATCATTGACAAGTTTTATATTCCTAACTAGCTTTATTGCTTCCCTGCTGTCTGAATTTCAACCTCGGCAGCCAGCACATTCCTTTGATTATCATGTTCCGCTTTCTTTATAACATGGGATGCTGTGTTCGCTGGCTCTTTAAACTTGGCATATATATCACCTTTGTAGAATTGCCTCGTTCTCAGGACAAGAATAAAAGAAATCATGGCTCCAAAAAGGGTCACGATTGTCATAATGATAAACGAAAGCTGAAAACATTTATGCCCAGTGCAAGTAAGCGCGCTCTGAGACGAACAAGTCCCAAGAGCAGTACACTGCTTTCTTGCCTCTTGGTCATACATGTGCCCCACACCTCTGACAGACAGAAGATAAACTCCCAAGGGGCTCGCAACCGCTCCAAAATTATAAAGAGTGGCATAATACTTGAGACCAAATATCTCTGAGATGACTGCATTATTTAGAGGCCATTGAGCTCCCAAACACAGTCCATTTATAATGGACGCTATGTACAGTGAACCCGGAAGTGCGAGAGCTATGAAAATATGTCCAATGCAAGCAATAAGCAAAATTATGGTCAACATCAGTGGCCTGGGAAATTTATACCTCTGGAGAAGAATTTCCGATACAAAACCAGCAAGAACGCGGCCCACAAAATTCCATATGCTAACAAGAGCAACAAAGGTGATTATAGTCTGGTGGGTGTAACCAAGAGATTGTCCAATCTGTCCCATATTATCAATGGCGGTCACAGTTGATCCAATCCCACAAATAGTGGCTAAAAACAGAATGAGCATATCGAGACTTACTAAAGCTTGAGGAATTGTGAAGTCGTCTCCTCTTTTGGGGCTTTTCAAGAATTTCACTATACGGGATACAATAGAAGCTCTCGCTCTCATTTCATCGCTATTATTAGTAATATACTCTGTGCCGGTCATCGATTTTCCTTCCTTGATCTCTAAGCAATGTTGAGGATCCTTCATCTCTTCATTTTCTTTTGTAAGCACAGTGATTTTGGCATGATCTACTATCGTTGAGACGGAGGTCTTGGTGGAAATCTGTTGCTGCTTCTTTTTGTCCATCTCTGCCTTAACAATCACTACAAGAGGAAGCGAAAGGAAAACCACGATAATTGCAACAACAATTCTGTAGCCTGCCTTAGGTAAATTCTTCATCGTATTCTCCACTACGATGAGAAGCATAAGAAATACAGTTAATCCTAGAGCTATGTAGAGAAAGTGGTAGAATCGCTTCAGCTCATTTCTTTCCGTCGTCTCTTTTGTAGGACGAACTATCAACATTACAATCAGAAAAACAGCACTAGGTAAGTAGCCAAGAAGAAGAATCAGACCAGCCGATCCACTGGCACTATTCCCATAAATTGCATAGTAAATCTGAGTGAAAATTGCTCCACTCAAACCCACAAATCCTTTCAGAAGCCCCAGCACAACTCCTCGGCTCCGAGGGAAATTCTTGACACACGTAACCAGAGGTCCCGTGTTGGTAAATGTCTGAGAATTAGCTCCAATGACTATATACAAATACATCTGCCATAACTTGGGCTTGGCAATTCGTCGGGTGACAGATAACCATAACAATGAATATCCAACGATATTCATGATGGCTCCAACGCCAAGAACAACCCATGGAGGGCAGACTTCATTGATGAGACCTGAAACAATCCCAACATTAGCTCCCAGATCCTTGAAAAATGCCAAGGTATTCAATGTGCTCTGATCATAGCCCAGGGAAGTTTTTATTGCTTCTGAGTAATCCCCAAACATATAAGTGCCACCAGAAAATGACATAATAAGGAACGACACAAATACTACAAACCATCTTCCCATGACCACTCTTTTGGCCAAATCAAACACCTCGCTCCCCTCCATCATATTCACCAGAGCAACACAGAGAAACAACCGCAATTTCGTTTTGTTCGAATATCTTACAGGGATTTTCGATCCCAAGCAAAAATGCGTTGGGAGTCGAATGTTTACTACTAGACAACTAAACCCAATCACGGGAATAATTGGTTCCGCACTTGCTTAAATAATAAATTGAGCATTTGAATTCGTAGAACGCGAGCCACGTCGGAAGAGTTGCGTGTGGTAACTTATAGGTATCAAACAGATGTGAAAACGAAATTTATGGAAAATCAAAGTGTGGATTTTGGGCCCAAAGAGCGTCCCCTGGTTCTAGGTCTTTCGCAACCTGGCGTTGCCTTTTTTTAAGAATAGGACCGTGTCGATTAAATAATCCTTACAGAGAAACAGACAAAAAGGTTTTGAACTAAATGTAGTGGCTCATTTAGGCTCTTCACGAAACTTGCGTCAAATTTGGGGACACTTCATTATCAACACCAGCTTCAACGCACTTATCATCCAGGCAAACTATAATCTGGGTTGACAGATTCCCTAGATCAAATGGAGTGTAACATGTAAACCTTAAACTTATAAGTTAATCCACACAAGTTAATACACACAGAAATATAAAAAAATATATATATATTTGTTTTTTATTAAATTGATTTTAATATGTAAACTTTAAACTTATAAGTAGGTTTGGGGGACGTATTTCATATTTTAATACGTAGGTGATAGTTGCTGTAAACTTTTACCCGTCAAATTTGATGTGCTTCATAAATCGGAAATAGTCATTTTGACGTTTAATTTAGGATTTGTTTCGTCAAAATTTATAGTATCTGTCTTTAAGTTAAAAACATCAAAGTTGGACAAAGCCCAAGGTCATAACGCAAATGCATACAATACCTCTCGCTCACATGGCAATGAAGCGTGACACACTTTCATAGATTTGAATCGTATAAAAAATTATCTGGCTATTGTCCTTTCATAGATTTGAACTTTATGAAGTGAGATCTTGCCCTAAGCAATTAAGAACAACTACATTGTAATCTACGTGTTACATTTAAGTTATCGACCGACCAATGTACGTCGAAAATGTGAATTCAGTAATCAAACTATAAGCTAGTACGTGATTGAAAAATACGAAAAATATACATACATTTTTTGGTGTGTATAACAAAAGGGGTGGTGTGCTTGTTTTTGTTCCTTAGGCTTCCCTCAATCGTTCCACACTTTCCCTCTTGTTTGATTCCACCATCTTCCAACATCGATGAAGAAGTGAAATTGAAAAATAAAAGCAGCTGATGAACAACTCGTGACATGAAGGGCAGTTGCAGTGTTTAATTCGACAACATCTTTGCAGAGGAATATTAGAAGTCACACCAAATCAAAAATAATGGTAGGGCTCCCCGCTATGAAAATGTTGGGCTCAAGAAGGGCCCTAGATGCTCAAGGAAAATCAAAAGCTCGTTACTTACACGCTGTAGCCTAAGTCACTAGGTTCGTGTTCGAGTTCGAGTTCGGTGACCTTGAAATTCGAATAAAGTTCGGCAACTAAAATTTTGTCGATAAAGTTAGACATAAAACTCAACATAGAGAAATTCGAAAAAAAAATGTATATATATATATATATATATATATATATATATATATATAATAAATTTAAAGTCAAATTCAAATAAATTTTCTAGCCTCTGTAGCTTATTACCAAGTTACAAACTTACAAATATATACTAGTCACTTAATTATGAGATCAATCCATAAGGTCATGTCCATGATACAGAGGAAAATGCCAATGCTTAGGATCCAATTTTAGTGCTAGAAGCAGAGTAAACTTACCACTATAATGTTAGATCAGATTACTGTAGAATGTAGCCTGTAGGTTACGATAAACTCACAGAATATAAGACAGTTACATAAAATTCACCAAGGTTTCAAGAGATAAGAGCCAGAAAATTTGTCAACTTTTTTTATGATCATTGTGTGTTACTTCAATAACAAACAGCCATATACAAGACCCTGAAGGAAACCCCACAACCAAGGTAGATCAGTCCATAAAAGGCGATGGCTTAGCAAGAGAAAAGAGGGTAGAAAAAAATAAAATTTTATAAATGATGTGTGATCAGTTTTGGTTATTTTCAAGCCTTTTAATGTTAATTTTTATTGTAATTATCCTCCAAATTATATGCTTCAGATTTCCAATGATTTTTAGCCTTCAAAAAGAAAGAGTACAGTTAAAAATGCCCATGGCCTAGGAGACAAAAGATCACTACAAAACCCTGAAGTTCAAACTCAGAAAATGAATAAAGAATCTCTGCAAATACAGTGGCTCAAATTCAGTCAATTAACTAAAAACACTTCATAATTTTCATACGATTACTATGTAGTATTCTTCTTATGAAATCACAAAAAAACTTAATTGAACATTAATTGAAAGGTAACTCTGAAGCTTTGTGGTAAGAATTTGTAGAGGATAATGGACTGCCAGACAGGTCGATAGTTGTCAGTGCTCGGTGGACCGTGGTAGTCTGGACTCTCTAGACTAGGGGCGTTGTGTAACTAACAGTCCCCAATGAAACTAACACTGAACAATCGTTTAGTGAACAATGAAACCCTCGGGTGAGCGATGAACTGCACAAACAATGAAACTATCAGTCATTTAACCCTCCAGTGAATGATGAAACACACAGTTGATTTGGTACAATGTGCCCGCAATTGTTTTGTAAATTTATTTAAAACGACATAACAATTTGAAACCTAAACGATTTTATTCGAACCCTAAACGAATTTAATTGAACCCTAAACGAACTTCAACGAATTTGTTCGCCATGAAATTCGAGTTCGCGATGAAGTTTGAGTTCGCCATAAAATTTGGCGAACTTGAACGAATAAGTTCGTTTTGATTTGAAGTTCGACGAATTTCAAACTTGTTCGTTCAAATTTGTCGAACCTAGTGACTAAGACTATAGCACAACCATGGAAGCTGGACGGCTCTGTAGCAAAAAGTTGGGCGATAAGATTAGAAAAGGTTGGAGATTACATTGGGCTAACTATCTAAGACCAAATATCAAGGGGAAAAATTCAGCGTGCAAGAAGAGAAGACTATTATTCAACTTCATGCTCTACTGGGAAATAGGTGGTCTACCATTTCTACTCACCTTCCCAAGAAAACAGACAACAAAATAACAATGAAAAGGGGTAAGAAAAAGGTGGACTTCAAATTCATTCAAAACAATAGTCACTGCCATGTTATTCTTTTGAAATGCAAGGATAGTTATTGATTTGAAGCTCTTGTGATCTATATTATGTGTGGTGTTGTTTTTCGAAGTCATTGCATATAAATTTTTGGAATGGAAGTTTCTAACCATCTTCAGTGGTTCATGAACATGAACCACTAAAAATGATTCGAAACCTTGATTCCAAAAATTTGTATGCAATACGGAAAACAACACCACAACCAAAAATAAGCTGCTAAAAATAAATGTTGGAGCTTTCTACTCAACTTGCCCTCATCATTTACTTCACAAGAGACAATATTTCCTAGTTTTCGAGTCCCAAGTAAGTTTCCTTCTTCAACCACTTTCAATCTCTATCGGTTGTTGTTTTTTTAATTTCTTTCTTAGTATTTGTTTCATGTGAAATAAATGTTGTGAAATTATACAGGCTTGTCAAAATGAATTTCTCTGAGGTCCATTCTTTTACAAGAATAATATATCATTTCACCTTAAAAAAATGTCTTAAATATTAAAAAAATAGCTTCTGATTTATTCCATAATGAAGTGCTCAATTACCATTTTGAAAAGCCCATGCTTATTTTGACTATTTTTGTTTTTTTTAGTGCCCTGGCTTATTTTGACTAAAAATAGCTTGTGATTTATTCCATAAACCGCTCAATTACCATTTTGAAAATCCCAAGCTTATTTTGACTATTTTTGTTTTTTTAGTTCTCTAGCTTATTTTGTCTAATTTTGTATTATGAGTTTTTTACTAAATGCTCTGAAATCAACTTCATTTTTACCTTAATGAATTTCTCTTTAAAAAAAATAATTACATAGTTATTGAGTTAAGCTTCTCTTACAATACAAATAATTATTGAAGATGTTACAAACTCATATTTATTTAATATACCTATTTAGATTGTCAACCACTTCTAATATAGTTGTATTTGGAGGATTCAACTCATACTAAGTACATGAATAGAATAAGTGATGGTACTATGTAGGGCAATGTTTAATAGGAAGGATTTCTTCGTGTAATTGGTTGGGTTGTATATTTCATATATGATGTGGACAATAATGTGAATCTAATTTTTTAAGATGAGGAAATAATAGGCTCATATTTAAAATATTATGAACATTATTAGTTAACAATATTCAAATGCAGATGATGAGTTGATTACCTCGTATGTAGATTGCGGAGTTTACCTGGTAGATTGGAGAGTTTTCATAATCTTGACATTTTTTAGTGTCATGGTTTTAGGAATAATGTGTTCCAAATATGTGTAATGGATATCAAATTAGTTGAAAGGATAAACAAATATTTTAGAAATATTTAGCTATCGTTAGTGGATTTATTATTCAAGTAGTTCACAGTTCGTTGAAAGTGCACTTATAGGGATTAAAGTTATCTTAGTATAAATATAAAATATGTAGTGAGTAAATAAAGATGTGTGTGCCCATCTGTCAATAAAATATTTGGTGAAAATAATTTATTAAGAAATAGTTAAACATGTAATTAAATTTTTAATAAATTTGACATATGTAGTAGATTATTGGATTTAAATAAGTTATAAAAAGGGATAGTAGTTGAATTCTTGATATTTAAAAAAACTAACTTTATCTCATTTACTAGCAGTTGAGGATCCTCATTATCGTAATTATATGGCTTTCATTAGTTTCTTTCACATGTCAAAATTTATGTACAAAATCAAAATTATTAACTCCCAAAGGACAACAACCTTTATAAAATCTTAAAAATATGGTTGTATACTAGGTGGCAACACATATGCTGAGAAGAGATAAGACACTCTCATAGGGAGATTAAAGGAAGTTGAGGTGAACTAATAATTGTAAGAGAATTTCTAGATAAGGGGAAGTCACACTCACAAAGCTAAGTAGAACGTAAAATGAAAGGCATGAAAAATGCCAAAATGTCATCAAATTTTCATTTGATGGGCAGAGGGGATTCGAAATTTCAAGGCTGCTTATAAGTTAATACACACATAAATATAAATAAAATTATTTACCTTTTAAATATGAATAGAATGTATTGGTTCCTAATATGTGATCATTGTACTTGTCTAATCACATTACAACAACATGTTATATGATATGTGTATATAGGTAATCAAAAGTGGAATATCGTACGAGTAGAATATGATTTTAATGTGGCATCATTTGTTAACTTTATGTTTTAATTGAAGCTTTAGATTTAATGATGAGGTATAGAGAAGGGTATATGGTTTATAGCTCTGTCTCACCATAATAGAGAGTTTGGCATCCCGACGGTCATTGATTCTAGAAGGGTTGATTCGAGGGCAGGAAATCAATTGGAAATGGTTAGGGTTCTGGTAAGAGGTATCCTTTGTTGAAAATGGCAACAAGAAATGCTAAATATGGAAATTCTAAAAATAGCATTCTTATAAATAGAAGTTTGGACACCAGTGTTGGACATAGCAACAAGGAATGAAAAATTGAAGTGCTATAAATAGAATAGCTAAAAATAGCATTTCGAGATACATTCCAATTTTAGTTAGTCCTTGAACTAAAATTGTGAGGTTAAATCCGAATTTGATCTTAGTAGCTGTTTGTAAAATAATTAATTAATTCATCTCGAGTTAATTAGTTGAGGAAAAACAAACATAAAGTCTATGTGAGGACATGCAACATTTATTCCTTTGATTAAAGAATTTATCCCTTAGCTAAAGAGATAAGAGTGAGTTGTAATTAGTTAGTTCAGTTAATTGAGGTAAGTCTAGTTAGATTAGTTCCAACAATTGGAGGAACTGATTGTGAGTTTAGTTAGTTAATGCTTGAATGCATGTAACTATTGCAATTCAGATAACTGAATATTCTCTCATAAATAACTCATGCATGTCAATTATGTTAGAGACCCAGTTGAGATCAGAGGAAGGGACAGTGTACTATCAGTGGGAGGAATTTTCCTATAGAGGAAGGGATAGTGTACTATCAGTGTGAGAGGATTATTCACACAGGTTGTAGCGAGAGGACCCATGAGAAACTGCACAGGGAAATAAGAGGCTTGGAGGACTAAAGGAAGGCACAAGTGTTGTCTATTTTGTCTATGAGCATTGTTGAGGGATTGTATTAATAGCTGGATAGCTTCCGAGCTAACGCTTTGTGTAATTCTGAGATAATTTCCACTTGTATGATAATATAGAGAGTGGGGTTTTAGGCTGAGGCTTTCCACAGTTTATATTTCTATTTTCATGTGTGTTTTCTCTCTCTTCTCAATTATATGTGCTTTTGTTTGATATTTCTCATATTCGATTAAGCTTCTGCAAAGTTTATTGTAGAAGTAGATCTAGTATTATGCTTTAGTGCATTGCATTACCAGTTGATCTACCAGTGAAATTTCTACATGGTATTAGAGCAAAGGTGATCAAAATGAAAAACAATATACAAATAAGGGAGGAGATCGAAGTTTCAAGTTCCTAATTATAGAAATCGAGTTCTTATCACATCTTGATTTCACCGATGGCGTTCAACGGTTTGAGACTTGAGTATACCCCTGATGGTAGCTTGAATTATATACCCTAGAAGGATCACATGGAAGTGGTATTAGAGGACAATGGGTTGAAGGACTTCATTGATCAAGAAGTCCTCAAGCCCGCAGTAGCTAATTCCCAAGAATTGGCGAAATGGAAGAAATGTGTGGCTAGAGCAAGGAGAATCCTTCTGGAGTGAATTCAAGACCAAATTGTCTCGAACCTCATTGGAAAGGAGACACCGTATTCAAAGTGAAAAACATTGAATGATCTTTATCAGAACAACAACAATTAGAGGCAGCTAGCGCTGAAAGACAAGATTTGGAAAATCAAGTGTGAAAAGGGCGACATGATCTCAACATACCTGACCAAGCTCACCACCTGCAGGGGTGAGCTTGGAAGTGTTGGGATCACGACAGTCGATGATGACATGCTGAGTCTTTATCTCCTTGGTCTTCCTAAGAGCTGGCATAGCTACCAAGACTCGGTAAACGGAAGAGAGAAACTACCAGATTGGGAACCACTTGGGTCTGATCTGATTCAGGAGGAGACAAGGAGAAGCACGAGAGACGGTTCTTCATCTAAGGAGGATGAAGAAAACTGCACCTTAGCGAGTAAGGCAAAGAAAGGGAAGGAGAAGAATTGTCGTCCCAAATCAACTTCTTCCCATGGTGGGAAGAAGGTTGACAAATCAAAAGTGAGATGCTTTCATTGTAATGAGGTGGGCCATTTCGCTACAAATTGTCCACTGAAGAAATGCAGGAAGGGATACTTGGAAGCATCAGAAGGTGAGGCACTGGCCTCACAGTTCGAGTTGGATTTCACCGACATTGCATGAATGGTTTCATCCATGGTGGGATCTGGTTGGTTTCTTGACAGTGGAGCTTCATTCCACATGACCAACGATAAGAATTTGTTCAGTACCTTGTAGGAGAAGGATCCCCAAATACTCATAAAGATGGGTAATGATGAAAAGTATAGTGTCTCAGGTGTAGGCATAGTTGTTTTTAAAGTGAGCATGGAGCTCTCATTACCTTGACAGATGTCAAGTTTGTGCCAGGACTAAGGAAAAACTTGGTATCGATTGCAATGCTGGAAGACAAAGGCTATGATGTAGTCTTCAGTAAGGGAAAGGTTTTCCTAGACACATCACCACGAGACAGGTGAAGGAGATCGGTTGATGAGTCAAGAACTTGTATGCTCTTTAGGTTAAAGATGCATGCAAAGCCTTGAGAAGCATGGAAATTGTTGGAGACTTGGTGGTTGAGACAGAGCAGACACTACATCTCAGCATGCAGTGCCATAAGAAGTCTCAGACAATTGTAGAAGAGCCACAACTGGTGAAGTATATTCAAGAGGTTGTGGAGCAGCAACAATTAGAGACGCTGATAGGAGATCGAGTGGAGGCATCCATTCATCTAGAGACCTCTAGTAGGGGTAAATTTTGAGCCAAGTGGGTAGAGGGATCACATGCAGCCATACCTCCAGGTGGGAGGTAGGGCAATGTAGAGTGATAGTCCCACGAAGGCCGAAATAGGGGCAGGATCCTTGAGGTACTCAACCTCTTGGATTTGACCTTGCTATAGGAGCCCCGAGTACGAGTGGCAGGATTAGCTGAGTGGGTAGAGAGAGATGTGGATGGAATGGCAGAGAGAGCTACAGTGCAAGAGTCCCAAGACTATGTAGAGCTAGCAATATGCAGCAATGCGAGAGGCACAGGAGTGTTGCACTAGTGCAGGATGGCACAGAGATGTGTGTAATGGTTTGAGATGTATGGAGGTTGTAGTAACTCATAGGTCAGAGAGGGAGTACTTGTCAGTGGCAGATGGAGCTTCAACATCAGACGGTGTTTCTAGCCCAATAGGGAGGTCAATTGGGAGTTTTTTTTGTTTCTAGAGTTGCTGGAGCAACAACACTTGGGAGAAGTGTTGCATGCAGAACATTCCAAAGGTTCAGGAGCAGGTTCGAGTTGAATGTCCTTCTTGTTGATAGGGAGTGTTGAAAATGGAAACAAGAAATGCTAAAAATAGAAATGATAAAAATAGCATTACTATAAATAGCAGTTTGGGCACCAGTGTTGGACATAGCAACAACGAATGAAAAATGGAAGTGCTCTAAATAGCATTACTAAAAATAGCATTTCGGGAGAGATTCCAATTTAGTTAGTCCCTAAATTAAACTTGTGAAGTAAAGTTTGAATTTTATCTTAGCAGTTGTTTATAAAGTAATTAATTAGTTCATCTTGAGTTAATTCGTTGAGGAAAAACAAACATGAAGTTTATGTGAGGACATGCAACAATTACTCCTTTGATTAAGGAATTTATCCCTTAGTTAAAGAGATAAGAGTGATTTGTAATTTTGAGTTGTAATTAGTTAGCTCACTTAACTGAGTTACGTCGAGTTAGATTAGTTCCAACTGTCGGAGGAACTGATTGTGAGTTCAGTTAGTTAATGCTTGCATGCATCTAACTACTGCACTTTAGATAACTAAATATTCTCTCATAAATAACTCATGCATGTCAGTTCTGTCAGAGACCTAGCAGAGATCACAGGGAGGGACAGTGCATTATCAGTTGTAGGAATTTTCCTGTAGAGGAAAGTCATCCATGCAGAAGGAATTATCTCCTTCTAGATTACACAGATATTTTAGAGGTTAGTGTTGTGTGTGAGAGGATTATTCACACAGGTTGTAGCTAGAGGACCCAAAAGAAACTGCGTAAGGAAATAGGAGGCTTGGAGGACTGAAGGAAGGCATAAGTGTTGTCTTTTTTGTCTACGAGCAGTGTTGAGGGATTGTACTGATAGCTGGATAACTTTCGAGCTAAGGCTTTGTGTAATTCAGAGATAATTTCCACTTGTATGATAATATAGAAAGTTGGGTTTTAGGTTGAGGATTTCCCCAAATTATATTTCTTTGTTCATGGGTGTTTGCTCTCTCTTCTCAGTTATATGTGTTCTTGTTTGATAATGCTCATATTCGATTAAGCTTCTGCAAAGTTTATTCTAGAAGTAGATATAGTATTATGCTTTAGTACATTGCATTATCAGTTTATCTACAGTTGAAATTTATACACCCTTGGCCACAATTTTTCATTTGTCTCTCGTTCTCCTCCCAAATGATTCTTTGCAACTCAATGTTAATGCAATCTCTGCTAAGGGTGAATCCACTAGGTTCGAGGTGATTCTTCTGCTAGAATTGCACCGTTCATGGTATTGTTCTTTGTTCCCATAGCTCACTCTCTCGCCGCTCGAATTTGCAAAAGGTTTCGTTCCTGTGGTCTCCTAAAATCTGGGCAAAGTTCGGAATCCTCACCTCTATAAGTGCATTAATTTAAAAGTCATTTGTTCTTATTCACCGCATATGACTCAGATTTTCTGTCCATTTTGCTCTTATTTGTTCTATTTTTGCATCCTATGAGGGTACCCTTCCTCCGACAAGCTTTTCTATTCCGAGGAAACAGCGTCTCTAGAATGAACTCTCAAGGATGGCATTCTAGGGTTTTGGGAAACCTAAACTTCGTGTCATTGGCAATTTTGTCACCCATTCACTTTCTTTGCAGTTACTCATATTAATTAACTCATTTAGGCACAAACTCCATTACGGTTTTTACCCTCTGCATGTTTTGCCTCTTGCAAGCACACCTTCACAGGGATTTCCAATGGTTGCTTCTAGGCTTCGATATCCTAAACTCCAGGTGCCTATCTATTAGCTTGCAGCCTGTCGGCATGTGTGGTTTAGATATAGTGTTTCTAGCCTTCATTTTATGTGAAGAGTTATCTTGAATGTAGCAACGTTTTTTTTTTTTAAATCCCTTTGTATTTTCATTTAATGTGGACTTCTTTGTGGCAAGGTTTCTTTTTATAGTTACTATGTAAGGAATATGAGGCCTTCAATTGATATTCTTAATTAAACAGTCCTAGTGACATGGTTATAATGGTTCTCATTCTAATTCTCATGATTATTAGGCTTATAATGAATCTCATTCTATTCATGATTTGATGGTTATATTTGCACAGTATTTATAATTTGGTATGAAAACTTTAGAAATATTCTATACATAATAGACTCTCTTTTAAGCAATAGATTGTTGCTCGAGTTCGAGTTTTCCTTATGCTCATCATTATACATGTTACCATTATTACTATAGTCAACATTTCGTTGTTTACTTTTCTTTAATATATCTAGGGTAATAGTGGGTTCTGAAGTACCTATCTACATAGAATCATATAGGGGACTGGACTGAGTCACTCTCGAGGTGACATCTCAGTCCTAACCCCTTGTTATGATCCTATGCATTGCCAGAATGTGTTTAGATTTACACCTTTTTTTAAATAAAACCTTGGGTTCTTCAAACACAACAACACTACATTTCTGATATTCATTTACTTATGAGGTTTATATTACATGAGGCATACGTGTATGCTTTAGTTGTTTTATAGTTCAAATTCCTTGTATTATTGTTTTCTCGGTTTAGTTTTTTCTTGGTTCCAAGCTCTGATAATATTTCCCTATTTGTTGTCCTAGTTGGTTCCGGGGTTTATTAATTTCCATTCCTTCATTTATCCTCATTACTTCCTAAGGTAGTGTTTACACCAACACTAAATATTGTCCTATTTTCCTATGAGTCTACAACCACAAAATGTAAAACAAAAGTTAAAAACATTTACCAATCAGTTTTAGCTTATAAACACCAACAATATATAAATTCTAGATTTTATTGACGGAGTTTCAACCATAACTTTAGTAAGTACTCATCCATGCAAAAGTATAGGGTAAAGACCCATCTTATATACTTATTTGTTCTCTGAAATTTCCTCGAATTCAAAACAATAGTAAACAATTCTAGTTATTCTTGAATCAGGCTACACACCTTAGGACTAGAGTCTAGTCTTCTAGCCTCTGATTCCTTTATGTAATGAAGTGATAAACTCTATCGAGTCCAGCTCTTGATGCTCCATCTGTTACTTCACTTTCGCTAAGTTCTCCTTTTATCTACAAAAAATAAAGGTACAACTGTTCTAACTGTTCCTTACTGTCTGCAGGTTGGAATTCATTTCCGATCTCCCTTCTTGAATTCTGAAATTTCACTATATATATATATAAAGAAAAACAATATTATTACCATTTAAATTATCCATCCAAAATGTCATTGGGCTTTCCAGAGTTTGATTTACCAACAAAATAAAATAGCTCTGATTGCTATCCGGAAGGTGTTACATGGAGTGAGACAAAAAATTCTCAATGTGATACAGGAAAAAATAAATTAAAAACAGATAGACAAAATCTTTTCCTCTATATATTTATTTGTTGAATCGATGGAAGGTCGACAAAGAAAAACATACAAAATGGAAAGTGGATGTTGATATTGATTGAGACATCTGAAAACTAATGTTGATATTGGTTGAGGCAACCAACAAGTTTGTGATTCTATATTTTATAAAGTTAAAATGAAGATTTCCAGAAATTGATGTCGAAGCTGATACTGATAATCAAGATTTCGAGAGACTGATATTGATATTCAATGAGGTATACAAAAAAATTGTAACTATGCATTTTATAATATTAAAAGGAAGAATTCTAGAAACTGATATATCCAAGTAATTTCCAGAAATTGATATACTACACATGTGTGAATCAAGAGAAGAATTTGCAAGACTTTGGCGAGCACAAGAGTTTCGCAGTTGAGTGGTCTTATCAATCAAACATTTCATCACTTGCTACAACTTATATGTCTAACTTTTCAGTAGAATCTAACCACTGCAAATTATAATGTCTCAGGCGACCACCATGAAACTTCATCTTCCAAGGCGGAAGACAAAGACAAGGTACAAGGTCAATCAGTGAAGCCAAGATGACTTTAGGGGAGTTAGTGATGTTGTGCAACTTACCATATTTCACCTACAACATCCATATTTCCTTCTTCATTGCTTAAGGTTCGTGATTCATGGTTTTTGTCCTCCATTTGGACTACCTGATTTTCCTCAGGGATTTCAAGGGTTTTGAATGCATCCGTTGGGTATAATTTATGCCTCGAACAAAGTTCTTGGAAACGAGGAAAGAAATTACCATATTGGAGGGTTTTTAGGGACCCGAAGTACATATTTTTTTGCCATTCCAGTGATGTACAACTCCTTTGTCTATGGTGCACCTAGATTGTTGAAATTTCTTGTGGGTTTGTCCAGTGTAGAGGAGATTTAATTTCCTCAGTTGTTGGTTCATTCAAGCATACTCCTGTATATATGTTACAACAATCATAATTTTTCCAACGATTATAATGAGAGCGCTAATTTTAAGAAATTTAGTAACAATATTGCAAGCAATACACCAAATGGCCTCTTCAAAAATATTACCATGGAGGATCTCTAAAAATTGTTAGAAAAAAATGTGCAGACGATTCTATGCAATGAACTAATTCAAAAAGGGTCAGTAGTGAGGCCACAATGATTTTAGGGGAGTTAGGAAATGTTGTGCAAATTGCCATATTTACAAAATCCATCATCTTCGATTGTTTTTTTTATGGGATTTCATCAATGTTGTTAAACTGATGTAAAGTATCTTCTTCTTCCTTACTACTCAGGGCTTGTGATTCAAGGTTTCCATCTTACCTTGAGACTACCTGATTTTCCTCACAGATTTGAAGGGAAATGGATGCATCCGTGGGGTAAAATTTATGGCTTAAATAGAGTTCGAGTAAATGAGGAAAGTTCTTACAATCTTGGAAAGTTTTGAGGAACTTGGAGTCCAAATTTTGTTTCCATTCGAGTGATGCAAAGCTCCATTGTTTGTGGAATAGTTGGATTGTTGAAATTTCTTATAGGTTTGTCTAGTATAGAGGAGATTTAATTCTGAAACTCAAGGTTGAAACATACATCAATGTGAAATCTGTGTTGAGCAGATTTGGGCACTCGTTGCCTCGTCGGGTGTTACCCAACCCTGGGAGAATCGAGATTGTAAATCGTTGTGTTAATCATCGAGACTTTGTCCTTGGCCCGATCAAAATATAGAAATTTTATGAGATTTTAGGTAAGAGGTACAAAGGGGGATGAGCATTAATAAAAACTTAATCAATGAATATGAGCTAAGATGGACTCTGCGAGAGGGAAACTTCACCAAAGTTTTAGTAGCCTGCCTTCACAATTGTTTGACAAATCAGCGATGGAAAACAAAGTAAAAGTAGCACTTGTACCATAGAAAACAAAAAGGTAATTACAATCAAAACCATTTATATAATTAAAATTAAAATTTTAGAAATATTTCTCTATTTTATAACTAAATTTTGAAAATTTTAATATATATGTAAACTATGTTAACAGATTAAATAAATTGAAATTTAATTAATTATAATTGATTTCTTGTTTGGCTAAATAATGTTTAAACTACAAATTATTCAAATAAATCTATCATTTTATTAAATTAACTATGATTAGTCGATTATTTAAATAATATTTAAAATTCAAAATATTATTTTATTTTTTACCAAAGTTATTTTAATTTTTAATAGGAACCAGAATTTTGTAACAGTTTAGATTATATTCTTTGAAATTTCCACAAATACTTGTTCAAATTTCAATAAATCGTTAAAATGATTTACATAAATCCCGTGTTTAATCTTTTTTAATGGAATATTATAATTTAACATAATTTCATTAAATTATATCATGATTTCAATATTTAATTTTTTTAACGATATAATATAATTTTTATAATGAGATACTCACCTCATGTGATATAATTTTAAACATAAATTATACTGCAAAAGTTTTATTTATACTTAAATTCTTATTTAATTAATGAATCAACTTAGGAAAACGATATATAAGTCGAAAAACGGATCTGAATGTCTGACACGCACCTGAAAAATATAACCAACCGTATTTTAAATATTTTATTTCTGTTGACTCCGTAACTGGGTTTAAATTTGGCGTTGTTTCAACCAGATAATACACGTTAGTGTTGTACAGACATCGCCGTCGATAGGACGAATTGAAAGTCAGCCAAGAGAGTTCTCCACAATATCCCCATTCTGAAGTTTCGCCAAAGTTTTCACAGCGTGTTTTGATAACGGTTTGACAAATCAACTATGGAAAACAAAGTAACCGTGACAACTTCACTAGGAAAACAAAAGGTAGACGATAATAGGTGGCTAACTGATTGAAAAGAAACGCTTTAGATCTAATTATTATTATATTTTAAATAGCGATAAAATTTGCGAGTCACATGTAAGCAGTTGCGAGAATAGGAAAAAAATATTATAATTTAATCATTAAATGTGTAGTGAGATGGCTAGCATGAGTTCTAAAGTTTGTTTATCAGTTTTATTAAAAAATATATTAAACTTTTTGAAATAACTTATTTATATTTTTTTAAATAATATTTTGTTTTTGCAGTAGTTTAATTAGACAGCATTTTTTTATTATTGAAAATCATGAAAATTCCCACAATATTTTGATAAATTCATCTAGATATTTTGAAAATGATGGAAATTTGGGTGATATTTTGATAACTTCCCACAGATATATTTGTAAATCTAGATTACAAATGTCAAATTTCAAGATTTTGGGTGCCTTAGAGGTTTTTGTAAATCCAATTTACAACTGTCAAATTTAAAGATTTTGGGTCTCCAAGAGGTTTTGGATGGTGCTTATCTACATCCACCATACACTCCTTATGCAAAATATGTTGAATTTTTTTACCTAACAGCTTCTGACCTTTTTGGAAAATTTGCTAGGCTATTAATTGAACAAAATGAAAATTTAAATAGCACTAACGGTATATAAATTAAGTGGTTAGTAGATGTAGATACAAACTAGTCTATTATAAACATTAAAACATTTATTTTAGCATATATCTTAACTGGCCAAAGTTTAAAATAAAAATGGAAGATAACTCGATTATAGTTTTGTTTTAAATTATATAAAATTATATATATATATATATATATATATAAACAAAATTCTTAGCTATGAACATTTACTCTCACTTTATTATAGAAATTCTTAATTTGTAAATAAGATTTGTTACAATAGTATGAGAAAATACTATCGTTTATCAATACTACATGCAAAAAAAATCCACCATAGTTTTTTAATTAATCAATTTAAAGGGCAAAGTGGGCATAACTACTTTGGAGATAAATCTCAGTTTCTAATTTCTGTATACTATTATCAACATTATATAATATTCCATGGAGGTTCAATCCCTACCATCCACCCAAAAATTATTAATAATTAAATTAAAATTTTGGAAACCCTATTTCAAATTAAACAACCTATAATTTTCTTCTTAAAAATAGATTTAAATAAAAATTTATTGATATAAAAAGTGAAATATTGTACTAAGGTGTTCATCCAAGGACATGTTGTAGTGTCTCTAAATGAGTGCAAACATTTAAATGTTCACTAAATAAGAAGATGTATGGTTGTAAATGAGTGTAAATGTTCAAACGTCAACTTAATATGAGAGACATGTCATAGTGTCCATAAAATAAAGCACTAACAGATAATAATGATAATAATAATAAAGAATTATACTCAATTAAAAATGTAATAAAAGAAATAGTTTGATTCAATTTGTTATATTCAGACATCGATAACCCTCTGTAAAATTGGCCAAAGATCAAATATTCCAAAATCTATATTTTAACTTAATTAATAAACATATAAAATTGTGGGTGGTAGTACAATTGGAATAAAACATGTTAGCAAGACCTTGTATATTGAAATGATTAGAAGTTCAATCATGGCAAATGTGTCTCCTAAACGAACTTAAAAAAATAACGTATAATCTTCAATATTTACAATAAACATATATATATATATATATATATATATATATATATATATATAGTCTACTACGGCTAAATGGCTCTTTTGCAAATACTTTTTATCCAATAGAAATTTTTAAAAGTTATATATATATAAGGAATTAATTAGAAAATTTATAAAATATGTAATTATATATATTAACAAAATTTTAATACAATTAAAAATAAGAATATGTGAAATTTATATAAATATGAATATTATTATTAAGAGCGAATATGGATCTATCTTATCTCCAAATTTGTCTCACACTTAGAGGAATCATATCTAGAGGTGCAAATTTTTCCTTGATATTTTATCCCTCTTACAGTATGGTTAATGTTACATAAGAGGAATCTATTCTAGTTGTAATTATAATTAAATTCTAATTTGATAGTTTTAGTTCAGAAGTATAAAAAAATAAATTAATTTTAATTTTAAATAATCAAAGTTTTAACCATACAAATTTTTATTTTAAATAATTTAGCAAACCTTGGATTAAAATGTAATTTATTTTTTTTTTAATAAAATTACCTTCTTCAAAAACCTAGTATAGGGGAGATGTGTAGGTGTTGCATTGGGCTATGTTCAATTTATATTAATATGTTCAATTTATGAAATCTAAAGGATTTGTAAACATTTACATGTTGTCTCAATTAAATAACAATAAAAGTTTAAAAGTAATATATAATTAATAATAAAATATTAAAAGCAGTATATAATTAAAAGTAATATGTTGTAGTGTTAATAAAAAGTAAAAATGTAATAAAAATAATAAAATTCATTTTTTTATATTGGAATTTTATTTTTGAATTCACCCTTCTATGATTCATAATGAATTAAGAAAAGTCTTTTTGTAGAAATCACATAGGACGAGATGAAGAGGAAGACCATGCAAAAGGCTTAAAGGAATGTAGAGACCATAATTTCAAGTAACGGCCTACTTTTAAAAATAATATTTGAATTATGATATTAATTTATTAAAAATAAATATTATTAAGTAATGGCTATATTAAATGATTAGTTTTTGAAAATTAATGTTTAAATTAATTTATTAAAATTAAATATTATAAAGAAAATCTATTAATGGGAAATAATTGAAAAATATAACTAACAATAGTAAAAAATCAAAGTTATTAAGTAACTGATATATTAAACTATTGAAAAACAATATTTAAATTAACTGATTAAAATCAAATATTATTAAAAAATTATATTAATTGCAAATAATCCAAAAATATAACTAACAAGAATAAAAAAATCAAATTCAAACTCCAAACAAGGGAAGTAAAAAATAATAAAAAAGAGTAAAGACCCTTTTTTACATAGGAGACCATAGACTTCCTAAGCTAGCTTTAAATTCCAGCCAAAACCACGTAATGTGTTTGTATAAAGACACATATAGCCAAGATTAGAAAGAACTCTCATGAGCCCCATAGTTAAACCGATCGTTGAGTAGTTCCTAAAACACCATGGATGGAAAGGTTCTGCCATCTCTGTGAGAATACGAACATCGAGGATGAAAATCACTTCCCCTTAGAGTGTCCCGCTTACAACCACATTAAATCTTAGTTTCAAAATCTTTGTTACAATACTAACCTTCCTAGCCTTTTACGATGTCAAAATTACAGTGTACTCGTCTTTAGGTCCGACACAACAAAGTTTGGTCTCAGTGAATGATAACCACCACCACCATATATATATATATATATATATATATATATATAACAAGGTTAAATTAATAATATAAATGATTATTTTTTATTAGAGTTTAGAGTTTATAATTCTTGGTTAATAAATTATATAAATTAAAATTATTTTTTTAATTATATAATTTATCTTAATAAAACTATTTTTTTTTGTAAAATCAATGTCAACTATATTATATAATTCTATATTTTAATCATGTGTGGTTCATTTCTTTTGAGTTTTGTCTAGAGTAGAAACCATATTTGTCAACTTTTTAAATCCCAACAAGGATCCATCATGAGGACCAATCTAAATGAGTTTACAATTCTTGATTAATAAATTATATAAATTAAAATTATTTTTTTAATTATATAATCTATTTTAATAAAACTATTTTTTTTGTAAAATTAATGTCAACTATATTATTTGCCAACGTTTCAAATCCCAACAGGGATGCATCATGAGGACCAATCTAAATGATTTTATAATTCTTGATTAATAAATTATATAAATTAAAACTATTTTTTTAATTATATAATTTATTTTAATAAAACTTTTTTTTTGTAAAATTAATGTCAACTATATTATATAATTCTAGATTTTAGTCATGTGTGGTTCATTTCTTTTGAGTTTTGACCATATTTGTCCACGTTTCATATCCTAACAGGGATCTATCATGAGGATCAATTTAAATGATGATATAAGAAGAGCTATGTGATAGGATAAAATGTTTAAAGAAATATTTGTAAAGATCATCTGATGACTACTAATTTTTTTTTTATATATTTTATATTTTAATTATCATCCTCATTAATAAATTGCTTCTTATTTGTTTTTAATTTTTATTTTTAACAGATTTTATATTAGTTGAATAATTAATTAATTGGAGGTTTTTTTTAATGGATTTAATATTCGCTGATTTGATTAATTAGTTCCTTAAATCCTCAAAAACTAATTTTACTCTAAAAATCATTATCATTAACACAAATAAATTATTATTAATAATTATTTTAATATTTTAATAATTGATAGTAGTTAATTAATTGAATATAGTTTCAAATTTGTATTAATTCTTTTTTTTTATATATAAAGTAATTCTTTTTGATGATGATGATGATGATGGTTAACGTCCACTGAGACCAAACTCTGCTCTGTCAGACCTAAAGAAACAAATTATTTAGTTTGATTTAAGATTTTATTTCTATGCTCAAAAAGCTTGGAGAGAAGCCTCCCAAGCTCACTATAATTTTGACATCGTAAAAGGCTAGGAAGGTCAGTATTGCAACAAATATTATGAAACTGAGATCTAATGTTGTTGTACGCAGGGCACTCTAAGAGGAAGTGGTTTTCATCCTCAATGTTCCTATTATCACAGAGATGGCAGATTCTTTCCATCCATGGTGTTTTAGGAACTGTCCAACGGCCTGTTTCACTATGGAGCTGATGAGAGTTCGTTCTAGACTTTGCTAAATTAATTTTCTTCTTTGAACTAGCTAAAATAGAGAGATACTTTTAATCTTCTAGGGTGGGGTTGATGACCTTCTTATAATAACTCAATTTTCTTTTAGCTGCTAAATATTTCTCACGCCACATTTTTTCTTTGAACTTAGAAGTAACAATATTTTTAATGTTATTAATGTTTTGTAGTGCATCATTCTCGTTGATCTCCCAATGGTTTACCCAGGCCCTCGTGTCTTTATACCACCCCCGTTTGAGCCTTAGATGATTTTGGCTGAAATTAAAAGCTAGCTTGGGAAGCCTATGATCTCCCATGTTATTGAGCTTGTGCTTGTACAACAGAAGCCTAGTCATAGCTAGGCTTTCGATAGGGGAAAGACCTACTTCTATAAGGAGAATAGGGTAGGGCGTATTGCTTTTAATTTTCAGGTTATACATTATAAATCGCTTCTAGATTTTCTCAATATTTCTCCAGGATTCTCTAGAGATGCTGCAACCCCAGACCTCACATCCATATAAGATAACAGGAGTGACTAAAGTTTCAAAGAGGAACTTCTTTTTATCCCACATTACGAGGTTTGCCATTTTACAATTAAATTCAAGACCAAAGTAAGATTTCCACCCCCCATTAATCCTTTTCTCAATGCTATAGTTCCAGTTGAGCTTCTGATGAATATCAATCCCTAGGTACTTGTAAGAATATACTTCCTCCAAGTTATTACTGTCATACATAAAATTAGCGTAGGTGTCCTTCTTGGACTTGATAATCATAACTTTTGGTTCGTCAGTGTTAACAGTCATACCCATGGTAGAGTAGAAATCCTTAAGAAGCCTAAGTTGCTTATCAAGATCAGATGGACACCTTGTGAGGAGAATAATATCATCATCATAGAGAAGAAGGATGATGACTAGCCCAGCTAAGATCGTGCCAGCACATCCAGCTTCCTCTAAATAACCTTCGTGCTTGTCAATGTAAATGCAAAATAGGGTAGGGGAGAGAGGGCAACCTTATTTAACTTTGATATTACACTTAATATCTTTCGACCACCCCTCATTGCTTTTTAGTTTGGAAATTACATTCTCATATAATCTAATAGCGGCAGCTCTTAGCTCGAAAGGAACCTTTAGCTCTTCTAATATATTCCAAAGGTTGTTTCTAGGAACTATATCGAAAGCCTTTCTAAAGTCCACAAAGCAACAAAAGAGATTGGATTTATCATTACGACATTCCTCCACGATGATTCTAAGTGTAATGAGGTGGTCTGTTGTTGAGTGATGCCTTCTAAAACCCGCTTGGCCTTTATCCCGCATATCTTCACTTTCAAGCCATATGCTCAACTTCTTTTCCAAAATACTACCATATAACTTAGCTAAGAGAGGGCAAATCATAATTGTCCGATAACTAGAGGGGTTATTTGTATCTCCACTTTTAAAAATAGGTATAATGAGGCTCTCAGTCCATAACTTAGGGAACCCTTGCTTGACTGCTTGATTGAAAACCTTGTGGATGTGGGGGATGAGGACAGGGCCTCCAATTTTTAATATTTCTTCCTGGTAACGTTCCATGTCCTTAGCGTTCCCATTAGCCAGGCGCTTAACCCCAAAATCAATTTCTTCTAGAGAGAAGACTTCTTTCGTTGTGGGCAGGGTTTCAATGTTATTCATGATGTTTGGAGCTAAATAGAGCTTTTTAAGATAGGAATTCCAACTGTGTAAGGAAATTTTATTATTATCTTTAGATTTCCTAGTCAGGATCTGCCTCCAAAATTTCTTAGGAGCTACCTTAGAGAGGTGTAAGAGATTCTCTTGTCTTTTACGAATGTACTACCTCTTTTTTCTTTTAGTTAGGGCTTTGTATATTTTTATCTGATCCACCTTAAGAGATTCATCAACAACTTCCTTAATAGCTATCCTCGCATTTTTACAGTCTTTGTCATACCATGGGTTGGTTTTGCTATTTCTTTTATTATTTGAAACTTCAATTGAGAACATATTAATAGAATATGAGAGGGTTGTAGTAAAATTATGGTAGAGGTCTTCTATGTTGCCTATGCTAGATAAAGGAAGCAGATTAGTTTTTAATTCTTTTAGAAAGAGATCGTTTTTATTTCTGTCAAATATTAAATTCTTTTGGCTATAAGTATTATTTTCTATGGGGTCCATATGCATGACAAAGTTGAGAGTTATAAGTAAAGGCCTATGATCAGAGTCAGGCTCGTGGTCGTTTAAGATGTCAAGATTTATTATTTCGTTGTAGAAAGGGAGATCAAAAATAACATAGTCTACTACACTGCTACCAAGCCCATGGATGCAGTTCATATGGCTAGAATTGGGCCACTTCTTTAGACCGTTGCAAATTATGAGATCCTGAGCACTACAAAGCCAAAGTAAGATTTGACATTTTAGAATTATTTTCAAGACCAAAGTAAGATTTCGACCCCCCATTAATCTTTTTCTCAATGCTATAGTTCCAGCTGAGCTTGTGATGAATATCAATCCCTAGGTACTTGTAGGAATATACTTCCTCCAAGTTATTATTGTCATACATAAAATTAGCGTAGGTGTCCTTCTTGGATTTGATAATCATAACTTTTGTTTTGTTAGTGTTAACAGTCATACCCATGGTAGAGCAGAAATCCTTAAGAAGCCTAAGCTGCTTATCAAGATCAGATGGACACCTTGCGAGGACAACAATATCATCAGCATAGAGAAGAAGGAAGACGACTAGCCCAGTTAAGATCGTGCGAGCACATCCTGCTTCCTCTCAATAACCTTTGAGCTTGTCAATGTAAATGCCAAATAGGGTAGGGGAGAGAGGGAAACCTTGTTTAACTCTGATATTACACTTAATATCTTTTGACCACCCCTCATTGCTTTTTAGCTTGGAAATTACATTCTCATATAATCTAATAGCGGCAGCTCTCAACTCGAAAGGAACCTTTAGCTCTTCTAATCTATTCCAAAGGTTGTTTCTAGGAACCATATCGAAAGCCTTTCTAAAGTCCACAAAGCAACAAAAGAGATTAGATTTATCATTACAACATTCCTCCACAATGATTCTAAGCGTAACGAGGTGGTCTGTTGTTGAGTGATGCCTTCTAAAACCTGCTTGACCTTTAGCCTCCTTATCTTCACTTTCAAGCCATATGCTCAACTTCTTTTCCAAAATACTACCATATAACTTAGCTAAGAGAGGGCTGATCATAATTGTCCGATAATTAGAGGGGTTATTTGTATCTCCACTTTTAAAAATAGGTATAATGAGGCTCTCAATCCATAACTTAGGGAACCCTTACTTGAATACTTGATTGAAAAGCTTGTGGATGTGTGGGATGAGGACAGGGCCTCCAATTTTTAAGATTTCTTCCTGGTAACGTTCAATGTCCTTAGATTTCCCATTAGCCAGGCACTTAACCCCAAAATCAATGTCTTCTAGAGAGAAGACTTCTTTCGTTGTGGGCAGGGTTTCAACGTTATTCATGATGGTTGGAGCTAAATAGATCTTTTTAAGATAGGAATTCCAATTGTGTAAAGCAATTTTATTATTATCTTTAGATTTCCTAGTCAGGATCTGCCTTCAAAATTTCTTAGGAGCTACCTTAGAGAGGTATAAGAGATTCTCTTGTCTTTTACAAATGTACTGCCTCTTTTTTCTTTTAGTTAGGGCTTTGTATATTTTTATCTGATCCATTTTAAGAGATTCATCAGCAACTTCCTTAATAGCTATCCTCGCATTTTTATAGTCTTTGTCATACCATGGGTTGGTTTTGCTATTTCTTTTATTATTTGAAACTTCAATTGAGAACTTATTAATAGAATATGAGAGGGTTGTAGTAAAATTATGGTAGAGGTCTTCTATGTTGCCTATGCTAGATAAAGGAAGAAAATTAGATTTTAATTCTTTTAGAAAGAGATCGATTTTATTTCTGTCAAATATTAAATTCTTTTGGCTATAAGTATTATTTTCTATGGGATCCATATGCATGACAAAGTTGACAGTTATAAGTAAAGGCCTATTATCAGAGTCAGGCTCGTGGTCCTTTAAGATGTCAAGATTTATTATTTCGTTGTAGAAAGGGAGATCAGAAATAACATAGTCTAATACGCTGCTACGAAGCCCATGGATGCAGGTCATCTGGCTAGAATTGGGCCACTTCTTTAGACCGTTGCAAATTATGAGATCCTGAGCAAGTGCTACAAAGCCAAAGTAAGATTTGCCATTTTACAATTATTTTCAAGACCAAAGTAAGATTTCCACCCCCCATTAATCCTTTTCTCAATGCTATAGTTCTAGTTGAGCTTGTGATGAATATCAATCCCTAGGTACTTGTAAGAATATACTTCCTCCAAGTTATTATTGTCATACATAAAATTAGCGTAGGTGTCCTTCTTGGATTTGATAATCATAACTTTTGTTTTTTTAGTGTTAACAGTCATACCCATGGTAGAGCAGAAATCTTTAAGAAGCCTAAGCTGCTTATCGAGATCAGATGGACACCTTGCGAGGACAACAATATCATCAGCATAGAGAAGAAGGATGACAACTAACCCAGTTAAGATCATGCCAGCACATCCTGCTTCCTCTAAATAACCTTTGAGCTTGTCAATGTAAATGCCAAATAGCGTAGGGGAGAGAGGGCAACCTTGTTTAACTCCGATATTATACTTAATATCTTTCGACCACCCCTCATTGCTTTTTAGCTTGGCAATTACATTCTCATATAATCTAATAGCGGCAGCTCTCAACTCGAAAGGAACCTTTAGCTCTTCTAATCTATTCCAAAGGTTTTTTCTAGGAACCATATAGAAAGCCTTTCTAAAGTCCACAAAGCAAAAAAAGAGATTGAATTTATCATTACGACATTCCTCCACAATGATTCTAAGCATAACAAGGTGGTCTGTTGTTGAGTGATGCCTTCTAAAACCTTCTTGGCCTTTAACCCGCATTACGAAACTTATGATATTAATAATGATTATCAACTAATTATAAAAAGAATTACTTTATAAAATAAAAAAAATTAACTATATTCAATTAATTAACTAGTATCAATTATTAAAATAATAAAATTATTAATAACAATAATTTATTTATGTTAAAGATAATGATTTTTAGAGTAAAATTAGTTTTTAAAGAATTAAGGAACTAATTAACCAAATCAGCTAATATTAAATTGATTAAAAAAAACCTCCAATTAATTAATTATTCAACTAATATAAAATATGTTATAAAAAAATTAAAAATAAATAAGAAGAAATTTATTAATGAGTATGATAATTAAAATATAAAATATAAATAAATATAAATTAGAAGTTATCATCTGACCTTTAAAACTATTTCTTTAAACTATTTATCCTATTACATAGCTCTTCTTATATCATCATTTAGATTGGTCCTGATGATGGATCTTTAATGCCCCGGGATAAAATGTAAATATTTGATTTACTGTGGTAAATATAAATTGAACCTGTTATTATTATCTATTTAAAAATTTAAATATAATTTGTTTTCATTATGAGATGAAGGAAGTGTTTCCTTAAAAGGAGGTAATTCTCAATGAGGAAGTTGTCCTCTTGAGGTGGAAAAACAGTTGCTATGAAAGCAACCCTAACTACCCCCGCTAACTGGAAATGATTCCAGAGAAAAGGAGGGGAGGAGAGGAAAATCTATGCTGTAGTGACAAGCAGATAAAAAAAAGAAAGAATCCAATAAGGAAAGAAAAGTGGCTAAGTCTGGTGATGACCACATAGCCCTGCTCACTGTACGAGCACTTGCAAAGGACTACGGTCTAGCAAGAAGCAAGGGGGGAGATTCTGGTCCTGAAGGATGAATCTCATGGTCAAGAGGATTGAAAGACAACAAACCCTGATTCGGGTGACTGTTAGGAACCACTCTTCAGCCGGAGAACTCCAGGTATGTAAGAAACCTTTGTGTTGGGGCTGTTTAGAAAGCTGTATAATGTTATTCTTTTTTTCTTTGTTTTCTCGTTATATTGTGAAAGGGGAGTGGGAGAAATTTTCTTATAGGGAATCAGGACGGGAAACTAAGCAGAGGTATGGTTGTCCTCCTAAAGAAACCTTTACTGATGCTAGTGCTTAGTAGCTTGTGAAGAGTTTTGAATCTTGTTCCTTTAAAAAAAAAAAAAAATCTGGGAGTCAAATGTGTGAGTGGTCTGCTGGGAAATCTTTTCAGAGATTATAGAAATAATGGAAAAACAGAAAACTCACAGGCTCACCATAGATTCAGAGTCTTCAAAAAGATTGTTATTATAGCAAAACGAAATACATTCCATTAACAACAGAAAGACCAACAGGGTTCTTTCTTTATTCTCTTCACATGCCTTATGACAGGAAACGCAGAAAAGTATAACATTTCCCGGAAACATTCGTGGAATGAAAAATATAATTAGACTATAAAGAAAACTTTGAGTGGAAAAGTCGCAACCGCAGGGGTGTGCAGACTTCATACCCAGAGTCTAATTGCCTCCACTAGCATTCAGATAAAATCTATAAGATAGCAATGTAAGCACACGAATATATATGCACAACAGGAGGAAGGCAATCTTGCCAATCTTGGCACCATTCGGGACGAGTAAATTACAAAGAATTTCAGGTATTAATCCTGTAAGGTATACGAACAAGAATCTAGTAGTGAGAAGAGCTAGACTTATAATCATTGTCAGAAAAAAAAACAAACACATAAACCTGGTAAGCATAAACCCTTTACCATCATGCGAAGAGCATTACGCCGTGCACTGTACATTATGAAGTGCCATGCACCATACAATATGAAATGAAAACCCTGCTAGCAAAAAGAGGAATGTATAGAACAACATATATATATATATATATATATATATATATATATATATATATATATATATATATACAGATATATATATATATATATATATATATATATATATATATATATATATATATATATAGATATAGATATATATATATATATATAAAGATGCACTGTCACAGTGATAAAAACATCATAATTCAATAACCCATGAAACTTAAAGAGGGTTTACATGTATAGAATTTCAAGGAATAAGGCAATGTGCCACAGGGAAAGCGCTCATCCCTCAATTGACAGAAATCGGGTCATAGAGACCAAACCAACAGTAGAAAGACTGGAGTATACATAAATATTGTTTCCATGAATAGTCATGAAAATGTAGGGAGGAACAAAATGTTCACCAAGGGAAATACCCCAAATAAAATTATTTAACAGAGGATCCATTACATAATAAAATGTATAAGAGAGCTCGAAGGCTCATAAAAATATAGTTAACAGTTCAAAAACCCTTTCGAGGGATGGATTCCCAACCCTTATATGAGTTGGGCGAACCTGCCAGGCTCAAATCCTGCCAATACTTTGTACATTAAGCAAAAAGGAGAAGTTGTAAGGGACACGGCCAAAGGGACATCACTAACCGACAAAGATAAAGAGCTCTTCATATCATGCTAAGAACCGTTACTTCTTGTTGTAGAACATTTAAGTTAACAAATGGAAAGCAGAAATATCGTAGGAACTTACCTGTCAGCCAAGCTCTGAGAGGTTAGGACCCGAAAGCTGGGCAGCTACACCCGCACCCATGCATAACTTGTTGGAGTAAGACCTGTATTCCTTGTCCATAGGAAACAAAGACAAGCTTGAAGCATATTATAATTTTGGGCCAAACAGATAACAAAGGAATACAGTAAGAGTGTGAAAAAAAAAGAAAGAAAAACTTACAGACAGCAGGGTGAAATTCTTACCACAAGGCAGTTGCTGCTAAAAACATGGTCCCAAATTGATCCGGAACTTGGCAAAGCTCCAGAGCCGTAACCATTCATCGTGAAGCAGAGGTTCTGAGCGTGTTCGACACCAAGAAGGAAAATGGAGTTGTTTCCAGGCCGAGGCCAATTGCTTTTGGAAACATCAATAGATCGATTAACTGAGTTGTTGTGTATCGAGCCAGCCTCACCCTCGGATGGGCTACCTTGATTCCACACCATTGATGTGACGAGGAGCTCGAGGGCACAAAAGCAAAGGTTTCATAGACCATACCCTCATCACGTGAATGAGCCAGCAGACATAAATGCCAAGGCTAGGTGTAAGGAGCAGCTTTGCCAGCATTAAATCCGACAGACAATTCTCTATCCTCCACAGGATATTTCTAATCACGCTCATCAATGACCAGATAATTCTATACATAGCCATTTTTATTGTGTTGCCTACCTGTAGGTAGCGTTAAAGTTGAAATGTTTTCATTCAAAAGCATGCAAGGGTGGTATAGAATTTGTGTATTTGTAAAAAAAAAAAAAATTACACGCAGGTTAATTCGTGGGGACATGTCAAGTGGTATCAGAGCCCAGTATCAAAAACTGTGGCCTCTGGGAATTGGAATTGATATACAGATTGAATGTAATTTATTTCCATCTCTAACGAGCAGTTTTTTCTTTTTTTTGATGTGTGACTACTCACCTGTTATTTTTATGTTTAAGTACAGGAGAAAGATTGACAACATGAGGAGAGCAGACAGTGCGTCACACAGATTTGTAGTGGGACATGTACCTATAAAGAATAACCCCGAATTATGGGTATAGCTTGGAGAGGAGGCTCGCAATACATACCTTGCAATTTTGGAGACATTGTAGGAATTGAAAAATGAAATGGCCTGATTGAGGGAGGATAATGCAAGGTTAATAATGGAATAGGAGAGAATTATAAAGAGCCTATCTGACAAGCAAAATCAGCAACCACTAAATCCCAGTGTTGAGCAACAAAGGATGTCAGGGGAACAGAATCAAAACACAGAACCTGAAGAGTTAGAAGGAAGGGAGGAGGAATGATCTGATAATTCCTCCGAACAGCAGCCATCAAAAAGGCAACAAATAGAGTTGCAAGGGGAATTCCACAAGATCAAATCACCACATTTTGACGAAGAACAGGAGGAGGCAACTATGGCATGGTTGTTTAATATGAAAAAATATTTCCAGCTGTATGAATATGATCACAATCTTAAGGCAAGGTTGGCAATTTTCCAATTGCAGGGGAAAGCCACCCTGTGGTGGGAGGAGGTTAAGATGGTAAAACGTGTGAGAGAACAAACTATCACTTGCGAAAAATTTCAAAAATACTTTAAAGAAAGATACTTGATAGAATGTTTCTATGATGAAAAGGCAAGAGAGTTCCATGACCTGTGATTGGGACAGCAAACTAGGGACGATTTCATCAATCATTTTACTTCATTACTACGTTATGTGCCTTATATTCAGGAAGAAAAGGATAAAGTACAAAGGTTTGTCAGTAGTTTACCCTTGAGTATGAGAGAAATAATCTAATTTGACAACCCAAAGATGATGGATGAGGCTATACGCAAAGCCCGAATTTTCTACTAGCAAAGCAAGCAGAAGGGAGAAATCCTAGGTAAGAGATGGGTCGATAAGAAAAATAGCAAGTTGGCTGGAAGTGCTAAAGGTAAGTGTGGAGGTGGTAACAAAGGATTCACCATGGGAAAACATAGCAGAAGCATAAAAAAGAACTTGATCCAATTAAAGCCCCCCATCTAGTCTAGAACCAATGAATAACCAAAAGAAATAGACAACGAAGGGAGAGCAAGGCCTCCAGTGCAATGTTGGGGTTGTAATGGACCCCATTATGTTAAAAACTAACCTCAATGAAAAGGAACTGAACAAGTTTCCCAAGTATATGATGCTTCTACGATTGTCAATGTAGGATAGAGTCTACCGAAGATTAATGCTGCTCTGGAGGATCGTCAGGTGGAGTACCAGCCGACCATGGTGGATTTGAAGGTAAACTCTTAGACCTTGCTATAACTATTTTAATTGACCCAAGTGAAACATTAAGTTATATTAGTCCTAGAATTGTGGAGCACTGCAAGTTGCAACCTGTTAAGTTTAAGGACCCCTCGCTAGTTCAGTTGGCAAGAGGGGCAAAAAGACGGGTAAATGCTAAGATAAAAAATTTCCCTTTAAAAACAAAAGGACAATCAGTTACAGTAGAATTAAATGTGCTTCCCCTTGGTTCATACGATATATTAATTGGTATGGACTGGTTAGAGAAACACTGGTCCATAATTAATTGTAAAACCAAGACTATTAGTTATAAGATTGAGCTTGGAATAAAGCAAGAAATGTAGCGAATCAAGGAGCCAGTGCAAACTCAGCCGATAACTGCCTCACAGTTAGCAAAACATATTAGGACAGGATGTCGGATTTATGCCATCCAAGTGGGCTATGCTAACTCGAAATATAAAATAGCGACAATGGAGAATATTCCTATGATACAGGAATTTCCTGATGTGTTTCCAGAGGAGATTCCCGAACAACCACCAAAAAGAGATATAGATTTTACCATTGAATTAGTGCCAGGAGCAGCCCCGTTATCCCAGGCACCCTACAGAATGAGCATACCAGAATTAACAGAATTAAAAATGCAATTACAAGAGCTGTTGAACAAAAACTATATCTGCCCCAGTGTGTCACCCTGGGGAACCCTGGTGTTGTTCGTTAAGAAGAAAGACAGGACCCTTCGCATGTGTATATATTATCCTCAACTAAATAAATTGACGATCAAAAACAAATATCCTCTGCCCCATATTGATGAACTGTTTGATCAGGTAAATGGAGCAAAAATTTTCTCAAAGATTGACTTGTGATCAGGGTATCACCAAGTCAGGATTAAAAAGGAGGATGTAGCCAAGACAGAGTTTAGAACACAATATGGCCATTATGAATTTGTGGTGTTACCCTTTAGGTTGACCAATGCCCCCGCAACTTTTATGTGTCTAATGAACAACGTATTTCAATAGTATTTGGATAAGTTCATGCTGATTTTCATTGACGATATATTGATTTATTCTCGGACTATGGAGGAGCACGAGGAGAACCTCAGATTAGTATTGAAAACCCTTCGAGAACACCAACTATATGCTAAGTTCAGTAAATGTGAATTTTACAAAGAACAAATACAATATTTGGGGCATATAATTACTAAGGAAGGAATCATAGTGGATCCCGAAAAGATAAGGACTATAATGGAATGGCTGGTACCTAAAGATGTGGCGGACATCCGATCCTTCATGGGGTTAGCAGGCTATTACAAACGGTTTGTGGAAGGATTTTCGAGGGTAGCTTATCCCATTACTTCCTTATAGAAAAAGGTAAGGGCCTTTATTTGGACCCCTGAATGTCAAAAAAGCTTTGAGAAACTTAAATACCTTCTCACCACTACACCCATTTTGACCATAATTGATCCCAACAAAGATTATGTGGTGTTCACGAACGCAAGTAAAGGAGTAGGAGGTGTGTTGATGTAGGAAGGGAAGGTCCTAGCTTACGAATCAAGAAAATTAAAGGAGCATGAGCAGAAATATTCTGCTTACAATCTAGATTTGGCAGCTATGATTCATGCCCTGAAAATGTGGCGACATTACCTTATGGAAAGAAAATTTATGTTATTGACAGATCACCATAGCCTAACCAATTATTTTAGCCAGCCCACTCTAAATGCAAGGAAATCATGGTGGGTGGATTTCCTAAGTGGTTTTGATTTTGAGATCAAGCATTTAAAAGTGAAGGAGAATCGGGTGGCAGACGCTTTGAGTCCGAAATTTCAATGCTTATACGAGATTTCTTGCAGTGAAGGGAAAAGCCTCTTTCGGGAAATGATTAAGAAGGCAGCCAAACAAGATGCTATTTATCAGCAAATAAAACAGAAAGTGCAGCAACTAGCCAGCAAAGAAAAACACCCAGATTATGCTTTAGATGTTGCTGGAATGTTGTATTATAAAGGGAGGTTGTACATGCCCAATCAGAACAATATTAAAAATCTGATATTGGATGAGTATCGTAAGAGTCATTATGTTGGACACCCAGGATATCAAAAGATGATCACTACACTTCGAAAAGAATATTGTTGGTTGGGAATAAAGAAAGATGTGGCTGGTTATTTGGCACGATGTCTAGAATGTCAGCAAATTAAAGCAGAACACCAACATCCTGCGGGTTTATTACAACCATTACCAACAGACATCGTAAGTTAGCACATTTTATATCGGCGCAATCTACCAACAGAGCTGTGCAGATTGTTGTTAGGTCCCTAAAATACTAGTGATTACCCCATTACTATTGTACTTGTATCCCTTGTTAATATTGTTGTGCCCATATTGTCCCCATATTGTTATTATTGTGCCCCATAGAATTCCTCTATTGTTATTTTTGTGGCTTTATATCATTATTGCTAGGTTGGTTGGGTTATATTGTGACTCCTTAGACTCTTATATATAGAAACGAGGTTTGTAATTTGAATCATCCAAGAATTGTTCATTTGTGTAATGTAAAGGAGGTTGCCCCCCCGATGAGGCTGAATTCTAAGGTGTTCAACTCTCTATTCTATCTTTTTGTGAGCTGGTTTCATAACATTTGGTATCAGAGCATTGGATTCTAGGGTTTTGCTGCTCCAAATAGGTCATCGTGGCATTTTTGCTATAACTTTTTTTTTCTGCGACATTTCAGAAGCTAAAGAAAAACCCATTTGAGTCGAAATTGCACTAAACCTCAGGTCCAAATTTTAGAGCTTTTTGAACGATATTTGCGGAGATATGATCTGAGGAAGTTGGTCTTTTTGCATACTCCTAAATTACATTCCAAATAGGTGACCTGGGGAAATCGTCATAACTTTCTCTCTGAGCATTGGATTGAAATTTCATAATAAAATACAGAAAGAGGATGGCTGTAGTTTCTTGTATATACTTTTCAGAGCAAAAGATTGAAACAATGACTCGTGGAACGTCGTATAAGTTCGCTCATTTGAACTATTTTATAATCAGGTCACTGTGGGAGATTTGGCATAACTCTTCCCTCGAGAACCTAATTTGTATCAGACTAATGACATTCGAAAGAGTACATAGAGGGCTACCGCAGGTCCCAATTTCAGAACTGGATGATCTGAAATTACAAAGATACATCACATTCAATATCAAGCTCCTACAAAGTGAAAAATGGGTGTGTAGTTTCTTTTGATTTTTGCATAAGCTTGGTTTGAAAAATTAGTTTGAAGGAATTCAAATGGCATAGATAAGCATTATTATCAATAATTGATTCCTGGAGGAAAGAAAATGCAAACACCTAGTAAGAAACCTGAAAGCTCTAGCATGACTCATGAAGAAGAGGAAGAAATGCAACATGATATATCAAAATTACGAGACCAATTGCAACAAGTGTCACTTGCACAAAAAGGAACAAAATCTAAGATGGGTGGTTTAAAGAAATATGTAGAAGATAAGATGGATGGTTCAAAGAAATGTGTAGAAGCTAAGATGAATGACGTGGAAGCTAAGATGGACTATTTGAAGATAGATTTGAAGACAAACATGGAAGATTTGAAGACAGGCATGGAATATTTGAAGATAGATTTGAAGACAGATTTAACAAAGTTTCTACAAGAAATGCTTACTAATGGTGAAAGGGTAGTAAAGGAAACTCATGACTAGAAAAAAAGAAATGTTAATCATGATTTCATAGACTCTAAGGTTGGATCGAAGACCCACCATATTCCAAAAATTGATATGAGGAAGTTTGATGGCAAGGATCCCGTGACATGGACATTACAGATGGAGCATTTTTTCTATCTCAATAGTGTGCAAAACACAAAAAAGGTACATATTTCAACTTTATATTTGGAACCAAATCAGTTTGTATGGTATCAATGGTTTTTCTCTCGTAAACAAATTATCACTTGGGAAAATTTTATGGAAGAATTAACAGCACATTATGAGGATACAAAAGGCAACACTTTTTTCAGCCAATTGATAAGTCTCAAACAAAAGGGTTCAATAATGGAGCACATTGAGGAGTTCCAAAAATTGAATATAAGGGTAAAAAATATTCCAGAGGAGCATAGGATTGATTTGTTCATAGGGACTTTAAAGGATAATATCCAACATGATGTTCGCCTTTGGGAACCTGATTCATTAGAGAAGGCATTCAAGTTAGCAAGAAAAATGGGAAGCAAAATTATGGCAACTAGGAAACATACCACTCACAACTATAAAGATGGAAGTGTTGTTGCCCCTAGTCTTCCACAACCTATAAGGTTGACACCACAAGAATTGGAAGAAAAAAGAGCAAAAGGGCTTTGTTACAGTTGTGATAGCAAATACACTAAAGGTCATAAGTGTGCTGAGAAGAAATTATTCTACATAGATTGTGAAGAGGAAAAAGAAAAGGAGCAAGAAAGTTTAAAAGAAGAGGATATACTCCAAGAACAAAGCCTAGATAAAGAAGAAATGAATCCAACCATATCTTGTAATGCATTGGCTGGAATTACCACTCCTCAAACCATCAAGATAGAAGGACAAATCAAGAAGAAAATGGTTATAGTGTTGATTGATTCAGGAAGTACCCACAATTTTATTGATTGTAAGATAGCAAAAGAATTGAATTGCTTCCTATATCCAGCACCAGAGTGTCAAGTGATGATTTCAAATGGAGGAATGATAAATTGCTCTAGAAAGTGCCATAATATTGAGCAATCCATGGCAGAATATGTATTGACTAGCCCAATGCTTTCGATTCCAATGGGAGGTGCTGATGTTGTACTAGGAGTCAAATGGCCACAATCCTTGGGTACAATAGCTTTTAATTTTCAAGAACTTTTCATGAATTTTTTTGTGGAAGGAAAGGAAGTTGAATTAAGGGGTATTGTAGGGAAACTAGGAAAGATAATTAGCTCTAACGGTATGACAAAGCTTCTAAAAAAGAAACAAAGAGGTGTAATTGCACAATTATGTTCACTAGATGTTTCCACATCGGAATCATCTATTTCTACAAATCTCCAAAAAGTCTTGGACAATCATTCCAAGGTATTTGAGACTCCCAAAGGTCTCCCACATATTCGTGATCATGATCATGCTATTCATTTGATTCCAGGAAGTGTTCCTCCAAACATCAGGCTGTACAGATATCCCTATGCCCAAATGAGTGAAATTGAACATATGGTTGTAGAAATGCTAGAGGATGGTATAATTCAACCTAGTCAAAGTTCTTTTTCTGCTCCAGTAGTATTGGTGCACAAGAAGGATGGATCATGGCGCATGTGTCCGGATTATAGGGAGATCAACAAGCTCGCTATTAAAGATAAGTTTCCCATTCTTGTCATTGATGAATTACTGCGTGAATTGCATGGATCAATTTACTTCACCATGTTGGATCTTCGTTCAGGATATCATCAAATCAAAATGAAGACTAAAGAAATTCCAAAAACGACATTTAGAACTCATGAGGGTCATTATGAGTTTTTGGTCATGCCTTTTGGCCTTACCAATGCACCTTCTACATTTCAATGTTTGATGAATTCCATTTTCAAACCCTTCCTTAGAAAATTTGTGTTAGTATTTTTTGATGATATAGTAATCTACAGCAAGTCTTGGAAGCATCATGTTAAACATGTTGATAGGGTGCTACAACTATTGGAGGAGAAAAAATTATATGCAAAAAGATCCAAATGTTTCTTTGGAGTACAAGAGGTGGAATATCTAGGTCATATTGTATCTCAAGAAGGAGTTAAGGTAGACCGTAGAAAAATTAAAGCCATTAAGGAATGGAAAATCCCCACATCCATAAAGCATCTGCAAGGATTTCTCTGGTTAACAGGGTATTATCGCAAGTTTGTTAAGAATTATGGGAGAATAACTGCACCTCTAACAGCATTATTGAAGAAAGATGCATTTTCATGGACTCTAGAAGCAACAAAGGCCTTCGAACATCTTAAAGAGGCAATGTGCCAAGCATCGGTCTTAGCTACACCAGACTTCACAAAAACCCTTATTGTGGAATGTGATGCTTCGGGAAATGGAATTGGTGTTGTTTTAATGCAAGATGAAAGACCCATTACTTTTGAAAGTCGTCCAATCAAGGGAAAGTTTCTACATAAAGCTATTTATGAGAAGGAAATGTTGGCAATACTACATGCACTTAAGAAATGGCAACCCTACCTAATGGGAAGACACTTCAAGGTAAAAATGGATCATGATAGCCTTAAATACTTTTTAGAACAAATTTTATCCGCTGAAGAGCAACAAAAGTGGGTCACAAAGATGTTGGGTTATGACTTTGAAATAATCTACAAAAAAGGGAAGCAAAATGTGGTGGTAGATTCACTCTCAAGAATGGATGAGGATTGTTAGGTTCCCATTTCGTCTATTTTTTACTGTATATTTTTCCATTGTATTACCCTCTTCAACCCTTAAGTGAAAGCCTTTGCTAGGTGTTTTGGCTTAATCACTCCAAAAGGTACAGAATAACTTTCCTCATTACTACATGTTTAATTATTTAACACGTAATCATGCTATCTTTATAATTATTTCCTGAAGTTGATTAAAAGTGTTGACTAATTGTTGAAACTGCCTAACTGGCAGGATCACATTCTACTGTTGCTGAAACAACGGAAACAGCGCAAACTGTGAAGATGAAACATCAAGAACAACATAAACCTCGATGCTGAAACACCACGAACAACATGCGCACTTTGAGGAATAGTTGGGATTTGCGTAAAAAATCTGCATCAGCAAAAGAGTCTGACCGATTACTATATTGGTCGTAATAATCATGATCCTCATGGCTGTAACAATATTTTGTTATCAAGAACTGGCTTTCTTATTTTTGGTACAAAAGGGTTGAAACCGAATGTATGAAAATCTGTTGTAATCGATGTCTCCTCTATAAAGAGGAGACATCTACATTAGAGAGGGGGGTAACAACTGGTAATATAGAACTTGTAGTGAAGTGATGAGACTGAATCTATTTCTGTAATATGGTTTATTGGCGGATGAATACAATTCTTTTCTGAGCATTTTATTGTAATCCCTGTGTTTTGGGGAATCTTGTGAGAAGGAAAGGGCCCACCTTCATCACAAGATTCACCCATATTCTTTCTGTTGTGTGGTGTGTGTGTGTGATTTCTATTTATATTACAGTTATTGTTTCTAATGATATTTACTTTTCCTGAAACTCTATTTTCCTTTTAGCTGATTGATGTTGCATATGAGTACCTCACCGGTGATTAGGATTCACAGAGTGTATGTGTGAACTGGACAACAGAGGAAGGTGCTGAAAGTCCTTACTCTGAGGATAGGGTCCTGATCCTTTGTTGCAGGACATCCATCAGTTCCTTTTGCAGACTTGTTTCTTTTAAGTTATTTGTTCTTACTTCATTTTCAGGAATAGGTTGTAACTACTATAACTGCTGTAACACAGAGTAGGTATTTCATAAAATAAGTAGACCGTTTATACTACAACTTTTAATACCATTAAGATTGAGTACATACAATACGTAGTCACCTTTGGAATAATCAGACTTTCCCGGGTTGATAATTAATGTGGCACTGAATTGTTTTATCATTAAACAACTAAAGTGACCAACATTTTGGCGCCGTTGTCGGGGAAGGCGACTGAAGATTTTAAAGGTATTAACATTTTTTCTTTAGAAATGCAGGATGCATGAGAGGACGCAAGAAGGTTAACCATTCAGGTGGCAAAGGCAAGCAAGGAGGAAGAAAAACTTTTATTGATGATATTATTTCAAAAGCTGAGACATCCCAGAGGTTAAGCTCTTGGAGGCCACAGACCCAACACTCTTCCCAGACAGATTTTCAGATAGAGGAAGTAGTGGGGCCAGAGAGGGTTATAGAATCATCAGAATATACTATGGAACTGGTGGAAGAAGATGAACGATCAGTGGAAGAACCAATAGAGGAAGTTAAGGTGGAGGAACGAGTGCAGGACATTGAAATCCCAATAGAAAACTCTGAAGACCGGGCAAATGCATCAGGAAAACAACCAATGGAGGATAACAATGAAGGACTTTTCGGTGGAGGTCGCAAAATAGAGGGAAGGGGAGAAAATTCTTTCTCCACCCTGGAATTCCTCATTGGAGATCTCCCCAGAGGAGAAACTCCTATGAAGAATATCCCACTTTCAGCATTACCCAATTTCCATGGGTTATCCACAGAAGATCCTAATGAATTTCTTTTTGAATTTGATATACTGTGTAGAAGCTATGATTATGTTAATTTTGCTCAGAAATTAAAATTGTTTCCAGCCACATTAAAAGAGAACGCATTAGGATGGTTCATGAGCTTGGGAGCTCATGTGATTACAACATGGGACGAGATGAAGGAGAAATTTTTGGCTAAATACCAAGATTATTGTCGAACAAGAGAAAGGAAGGAGGAATTATTCAAGATGACTCAGAAGGAGGACGAAAGTTTAGAGGAATTCGTGGAAAGGCTACAATATAACTTACAGCGATCTGATCATCCTGATATGAGTAAGGATATTATCAAGTCAATACTGCTAAGAGGGGTACGAGATGATTGTTTAGATATGTTAAAAATGCTTGGAAAAGGAGACATATCTAAGGAATCCTATGATGAGATTATCAATCTCTGTAAAAGATGTTTGAGAGGAGCAGCAAGCAAACCAGAGAGCAAAGACAGTACATACTCAAGAGTCCAGAAATCAGCAAGTGGAGGAGCAACACGGGCTGAAATAGGTAACTTACTTGAAGAATTTAAAACTGAAATGTTAAGCTCTTTTGCTTCACAAATTGATACCTTGCAGGTTAGAAAGAAGTAGGCATAAGCATAAACTGCTCTGGCTATTTTCTGCTCTAAATGCAGGGAGAAACACCCACTAAGGGAATGCCCCCTGGACAAGGTACCGATCTGCACTATTTGTGAAAAGGACCATGAGACTCAACAATGCCCTTCTTTGCCAGGAATAAAGGCAACACTGCAGCCAACTGAAGAAGAAGCTAAAGCAATGTACCTCCTCACACAGAGAAGACAATGGCAACCACGAGGACCAGGTACGAATTCTAACATGTCGTTTAATCGTTGGAATAATCATCCTCCTTTTCAAACAAATTACCCACCCTTCAACCAAATTCAGTACCCACACCTTAATCAAATGAATTTTCCACCCATGTAGCAACCAAGCCCTCCTTTTTTTGATCCTATGATGTGGAATCCCTGGCCTTTACAACAACCCTATCAATGGAACCCGAATTGGACAGCTACACAGATCCCATTTCCAAACCAATTACCGCAGTATCAGCAATCTCTCTCCTTACCATCAAATGCCCCACCTAATAATCAGACAATAAGACCTCAGCTGCCTGTACAGCCTAACCCCAACCCAAATAATAATAAAGCTCTGCAAGTAATTGATGTTCAAAACCAACTAGTTTCCCCTCTGTAATGCAATGACATTCATTTATGCTCAGGAAGAATACTTGAGCCCATTATTGATGACATCACTTCTGACTCTAATAAAGAAGAAATCAGAAAAGAGAAGTCATCTAATGCTGAAACAGTTGGATCATCCTCTAATGACAATGCTGAAACAGTTGAAACATCCTCTAAAAAGACTGCTGAAGTTGTAGAGCCACCATTCCCTGAATGTTTGGCTCTTACCAAAACACTTGAGCCACCTACTTTTAACCTGTTAGGAGAGCTGCAGAATTTATATGTTAAAATTCCACTCTTACAAGCACTAACAGATGTATCAATTTATGCCAGAACTGTTAGAGATATTTGTATTAAGAAACCTGGGAGAAAAGCTAAAGACCCCCTCACAGTTGATGTGATGGGTGATGTAGCTGCTCTAATGTCAGAAAAAAATCCCCCTGTGAAATATGGTGACCCTGGTCACCCTACAGCCACAGTTCAGGTTGGTAAAACCTTTGTTTCTAGAGTTCTAGTAGATCTGGGTGCTGCAATAAACATCATGACACTTGAAACAACACAGTTACTACAGTTAAAATTTTTTATTAAGGAAACCCCAACCATTCTAGAGCTAGCTGACCACTCCACAATCAAACCTGAAGGAGTCATTGAAGACCTGATAATTTGGTCGAATCTTGGAACTATCCAGTTGATTTTGTGGTATTACAAACCAAAAATAAGTTGGGGGGTCATCCACTGATTTTAGGGAGACCTTGGCTGGCTACAGCAGATGCCATCATTAGCTCTAGGTCAGGTTCAATGACAATTTCTAATGGATGTGAAACAAAACAGCTTACTCTGTACCCTCATGCCACACCTATGATTAAAAATGATAATTTAGTATGGTTAGATTATGAGGATGATGAGACTCAACCCATTTTGACTGTCGGAAAAGCCCTAACTTTTAAAGATTCAACCGAAGATGAATTAATTAGTAGTTTTATTTCTGAACCTTCTTCGGTTAACTTTGAAATACATGATCACTTGACTTCAATCTTGGAATCTAAATCACAGCAGAATTTTAAAACTGAAGACTTATCTCAGACATCAGCTGACACCCACTCCAAAAGTATAGCAGTCGAAATCGAGCCTGGCAAAACATTAAATATAAACCCTAACTTAACAGATGCTGAAACACAACAGTTAATGAAGTTACTCCACGAGAATAAACAAGCATTCGCATGGGATTGCACAGATATGAAGGGAATTTCTTCTGAATTATGTACTCACCGAATTTATATTAAAGAAGGATCCTGCCCAGTCTGCCAACCCCAATGACGAATGAATCCCAATTTAAGGGAAATTGTGAAAGAAGAACTTCAAAAACTGTTGAATGCAGGATTCATATATCCTATATCTAATAGTGAATGGGTTTCACCATTAGTAATAGTACCTAAGAAAAATGGAAAATGGAGAGTGTGTGTGGATTATAGAGCTCTGAATAAGGCTACTCAGAAAGATCATTTTCCCTTACCATTTATTGATCAGGTGCTAGATAATTTGGCAGGTAAGAGATTCTTTTCCTTTTTGGATGGATTTAGTGGTTATAATCAAATCAAGACAAGACCACTTTTACTAGTCCATGGGGGACTTTTGCCTATAAAGTTCTTCCATTTGGACTATGTAATGCCCCAGCAACATTTCAAAGGGCAGTGATAGGAATTTTTTCTGATATGCTTAATGGTTCCTTATAAATATTTATGGATGACTTTACTCCTTATGGTGTGACTTTTGAAGATGCCTTACAAAATCTTGAGAAAGTACTTAAACGGTGTATAGAATCACATCTTGCCTTAAGTACTAAAAAATGTCACATGATGATGATCAAGGTATTGTTTTGGGAAACTTCATTTCATTCCTAGGAATTCAAGTTGATCCAGCTAAGGTACAAGTAATTCAGACTTTGCCTATCCTGAAAACACAAACTGATGTAAGAAGTTTTTTAGGACATGCTGGATATTATAGAAGATTTATCAAGGATTTTTATAAAATAGCTTCTCCTTTGTTTGTGTTACTTATGAAAAATTCCGAATTTAAGTGGACTGATGGTTGTCAAAAAGCATTTAATGAACTTAAACACCAATTGTCTACAGCTCCTATTTTAAGAGGACCTGATTGGGCACTCCCCTTTCATATATCCTCTGATGCTTCAGACACTACAATAGGAGCTGTCTTGGGTCAAGAAGAAAACAATCTTCCTTATGCTATCTATTTTATTAGTAAAAATATGACCCCTGCTGTACTTAATTATACAGTCACCGAGAAAGAATTCTTAGCAGTTATATATGTTATTAATAGGTTTCGACATTATATTACTGGTTACACTACTTTTGTGCATACCGATCACTCGGCCATTAAATATTTAATGAAAAAATAAGTTACAAATGCTCGAGTTAGCAGATGGTTATTATTATTACAAGAATTTGATATCAGAATTGTAGATCAACCAGGTAAAGAAAATGTAGTTGCTGATTTTCTTTCTCGGCTAAAGACTGATGAAAATATTCCAGTAGATGATTTTTTTCCTGATGAATATTTATTTGCAGTATCTGCTCACTCACCTTGGAATGCAGACATTGCCAATTACTTAGTTGCAGGAAAACTACCATCACACCTATCGCACAAAGAGTAAAGAAAGATCGTTCAACAAAGTGTTAGGTATAGCTGGATAAGTGGGTGTCTCTTTCACACAGGACTCGATCAGGAAATTCGAAGATGCATCAGAGAAGATGAAGCTTATGATATATTGAAGGCTTGCCACGATTGCCCTTGTGGAGGGCATTTTGCAGATAAAAGAACAACACACAAAGTTCTCAGAATGGGTTACTATTGGCCCTCACTTTTTAAGGATGCAAAGAAATATGTTAGGGCCTATGATAGCTGTCAGAGAATGGGCTAGCCTAATCACAGGGATGAAATGCCACTTAACCCCCAGGTAATACTTGAACCTTTTGAAAGATGGGCACTAGATTTTATAGGTCCCATCAATCCTCCATCCAATCAAAGAGTTTATATATTGGTTTGCACAGATTATATGACTAAGTGGGTAGAAGCTAAGGCACTTATCAAAGCTAACGAAGAATCAATGTTAACTTTTCTATTTGAGGAAATCTTTGTTAGGTTTGGTTTGCCTAGAGAACTAGTCATAGATGGAGGACCTCCTTTTAATTCTCATGGCTTCAAATATATACTCCAAAAATATCACATTAAGCATAAGATGACTACACCTTATCACCCCCAAGAAAATGGGCAAGTGGAAAGTACAAATAAAGTCATAGAACCAATTTTAACAAAGACAGTCAAGGAGAATAGAAGGGACTGGTTTCAAAGGTTGCCTGAAGCATTATGGGTTTACAGAACTACCTGGAGGAACACTACGGGTTTTTCACCTTATGAATTAGTCTATGGTAAAAATGTTGTTTTTCCTGTGGAATTTGAGATCAAAACCTTAAGGACTGCTTTAGCTGTTAACCTTGATTTGACTGATGCACAGACAGCTAGGTTTCAGCAGCTTCAGGAATTGGATGAAAAAAGGTTGGATGCCATCCATCAAACAACCATGATACAACAACAAAGAGCCAGGTGGCATGACAAAACTATTAAGCACAAGCAGTTCCAAAAAGGTAATTGGGCCTTACTATATGACTCCCGTTTTGAAAATTTTCAAGGGAAATTAAGAACAAGGTGGCTAGGACCTTATGAAGTAGATGTTGTTTTTCCAAATGGAACAGTCAGACTCCTAACGATCGATCATAGCAGAACACCATTATTAGTGAATGGGTATTGACTCAGTTTGTATCAACGACCTATTTCTAAAGAGGATTTCAAAGCTACTTGCATGACAGACGTATATTATACCTTTTTGGGGGAATCTGCTATCCATCAATGCACTTAATTTCCTGTTTATGTATTTATTTTTAGATTAGATTTCTTAACTTATAATCCCTGTCAAGGGTTGCCATGTTACAACTAATTATTTTGCAGATCTTAGCTTTGGATGGTGGCTAAAAAAAAGAAAGAATCCAGGATAGGAGGAATTAATCTGCAGATTGGAAAAGCATATTCATTCCAGATGATACACCATTTTCCTGTTGCTAATACACCATTTTCCTGTTGCTGATACACCATTTTCCTGTTGCTGATACACCATTTCCCGTTGCTGATACACCATTTCCCGTTGCTGATACACCATTTTCCTATTACTAATACAACATTTCCCATTGCTGATACACCATTTCCCGTTACTGATACACCATGTTCCTATTACTGATACACCAAATCCCACTGCTTAAACACCAATCTTTTCTATTTTTCCCAAATATCCCCATTCATACTCCCGAGAATGAACTTTTATTCCAAAAATGAAATATATCATTCTTGATTCAAGGGAATCAACCATTTATCCTGTTAATAATACCCCTTCACTACTGCTTCTCGTGAATAATAAAAACCCCGTGGATAAAAACCCTCACACCTTACAAATCCTTTTTGATCATTAACCTATTAAGGACGAGGTAACACTTTTCGGAGCAGCCACCAAAGGTAATTGTAAAGGTACGCATGTTATGTGTGAATATTAAATTGTAGATAATGAGGAGATAGTTGACATGACCACTAAAAGCGTCATACTCCCAACCATATCATTCAGCCGCAGTTGGGGGGGATTACCGAAATATTGCAATCATTATAGGACACGCCTATCACCGCCATCCCTATTCCTCCTGGTTGTGTCTAATTCACCCTGCTTATGCCTGACCACGTCATAATTCTATTTTGCAACGTTCTGCTCTGTTTCGACTTCGGCAACTCGGCTCTGCACTCTGTATTCTGCCTAAAACAATAACCATGGGTGGAGATGCTGTTAGACATGAACTGGGCTCGACGGCATTACTGGAACTTTACCCAGACGCATACCAAATCTTCCTTCAAGCAGGATCGGTGGACTATTTTAGAAGACTTCCGGAATTTGATTTGTAGCAAGTTCTTGAATTTGCATGCAACTTGAGGGAGGGGTATTCTACTGTCCAAGGGGTCAGAATCCCGGTAACAGAAGAAGACATAGCACAAGTTTCGGGGCTTCCAACCAACAACATTCACTGGTTCAGCAGGAAGCATCTTATCCTCAATGCATAGCAAGATTTCCTGCTACCCGGGGAGCAGGTGGAAGCAAAATGCAGGGGTGTTGCGCTTTGGTCATTACCGTCGCCTTGACCAAAAGTTGCAGAATTCATCAAGCACTACTTCACTTGTGAGGGCTGCTACCAGGTAGTCTACCAACATGACTTTGTCTTATTGAATCATTTGTGGCATGGTCGTCTAGTAAATATGCCTTATTATCTCCTTGGATGTCTAAAAAATATGGCACATTACACTGCGAACGCTAGGCATCAACTCCTCTATCTCACACACCATCGCTTGGTCCAACTCCTGATAAATAGAGGCTTTGCTCTGCATAACCCGCCTCCCCCCATTAACCCTCCCCAGGAAGCTACGGAAAATCCTCAGAAAAATGAAGGAAATTCTCAGCAAGAAGCTGAAACTCAGCAACCAGCAGCAGGAACACCCCAATTAAGCACTAAAAATCCGCTGCACTCCTCATCCCATGATGAAGCTGAACCATCCACTCCCATAGTTCAAATCCCTACTGATGATTCAGACGAGGATACCCTCATCACTTTCCTAAAAAGAAAAAAACAACAGAAAACTGCAACCCTGTCAAAAAGAAGAACCAGGGCCTCAGTAAAGGCAGCCACTAGTCCTAATGATTCCCTGAGTAAAAGTCCTCGCAAGAGGAAAACTACTGTCTCTCCTAGTTCCCTATCTCAGCAATGAACCAGGTTGTTTGCAGCAACCCAGGTCGTTCCTCCTATTATTTTAAAACCTCGTATTTCCCATAGCCCTGAACCTTCACCTCCTTCACCCTCAGATGCCGAAATTCAAAGTGTTCACAATTTTGTAACATCATTTTTCTCAACAAAGGCAGTTGTTCCACAAGAACCAGCTGCCGACAAATTCAAACCAGACATCCAAGCTGATATAGGACATGTGGCTATTACACAAGAACCAGCAACAGACCCAATAGGTGAAACACAATAACCACCTATTGGGGAGCAAAAATAAGACGACCTGCATGTGGCTGTTACACAAGAACCAGCCACAGACCCAATAGGTGAAACACAAGAACCACCTGTTGGGGAGAAAAAAGAAGACGACCTGCATGTGGCTGTTACACAAGGACCAACCACAGACCCAATAGGTGAAACACAAGAACCACCTGTTGGGGAGCAAGAAGAAGATGCCCTAGGTGAAACTGATACAAAAACAGGCCCAATAAGTGAAACACAAGAACCACCTATTGGGGACACATATGAGGAAGATAATGCTGAACAACAATTTTCTTTTCCTTTGGAATCTGTAACTGTAGAAGCCCCAGTCACTCTAGCCTCCCTACAAGAAGAAAATGAGTTCTTAAAATCAGAAATTAAGGCCTATCAGAAAGAATTAGCAATGGCTAGGGAAGCCTATAAAGAAGAACTCAACCTGTACATGTTAGCTCAAGTAGCATCTCAAGCTGAAAAGAGTGTAGAAAAAGAACAATACAGTGAATACATGTGCAGTGAATGTGGGATATCTATACTCAGGCAGGATATAAAATAGTTGCAGTTCCATTAACTGGAGCCAATCCTGTTATATTTAAAAAGGAACACCTTGCTATTCCACAAGAACCAGCAGGGTCTTCAAGGATTTCAGAGGAAGAAACAGAACCACCCCGGCATACCCAAATTAGTGATCAGCAGAAATATGAAGAGGAAGCAGAACCACTCCGGCCTACCCAAGTCATTTGATGAGCAGAAATCAGAGGAAGAAATGGAGCCACCCCAGCCTACCCAAGTTATTGATGAATAGGAACCAAAATCAAAATCTTTCACAACTGTGCATATACAAATTGAACCTCCCTGTGTTAGTGATGCTCATGCACAGACTTCTACTTTTCAAGAATTAAGCTACACATGGAAAGCAGAATATGAGCTTTCCCAAGGAAAGGCATTTCAACAACAGAAATCATTATGGTTTAACTATGCCTATAGGAATTGGGAAGCAATGGAACAGTCTCGTGCACAACACAAAGAAAATAAGCAATTAAAAGCCAGACTGTCCCTTATCCTTGATTTGGTCCAGCGCTTACTGGCTTCAAGAAAGCCTTCTTTTAATTACTCTATATTCTTGAGAGAACGCTTGGTGTTCCTTCAATTGAAAGCAATAAAGGATGGCAAACCACACCAGGTCTCTACACCACAGCAATTCATTGAAACTTTTTCAGAAGAACCAAACAATGATCAGAATTTGTTGTGCGAACTCTATCTTCATAATGAGGCTATGTCTGAAGATAGAAAGATTAATTTACTTCCTATTTGTGGTGATATTCAAATAAGAGCTTTTATTTCCTTTTTGGCCAACCAATTCACTTGGCAGAATGCTTTCATGTCTGCACAACACAATGAGGAGAACTGTCTTCTCTGGATTCACTTGGAACCACAGAATGCAGCCATCTTCCTCATGGAACATCAACAGAATCTAGGAGAGACAGGCATGACTGATCACATTAGGAATCTGCAAGCAGCAGTCTTGGAAGACTACCAGCACTATGTCAAAGCTAAAGGACCTTTGGCCATAAAAGAAAATGAATTTTTCTGGGAACAGTGTCCCAAAGAAAGAAGGGAATACCATCCCTACAATCCCCTCAATCAGCAAGCAGCAATCTCAAGGATACCTGCTTATGTAAAATGCATGAGACAATGTGCTCAATGGTGGATTGGGTACCATTTTCATTTCCCTCTCTTATGGCTTCCTGGAGAACAATACAAGGCTCAATTTTCATTGACTAAAAAGGAAGAATTAGGAGCATGGAAAAGAATTCAGAATGCCCAAGGGTTCAGAGACATGGCTGAAAACACTTTCTACACTTACTGTATAAGCAATTTACACTGTTCAGCCCAGTATTCTGATTCCGATTTAGATTAGGCGTTGCATGTGGACATGCAACATTTTCAGTTGGGGGGGATGTTAGGTTCCCATTTTTTCTATTTTTGACTGTATATTTTGCCATTATATTACCCTCTTCAACCCTTAAGTGAAAGCCTTTGCTAGGTGTTTTGGCTTAATCACTCCAAAAGGTACATTATAACTTTCCTCATTACTACATGTTTAATTATTTAACATGTAATCATGCTATCTTTATAATTATTTCCTGACGTTGATTAAAAGTGTTGACTAATTGCTGAAACTGCCTAACTGGCATGATCACATTCTACCGTTGATCAAACAGCGGAAACAACGTGAACTGGGAAGCTGAAATAGCAAGAACAGCATGAACCTCGATGTTGAAACACCACGAACAACATGCGCACTTTGAGGAACGGTTGGGATTTGCGTAACAAATCTGCATCGGCAAAAGAGTCTGACCGATTACTATATTGGTCGTAATAATCATGATCCTCATGGCTGTAACAATATTTTATTATCAAGAACTGGCTTTCTTATTTTTGGTACAAAATGGTTGAAACCGAATGTATGAAAATCAGTTGTAATAGATGTCTCCTCTATAAAGAGGAGACATCTACATTAGAGAGGGGGGTAGCAACTGGTAACACAGAACTTGTAGTGAAGTGATGAGACTGAATCTCTTTCTGTAATATGGTTTATTGGCGGATGAATACAATTCTGTTCTGAGCATTTTATTTTAATCCCTGTGTTTTGTGGAATCTTGTGAGAAGGACAGGGCCCACCTTCATCACAAGATTCACCCATCTTCTTTCTGTTGTGTGGTGTGTGTGTGTGTGATTTCTATTTATATTACAGTTACTGCTTCTAATGATATTTACTTTTGTTGAAACTCTGTTTTCCTTTTAGCTGATTGATGTTTCATATGAGTACCTCACCGGTGATTAGGATTCATAGAGTGTATGTGTGAACTGGACAACAGAGGCAGGTGTTGAAAGTCCTTACTCTGAGGATAGGGTCTTGTTCCTTTGTTGCAGGATAGCCATCACATCCTTTTGCAGACTTGTTTCTTTTAAGTTATTTGTTCTTACTTCATTTTCTGGAATAGGCTGTAACTACTATAACTGTTATAACACAGAGTAGGGATTTCATAAAATAAGTAGACCGTTTATACTACAGCTTTTAATACCATTAAGATTTGAGTACATACAGTACGTAGTCACCTTTGGAATAATCAGGCTTTCCCGGGTTGATAATTAATGTGCCACTCGACTGTTTTATCATTAAACAATTAAAGTGACCAACAAGGATGTGGAAGCATTGTTGTGCGCCATTTCTATTATCCAACCATATTGGATAAACGAAGCAAGGGAGGAATGGAAGAATGATGAAGAAGTGTGGGCACTTATTCGAAAGTTACAACAAGATTCCAGTACATCTGATACATTTAGTTGGAAAAATGATTCGTTATGGTACAAAGATTGCTTATACCTTTGTAAGAATTCCCTACTCAAACAAAAGATTCTTATGGAATTGCACACTTCTCTCTTAGGAGGGCACTCAAGATTTTTAAAAACTTACCACAACATTAAGAAGGAATTTTTTTTGGATGGCCTTAAATCGGATATTGAAAAGTTTGTGGCAAAATGTTTGGTTTGCCAACAAAATAAAGTGGAAAAAATTGAGACCCCGGGTCTATTACAACCTTTATCCTTTCCAAGCCAACGTTTGGAGGAGGTTTCTATGGATTTTATCACAGATTTACCCAACTCTGAGGGAAAGAGTGTCATCATGGTGGTAGTTGACAAACATACCAAGTATGCACACTTTTGTGCATTATCACATCCATTTAAAGCCAATACAGTTTCTACTGCATTTATGGAAACAATTCAAAAGCTACATGGAAATCCAAAGATTATTGTAAGTGACAGAGATCCGATTTTCACTGGAAATTTTTGGATAGAATTATTTTCTTGTCTTGGTACTCAGTTAGCTTGTAGCTCATCTTATCATCCTCAATCTGATGCGAAAACTGAGATAGTAAACAAATGTTTGGAAGGATATCTTTGTTGCTTTGTATCTGATAAATAGACACAATGGGTCAAATGGTTTCCTATGGATGAATGGTGGTATAACACTTCCTTCCATACAACAATAAAAATGACCCCATTTATGGCACTTTATGGATATCAGCCACCATCCATATCATATTTAAGATAAAATTCTAAGGTTCAAGCAGTGGAACATCACATCGAACATCAACAACAAGTCCTCCAACTCTTAAAGGATAACCTCATGTTGGCATAGAATAGAATGAAACAACAGGTAGATCAACATCACAGTGAAATAAGTTTTGATGTAGGTGATTGGGTATTCCTACGAATACAACCATATAAACAAATGTCCCTCAAGCAAGCTAAGAAGGATAATAAATTATCACCAAATTATTATGGTCTGTACAAGGTGTTGCAAAAGATTAGTACGATGGCATACAAATTGGAGCTTCCTGCAACTTCTCGAGTGCACGTAGTTTTCCATGTTTCATGTTTAAAGAAGGCTATAGGTGACAAGCTCCCAATTCAAACAATATTGCCAAAACTTGACGAGGAAGGAAAAATTATATTGGAACCGGAAACAGTCACAGAAACAAGAACTCAACAGCTATGAAATCGATCAATTTCGGAGTACCTCATCAAGTGGAAGAACTTATCCATTGAAGATTCCACATGGGAGGATGAGAATTTTATACAGAAGCATCCAGAACTACTCAAGTGTTGAGGACAAAACTGTTTTGAAGGAGAGGGGCATGTTAGGTCCCTAAAATACTAGTGATTACCCCATTACTATTGTAGTTGTATCCCTTGTTAATATTGTTGTAACCCTATTGTCCCCATATTGTTATATTACTTTGCCCCATAGAGTTCCTCTATTATTATTTTTGTGGCTTTATATTATTATTGTTAGGTCGGTTGGGTAACATTGTGACTCCTTAGGCTCCTATATATAGAAAGGAGCTTTTGTCATTTGAATCATCCAAGAATTGTTCATTTGTCTAATGTAAAGGAGGTTGCCCCATCGAAGAGGCTGAATTCTAAGGAGTTAAACTATCTTTTCTATCTTTTTGTGAGCTGGTTTCATAAAAATTGCCCATGTGTTCATGCAAAATGTATTTAAGCTGCATGGGTTACCAAAGACAATAATTTCAGATCGTGATGTAAAATTTACATCGGCTTTTTGGAAAACATTGTTTGAAGAATTCGGAACTCAACTGAACTTTAGCACGACTTATCACCCTCAGACTAATGGGCAAACTGAACGGGTGAACAAGGTCGTGGAAGATATGTTGAGATCATATGTGATGCAGCAACCAACCAAGTGGGAGGACTATCTACACTTGGTTGAGTTTGCATACAATAATGGCTACCACACATCATTGCTAATGAGCCCTTTTGAAGTATTGTATGGACGGAAGTACCACACCCCCTCGAGCTGGAGTGGACTAGAAGATAGATTGATGTTAGGTCCTGAAATGCTTAAGGAGATGGAGGAACTAGTTAAAGAGGTACGATCTAATTGAAGGCAGCTCAGGATAGGAAAAATAACTTTGCTAACCGGAAAAGGAGGTTTAAGGAGTATGAAGTCAATGATCATGTGTATATGAGAATTCGAGCAAAACAGTGGAGCGGGTGCACTATGTTGGCACCTAGATATTGTGGACCATTCCAGATCTTAGCAAGAATTCGGTCGGTCGCTTACCAACATGCTCTGCCAAGTCACATACGAGTCCACAATGTCTTTCATGTCTCCATGTTAAAAAAATGTGTTTATGATCCTAAACATGTGATTAAATGGTCGGATATTCAGGGGATAATTATCTCCGATAGATCAGTCTAAATGCTTTTTTTTAAAGGAAAATTGACTTAGGATGTTGCATGCTACAGGTAGAACCAAAAGGAGAAATCTCGGTCGCACTGTTGAGCATCCTCAACCGGAGAGAAGTAATGCTACGGAAGTGCGATATTACCCAAGTTAAAGTGCAGTGGCAGCACTTTGGGCCTGATGAGGCCACTTGGGAAGATGAAAAACTTATGAAAAGGACTTATCTAGGGCTGTTCATAGCTGAAAGACATCAGGACGATGTCAAATCTCAGGGGCGAATAAGTAATGCCCTGGGATAAAAATGTAAATATTTGATTTATTGTGGTAAATATAAACTGAACCTGTTATTCTTATCTATTTAAAAATTTAAATATAATTTGTTTTCATTATGAGATGAAGGAATTGTTTCCTTAAAAAGAGATAGTTCTCAAGGAGGAAGTTGTCCTCTTGAGGTGGAAAAATAGTTGATGTGAAAGCAACCCTAACTACCTCCCCTAACTAGAAAAGTTTCTAGAGAAAAGGAGGGGAGGAGAGGAAAATTTGCACTGTAGTGATAGGCAGAAAAAAAAGAGGAAAGAGTCCAATAATAAAATAAAAGTGGCTAAGTCTGGTGATGAGCAGATAGCCTTGATTACTGTACGAGCTCTTGCAGAGGACTGCGGTCTAGCAAGAAGCACGGGTGGAGATTCTATTACTGAAGGACGAATCTCATGGTCGGGTGGATTGAAAGACAACAGACCCTGATTCAAGTGACTGTCAGGAACAACTCTTCAGCCAGAGAACACCAAGTACATAAGAAACCTCTGTGTTGGGACTGTTTAGAAAGCTGTATAATGTTATTCTTTTCTTCTCTGTTTCCTCATTATATTGTGAAAGGGGAGTGGTAGAAATTTTCTTACAGGGAATCAGGACGAGAAACTCAGCAGAGGTATGGTTATCCTCCTAAAGGAACTTTTACTAATGCTAGTGCTTAGTAGCTTGTGAAGAGTTTGAATCTCGTTGCTTTTTAAAAGAAATAAATTCTTGGAGTCAAATGCATGAGTGGTCTGCTGTGAAATATTTTAAGAGATTATAGGAATAATGGAAAAACAGAAAACTCACAAGCTCACCATAGATTTAGAGTCTTTAAAAAGATTTTCATTACAGAAAAATGAAATACATTCCATTAACAACAGAAAGACCAATAGGGTTATATCTTTATTCTCTTCACATGCCTTATTACAGGAAATGAAAAAAAGCATAACATTTCCCGGAAACATTCATGGAATGAAAAATATAATTAGAGTATAAAGAAAAATATGAGTGGCAAAGTCGCAACTGCGAGGGTTTGCATACTTCATGCCTACAGTCTAATTTCCTCCACTAGAATGCAGATAAAATATATAAGATAGCAATGTAAGCACACGAATATATATGCACAACAGCAGGAAGGCAATATTGCCAATCTTGGCACCATACGGGACGAGTAAATCAGAGAGAATGCATGAAAGTATAACCTAGCTCTGAGGAGAGAATTTCAGGTATTAATCTTGTAGGGTATATGAACAAGAATCTAGCAATGAGAAGAGCCAAACTTATAATCATTGTTAGAAAAAAATAAACACATAACACTGCTAAGCATAAACCCTTTACCATCATGCGAAGAGCATTAAACCATGCACTGTACATTATGAAGTGTCATGCACCATACAATATGAAATGAAAACCCCGCTGCCAAATGGAGGGATGTACAGAACAACACTATATATATATTTACAAAGATGTGTTGTCACAGTGACAAAAACATCATAATTCAATAACCCATGAAACTTAACGAGGGTTTATATATATAGAATTTCAAGGAATAAGGTAATGCACCAGAGGGAAGGCGCTCATCGCTCAACTGCCAGAACTTGGGTCGTAGAGACCAGACCAACAATAGAAGGACTTGAGTATACATAAATATTGTGTGCATGAACGGTCTTGAAAATGTAGGGAGCCACAAAATGTTCACCAAGGGAAATAACGCAAATAAAATTATTTAACGGAGGATACATTACATAATAAAATGTATAATAGAGCTCGAAGGCTCATCAAAATATATTTAAAAGTTCAAAAACCCTTTTGATGGATGGATTCCCAACCCTTATATGAGCTGGGAGAACCTGGCAGGCTCAAATCCTACCAATACTCTGTACGTTAAGAAAAAAGGAGAAGCTGTAAAGGACGGGGCCGGAGGGCCATCACTAATCGACAGATATAAAGAGCTCTTCATATCATGCTAAGAACACTTCTTGTAGCAGAATGTTTAAGTTAACAAATGAGAAGCGAAATCTCATAGGAACTTACTTGGCAACCGAGTTCTGAGAGGTTAGGACTCGAAAGCTGGGCAGCTACACCCGCACCCATGCATAACTTGCTAGAGTATGACCCGTATTCCTCATCCATAGGAAGCAGAGACAAGCCTGAAGCATATTAGAATTTCGAGCCAAACAGATAACAAAGGAATATAGCAAGAGCGTGGAAAAAAAAAACAAATAAAAACTTATAGACATCAGGGTGAAATTCTTACCACAAGGCAGCTGCTGCTAAAAACCCAGTCCCAAATCGATCCGAAACTTGGCAAAGCTCCAGAGCCATAACCATTCATCATCAAGTAGAGGTTTTGAGCATGTTCAGCACCAGGAAGGAAAATGGAGCTGTTGCCAGGCCGAGGCTAAATGCTTTTGGAAACATCAATGGATTGATTAAGTAAGTTGATGTGTATCGAGCCAACCTCACCCTCGGATGGGCTACCTTGCTTCCACACTGTCGATGCATGGAGGAACCCGAGGGCGTGGAAGAAAAGGTTTCATAGGCCATACCCTCATCATGTGAACAAACCAACAAACATAAATGCAAGGCTAGGTGTAAGGAGCAGCTTTTCTAGCATTAAATCCAGAAGACAATTCTCTATCCTCCGCGGAATATTTCCAATAATTCTCATCAATGACCAGATAATTTTATACATAGCCATTTTTATTGTGTTTCCTACGTGTAGGTAGCATTAAAGTTGAAATTTTTGCGTTCAGAAGCATGCAAGGGTGGTATAGAATTTGTGTAATTATAAAAAAAAAAAGAAATTACATGCAGGATAATTTGTGGGGACATGTCAGGATCCTTGTTGGAATTTGAAATGTTGACATATATTATATAATCTTGTATTCATAATGTGATTATCCAACATTATTATAAATTTTCTTCTATTATTCAATTAATAAAATAATAAAAATTTATATATAATTAATTTTTTTAAATGAATATTAATTTAAAATCTAAAAATCCCAAAATATTGTCAACTATATTGTACAATATTCTATTGTTTTTTCACTGAAGCAAGAGTCGTGATTTCTATTCATATTAAACAAAAAGGATTAATTACATAAATTACAACCAACCCTAAGGAATGAGGGGACATAGAATTAACTATCCCTCCCAAGGTATGGGCCCACGAGCCCAAGGCTAACCAGTTGTGCCATGGGTTCCCACCCCTACGTCCTTCAAAATACAGATGCAATTTGGTCCATAACAACGAAGCGTAAAAAGGCATACAAGATGGAACTAAAACCGAACCCAGAAAGGAATTAAAAACCAAACTATTCAAATTTCAGGTTCAAAAAGCGGCATAAACATTGTCGATGTCATCCACACAAAATTCATTACTACCCACCACGAAGCTGAACAAGCATGGGTGATAATAGTAAGGCATAACTCTGACCCAGACCCACCAGCATGCAAAATGATCCTGGGCCGTTGATCTGCCTCGCAAGATCAAATGGTTGATAAACATCTCAGATAGAAAAGAATCTCGGAGAATACCCGCCCGATGAGGGCAGTATTCTCTCTCTTACTAGAGCCATGTGTTGCATGTTGAGTGGCATCAGGCTCAAATCTTTGAAACCAGATTCCGAAGTTGAGAGCTTTCGATAAGCCAAAAAACACCTTGAGGGAAGTATTGAAACTAAAGGTAATTATGAGGAAGGTTTCGAGTTCGCTGAGGAAGCAAAGACTCTGACCTGAACCCATCAATCTGCAATTCAAATCTCCACCCTTGATCCTCAGCCATTTGATCCAACGGATGAGAGGAATCTCCATTTGAAGAAAAGCAGGAGTGATTCCCGCCATCCAAGCATCCAAAAACCTATAGACCAACCCTGCCAGTTCGCTGTATCCATTGCCCACAGTTATATACCTATGGTGGGGTGCTGTTGTTCCTTCTAACTGAAGACTCTTCACCCCCTCTTCCCACTGAGTAAAACTGAGTTGATCTATGTTAGGTGAAAGTTTTGAAAAATTCCTCAATCTGTAGATCATCTCCCACCCAAGAACTCTGTGTTTGAGCTGTGCTAGCCTGATAAAGTTAACAAAGGCTTGCATGATATTTTCCAAATTACCTCTAGAAAACCCCTTCATTTTTATGGTGTATCTACAAACCTAACCTCTACTACTATTGAAATTCTCTGTTCTGATGTATCTCTCAGTCCTCACTCACCTGGTTGAGATAGTCATCCCTCAATCTACTTGAGGAACCTCTTGCCATATGTACTTATTACTGCTTTTAATGAAGATAGCACCTTTGTTGGCAAGTATGTCTGCCAATTTATGGGCCATCCTGTGCACATGTGTGAAGCTGAAGGTTCTCATGTATTGAAGTTAGAGATGGATTCCTTGATAGACTTGAAGAAGCCTCCAGTGTCTCGAGACCTTCTTCGAAGCCAAACCACAACATATTCTCTTGACTGAATTGATGAACAGCTTAGAATCTACTTCAATTATGATATTCTAAACATTTCTCTAGTCCCATTAGCTCTTCCATATTGTTTGTGGCTCTTCCCAGATTGAAATGAAAAATGTAATGTATGCAGCCCTTTTCATCCCTTATTACACCACAATAACCAACCATACCTAGATTTCCTTTTGAGGCCCCATGTATGTTACATTTCATAAATACCTAAGGGGGAGGATGCTAGAAATCTTTATCAGTGACCAGTTTCTTTACCAACATGTTCATTCCCTGAGGAATAAGCCCCTGCATACCCAACTGAAGAAGTATCTACACATTAGCATTTGAAGGGAGATTTGTAGGGGGTGTTTGCATTAAAGTTCCAATCGTCTCCTTAAGCTGTCTTAAAATTTGTTCCATGATGGTCTGGGAGGAACTTTTTTTTATTTTTGAAAATTCTATTGTTGCGTTCTTTCCAGACATCCCATATTACGAAGCTTCGAGTTAAAGCCCAAGATTTGTTTATCATTTCATAATCAGAGAAGTTCATCCTCTAGTTGTTTAGGGTATTGGTAATGCTTCCTTTGTCCTTGTCTGTTTCTTTGAATATTAAGGCAAAACCATCCCACAACGTGGAGGTAAATATGTAGGTGTTGAGAAGGTGCTCCATTGTTTCCTCTTGTGATTCACATAGCTGGCATCTGGATGGGCCCAAAATTCCCCTTTTCCAAATATTCTCCCATGTCAGAATTTTCTTATGGTGTGCCAGCCACATGAACAGTTTGGTTTTCATCCATCCTTGTTTCCTGTAGAGATTCTGCCAAACCCAAACTGGTTTTGTGGAATCAAGCTCAAGGGCTATGCGTTTTTCCTCTTTGAGGTTAAAGGTGCCTTCATTGTTATTTCCCCATCTAAGTTGGTCAGGATCAACTGATATTAGTATCTTTCTTTGATCCAGAATGGCCATTAGAGCATCAACCTTTGCTTTCAAGGGGCTATTATCGCTCTATTCCATTTTCTTCTAGGTTCTCCATTTTCCTTCGCCATTTGTCTGATCCCAAAAATCATTTACCTAGAGTAACCCTTTGTTATCAATATCATTCTTGAGATCCAAAAAGTCCTCTCTTAACAACTTAGGTTCCTGTTGCAATTTATCCTCCCAAAACCATGCTAGGTCTCCCACTCTAATCTCCCAGAAGCTATTCTTTTGAACTATGTATTTATTTTCCCAAGCTTTATTCCAAATGTGGGAGCCTTTTATGATGCCAAACATTCTTATGTGGTCCTTGTTTTTCCAATTTCTTGCATATTTCTGGTTCCAAATTTAAGCCCAAGGAGAATTTGAATGTTTTATCCATCTCCACCATAATTTTTCCCCCAAAACTTTATTTAGCACTTCAGGATCATCGAGTCCTAAACCTTGGTGGTTTTTAGGTCTACAAATCGTTTCCCAGGCTACCAAGGCCCATTTCTTATTTTCATCCACTTTACCCCAAAGGAAATCTCTTTGGATATTTCTGCATTGCTGTAAAACTCCTTTTGGAGCTGGAAGGGCTGAAAATATGAAGATGGGGATTGTTTGTAGGATAGTTTTTGTAAGCACCAATCGGCCTGCCAAGTTCAAAGATCTGTTAGTCCATATTCGAGTCTTGTCCTACAACTTATTAATCATAGACTCCCAAATAGTCTTGTTCAGAGGTTTGTCTATGAGAGGTACTCCGAAATATTTGGAAGGTAGCATATCTCTATGAAAGCCCAGAATTCTGGAGATATTTCACTGAATAGCAATGTCAGTATTGAAAAAGAAAATATTTGATTTGGAGAGGCTCACCTCTGTGCCCGTCACCATAGTGAAGTCACTCAGGATTTGTTTGTAAGCTATTGCTTCTTTGACTGCGGGAAAGCCCTGTAGGATGATGTCATCTACAAATTATTGATGGGTCAAAGCCTGTGCGTTCCTGGATAGTTTGAGACCCTGGATCCTACCTGCTTCTTTAGCGGACTTTATGGCTCGACCTAGTCCTTCCATCATAGGAATAAAGAGAAAGGGGGATAGATGATCTCCCTGCCTTAGGGCTCTTGAAGGTTTAGAGGTCTTAGATGGAGAACCATTTACCATAATTGAAAAACTAGCAGAATTCACCAGGGCCATTACCCATCTTACCCAGTTGTGGTCAAATCCAAAAGCTAGTAGGACCTTCTTGATGTAGGTCCAATTTAACTTATCATACGCCCTTTCTAGGTCCAATTGCATAATCATTCTTGCCTGCCTTTTACTCATTAATGAGTGAACCACCTCATGCGCTTGGATGATATTATTGAGAATTTGTAGATACCCTCCATATATCCTGTCTGCTCCACAGAAGCCAGAGTAGGAAGAAGAGGTTTGAGTCTGGTGGTAATAATTTTGGATATTATCTTATACAACACATTGCATAAAGCTATAGGTCTAAATCTGTATAGTGTCATAGCATTGTCCTATTTAGGAATCAAGAAGATGAAGGATGTATTGAGTGCCTTCAATATAGTTCTAATTTTCATGGAGTCCTCCACCACATTCAGATTATCTTGCTTGACAATACTCCAGCATGCTTTAAAGAAATCTACATTGAAACCATTCGGGCCTAGCACTTTTCCATTCTACATTTCTTTGATGACCTCACTAACCTCCTCTTCATTCACCAGCCTATTATGATTATAATTATCTTCTATTGTTACTAGCATAGGGATGTGCTTTATGAATTCTCTGATAAATTGTGATCTATCTAAGAGAGGTTCCTCTGCTATGCATTGAAAATGTTGAACCAACACAACTTCTATTTATTTATGGGTATTAAGGTATTGTGAGACCTGTGTTCCATTGTAGATTTGTGGAAAAACCTTGTGTTTCTTTCCCCTTCTTTTAGCCATTGTACTCTTGATTTTTTTCTCCAAATATCTCCTCTTGTTTGCATAAGTTCTCCCAATCCTATTGATGCTTGTTGGTTTGTTCATTTATTTCCCCATCGAATCCATCTGTGATAAGTGTTTGATTAATTTCCTGCATTTTCCTTTCAACAAATTTTTTCGCTTCAAAAATATTTCCAAACTCATTCTTATTCCAATCTTTGAGCCTGAGTTTGATATGTTTCAATCTTTTGTGTAATAGAAACATCCACGTTCCCTAGATTTGTAGATCTTCTTTCCACCATTTTTCAATGTTGCTAATAAATTCTAGATGGGTGAGCCAGATATTTTTGAACCTAAAAGGTCTGTTCTTTGGGGTTCCAATGTCGGTCTCCTCAAATTGAATAGGCCAATGGTCCGAGCCACCAAAGGGAAAATTCTCACTATCATATCAAGCCATGTGAGCATGAGGTCCTCTGAGATAATGAATCTGTCCAACTTTGAGGCTACTTGAGACTCTCCTCCTCTTTTGTTGTTCCATGTAAAGAGGCCATTACTTGTAACTATGTCAACTAGCTTCAAGTTGTTTATAAAGTTCTGAAATTCTATAGAGTCTCTGCTTAGTGTTATGGTCCCAGCTTTCTTTTCTCAGAGGGATTTGATCATGTTAAAGTCTTCGCCCAAAAATCCATGGTATTCCTGAATGTCTATCTATTAGATCCTCTAGAGAAGTGAGTAGTCTGAGTTTGTCATCAGGTCTCTGAGGGCCATAAACGTTTGTGATTAAATATGTCTCCCTATCTCCCACAGGCTGAATAACCATTGATAAATAATTCCTAGATGCCTTAGCATCCACTATGCCAAACTTTTCAGGGGTCCAAATTGTGAGAATACCTCCTGCTATTTTGTCTTCCTTGACTTCTAGAAATGCATATCTCTTGAGCCATTTGCTGTGTGTTTCTCTTATTTTTTGAGTTGAACATTTAGTTTCCTAGATGAAAATCATATCTGGAGTTTCTTGTTTCGTTCTATTGTTAAGATTCATTTTCTTCCTTTGACTTCCTAGACCTCTAATATTCCAAGATGTGAGCCTCATTAAGAAAGATTTGTAAAAGAGTAGCTAGTAAGATCTTTCATCTTACCTGAATATATCGTCAGTTTTCCACATTCTATCAGTAACTCATTTTGTTTCTTTTTGCCCCTTTTCGTTCCTGGGTTTCTGGGAGCGATCCGGATGTGGTTTTCAAGGTTTTCACCCATTCGTTGTCCTGTCTTTTGAGGTTTCTTTTCCCTCCCAGCCCTTTATCCTAAGTTCTCCACAGAAACAGTTGCTGCACTCTATTAAACTCAACTTGATGTAATGAATCCATACCTTCCGTGGTCCCCTGTTTCAAGAATCCTTCAAGATCTAGATGTTCTCTTTCGAGAATTTCCTGCAATTCATGATCCTCCATTTCCACCTCACTTGGGGTAATTTCCTGGTCCATTTCCAGTTCCATGTTACTCAAAATAGTCTCATTTTGCTAGTTATTGTCCTGTATCTTCTCCCTATTTTCTTCCTTTTCCTTCTTCCCTATGCTGTCCTCTGTGGCTTGATTTTCCTTTATTACTTCTTCCTCTTCTTCTAGTATCTTGTACCTTTTCTGACTTGCCTATTTTTCCTCGGTGTGGTTTTCCTTTTGCAACCTTTTCCCGCCTTTACCTCTATTTCCCACTTTATGAAAGCCTTCAATTTTTTTCCCTATTGTAACTTTATTTCTTCTCTCTGTATTTTTGATAGGGCAGTCTCTGAATAGATGCCCATGTTCATGGAATTTGCAACATCTAAAACGAACATGTTCATAATCCACTGTTTGCACCCATTCTTCATCAAAAACTTTCAGGATCACCTCATCTGGTAGAGCTCCAGAGAGATCCATCTCCACACATATACGGGCAAAGTAGGTGTACTTTCCCCTTCTTGTTGCCTCAGATATTTTAACAAAACGCCCTAATTTATTTCCTATTGCTGATAAAGGTTCTGGCTGCTAGTAATCTAGTGGTAAGGAGTGGAGTCATACCCAAACCGGGACTGAAGTGAAGGTCTCATGCCTCGGGACAAAATTCATCATCCAAGGATGCATATAGAGGCTTGTAACTGCATAGAAGTAGGGCCCTCCTTCAAACACCTTGTCTTTATTCTTGATGTTAGTAAAGGCTACAATAAAGAAACCCTTTGACCCAAGATTTATGTCTATATCCCCTGTAGGTTTCTAGTGATATTTAATCCACACCTATAGTTCCTTCTCTGTGGGCCATAACCCCATAAGTTTACAAATGATAGCATAAGTCCTCATGTGATCCCTATGTGCCTACAGTGCTGGAGCACTTACCACCACTCTAGGTGTCACAACGGTCTTAGGATTACATGGACCATTTTGTTTTTTATTTTTTGCTTGTTATTTCTTTTCCTCTTCTCCTTTATCTTTTTTCCTATCTCCCTCCATCCTATTATTCTACTCTTGTGTGTCATCGTTGTCCCGTTTCCCTCCTCCTGAAAGACCTTTTTCGACCTCCAGTGGTTTCTTGCCTCTGCTAGAGACTGCCTGACTATAGGAGGGAGTTGAGCTCCCCCCTTTATGCCCCTCCATGGTGTTCAACACCTGATTAATTTTTGTAAACCCTAGTTCTTACCAGTCGTCGCTCCCTAAATCTATTTCCTCTAAATTCCTCGTACAATATTCTATTGTTATTATTCAATATTATTACGATTTTTTATTATTATTAAAAAAATATGATAATATAAATGAACAAAATAATTATATAATTAAATTTTGAGAAAGTAATATTAGTTTAAGATTAAAAAATCTCAATTAATTAATTGATAATGTTAATTGCAAACACTTCAATTTTGCATTCAAACGATTCTACTTAAAGTTAGTGATATGAAAACTCAGTGTTTTTTTTCTTTGACTACCCTTTTATTTATGACTTAGTAAATGTTAAGAAATGTAAGAATCAATTTTAAATTAACCATTTAATAAATTTGAACAATGATAAAATATATTTATAAAAGGTCATTTAACTTGCATATATATATATATATATATATATATATATATATATATATATATATATATATATATATATCGTTTGAATCTAAATTAAACACACACACACACAAACTAGTGCAACTACCTCCTCCTCCACCGACACTATATAAATTATCATTCTTCGTTAGAATTTATAATTCTTCATTAATAAATTATATAAATTTAAGTTATTCTTTCAATTTATATAAATTATTTTAATAAATCTAGGTTAGTTGTAATGTTAATGTCAACTATAATATATAATCTTGTATTCATAATGAGATTATCAAATATTATTGTATTTTTTCTTTTATTATATATAAATTTTTAAAAATTAATATTAATTTTAAAAAAAAATCCAAAAATTAACGAATTTATAATTCGTGTTAATAAATATATATATATATATATATATATATATATATATATATATATATATATATATATATATAATAAAATGAATATTAATTTAAAAGGTAAAAATCCCAAAATATTGTCAACTATATTGTAAAATATTCTATTGTTATTATTCAATATTATTACAGTTTATTTTTATTATTCAAATAATATGATAATATAAATGAACAAAAAATTTATATAATTAAATTTTGAAAAAATATTATTAATTTAAGATTAAAAAATCTAAAATAATTAATCTGTCAGACCACGCAGTAACTCCTTAAAAACAATTCACTGATTTTCATTGAGGTTGGTCTTTATTATATACATGAGGGAGAGATTGTTCATTTCATGTCCCGATGACTATTAATATTTTTTATTATTTATTTACATCAATTTTAGTTATTCACTCAATCCTAGTGATTAGGTGTCAACATTCCCCCCCTTAATTCGAAGGGTTGTTGGTGAGTCCAAGCATTGTTTCGAATCTTTCAAGATTTTCTCTTCCAAGCACTTTGTTGAAGATGTCTACAATTTGCTCATTAGTGGAACAATGGTGGAGATGGATTGTTTTCCCTCAACATGATGTCAAATCAGATGATATTTAGTATTGATGTGCTTCGTTCGATCATGGAATTTTGGGTTCTTGGCTAATTTTATTGCCAAGGATTTGTCAATCATGAGTGGAGTCGATTGTACTTGTTTTAGCTGCAAATCTTCAAGAATTTTCCTAAGCCACACAATTTTCTTTTGTTGCCTTAGTTGCTGCCACCTATTCTGCCTCTGTTGTAGAATCTGCTGGAACTAATTGTTTGCGTGATCTCCAAGAGACAGCTCCTGATCCAAAACTCATAGCATAACATGAAGTAGATACCCGAGTTTCTTTGTATCCATCAAAGTCTGAATCAGAGTATCCAATCAAGAAGAAGTCATCCACCTGTGTATACTTGATTCCAAACTCTTTATTTCCCTTCAAGTACCTTAGAACTCTTTTTGCAGCAGACCAAGGTCACTCACAAGGCTTTTGTATAAACTTGGAGAGGATTCCAATAGCAAACGAAATGTCTGGTATGGTAGTAGTTATGTAGTTGAGACTTCCTACAAGCTGTCTATATTTTGTTGCATCCTCAAATTATTTTCCTTCAATGGATGTGAGCTTTAAGTTTTGCTCCATTCGATTAGTAAGTGGATTACATTATGTCATGCCAAACCTATTCAACAAATCTCCAATATACTTCTTTTGGGAAAGGAATATGGACTTTGGATGTTGAGTTACTTCAATACCAAGATAGTAATGAACATAGGCCAAATCAGTCATTTCAAAACCTTTCTTCAATTCCTTCTTTATGGATGCAATGTAGTTTTCATTGTTCCCTGTCATCAAAAGATCATCTACATATACCACAAGATATACAATTGTTTTTCCAACTTTCTTGACAAAAAAATTTGCATCGACAAGATCATAATGTTTGAAATTGAGTTTCAGAAGATACTCAATTAGTTTTTCGTACCAGGCTCACGGTGCTTGTATGAGGCCACACAAGGATTTCACAAGTTTGCATACTTTATGTTCATGTCCTTTCACAACAAATCCTTCAGGTTGGACATAAAAAAATTCTCTTTTAAATCTCCATTCAAGAAAGCAGTTTTTACATCCATTTGATGGACTTTCCAACTGTTCTGAGTTTCTAGGGCAAAGAGTGTCCGGATGGTAGCCCATTTTGTTGTGGGGGAAAAGGTCTCCTCATAATTGACCTCTTCCGTCTATGCAAAACATTTTGCCACAAGAATGGCTTTGTGCTTGTCAAGTGAGCCATTTGCTTTATACTTGTTCATGTAGACCCACTTGCAGCCAATTGGTTTGGTTCCTAATGGAGGATCAACCAGCTTCCAAGTGCCATTTTTTATCAGGGCATCATACTCCTTTTGCATCGCTCCTTTCCATTCATCATGAGAATTAGCTTATTTGAAGGAATTTGGTTCAAAATCTGTAGACAAATTCAATTCACAATCATAAGAAACATCCATATCAATAGGTGAATCATAGTAATCTACATCACCTCCATTTTGCCAGTTTGAATTTTTGGTTCCTGTCTTTCCAACCTTGTCATGATGAACACTTTCAAGTGTCTTTATCAGCCACTTTTGGGGAACTTTCTCAGATGGTTCAGGCTGCTCCATTGATTGAGTTGGGATTGAGTGAATATTGAGTCTCCCAATTCTATCAATCACATCACTTAAAGCATCATCTGTTGTTGGAGTTTCATGTGGGGGAGAGAGTGCTTCAAAAGAAGATTCCACAGGTTGATCTAGTATAGGAATCCCCCCTTCAAGATGTGGAATTTGATTATCAAATTCTTGAAATGATTTTGAATTTGTGACTCTATCCAAGCGATCAAGTTGCTGCTCAACAACATTGTCAGTTTTCGATGCTTCAAGAAAGATTACATCTCTTGATAGAACAAACTTTTTATTGACTTCATCATAGGGATGGTATGCCTTGGAGGTGTTTGAATACCCCAGGAAGATACACTTACGACTTCTTGCACCAAGTTTGTTTCTCTGTACCTTTGGTATCAAGGCATAATAGGTGGAACCAAAGACCCTGAGTTGCTCTACCGAACGAACGTGCCCATACCACATTTCATAGGGAGTCTTGTTTCTAATAGCATTATATGTACATCTATTCTTTATATATACAGCACATAGAACTACATTAGCCCAAAACATCAACTTTACATTTTTGAAAAACATCATGCAGTGTACCATATTTAAGATTGTCCTATTCATTCTTTCAGCTACACCGTTGTGTTCGGGATTATAAGGCACAATTGTTTGATATTTGATCCCATGTTGACTAAGATAGTTTTAAAATTTATTTGAAGTGTATTCTTTTCCATTATCAGTGCGAATAGAGCCAATATGAGATTGTGCATCATTTTCAATCCATGTATGAAAGTTCTTGAATGTTTGAAAGGCATCAAATTTTTTCTTCAATAAATAAACCAAACACATTCTGCTGTAGTCATCAATAAATGTCGTCATATATTTATTCCCATTTGCAGAAGGAACTGGCATTGGACCACATAAATCTGAATGAATTAATTCAATTATTTTATGTGATCTTGAATTTGAATCATGAAAATAGTGTTTGCTATGCTTTCCTAGAATACAAGCATCACATTGCTTAAGTTTCATAGCAATTGTAGGCAAACTAGCAACAATTTTTTTCTTCAACAAGCGAAGGATATCATAGTTCAAATGTCCAAATCTAGCATGCCATAATAAACTTGATGGAAGTGTACCTTCTTCATAATGAGAGTTGTATGAGAAATGTTGTGCATGAGCAAAGGTACCCTGCAGCTTGAGAAGCCTTTCTTCTTCTATCCCCCTCATGACAAGTGAGTGGTCAGATACTTTTATCACCTCAATCTTGCCATCAAACATATGAAGGGAGTGACATTGCTAGCAGATGTGGACCAAGGACAAGAAGTTTGTCTTCAGATGTGGGAGATGTAGAACACGATGTAGAAGAAAGTTTAGAAGACTAGGCAATTTAAGCCTGATTGTGCCAAGCCCTGATGGCTTGATTTTTGATTGGTCTGCAAAGTATACTACTCCATCAATGTTGCTAGTAAATTCTTCAAAAAAATCTTTTCTATGAACCATGTCGCAAGTTGCTCCTGAATCAACCAACTAATCATTTTTGAAAGAAGCAAGTGTAGCATTAAATAAGTCTTCATTTACTTTGATATTACATTGTGCCACAACATAGTGAGCGGATTCAGGTGCTTTACCTTTTTCTGTGTCATTATTTTTACCTTTAGGTTTGTTTCTTTGGTGCTCAGTTTTGTCCCAAGGTAACTTGCATGTATATGCATCATGTGATCCATTTCTTTTGCAACGTATGCAGTGAAAATCTGACTTTTCTCCTTGAGAGTGTCTGCCCCCCGTCCCTCTAAAATATCTTCCTCTTCCTCTTCAACCACCTCTTACTCTGGAAGAATCCTGGGAAAGATTCTTTTATTTATGAGCAAGGCACACAACGTCTTCAGAATATTCAGGGTCTGTCTTCTTTCCAAAAGCTTTCTCTCTTTCAACAGATTTTTTCACAAGAGAGTCAAAGGTAATATCTTTGAGATTTCCATTTTCTTGCAATGACTCAAGATAATTGGAGTAAGTAGGATAAAGTGCCTTGAGAGAAGCGATAAGAGGAATATCCAATTCAACCTTAGTGGCTTTGATATCATTCATTATAGATTTTACTTCGGATGTAAGAGCAAGAGGATCATTTTTTTGTAATTCAAGAGTGAAGAGTTTAACCATGATTTGAACAACTTCAAGTGCAGAATGTGAGTCATAGAGTTCTTTCAGCTTTTGAAAGGCTTCGGAAGGAGTTGAAAATGGTGAAATATTGTGACTCACCTCTTCACTTATAGATGGTGCAATTAATGCATCGGCTTTGTTGTTCTTATTTTCCCAAATGGTGAACTCTTTGTCTGAGGTAGGTTGTTCTGGCTCTTTGTCGCCGTCTCTAATACACACTCCTTTCCACAACTCATTGAAAGTGAGGGTGTGTTTTATCATCCGGGACGACTCAAGATAGTTCTCCTTGCCAGTGAGAAATATTCCCACAATAGATATGATTGAACGCATTGTAAAATATGTGTACTGTAAAAAAATACTTCTAGTGGCAAAAATATGCTTCAAAATAATGTAGCCTTATTCTTCCTTCTTGATTAGGTAAGAAATTGATTTAATATACAAAGAGAAAAACTATACTATATCCATATGGAATATCACCATGTTTATTTTCAACCTTATTTCATACGATATATCAAGCATCCATGCCCTTGACGAAAGGAACTGCTCACCACACCATTATCAATATATTGTATTCCATAAACCTAGAATGACTAATAAAATAAGGAAAAAATATTGAGAAAAATTGTTTCTTTCCAATATATTATCATGCTCAATGCCCTTGTTTTTTAGTGATATCGAGACTCTTGGGCAATATATTATCATGCAATATAAAATATTCGGGCAATATGTTATCACGCAATATAAAATATTATCTCTATTCCCAAGTCATGTTAGGCCCCTATACAACTAGTGTAACCCCTTATTGTTATTAGTACAACCCACTTATTATATTGATGTACCCATGTAGTGCCCATATTGTTACTATTGTGCCCCATAGAAGCCCACTATTGTTACTATTGTGCCCTTACATTATTATTGTTATGTCGACTCTGATTATGTTATGACCCCTTAGACTCCTATATATAGAAAGGAGGTCTTTTCATTTGTATCATCCAAGAATTTTTCATTTATGTAATGTAAAGGAGGTTTCCCCCTTGAAGAGGCTGAATTCTAAGGCATTGATCTATCTTTTCTATCTTTTCTTGAGCTGGTTTCATAACATTTGGTATCAGAGCTTTGGATTCTAGGGTTTCGATGCTCCAAACAGGTCATCGTGAAATTTTCGCTATAACTTTTTTTCTGTGACGTTTCAGAAGTCGCAAAAAAAACCCATTTTGAGAAGAAATCACCCTAAACCTTGGATACGAATTTCAGAGCTTTTCGTACGATATTTGCGGAGATATGATCTGAGGAAGTTGGTCTTTTTGCAGACTCCTGAATTACATTAAAAATAGGTGACCTTGGGAAAATCATCATAAATTTCTCTCTGAGGATCGGATTGAAATTTCGTAAGAAGGTACAGAAATAGGCCGGACTGTAGTTTCTTGTATGCATTTTTCAGATCCAAAGGTCGAAACAGTGACACGTGGCACTTCATACAAGTTCGATCTTCTGGAAAGGTCTATAATCAGGTCATCTTGGGAGATTGTGCATAACTCTTCCTTAGAGAATCCAATTTGGATCAGACTGGTGGCATTGGAAAGAGGACACAGAGGGCTACTATATGTCGACATTTTAGAACTTAAAGATCTGAAAGTACAGAGTTACAGTCGTTTCAAGGTCGAGCTCCTAAAATCAAGAAAAAGCAAGATGAGGAAGTTTGGTGGCAAGGATCCGGTAAATTGGATACTTCAGATGGAGCAATATTTTGATCTAAATGGTGTACAACTGTTACAAAAGGTATGTATTGCATCTTCATATTTAGAACCAGATCAATTTTTATGATACAAAGCGCTTTGTTCTCGTAAACAACTTGTTACATGGTAAATTTTCACGGAGGAAATGATAGCAGATTATGAGGATACAAAGAGCAACACCTTCTTTAGAGAAACACCACAACAATTGGAAAGAGTAAAAGGGCTTTGTGACATAGTGCAAAGAAAAATTATGGATAGAAGGAAGCGTACCCCTCACAACTATAAAGATGGAAGTGTTGTTTCTCCTAGCCTTCCACAACCTACAAGGGTTACACCACAACAATTGGAAGAAAAAGGAGAAAAGGGGCTTTGTTACAATTGTTATAGTAAATGCACTAAAGGTCATAAGTGTGCTGAGAAGAAGTTATTTTACATAGAATATGAAGAGGAGGAAGAAAAGGATCAAGAAACATCAAAATAATAAGATATACGCCAGGACCCCACCTCAGAGAAAGAAGAAATGAATCAGAACATATCTTGTAAACTATTGGCAAGAATGACCACTCCTCAAACTCTCAAGATAGAAGGACATATCAAGAAGAAAAAGGTGCAAGAAGTGAAAGATCCCATCAAGAAAGAAGAAATGAATCCAGCCATATCTTGTAATTCACTGGTCGGAATTACCACTCCTCAAACTATCAAGATAGAAGGATATATCAAGAAGAAAAATGTTCAAGAAGTGAAAGATCACATCAAGCGTCAAGAAATGAATCCGACCATATCTTGTAAAGGATTGGAAGAAATTACCACTCCTCAAACTCCAAAGATAGAAGGACATATCAAGAAGAAAAAGGTTCAAGCAGTGAAAGATCACATCGAGCATCAACAACAAGTTCTCCAACTTTTAAAGGATAATGCCACTTCGGTGCAAAATCAAATGAAACAACAGGTAGATCAACATCATAGTGAAAAATGTTTTGATGTAGGCGATTGGGTATCTTTACTATTACATCTAAATCAAGCTATTTATGAGAAGGAAATGTTGGCAATATTACATGCACTTAAAAAATGGCGACCTTATCGAATGGGAAGACTCTTCAAGGATGACGATGTGGAAGCATTGTTTTGTGCTATTTCTACTATCCAACCAGATTGGATAAACGAAGCAAGGGATGAATGGAAGAAGGACAAAGAAGTATGGCCACTTATTCAAAAGTTGCAAAAGATCCCAATTCAAACAATATTGCCAGAAATTGAAGAAGAAGGAAAAATCATATTGGAACTTGGAGCAGTCATAGAAACAAGAACCTGACAGCTACAAAATCGATCAATTTTAGAGTATCTCATCAAGTGGAAGAACTTACCCGCTAAAGATTCCACATGGGAGGACAAGAATTTTATACAGAAGCATCAAGAACTACTCAAGCGTTGAGGACAACGCTTTTTGAAGGAGAGGGGCATGTTAGGCCCCTATACTACTAGTGTAACCCCTTATTGTTATTAGTATAACCCACTTATTATATTGATGTACCCATGTAGTACCCATATTGTTACTATTGCGCCCCATAGAAGCCCACTATTGTTATTATTGTGCCCTTACATTATTATTGTTATGTCGGCTCTGATTATGTTATCACCCCTTTGACTCCTATATATAGAAAGGAGGTCTTTTCATTTGTATCATCCAAGAATTGTTCATTTATGTAATGTAAAGGAGGTTGCCCCCTCGAAGAGGCTGAATTCTAAGGCGTTGAACTATCTTTTCTATCTTTTCTTGAGCTGGTTTCATAACAAATCACCGCACTGATATCATGTCATCGCACTGATAACATCTGCCTCCACCACCATTGTCGTCGCCACCAGCACCATCTCGGGAAATCTCGGATACTGGGTCACCGCACTCATATCATGTCATTGCACTGATAAGAACTGCCTCCACCACCATTGTCGTGAAGTCTAGAAACTGCTCAATAGGTGTGGCTTTGTCTTGAAAATGATCCTCACTGCCTCTCTCTCGCGATGACTGCTCCACAGCTGTGTAGTAGAGTCGATAGTTGTGATGCCAAGGGGATATGGAGGGGAGTCTACTTTTTAACTTGTGTGGTCTAGTAAAACTATTGGCACGGTAATGTTGAGAAACAAAATCGCCACAGGTTCCACATACATTTAACAACTATTGCATAAAACCGACCCGGAGATGTTCATATATTTAGCACATAAAATCTGATGAAGAGATGGCATTGTGGCTTGCTAGAGTAATGAAAACGCAGTATGGTTACCACCTCACTATTTTGCTGGTAGCCATACTATTTTCTCACACCACCTCACTAGCTGTGTGTGTTTTTTAGAAAATGTCGAATGCTGCTGCAATAACCATATGGGCTAAGCTCTTGTAAAAAAAAAAAAAAATTGAAATCAAAAGGACTTTTTCCAGCAGAAGTATTTAAAAAAAAAAAAACATTACATAGATTTTACAGTACACATTTTTTTTGTCAGTAGAAGTTTTTTCTATAGTATGCATTCAATCATATCTATTGTAGGAATAGTTCTCACTGTCAAGGAGAACTATCTTGAGTGGTCCCGCATGATAAAACACACCCTCATTTTCAATTAGTTGTGGAAAGGAGTGTGTATTGGAGACAAACAAAGAGCCAAAACAACCTAACTCAAACAAAGAACTCACCATTTGGGAAAATAAGAACAACAAGCTTATGCATTAATCACAGTATCTGTAAATGAAGAGGTGAGGTTCCATATTTTGCCATTTTCAACTACTTTCGAAGCCTTACAAAAGCTGAAAGAACTCTATGACTCACATTCTGCACTTGAAGTTGTTCAACTCATGATTAAACTTTTCACTCTTGAATTTCAAAATAATGATCCTCTTGCTCTTGCATCTGAAGTAAAGTCTATAATGCATGATATCAAAGTCACTAACGTCAAATTGGATATTCCTCTTATCTCTTTTCTCAAGGCACTTTATCCTACTTACTCCAATTATCTTAAGTCATTGCAAGGAAATGGAAATGTCAAAGATATTATGTTTGACTCTCTTGTCAAAAAATTTGCTGAAAGAGAGAAAGATTTTGGAAAGAAGACACCCCTGAATCTTCCTAAGAGGCTGTGTGCCTTGCTCATAAAGAAAAGAATCTTGCTAAAGATTCTTCCAAAGGAGGAGGTGGTCGAAGAGGAAGAGGAAGATATTTCATAGGTAGGGGGACAGACAATCTCAAGGAGAAAAGGCAGATTTTCACTGCATATGCTGCAAAAGAAATGGATCACATGATGCCTCTACATGAAAAATACCTTGCGACAAAATTGAGCAGCAAAGAAATCAACCCAAAGGTAAATCTCATGACACAGACAAAGGTAAAGCACCTGACTCTGCTCATTATGTGGTGGCACGGTGTCATATTGGAGTAAATGAAGATTTTTTAATGCTTCACTTGCTTCTTGGAAAAATGATTGGTTGCTTGATTCAGGAGAAACTTGCCACATGACTCATAGAAAATATTTTTTGACGAATTTACTGACAATGTTGATAAAGCAATATACTTTATAGACCAATCAAAAATCAAGCCATCAAGGCTTGGCACAATCATGCTTAAATTCCCTAGTCTTCTAGACTTTCTTCTGCATCATGTTCTATATCTCCCACAGCTAAAGAGAAACTTGTTGTCCTTGGTCCACATCTGCCAGCAAGGTCACTCCATTCATATGTTTGATTGCAAGCTTGAGGTGAGAAAAGCATCTAACCACTCACTTGTCATGAGGGGAATAGAAGAATAAAGGCTTCTAACGCTACAAGGTACCTCTGCTCATGCACAACATTTCTCATACATTTCTCATTATGAAGAAGGTACATTTCCATCAAGTTTATTATGGCATGCTAGATTTCGACATTTGAACTATGACAACCTCTGCTTGTTGAAGAAAAATGGTGTTTTTGGTTTGCCTACAATTCCTAGGAAATTTAAGCAATGTGATGCTTGAATTCTAGGAAAGCATAGCAAACAGTCTTTTCATGATTCACATTCAAGAGCACATAAAAACTTGAACTCATTCATTTAGATTTATGTGGTCCAATGCCTGTTCCTTCTACAAATGGAAATAAATATATGATGACATTTATTGATGACTACACCAGAATGTGTTGGGTTTATTTATTGAAGAACAAATCTGATGCTTTTCAAACATTCAAGAACTTTCATAAATGGATTGAAAATGATGCACAATCTCATATTGGGTCTATTCACACTGATAATAGAAAATAATACACATTAGATGAATTTGAAAACTATCTTCGCCAACATGGGATCAAACATAAAAAAATTGTACCTTATAATTCCCAACAAAATGGTGTAGCTGAAAGAATGAATAGGACAATCTTAAATATGCTATGCTCCATGCTCTTCTTCAAATATGCAAAACTAATGTTTTGGGCTGATGCTGTTCTATGTGCTGCATATATAAAGAATATATGTCCATCTAATGCTATTAGAAACAAGACTCCATATGAAATGTGGTATCGGCACATTCCTTCGGTAAAACATCTCAGGGTCTTTGGTTCCTCATATTATGCCCTGATACCAAAGATACATAGAAATAAACTTGGTGCAAGAAGTTGTAAGTGTATCTTCCTGGGGTATTCAAACACCTCCAAATCATACCATCTCTATGATGAATTCAATAAAATGTTTGTTGTATGTAGAGATGTAATTTTTCTTGAATCATCCAAAACTGACCATGTTGTTGAGCGACAACTTGATTTCTTGGATAGATTCAAAAATGCAAAATCATTTCAAGAATTTGATAATCAGATTCCACATCTTGAAGGGGGGATTCCTATACTAGATCAACATGTGGAAACTTCTTCTGAAGAACTCTCTCCCCCGCATGAAACTCCAACAATGGATGATGCTTTAAGTGATGTGATTGATAGAATTGGGAGACTCAATCTTGATTCAATCCCAACTCAATCAAGAGAGCAGCCTGGACCATCTAAGAAAGGTCCCCCAAAGTGGCTGACAAAGACACTTGAAAGTGTTCATCCTGACCAGGCTAGAAAGACAAGAACTAATAATCCAAACCAGCAAAATGGAGGTGATGTAGATGACTCGAATTCACCTATTGATATGGATGTCTCTTATGATTGTGAATTGAACTTGTCTACATATTTTGAACCAAATTCCTTCAAAGAAGCTGCCTCTCATGATGAATGGAATGAAGCGATGCAAAAGGAGTATGATGCCCTCATAAAGAATGGAACTTGGAAGCTGGTTGATCCTCCATTAGTAACCAAACCAATTGGTTGCAAGTGGGTCTACAAGAACAAGTATAAAGATGATGGCTCACTTGACAAGCATAAAGCCAGGCTTGTGGAAAAGGGGTTTTCATAGAAGGAAGGGGTTGATTATGAGGAGACTTTTTCCCCCACAGCAAAATGGGCTACCATCTAGACACTCTTTGCCCTAGCAGCTCAGAATGGTTGGAAACTCCATCAAATGGATATAAAAACTACTTTCTTGAATGGAGATCTAAAAGAGAATGTTTTTATGTCTAGCGTGAAGGATTTGCTATGAAAGCACATGAACAAAAAGTATGCAAACTTGTGAAATCCTTGTATGGCCTCAAACAAGCATCACGAGCATGGTATGAAAAGCTAACTGAGCATCTTCTGAAACTAAATTTCAAATGTTATGATCTTGATGATGCAACTTTATTTGTCAAGAAAGTTGGCAAAACAGTTGTATATCATGTGGTATATGTAGATGATCTTTTGATGACAGGGAATAATGAAAGCTACATTCCATCCATAAAGAAGGAATTGGGGAAAAGTTTTGAAATGACTGATTTGGGCTACGTTCATTACTATCTTAGTATTGAAGTAGTTCAACATCTGAAGTCCATATTTCTTTCTCAAAAGAAGTACATTGGAGATCTATTGAACAGTTTTGGCATGACAGAATGCAATCCTCTTACCACTCCAATGGAACAAAACTTAAAGCTCACATCTATTGAAGGAAAGAAATTAACGATGCAACAAAGTATAGACAACTTGTAGGAAGTCTCAACTACCTAACTATTACCAAACCAGACATTTCATTTGTTGTTGGAATCCTCTCCACGTTTATGCAAAAGCCTTGTGAAGGACATTGGTTTGCTGCAAAAAGAGTTCTAAGGTAATTGAAGGGAACTCAAGACTTTGGAATCAAGTATACATAGGTGGACGACTTCAGTTTGATTGGATACTCTGATTCAGACTTCGATGGAGACAAAGAAACTAGGGTATCTACTTTAGGATATGCTATGAGTCTTGGATCAGGCGTTGTCTCCTAGAGATCACGCAAATAATCAGTTCCAATAGATTCCACAATAGAAGCAGAATACATGGCAGCAACTAAGGCAACAAAAGAAATTGTGCGGCTCAGGAAAATTCTTGAAGATTTGCAGGTAAAACAAATAAAATCAACTCCACTCATGATTGACAATACCTCTACAATAAAGTTGACCGAGAACCCAAAGTTCCATGATCGAACGAAGCACATCAATACTAAATATCATCTGATTCAACATCATGTTGAGGCCAAAACAATCCGTCTCCATCATTGTTCCACTAATGAGCAAATTGTAGACATCTTCACCAAAGCACTTCGAAGAGAAAAGCTTGAACGATTCAAAATGATGCTTGGACTCACCAACGTCCCTTCAGATTAAGGGGGGGAATGTTGACACCTAATCATCAGGATTGGGTGAATAAATATAATTGATGTAAATAAATAATAAGAAATATGAACAATCATCGGGAGATGAAGTCAACAGTCTCCCTCATGTATATAATAAAGACCAACCTGAAATAATAATATGATAATATAAATGAACAAAAAATTTACATAATTAAATTTTGAAAAAGTAATATTAATTTAAGATTAAAAAATATAAAATAATTAATTAATAATGTTAATTGCAAACACTTTAATTTTGTATTTAAAGGATTCTACTTAAAGCTAGTGATATGAAAATTTAAAGGATTCTACTACTTAAAGTTAGTGATATGAAAAGTCAAAGTTTTTTTCTTTCACTGCCTTTTTATTTATGACTTAGTAAACGTTGAGAAATATAAGCATTGATTTTAAATTAACCTTTAATAAATTTGAACAAATATAAAAATATATTTATAAAAGGTCATTTAATTGGTCAAAAAAATATATTTAAAAAATATATATATTAGTTATAAAAATTGAATCTAAATTAAAAAACACACACACACACACACAAACTAGTGCAACTACCTCCTCCTCCACCAACTAACTCTATATAAATTATTATTCTTCATTAAAATTTATAATTCTTCATTAATAAATTATATAAATTAAAATTATTCTTTCAATTTATATAAATTATTTTAATAAATCTAGGTTAGTTGTAATGTTAATTCCAAAAATTGTGTTAACTATATTTTATAATCTTCTATGGTTATTATTTAATATTATTAAAAATTTTATTTTATTATTAAAATAATATGATAATATAATGATGATGATGGTTAAATTCCACTGAGACCAAACTTTGGTCTATCAGACCTAAACAAATGAATTATTTAGTTTCATTTAAGATTTTATTCCTATGCTCAAAAAGCTTGGAGAGAAGCCTCTCGAGCTCACTGTAATTTTGACATCGTAAAAGGATAGGAAGGTCAGTATTGCAACAAAGATTTTCAAACTGAGATCTAATGTGGTTGTATGTGGGGCACTGTAAGAGGAAGTGATTTTCATCCTCGATGTTTGTATTCTCATAGAGATGGCAGCACCTTTCCATCCATGGTGTTTTAGGAACTGCCCAATGACCTGTTTAACTATGGAGCTTATGAGAGTTCGTTATATAATCTTGGCTATATTAATTTTATTCTTTGAGATAATTAAAACATAGAGATACTTTTGATATTCTATGGTGGGGTTGATGACCCCCTTATAATATCTTAATTTTATTTTAGTTGCTAAATATTTCTCACACCATATTTTTTCTTTCAACTTAGAAGTAACAATATTTTTAATGTTATTAATGTTATTAATGTTTTGAAATGCAACATTATTGTTAATCTCCCAATGGTTTAACCAGGCCCTGGTGTCTTTATACCAAACTTGTTTGAGCCTTAGGTGGTTTTAGCTGGAATTTAAAGCTAGCTTAGGAAGTCTATGGTCTCCTATGTTTTTGAGTTTGTGCTTGTACAACAAAAGCCTAGTCATAGTTAGGCTCTTGGTAGGGGAAAGACCCACTTCTATAAGGAGAATAGGATAGGCTATGTTGCTTTCAATTTTGAGGCTATACGTTATAAAATGCTTCTGTATTTGCTCAATCTTTCTCCAGGATTGTCTAGAGATGCTACAACTGCAAACGTCACATCGATATAAGATAACTGGAGTGACTAAACTTTCGAAGAGGAACTTCTTTCTATCCCACATTACGAGGTTTACTGTTTTACAATTATTTTCAAGAACAAAATAATCTTTCCATCCCCCATTAATTTTTTTCGCAATGCTATAGTTCGAGCTGAGATTGTGATGAATATCAATTCCTAGGTATTTGTAGGAAGACACTTCCTCCAAATTAATATTGTCATACATAAAATTAGTGTAAATGTCCTTCTTGGATTTGATAATCATAACTTTTGTTCTGTGAGTGTTAACAATCATACCCATGGTAGAGCAAAAATCCTTAAGAAGTCTATGTTTCTTATCAAGCTTAGATGGGCACCTTGAGAGAAGAACAATATCGTCAATGTAGAGAAGAAGGATGATGACTATCCTAGCTAGATCGTGCCAACACATCCTTCTTCCTCTAACCAACCTTCTAGCTTGCTGATGTCAATGCCAAATAGGGTAGCGGAGAGGGGGAAACATTGTTTAACTCTGATATTACACTTAATATCTTTTGACCACCCCTCATTTCTCTTTAACTTGGCAATTACATTCTCATATAACCTTATAGCAGCAGCTCTCAACTAAAAGGGAACCTTTGGCTCTTCTAATCTGTTCCAAAGGTTGATTCTAGGAATCGTATCGAAACCCTTTCTAAAGTCCACAAAGCAACAAAGGAGATTGGATTTATCATTGGGTCATTCCTCCACAATGATCCTAAGCGTAACGAGGTGGTCTGTTGTTAAGTGCTACTTTCTAAAACCCGCTTGGCCTTTAGCTCACTTACCTTCACTTTCAAGCCATATACTTAAATTCCCTTCCAAAATAATACCATATAACCTTGCTAGGAGAGGGCTAATCATAATTGTCCGATAATTAGAGGGTTTATCTGTATCCCCACATTTAAAAATAGGGATAATGAGGCTTTGAGTCCATGGTTTAGGGAACCCTTTCTTGACCACTTGATTGAAAATCTTGTGAATGTGGGGGATGAGGACACGACCTCCAATTTCTAATATTTCCGCCTGGTAACCTTGAATGTCCTTAACTTTCCCATTAGCCAAGCAATTAACCACAAAATCAATGTCTTCTAATGAGAAAAATTATTTCATTGTGATCATGGTTTCAAAGTTATCCATGAAATTTGGAGATTCATAAAGCTTTTTAACATAGGAATTCCAGTCATGTAAAGAAATTTTATTATTATCTTTAGTTTTCCTAGTTAGAATCTGCCTCCAGAATTTCTTAGGAGCTACCTTAGAGAGGTGTAAGAGATTCTTTTGTCTTTTATGAATATACTGCCTTTTTTTCCTTTTAGTTAGGGCTTTGTATATTTTTATCTTTCCAATTTTAAGAGATTCATCAACAGCTCCCTTAATTTCTCTCCTCACAGTTTTACAATTTTTGTCATACCATGGATTGGTTTTGTTATTTCTTTTATTACCTGAAACTTCAATTGAGAACTTGTTAATACAATATGAGAGGGTTGTGGTAAAATTATGATAGAGATATTCTCTATTGTCTATACTAGATAAAGGAAGCAAATTAGTTTTTAATTCATTTAGAAAGAGATCTTTTTTATTTCTATCAATGATTCAGTTCTTTTGGATATAAAGATTATCTTCTATGGGATATCTATGCATGACAAACTTAAGAGTTATAAGTAAAGGCCTATGATCAGAGTCAAGCTCGTGGTCATTTAAGTTGTCAAAATTTGTTATTTCATTGTAGAGAGGTAGATCGGAGATAACATAGTCTACCGCACTACTACAAAGCCCATGGATGCAGGTCATCTAGCTAGAATTGGACCACCTCTTTATACCATTAAAAATTATGAGATCCTAAGCACTACAAAGCTTCATTAGCTCTGACCTAAGCAAATTCTCCCCGAGGTCTTCATAGCTCCTTTTGTACTAGCTAGCTAGAGGAACATCTTCATCTAACCAAAGAGGATTAGGGTTGGAATGATTGCTTAGAAGAATAGATTGGTTGCTTGAAGTTTGAGCATTAAAGTCACCCATTAAAACGATATTTCCTTCATTCCTTAGACTAGAAATATCATTTTCTAAACCATTTTAAGAACTATTTTAATCTAGATTCTTTTTCTTATAGAAGTTAGAATTGATGGGGTGGGGGGGGGGGCGGGGAATAACAGATTGCTATGTAGGTCTTTTTATCATAGATGTTAGTAATTTCTATCCAACTATATTGGTTGTAAGGGTCATTTTTCTAAATCCTAGCATGGGGAGAGATGTTCTTCTTAATGTAACAAGCTATACCCCCAATGCCTACAGGAGGATCGCTTATTCCAGGTAGACCATAATGTAAAGCCATCTATGTTAGGGACCTTAGATTCTTCGTGCTCCAAAGTTTCAACAAGAAAAATAATATCAACATCATTTGAGATTCAACTTATCTTGGGGGCTTTGTTCCATGGAAAGGCCCGATAGTTCCAAGAAAGAATCTAGAGCATGTTGAATTGCTATTTATTATTATCTTTTTGGTTTCTATCTCGAATAACAGCTTTTCTATTTCTGATTATTGTCCAATTTCCTTCCTTCCTAGCTTCCTTTACCTTTTCAACCTCCTTTCTCAATTCTTCTTGATCTTCTGGAATGAGATCTTCATTTATAAATATTCTTGTTCCTTTTAGACTTGAGGTTTTACTAAGTATGTCATACTTATTGTCACTAGATCTCACCTTTATTCGGATCATCCTTCCTTCATTCTCAGTTAGTTTCCCCAACATTGTTGCTTCTATGAGACACATTGTTTCAATTTGTAATCTGTTATGTAATTATGTCTAGGATATGGCTAAAGTATCCTCCTCTACCTCCTCTTTCAAACCGAATATTATAAGTTTAAAGGCCCTTTTGTTACACTCATGCTCTAATTCTATCAATTTTTTCATTTCATCTTTAATTAGTTTCATATCTAATTTACTTGCCACAGTATTTAGGGTGAAGCGGTTATTAACTGTATCTTCTAGCTCTCTAACCATGTCCTTCATTTTAAGACTCTCTAAAGTGTCAACATCTACTTGCTGGGATGTTTGGTTCATATATTGGTTTTGTTTTTCTATTACCTGCAACCTAGTCTCCATTGCCTCCATCTTATTTTCCAATATCTCTATTTTATTTTCTATTTTTTTTTTGGATCTTCTCTTCAAGAGATGTGAATTTATTTTCCAGCATGGCTGCTACCTCTGTTTGTAGCTTGACTTCTCTTTCTTCTCTACTTTTCTTTAAAGACTCTATATACTCATAGAGGCTCTATAGAGTAACTGTGTTAGGTCTACCTTTGGTAATCTTTGATAAATTGTGGTGAATTATTCATAGTTGAAATATATGAGCAGATATATATTAGAACAATATAAGGAATGTGTGCACCTGATATCAGCAAGTCGCGGATGTACGTGAGCCAAATTGTTTTTCTATTACCGCAGATCATGAATTATTATAGCAGAGAGATAATTATGACTGCAGACATCGTAAATTATACAAAAAAAAAACATATAATTAAATTTTGAAAAAAAAATATTAATTTAAGGTTAAAAATAAAAATTATTTAATTAATAATGTTAATTAAAAACACTTTAATTTTGTATTTAATGTCTCTTACTAATTAAAGCTAGTGATATGGAAAGTCACACTTGTTATTCCTTAAGTGTCCAACTTCACAAGTTCCTTTTATTTATGATATAAACATGGATTTTAAATTAACCATTTAATAAATGTGAACAATTATAAAAATATATTTATAAAAAGTCTTTTATCAAGTCAACCAAATATATTTTAAAAAATATCAGTATATTAATTATAAAAATTAAATCTAAATAAAAAAAATAAAAAAAAATTAAGCAATGTAATTGCCTTCTTTCCACCAACTAATTCTATATAAATCATTACTCTTCATTAGAATTTATAATTCTTCATTAATAAATTATATAAATTTAAAATATTCTTTAATTTATATAATTTATTTTAATAAATCTACGTTGGATGCAAAATTAATGCCAACTATATTGTATAATCTTGTATCCATAATGTGATTATCCAATATTATGAAAAAAATCTTTTATTACGAGAATAAAATAATATAAATAATAAATAGTTAAATTTTTAAAAATTAATATTTTTTAAATTAAAAAATCCAATAATGGTGTCAACTATATTGTATAAACTTCTACTATTATTATTGAATATTATTATAATTTTTCTTCTATTATTAAAATGATATAATAATATAAAAAAAATTATATAATTAAATTTTGAAAAAATAATAATAAAATGTGAAATATTTAATTAACAATATTAATTTTCTTTTTGCTGAAGCAAGAGTCGTGTCTTCTATTCATATTAAACAAAAAGGACTAATTACATAAATTACAACAAACCCTAAGGAACTAGGGGACATATAATTAAATATCCCTCCTAGGGTATGGGCCCAGAAGCCCAAGGCTACCCAGTTGTGCTATGGGTTTCCACCCCTACGCCCTTCAAAATACAGATGCAATTTGATCCGTACCAACAGAGTGAAAAAAGGAATATAAGTTGGAACTAAAACCGGACCCGAAAAGGAAATAAAAACCAAACTATTCAAATTTCAGGTTCAAAAAGGGGCATAAACATTGCGTATGTGGTCTGCCTGAAATTCATTGCTACCCACCATGAAGCTGAACAAGAATAGATGATAAAAATAAGGCATAACTCTGACCCAGACCCACCAACATGCAAACTGATCCTGGGCTATTGATCCGCCTCGTAAGATCCAATAGTTGATAAACATATCGGATGGAAAAGAAGCCCAGAGAATACCCACCTGATGAGGGCGATATTCTCTCTCCTACTAGAGCCACGTGTTACATGTTGAGTGGCATTGGGCTCAAATCTTTGAAACCACTTTCTGGAGTTGAGATCTTTCGATAAGCCAAAAACCACCTTGAGGGCGATATTGAAACTAAAGGTAATTATGAGGAAGGTTTCGAGTCCACTGAGGAAGCAAAGACTCTGACCTGAACCCATCAATCTACAATTCGAATATCCACCCTTGATCCTCAGCTGTCTGATCCAACAGATGAGAGGAATCTCCATTTTAAGAAAAGCAGGAGCGATTGCTGCCATCCAATCATCCGAAAACCTATAGAGAAACCCCGCCGGTTCACTGTATCCATTGCCCACAGTTATATACCTATGGTGGTGTTCTGTTGTTCCTTCTAACTAAAGACTCTTGACCCCCTCTTCCCACCGAGTAAAACTAAGTTGATCTGTGTTAGGAGAATGTTTTGAAAAATTCCTCAATCTGCAGATCATCTCCCACCCAAGAACTCTGTTTCTGAGCTGTTCTAGCATGATAAAGCTAACAAAGGCCTGCGTGTAATTTCCAAAATTACCTCTAGAAAACCCCTTCATGTTGATAGTGTATCTACAAACCAAACCTCTATTACTGCTCACATTCTCTATTTTGATGTATCTCTTGGTCCTTATTCACCTGCTTGAGACAGTCATCCCTCAATCTACCCCGCGGAATCTCTTGCCATCTATACTTATTTATGCTTTTAGTGCAGAGAACACCTTTGTTGGCAAGTATGTCCGCCAATTTGTTGGTCGTCCTATGCACATGTGTGAAGCTTAAGTTTTTCATGTTTTGAAGGTAGAGATGGATTCTTTGATAGACCTGAAGAAGCCTCCAGTGTCTCGAGACCTTTTCTAGAGCCGAACCACAATAGATAAGGTCGACCCTTGGCCTTCACTAGCCAACAACTAAGTGGGAAAAATTTGGGACAATCTACCTATGAGAAGGAGATGATGGCCATCTTACATGCAGTAGATACCTGGTGACCATACTTATTAGGGCGTCATTTCCAAATCCGCACAGACCATCAAAGCCTTAAATATTTTTTGGAGCAATGCCTATCCTTGCCACCAAAAAATAAATGGCTCGCCAAAATGGTGGGATATGATTATGAGATAATTTACAAGAAAGGGTGCGAAAATATCATCGCAAATGCATTATCACACCAATTTGAGGAGGAAAGCACCCTGCTTGCAATCTCCCTTCCCATTCCAGAATGGATTGAAGAGGCTGGCAAAGAATGGTTTTCACATCCCTTTCTCTCCCATGTCATTAACCAATTGCAGGCGGACCCAAATTCCACAGCGGGCTACTCTTTGTAGGATGAGATTCTTCACTACAAGGATGAAGTCGTGTTATCACCAACATCCGCCCTCGAAAGCCACATTTTGGCAGAGTTGCACTCATCTCCCACTACAGGCCATTCAGTATTTTAGAAGAATTATGTTTGCACTCGACATTCATTCTTTTGGACGGGCATGAAAAAGGACATCCTTACTTTTGTAGCCAAGTGCAACATATGTCAGTGCCACAAAGGAGAAATAGCCAAATCCCCAGGCACATTACAACCATTTCCCATCCTGACCTCAATCTGGAGAGAGGTTTCTATGGATTTCATTACGAGTCTTCCGAAGTCAGGAAACAAGTCCGTCATCATGGTGGTTGTGGTTAGACTTTCTAATTATGCTCATTTTTGCACCCTACACCACCTTTTTACACCGAATTTGGCTGCTCAAATTTTCATGGACCAGATCTTCTAATTTCATGGCATGCCCACTTCCATTGTGTCTAATCATGACCCAATCTTCACCAATAGCTTTTGGTAGGAACTCTTCAGGCTACAAGGTACCCAACTACAACTCAGTACTTCCTATCATCCCCGAATTGATGGTCAAACTGAAGCAGTCAACAAATGTCTGGAGACCTACTTTACGTGTTTCACTTCAGAAAAGCAACACCTATGGGTACAATGGTTACCTCTAGCCAAATGGTGGTATAATACCAACTATCATGCCACCACCAAAATGACTCCATATGAAGCAGTTTATGGTCAACTCCCTCCTTCACCTACTTCTTATATCAAGGGATGATCGAAGGCACAAGCAGTGGATCAACTCCTATAGAACTGCACAACCATGCTGGCCCACCTCAGAGAGAATCTCCATCAAGCTCAAAATCGAATGAAGCAACAGGCAGATCAACATCGTTCAGAATGCCAATTTCAAGAAGGGGATCAAGTATTTTTGAGGCTGCAACCATATAAGCAAACATCACTCAAAGACAAGGGTTGTCAGAGATTATCTCCAAAATTCAACGAACCGTATCAAGTACTTTAGCGCATTGGAGAAGTCGCCTACAAACTAGCTTTGCCACCCACTACAAAAAACCATCCAGTATTCCATGTCTCATGCCTCAAGAAAGTTATTGGGAACCATTGCCAAATTCAAACTAGTCTATCTGAATTGGATGAAGAAGGGTCAATATGGCTCCAACCTGAATAGGTTCTTGACACATGAGAATGACACCTGCGCAGCCACACAATCAAGGAAGTCCTCATCAAGTGGAAAGACACCTCTCCAGAAAATGCGACCTGTGAACTAGCCACTATCCTTCAGTAATTTCCGCAGCTTCAGCCATGAGGACAAGGCTATTCTTATGGGGGAGGGTATGTTAGGGTCCAACCCTAACCCCATTATTTATGCAACGGGATCGAGTCATAATTATAGTTAATTAAAGAGTCAATAAAGCCTATATTAATAATTGTAAGTGGTTGACCCACATTTAAAGAAGGGACAACAGTTAGCTGCAAATGGGCCATGGTAAATAGATAGATTGTATTAATAAGAACCATGGTATTGACCCATGGTATTCCATGTATGAACCCTATATAAAGGATAGAGACTCCCCTCGAGGGAATCATGTCTTATTTTGTAATTTAGCGCAACTCTATTGGAGGTTGCCCCCTCAAAGAGGAAAGTGAACATTTCTTTCTGAATAATAAAATACTTGCTGTTATTTCTTATTGTTCTGTGTTTTGGGTATATTTCTTCGCATATTTGGTATTCTGGTATCTTCTTGCAGGTCAAGAGCATAACAACATACTTATCCATCAAGAGCAGGTCAAGAGTAACCTGTTTGTTTTCAATGTGTTTTGCTGGCATTTGCAATCTTTTTTCCAAATTGACATTTATAATATTTTTCTTGCAACTAGGATTTATAGACGAAATGATCTTCTCCTTCTGAATCAATCCATGAACCTGCAATAAGGAGATACCCATAGAAGGTAACCCTTTATGTTTCTTGGATTCCTTATTTCGTGTAAAATTAAAATCTTTGCTAGATTGTGTGTCTATCTATCTGAGCTTGGCAAGAGGTCCCCCAAAATTATATTTAGGGTTAAAGTGGTCACAAATGGATTTTGCGAACATTTGCCAAGTAATTGTCCTTGGATATCATTTAGAATGCCCTTGCCACAATTGCCATGTTGCGTGGTCCAAGTACATGCTTCCAACACTCGGCTGAGTCGCATCATCTCTGATGTGATTCAATGTAAAGTATTATTCCATTTGTGCTAGCCATGTGACTGGATGAGAGCCATCAAATTTATACAAGTCCCTCAAATTCGGATCTAGGCCTGCCATCACAAAAAAATTTGGCAAAAATTTGAAATTGTCACAATTTAGTCAATATTGCTCAGAATCCAATTATGATCTATTTTCGGAAATGGAACAACCATTCTGCATCTGCCCATGTGGTATAAATCTTGATCTAGATGCTTGAATTTCAAATTTTCTCTGCAACTTTCCTGCCGCCACAAAAAATTCTAAAAAAATAACCGATTTTAAATTAGCAATATCTCCCTCATCTGCACTTTGATTAGAGTGATTCTTTTTTGAACTTGGGTACTTTTTCACAAAATATTCATATCTACAATTATACTCTGAATATTTTGTACCAGAACATACATATCTACTCCACAAACTTGCCACCTTGAAAAATGTCTACAACCCCACTAATTTTTAAATCAGCGATATCTCCCTCATCCGGACTCTAATTGAGCTGATTTTTTTTTCAAATTGGGTATTTTTTCACCAAAAAAATAGATATATAATTATATTCTATAGATTTTCCAACAAAACATACATATCGGATCTGCAAACTTTCCGCCCAAAAAAATTCTGCAAAAATAAAAAAAAATCGCCACTTTGCCCAAGAAAGTGCTCTGATACCACTTGTTATAGATCTGATATGAACATATAAGACAATGTGAATAAACCCAAAAATAACAAGATTTGAATATAGATAGAAGTGCTTCTTTATTAATCAAAACATTAAGGTAGGGCAACACCATATATTCACTCCTTAAGGAAGGAGAACACTCCACAAACCATATGCCTGTTCATACAATAATCCTTGATATCTCTCAATCGGGAGTCTCTAACCTCTATATAGGCCTCATACATACAATACCATGGGTCATTACCATGGTTCCCTGAATACCGTCTATCTAATACCATGGGCTTATTACATTATTGCTAACTAGTTGTGGTCCCTTACATGATACGGGTTAACCGCTTTATTTATTACTATGGCCCATCCCATTATTACATTATTCCCTTGGGTACCTACCTTCTTACCCGATAGTATACCTAGGGGGGATAATATGGGGTACAAAGAGAGGTACCCAAGGGAATAATATAATAATGGGATGGGCCATAGTAATAAATAAGGTGGTTAACTTGTATCATGTAAGGGACCACAAGTAGTTAGCAATAATGTAATAAGACCATGGTATTAGATAGATGGTATTGAGGGAACCATGGTAATGACCCTTGGTACTATATGTATGAGGCCTATATAGAGGTTAAAGACTCCCCATTGAGAGATGTCAAGGAATATTGTATGAATAGGCATATGGCTTGTGGAGTGTTCTCCTTCCTTAAGGAGTGAATGTATGGTGTTGCCCTACATTAAACGTTTTGATTAATAAAGTGAAGAATTTATATCTATATTAAATTCTAGTTATTTATTTGGTTTATTTCTATTATCATATATTTTTAGATTAGATCTATAACAAGTGGTATCATAGCACTTTCTTGGGAAAAGCAGAGAATTTTTTTTTTATTTTTGCAGGAACTCTTTGGGGTGGCGAGTTTGCAGATCAGATCTATATTTTCTCATGAAAAATTTTTAGAATATAATTGCAGATATAGGTTTCTTGCACAAAAATACCCAATTTGAAAAAAAGATCCGGTTGAATCAGATTCTGAATGAAGGAGATATTGCTAAATTAAGAATTAGTGGTGTTGCAAACATTTTTCGCGGCAGCGAGTTTGCACATTAGCTCTGTATGATTTGTGGCGAAATATACATAATCTAATTTTAGATCTGGGTTTTTGGTGAAACAATACCCAATTTGACAAAAACAATTAGTTGAATTGGAGTCTAGATGAGAGAGATATCGCTGATTTAAAAACATCAGTTGGGTTGCAGACATTTTTCAGGGTGGCGAGTTTGTCGACCAGGTATGTATGTTTTGGTGAAAAATCTATGAAATCTAATTGTAGATATGGATTTTTTGTTAAAAAATACCCAAGTTCAAAAAAATAATCGGTCGAATCGGAGTCTAGATGAGGGGATATTACTGATTTAAAAATCAGTTGGGTTGCAAACATTTTTTGGGGCAGTGAGTTCATAGAGTAGATCTATACATTTTGGTGTAAAATCTGTAGCATCTAATTGTAGATTTTGATTTTTTGTGACAAAATACCCAATTTAAAAAAAAATCATTCGAATTGGATTCTGGATGAGGGAGCTATCGTTGTTTTAAAATCAGCACTTTTTTTCAGAAATGTTTGTGATGATGGAACAATTGTAGCACAAATCTGAAATTCTAGTGCCTAGATCGGGATTTCTATCACATGTGAAGATGTAGAATGGTCATTCCATTTCTGAAAATAGGTCATAATAGATATTATGGAGCAATATTGATTAAACTGCGACTACTTTAAATTTTCGGCAAGTAAGTGATTTTTTTTCGTGCCGTCTAGCAAGATGTTTTTTACAGGAAAAGATGATAGCCCTACTATTGAAGAATTCATACAGATACAAAAGTTCACATATGGGAAAACTTGGAAGGTTTTATTACCACTTGGTTTCCAAGATGAGGATGCCAGATGGTGGCACTCACTTGACAACAAGCAGTTGACCAAACTTTCAGATTAAGAATTTGAAAAACTCGTTTTGGACAAATGGTCTCATGCTAGAAAGCAAGATAATGAGAAAAATGTGGGGTTATTTCCTACCAGTATCTCCTTATTGCAGTTTCATGGATTGATTCAGAAGGAGAAGATGATTGTGTCTATAGATCCTAACTACAAGAATAATTTTATCAATGTTAATTTGGCAAAAATATTGCAAGTTCCAGCAAAACACATTGAAAACACACAGGTTGATGATGACGATGTTCAAGTTTATAAGGATTTTAAGCTTTCTATGGATAAGTATGTGTTGCATGGTGATTTTTATACTTAAGGTATGGATAACATGGATGTTGTTTTGGGATATCCTTGGATGGAATCTATGGTTACTATCAATATTAATGTGCAGAAAAAATTCCTGAAGCTCTAGTATAAAAAGAAGAAAATTACATTACAGAATATTTCCATCAATAAACAAGTAGAGTCCACAGAGGCTGAAGCAGAAGATGTTACAAGGACTGAGATATCAGATGATGAGCCATTGATGGTCAACAACCAAACACAAACATCAAATCAGGTACTAGAAAAATAGGTAGAGGCTGAAGCAGAAAATGTTACATTAGATGATCACTACCCACATCACCCTGCAAGAAAACAACCAATAAGATGGAAATGAATTAGCCACAAGGATAGCAACCCCCGCATGACAGATAGAGAGGAGCGAAGATCCACCTATTACACATCAACACAGAAGAGCCGCCAAGGTCAACTTCCATCTCAAGCGAGCGAGGCACCAACGAGATTGAGGGTTCACCTTTCTCTTGGATGGCTAGATGCACGCGCATGGTATCAGTGGACTACTCTTTTGAGTAGATCTTATTATTTTTTTCTTCCCATGTTTCAGGGACAAAACATGTTAAGGGGGGTGGAATGTAGTATACCTAGGGGGGATAATATGGGGTATAAAGGGACGTACCCAAGGGAATAATGTAATAATGGGATGGGCCATAGTAATAAATAAGGTGGTTAATCCGTATCATGTAAGGGACCACAAGTAGTTAGCAATAATGTAATAAGCCCATGGTATTAGATAGATGGTATTGAGGGAACCATGGTAATGACCCATGGTACTGTATGTATGAGGACTATATAGAGACTAGAGACTCTCCATTAAGAGATGTCAAGGAATATTGTATCAACATGCATATGGCTTGTGGAGTGTTCTCCTTCCTTAAGGAGTGAATGTATGGTGTTTCCCTACCTTAAGGGTTTTTATTAATAAAGTGAAGCGTTTATATCTATATTCAGATCTGGTTATTTCTTGGATTTATTTCTATTATCATATATTTTTAGATTAGATCTATTACAGATTCTTTGATAGACTTGAAGAAGCCTCTAGTGTCTCGAGACCTTTTCAGGAGCTGAACCACAATAGATTCTCTTGACCGAATTGATGATCAGCTTAGAATCTGCTTCAATTATGATATTATGAAGATTAACGTTCTTCAGGATTTCTAAACATTGGACTGGTGTCATTAGCTCTGCCATATTGTTTGTCGCTCTTCCTAGATTGAAATGAAAAATATATTGTATGCAACCCTTTTCATCCCTTATTACACCACCATAACCACCCATACCCAGATTTCCTTGTGAGGCCCCATATATGTTACATTTCATAAACCCCTGAGGGGGAGGATGCTAGAAATATTTATTAGTGACCAGTTTATTTACCAACCTATTCTTGCCCTGACGAATAAGCCCCTACATACCCAAATGAAGAATTATCTGCACATCAACATTTGAAGGGAGATTTTTAGGGGGTGTTTGCATTAAAGTTCCAACCGTCTCCTTGAGCTGTCTTAAAATTTGTTCCATGATGGTCTGGGAAAAGCTTTTTTTATTTTTGAAAATTCTATTGTTGCGTTCTTTCCAGACGTCCCATATTAGGAAGCTTGGAGTTAAAGCCCAAGCTTTGTTTATCATTTCATAATCAGAGAAGTTCCTCCTCCATTTACTTAGGGTATTGGTAATTCTTCCTCTGTCCCTGTATGTTTGTCTGAATATTAAGGAAAAACCATCACACAACGCGGAGGTAAATGTGCAGGTATCAAGAAGGTACTCCACTGTTTGCTCTTGTGATTCACATAGCTGGCATCTGGATGGGCCCAAAATTCCCCTTTTTCGGATATTCTCCCATGTCAGAACTTTCTTATGATGTACTTTCCACATGAACAATTTGGTTTTCATCCATTCTTGTTTCCTCTGGAGAGAGATTCTTCCAAACCCAATCCAGTTTGTGGAATCAAGCTCAAGGCCTATGCATTTTGCCTCTTGAAGGTTAAAGGTGCCCTCATTGTTAGTTCCCCATTAAGCTGGTCAGCATTAGCTGATATAAATATCTTTCTTTGATCCAAAATGGCCATTAGAGCATCAGCCTTTGATTTTAAGGGGTTATTATCCCTATATTCCATTTTCTTCTAGGTTCTCCATTTTCCTTCAGTATTTATCTGATGCCAAAAATCATTTACCCAGAGTAAGCCTTTGTTATCAGCATCATTCTTGAGATCCACAAAGTCCTCTCTTAACAACTTAGGTTCCTTTTGCCATTTATCCTCCCAAAACCATGCCAGGTCTCCCACTCTAATCTCCCAGAAGCTAGTCTTTTGAACTATGTCTCTATTTTCCCAAGCTTTATTCCAGATGTGGGAGCCTTTTATGATGCCATACATTCTTATGTGGTCCTTGTTTTTCCAATTGCTTGCATATTTCTGGTTCCAAATTTGAGCCCAAGGAGCATATGAATGTTTTATCCATCTCCACCATAATTTTTCCCCCAAAACATTATTTAGCACTTTAGGATCATCAAGTCTAAACCTCGATGGTCTTTAGGTTTAAAAATCTTTTCCCAGGCTACCAAGGCCCATTTCTTCTTTTCTTCCCCTTTACCCCAAAGGAAATATCTTTGGATATTTCTGCATTATTGCAAAACTCCTTTCGGAGATGGAAGGGCTAAAAACATGAAGATGGGGATTGTTTATAGGACAACTTTTGAAAGCACCAATCGGCCTGGCAAGTTCAAAGATTTGTTAGTCCATATTCGAGTCTTGTCCTGCAACTTATTAATCACAGACTCCCAAACAGTCTTGTTTAGAGGTTTGTCTATGAGTGGTACTCCCAAATATTTGGAAGGTAGCATATCTCTTTGAAAGCCCAGAATTCTGGAGATATCTTTCTAAATAGCAATGTCAGTATTGAAATAGAAAATCTTTGATTTGGAGAGGCTCACCTCTGTGCTTGCCACCATAGCAATGTCACTTAGGATTTGTTTGTAAGCTAGTGCTTCTTTGACCATGGGAATGCCCTATAGCATGGTATCATCTACAAATTGTTGATGGGTCAAAGCTTTTCCATTCCTAGATAGTTTGAGACCGTGGATCTTACCTGCTTCTTTAGCAGAATTTAAGGCTCGACCTAGTCCTTCCATCATAAGAATAAAGAGAAAGGGGGCTAGAGGATCTCCCTACCTGAGGCCTCTTAAAGGTTTAAAGGTCTTGGATGGAGAACCATTTACAAGAATTGAAAAACTAGCGGAAGACACCAGGGCCATTACCCATCTTACCCAATTGTGGTCAAATCCAAAAGCTAGCAGGACCTTCCTGATGTAGGTCCAATTTAACTTATCATATGCCTTTTCTAGGTCCAATTGCATAACCATTCTTGCCTGCCTTTTACTCATGAATGAGTGAACCACCTCATGCGCTTGAATGAAATTATTGAGAATTTGTCTGCCCTCAACATATCCCGTCTACGCCACAGAAACCAGAGTTGGAAGAAGGGGTTTGAGTCTGTTGGCAATAATTTTGGATATTATCTTATACACCACATTGCATAAAGCTATAGGTCTAAATTTTTCTGGTGTCATTGCATTGTTCTGTTTAGGAATCAATGAGATAAAGTATGTATTCAGTGCCTTTAATACAATTCTATTTTTCCTGGAGTCCTCCACCACATTCAGAATATCTTTCTTAACACTACTCCAACCTTCTTTAAGGAAATATACATTAAAACCATCTGAGCTTGACGCTTTTCAATTTTGCATTTCTTTGATGACCTCACTAACCTCGTCTTCATTCACCGGCCTATTAATATTATAATTATCTTCTCTTGTTACTAGCATAGGGATGTGCTTTGTGAAGTCTATGATAAATTGTGATCTATTTAAGAGAGGTTCCTCTGCTATGCTTTGAAAATCTTGAACCAACACAGCTTCTATTTCTTTATGGGTATTGAGATATTGGCCTCTGGAGTCCTTGATTGTGGAGATTTTGTTGTGAGACCTATGTTCCATTATAGATTTGTGGCAAAACTTTGTGCTTCTTTCCCCTTCTTTTAGCCATTAGACTCTTGATTTTTGTCTCCAAAATATTTCCTCTTGATTGCATAAGTTGTCCCAATCTTGTTGATGCTTGTTGGCTTGTTCATTTCTTTCCCCATCAAATCCATCGGTGATAAGGGTTTGATTAATTTCCTACATTTTCCTTTCAACAACTTTCTTTGCTTCAAAAATATCACCAAACTCATTCTTATTCCAATCTTTGATCCTGAGTTTGATATGTTTCAATCTTTTGTGTAATAGAAACATCCTCATTCCCTAGATCTGTAGATCTTCTTTCCATTATTTTTCAATGTTGCTATTAAATTCTAGATGGCTGAGCCAGATGTTTTCAAACCTGAAAGGTCTGTTCTCTGGGGTTCTAATGTTGTTCGCCTCAAATTGAACAGGCCAATGGTCCGAGCCACCAAAGGGGAGAATTCTCATTGTCATATCAAGGCCTGTGAGCTTGAGGTCCTCTGAGATAATGAATTTTTCCAACTTTGAGGCTACTTGAGACTCCCCTCCACTTTTTTTGTTCTAGGTAAAGAGGCCATTACTTGTAACTACGTCAACTAGCTTCATGTTGTCTATAAAGTTCTCAAATTCTATAGAGTCTCTACTTAGTGTTCTAGTCCCACCTTTTTTTCTGACAGGGATTTCATCATGCTAAAGTCCCCACCTAGAATCCATGGTATTCCTGAATGTCTATCTCTTAGACCCTCTAGAGATGTGAGTAGTCTGAGTTTTTCATCAGGTCTCTGAGGGCCATAAATGTTTGTGATTAACTAAGTCTCCTTGTCTCCCACAAGCTGAATAACCACTGATAAATAATTCCTAGATGTTGTAGCATCCACTATGCCAAACTTTTGAGGGTTCCAAAGTGTGAGAATACCTCCTGTTGTTTTGTCTACCTTGACTTCTAGAAATTCATATCTCTTGAGCCATTTGTTGCGTGTTTCTCTTATTTTTTGAATTGAACATTTAGTTTCCTGGATGAAAATCATATATGGAGTTTCTTGTTTCATTCTATTGTTAAGATTCCTTGGCTTCCTTTTACTTCCTAGACCTCTAACATTCCATGATGTGAGCTTCATTAAGAAATATTTGTAAAGAAGTAGTTGGTTAGATCTTTCATCTTACCTGAATCTATCATCAGTTTTCCACATTCTATCAATAACTCATTTTGTTTCTTTCTGCCCCTTTTCCTTCCTGGGTTTCTGGGAGCGAGTCCTGATGTGGTTTTCGAGGTTTTCACCCCTTGGTTGTCCTATCTTTCAAGGTTTCTTTTCCCTCCCAGCCCTTTAGCCTGAGTTATCCACAAACACATTTGCTGCACTCTATTAAACTCATCTTGAGGTAATGAATCCATACCTTCCGTGGTCCCCTGTTTTAGGAATCTTTCCAGATCTAGATGTTCTCTTTTGAGAATATCCTATAGTTCATGATCCTTCGTTTCCACGTCTCTCGGGGTCGTTTCCTTGTCCATTTCTGGTTCCATGTTGCTCAACATAGAATAATTTTGCTAGTTATTTTCCTATATCTTCTCCCTATTTTCTTCCTTTTGCTTCTCCGCTGGGCTGTCCTCTGTGGCCTAATTTTCCTTTGTTACCTCTTCCTCCTCTTCTAGTGTCTTGTACCTGTTCTGACTTGCCTGTTTTTCCTCGGTGTGGTTTTTACTTTCCATCCTTTTCCCTCCTTTACCTCTATTTCCCACTTTACGAAAGCTTTTAGTTTCTTTCCTATTGTAACTTTACTCCTACTCTCTGTATTGTTGATAGGGCAGTCTCTGAATAGATGCCCATGTTAATGGTATTTGTGACATCTAAAAGGAACATGTTCATAATCCACTATTTGCACCCATTCTTCATCAAAAACTTCCAGGATCACCTCATCCGGTACAGATCCAGAGAGATCCATCTCCACACATATATGGGGAAAGGAGGTGTACTTTCCCCTTCTCGTTGCCTCAGATATTTTAACAAAACGTCGTAATTTAATTCCTATTGCTGATAAAGATTCTGGTTACAAGTAATCTAGTGATAAGGAGTAGAGTCGTACCCAAACCAAGACCAAAGTGAAGGTCTCGTGCTCTGGGACAAAATTCATCATCCAAGGCCACATATAGAGGCTTGCAGCTGCATAGAAGTAGGGCCCTCCTTCAAACACCCTATCTTTATCCTCGATGTTAGTAAAGAGTACAGTAAAGAAACCCTTTGATCGAAGATGTAGGTCTATATCCCCTTTAGGTTTCAGTGATATTTAATCCATTCCTATAGCACCTTCTCTATGGGCCATAACCCCATGATTTTACAAATGATAGCATAAGTCCTCATATGATCACTATGCACCTACAGTGTTGGATCACTTAACACCACTCTGGGTGTGACAACGATCTTAGGCTTACATGGACCATTTTGTTTTTTGTTTTTTTTCTTGTTGTTTCTTGTCCTCTTCTTCTTTATCTTTTTTCCTCTCTCCCTCCCTCCTATTATTCTGCTCCTGTGTGTCGTCGTTGTCCTGCTTCCCTCCTCCTAAAAGACCTTTTCAACCTCCAGCAGTTTCTTGTCTCGGCTGGAGACTGCCTGACTATAGGAGGCAGTTGAGCTCCCCCCTTTACGCCCCTCCATGGTGTTCAATGCCTGATTAATTTCTGTAAACCCTAGTTCTTACTAGTCATCGCTCTCTAAATCTATTTCCTCTAAATTCCTACCCCCTTCACCGTGGAAGGAAGCTTATATCAAGATTGTGTAGCTTTCATTTGGAAAATAGCATGTAGTTGCATGCACATCTAATTAACAATATTAATTGCACACTTTCATTTTTTATTTAAATTCTCTGACTTCTTAAAACTAGTGATATGTCAGGCTTGTTTGTCCTCCAATAGTCCAACTATGCAACTTCACGAAGCCCTTTTATTTATGACTTAGTAAAAATTGAGAAATATAAACATGGTTTTTAAATTAACCATTTAATAAATGTCAACAATTATAGAAATATATTTATAAAATGTCATTTAGCTAATCAAAGATATATATTTATAAAAGAATCAATATATTATTTATAAAATTAAATCTAAATTAAAAAAACACAAACCACTACAACTACTTTCTTGTCCCTTCTTTACCGCCAACTAACTCTATATATTATTAAAAACACAAATCAATGCAACTACCTTCTCCTTGCCAACTAACTATATATAAATTATTATTCTTCATTAGAATTTATAATTCTTCATTAACAAATTATTTTAAATTAAAATTATTCTTTTAATTTATACAATTTATTTTAATCAATTTAGGTGGGCTGTAAAATTAATGTCAACTATATTATATAATCTTGTATTCATATTGTGATTATCCAACATTAGTATAAATTTTATTTTATTATTTAAATCATATATATATATATATATATATATATATATATATATATATATATATATATATATATAAATTAATATTAATTTAAAATAAAAAAAACAATATTTAATTAATAATGTTAATTGAAAATGCTTTAATATTGTACTTAAAATCTCCTACTATTTAAAGGTAATGATATGGAAATTCATACGTGTGTTTCCTTCAACTGTGTAACTTCACTAGTCCCTTTATTTATGACTTAGTAAAGGTTGATAAATATAAGCATGGATTTTAAATTAACCATTTAACAAATGTGAACAATTATAAAAGTTTATTTATAAATGGTCATTAAACTTACTAAAGAAATATATTTAAAAAAAAATCAATATATTAGTTATAAAAATTAAATCTAAATTAAAAAAAACACAAACCAGTGTAACTACCTCTTCTTCGGCAACTATATCTATATAAATTATTATTCTTATTTAGAATTTATAATTTTTATTAATAAATTATATAAATTTAATAAATATAAGTTTGTTGTAAAATTAATAAATTTAATAAATCTAGGTTTGTTGTAAAATTAATGTCAACTCTCCAATCCGATTCAACGGATTTTGGCCACGGCTGACATCTCTCCATAGTTGGATCTCGGAGGTATGGAAGCCTATCATTTTTAATTCAATTAATATCTACCCCTGTGTTAGGGGTCTCTTTATAGTAGATTTTGAAAACCCTGAAAGCAGACAATGTATTCTAGATTCTGGCCCTTGGTTTTGGGAAAACACAGGCCTTCATGAAGCCATGGAAACCATCATTCATTCCCTCAACAATAGTCATAACCTCCGCACCAGTTTGGGTGAGATTGCGAAACCTACACTTGCATCTCTGGAATTCCTCCTAGCTAAAAGCCATTGGAAATGCAATTGGGAAATTTTACTGTAGGTGCCCAGAAACAGAGGAATATGTTAGAACCACCTATGCATGCATCTGTGTGGAAATGGACTTCAGCGCCAGATTCCCAGCTGAAATACACCTAACAAGTAAAGACTAGGTGTGGAACCAGAAACTCGATTATGAAAGTGTCCTCTTCAGATGTCGATGCTGCTTTGAGACAGGCCATCTAGCCAAAAGTTGCCAAAAAGTCTCCTAGAAAAATTAAAAAATCACCACAGATCTACATGGTAGGAAGGAGCACAAAAAGGACACTACACTATCATCAAAGAAGAATACTCTCGAGAAAATGCTGAATCACAAGAAATTAGGAAACAAAGAAACAACTCTCAAGAATATCAGGGGGGAAGCCCCACCCAATGACAAAAAAGTGAACTTGACAACACCTCAAGCATCAACAGTTATGAGGATTAAAATACCACACAAAAGAAATCTTAATTTAACAACATTGAAGATCTGCTAGACCATACTTCTTCTCTGACTATCTTCAAAAGGACAAACACAATAGATTGCGAAGCTAAGACACCAATGTCCCAAGAACCAGAAGAGATGAAGGAGATGCAAGATAAAGGAAGTTGGAAGACCATAGAGGAAAAAAGAAAGCTACAGTACCAATCACGCCAAGAACGACGAGGAGCCAAGAAATTAGAAACTAAGAAAATTATAGGTCCGATAGACCAATTTGGTCTTAGTGGACTTTAACCACCATCATCATCATCATGATAATATTGCATTCATAATGTGATTATCCAATATTATTATAAATGAGAAGATTTTTTGGCCTAAATCACATCGTATTTCATTTATCCACTGATAACAAAATTTTTCGATAAAAATAATATTTTCTCAATACTTGATAATGATCACAGAAACCTAAATTCAAAAATTATTATAAATGTTCTTTTATTACTCAAATAAAAAAATAATATAAAAACATGTAATTAAATTTTTAAAAATTGATATTAATTTAAAATCTAAAAGATTAAAAAATAATGTCAACTAAAATGTAATAATATTTTATTTTTATTATCCAATATTATTATAATTTTTATTTTATTATTAAAATAATATGATAATATACAAAAACAAAAATTCTATATAATTAAATTGTGAAAAAATAATATTAATATAAAATTAGAAAATAAAAATTATTTAATTAATAATTTTAACTAAAAACACTTTAATTTTCTATTTAAAGTCTCCTACTACAGAAATTTAAAGTCTCCTACTACTTGAAATTAGTGATGTGAAAAATCAAACTTGGTTTTCCTTCGAGGTCGAACTTCACTAGTCCCTTTTCTTTGTAACTTAAGAAAAATTAAAAAATATCAATATAGATTTTATATTAACTATTTAATAAATATAAGCAATTATAAAAATATATTTATAAAAAGTCATATAACTGTTAAAAAAATATACATATGTTTCACAAAAATCAATGATTTTATAAAAGAAACACAAACCATTTGCAACTACCACCTCCTCCTTTATAATCTCTAATAACATATATCGATCGATTTGCAACTACCACCTCCTCCTTTATAATCTCTAATAACATATATCGATCGATTTTAAAATGTTTGGAATTTCTTATTAAATGTGGAACGAGATTCGCTCGTCACCCGCTAACAACACCATCTTCGCACATGGACCCCAATATCCGTCTTCAATAACGTACATCCATCCATTTTAAAATGTCTGGAATTACCTACGGAAAGTGTTATATGAAACGAGATTCGCACGTTACCTGTTAACAACCGCATCTTCGCACATGGAACATTATTATTATATAGTTGAGGTTATATTGCTTTTGTTTTTAGTTAAAAAAATTATTGAGTTTTTTCAAATTTTAAATAAATTTTATAAAAAAATTTATAAAAATTGTGAAGAAATTAAATATTTTGAAATTTTTTAAATTTAAATTTTTATTTTCTTATTGAAATGAGGCTTCTGTGATTTATATCAAATTTTTGAGACAGGTTTTCGGAGATAATCACATCAAAACTTATAAGTGTGGTTCATCGTCATCACAAGATCAAGATCCAGATCCAAGCATAGCTTAAATAGAAAAATCATTCAAACAATTACAAAAAAACAGCTATAATTGACCAAGAATCAACTATAATTGACCACACTGACAGCTATATTTGACTGGTCCAAAAGACAGTTAATTCATTAATTAATTTGTTAGATATAATTATTTTTAATTCATATGAACCTAAATAAACCTAATTTAAAAATATTTTTAACCTAGGAACTATAATTGAAATATTTACTAGTTAACCAAAAATAATTATTTTTAATTCATATGAACCTAAATAAATCTAATTTAAATCAAAATATTTATTATTTTCAATTCATAGGAAACTAAATAAATCTAATTAAAAATATTTTAATTACCCTCATTATATAACCAAATATGAATATTTTTTATTAAAAATATATAAACTCATCCAACCTATGAGTTTCTATGGTATTAACTAGAATTTTTTTTTTTTTTTTTTGTATATAGCTAGATTTATAAATTTATAGAATAGATTTAATTTAAATCAAAATATTTATTATTTTTCCAAAATTAATCATATTAATTCATATGAACCTAATAAAACGAATTAAATAACTCATAATATAGTATATTATGTTTATTTTTATGACTAATCTTATTTTCATATAACCAAATATCCATAATTTTTATTAACAATATATAAACTCATCCAACCTATGAGGTACTATGGTATTAACTACAATAAAATAATAAATAAAGGATTATTCATCACTAAATAAATTGGATAACTTTTTTAGTCAAATTAGAATATGATAAAGAATACACCGAAATGATAATCAATTAATATATGATTATAATTTTAAACATATTTATTTATATATAAATTACTAAGAAAAACATCTACTAAAATTATAGAACTCCACCTCAATAATAATGGAGGATTTTTTATCCATCTAAAAAAAAGACAAGAAATCCACTCGATCACGAAGACAAGGGAAAAAACAAAAAGGAAACAAGGGGAAGAAAAAAGAGGGGGAGATAGGGGAAGCTAAGAGGAAAGGGCATGGATCCAACAACTTCTAATCTTCTGAGCGTCGTCCCTATTGAGATTTCTCGGCTTCCTTTTGATTTCTATGGCCTCCCTAAACTTCCGATGATGAAAATGAGCAATCTTAGCAATAACCTTAGCCTCCTCAATACATATATGATGCTTAGTCTTCTCCGCATTTTCAGCCAAGGCTGAAGTCCGAGTCCTCCCATGCTTGATGTCAAATGTGTGCACATGAATATTTTGATTAATAGAGCGCCCCGTTTCACCAACATAGGGGGTCCCACATGAATAGGGAATAACATAAACACCTTTCATGTCCTTGGGGTCAACTGGGTCTTTAACAGATCTAAGGGAGCTATGAATGGTGTTGAGGGGTCTGAAGGTAGAGGGAACATTATGCCTCCTGAGGATTCTCACAATCCTATCAGTGTTCCCCTCAATGAAAGGGAGATGCACCCCTGCGACTCGATCTAAGGGGTCTTTTTCAACCTTGGGACCTTTTCCAGCTCTAAGGAAGGCTTTCATACCTCATTACCTACTATAACCATTATTAACAAAAAAATTATGAAGATGGGCTCTCACTTTATCAAGGTTCCCTTCATCAGAGATTCTCAGTGCACGAGTAGCAACCGTGTTGTGAACACCTAATTTTTCAGCATGGGAATGGTGAGGTTTTGCATGTAGATACTGCTCAGTATGAGTTTTCTTAGGAAGCACCTTGCGGGAGAAAGAACCATCTTCATTCTTCGAAATGAGAACATCAAGGAAAGTTAGGCACCCATCAACTTCTTGATCCATAGTAAACTTTATTAAGGAAGATTGACTATTGAGATTTTGAAAAAATAGATCCAACTCCTCATTGCCATGAGGCGAGATGACATTAGTATCGTCCACCAATATTTTCTACAGCTTCGGCAGGAGACAGCCTCATGCTAAAGCCTTGGATTCAAAGTCCTCCATAAAAGGATTAGCCACAACAGGGGACAAGGGGGAGCCCATGGCAACCACATAAATCTGCTCATAGAATTCCCCTTCAAAGTAGAAAAAGGTACGGTAGAGGTAAGACAAATCTCTACTAAATGAGAAGTATCAGGGTCATTGAGGTGATTAATGACCTCAATGGACTCCTTTTTAGGAATGAAAGTGTAAAGATAAACCACATCAAAGCTAACAAGAATGTCCCCACGAACACACTTTATGCCTTATAACTCATTGAAAAATGAATAAGAGTCTTTGACGAACAATTCTATAAGCCCAACAAGGGGTTTAAGCTCCCAGGTAAGATATTTTGCTAGGAGGTAGGTGGGCCCTCCTATGGTGTTGACAATAGGTCTTTGGGGGTCCCTGTCCTTGTGGATGTTAGGAAGCCCATAGATCTTAGGAGTGATGGGGCTACTCTCAATAAGTTTGTGACTGAAGGAAGCCACAATGTTGCTAGATTTAATGGCTAGAGAAACGTTCTCAGAGATCCTTTTCATGAGATTATTACTAAGCTTTTTTTAGCTTCCATTATTGCAAAGATGATCCAACATCTTCTTGAGATAATCCTCCTTGTTGAGGATAACAGAAGCCCCACCTTTATCAGCTTTTATAATGACTATGTCCTTGTTCTGGTTCAAGGATCTAAGGGCATCAAACTCACCCTTATTAAGATTATCCTTAGGGGGCTTGGCCTTCCTGAGGACGACAACACAATCTTGCCCAATAGTGTTCTTGATTTTATCAGTCAAGCCCCTAATTCAAAACTCGACGTCACACATATTGTCTTCCATGGGGATCTTTATGGGTGTGATGGAAAAGTGTTAGGCCCCTATGTTACTAGTGTAACCCCTTATTGTTATTAGTACAACCCCATTATTATATTGTTGTACCCATATAGTCCCCATATTGTTATTATTGTGCCCCATAAAAGCCCACTATTGTTATTATTGTGCCCTTACATTATTATTGTTATGTTGGCTCTGATTATATTATGACCCCTTAGACTCCTATATATAGAAAGGAGGTCTTCTCATTTGTATCATCCAAGAATTGTTCATTTTTGTAATGTAAAGGAGGTTTCCCCCTCGAAGAGGCTTATTTATAAGGTGTTGCTCTATCTTTTCTATCTTTTTGTGAGATGGTTTCATAACATTTAGTATCAAAGCTTTGGATTCTAGGGTTTCATTGCTCCAAATAGGATATCGTGGCATTTTTGCTATAATGTTTTTCTGTGATGTTTCAAAAGCGAAAAAAAAAACCCATTTGAGAGGAACTTGCGCTGAACCTCGGGTGTGAATTTCAAAGACTGTCTTTCTATAGTTTCAGAGATATGATCTAAGGAAGTTAGGGTTTTTGCAAGCTCCATCATTTCAACTAAAATAGGTCGTCCTGGGATTGTCCCTATAAATCTTTTGCTATGAAGTTTCAGAAGCTAAAACAAAAACCCATTTAAGAAGAAATCAGTCTAAACCTTGGCTCTGATCTTGCTATAATTTCGGGGATATAATATGCAGAAGTTAAGGTTTTTGCAGACCCCCGAATTTCCTTCCAAACAGGTTACCTTGGGAAAATCGTCATCACATTTGCTCTTAGCATCAGATTGAATTTTTTTCAAAAGTTACAGAAATAGGACAAACTGTAGTTTCTTGTATATAGTTTTTAGATACAAAGGTCATAATAGTGACATGTGGCACTTCATACAAGTTCGCTCTTCTGAAAAGGTATATAATCAGGTCATCTTGGGAGATTGTGCATAACGCTTTCTTGGAGAAGCCAAATTTGATCAGATTTGTGGCATTGGAAAGACATTTCAGAACTTGAAGAGCTGAGATTAAAGAGTTATAGTCATTTCAAGATCAAGCTCCTAAAATCAAGAAAAGGTGATATGAGTACATTTGATGGCAAGGATCTGGTAAATTGGATACTACAGATGGAGCAATATTTTGATCTACATGAGGTAGAACTGTTACAAAATGTACATATTGCATCTTCATATTTAGAATTGGATTAATTTTTATGGTATAAAAGGATTTTTTCTTTTAAGCCAATTGTTATGTGGTCAATTTTCACAGAGGAAATGATATCAAATTATGAGGATAGAAATAGAAACACCTTCTTTAGCTAATTGATAAATCTCAAACAAAAGTGTTCAATGGTAGAGCACATTGAGGACTTTCAAAAATTTAATCTAAGGGTAAATGATATTCTAAAGAGGAAAAGGATTGATTTCTTCATATGTACTTTGAAGGATAACATTCAACATGAGGTTTGTCTTTGGTAACCTGATTCATTGGAGAAGGCATTCAGGTGGGCAAGAAACATTGAAAGCGAAATTATGGAAACAAGGAATCCCACCACTCATGACTATAATTATGGAAGTGTTTCTTCTCCTAGCCTTCCACAACGTACAATGTTTACACCACAACAACTTGAAGAAAAGAGAGAAAAAGGGCTTTGTTATAATTCTGATAGCAAATGCACTAAAGGTCATAAGTGTGCTGAGAAGAAATTATTTTGCACAGAGTACGAAGAGGAGTAAGAAAAGGATCAAGAAACATCAAAAGAAAAGGATGTATGCTAGGACCCAACCTCGAAGAACGATGAAATGAATCCGAACATACCTTGTAAACCATTGGCAAGAATTGCCACTCCTCAAACTCTCAAGATAGAAGGACATATCAAGAAGAAAAAGGTTCGAGAAGTGAAAGATCACATCGAGAAAGAAGAAATGAATCCAACCATATCTTGTAGTGCATTGACTAGAATTACCACTCCTCAAACTATCAAGATAGAAGGACATATCAAGAAGAAAAATGTTGAAGAAGTGAAAGATCGCATCGATCATCAACAAATGAATCTGACCATATATTGTAAAGTGTTGGAAGAAATTACCACTCCTCAAACTCTCAAGATAGAACGACATATCAAGAGGAAAAAGGTTCAAGCAGTGAAAAATCACATCGACCATCAACAACAAGTTCTCCAACTTTAAAAGCATAATGCCACTTTGGTGCAAAATCTAATGAAACAACAGGTAGATCAACATTGCAGTGAAAAAAGTTTTGATGTATGTGATTGGGTATTTTTACGGCTACATCTCATGCAAGCTATTTATGAGAAGGAAATGTTGGCAATATTACATGCACTTAAGAAATGGTGACCTTACCCAATGGGAAGACACTTCAAGGTAAAAATGGATCATGATAGTATTAAATACCTTTTAGAACAAATATTATCTTTAGAAGAACAAAGAAAATGGGTCACAAATATGTGTGGTTATGAATTTGAAATCATCTATAGAAAAGGGAAGAAACTTTTTGTTGTAGATGCACGCTCAAGAAAGGATGAGGATGTAAAAGAATTGTTTTGTGTTATTTCTATTGTCCAACCAGATTGCATAAATGAAGTAAGGGATGAATGGAAGAAGGACAAAGAAGTGTGGCCACTCTTTCAAAAGTTGCAGAGTATCCCAGTTCAAAAACAATTTCCACAACTTGAAGAGGAAGGAAAAATCATATTGGAACTTGGAGAAGTCATAGAAACAAGAACCCAAGAGCTACAAAATCATTCAATTTTAGAGTATCTCATCAGGTAGAAGAACTTACCTGCTGAAGATTCCACATGGAAGGACAAGAATAGAATTACTCAAGTGTTGAGGACAACACTTTTTGAAGGAGAGGGGCATGTTAGGCCCCTATACTACTGGTGTAACCCCTTATTGTTATTAGTACAACCCAATTATTATATTGTTTTACCTATGTAGTCCCCATACTGTTATTATTGTGCCCCATAGAAGCCCACTATTGTTATTATTGTGCCCTTACATTATTTTGTTATGTCGGCTCTGATTATATTATGATGTCTTAGACCCCTATATATAGAAAGGAGGTCTTTTCATTTGTATCATCCAACAATTGTTCATTTGTGTAATGTAAAGGAGGTTGCCCCCTCACAGAGGCTTATTTCTAAGGTGTTGATATATATTTTCTATCTTTTTGTGAGATGGTTTCATAACACAAAGTTTAATCCCTTCTCAAGAAGATTGTAAACATAATAAGGAAAATAAAATTTAGAAAGATTAACAACTTTATTATTATTATTATTATTATTATTATTATTATTATTATTATTATTATTAATCTTGTAATTAATATTATTATATATATCATGATTATTAATATTGCTACTATCAATCTTATTATTATTACAAAAGGAATTATCACTCATTTTAAAATCAATATTACTATTGTCACTTATTTCTAAATCAATATTATTATGGTTGTTCATAATATCCGAATAGATAACAGTCCTATTTTTATCATTCTTATTAATGTTATTGTATGTAATAAAATTATTATGATTTCTATTGTTTATCATTACAAATAAAATTATTACATAAAAATTCAATATTCATATTACGATCGTTATTAACTATGGTCCTTAATTTATTTAAATAAAGATTATGGTTATTGTAAGTCAATGCAAGATCACCAAGGTTCTCATTCAAAGAATAGATCCTCTCGGAATCCATGCTCAGGGGAGATAGACTAGATCTGATACCACCATTAGCGCAATGAACCTGGGTTGAGTGAAGGGCTGGAGACCCATCAGTGGAGTGTTGATCTAAAGGGTAGAAAATAGGAGAGGTCGTTGTAGGGACAATCGAAGCACTAACTTTGTCTTTGAAGTGAAGGAAATTAGAAAAAGTGGAATTGTAAGGTTTGGCTATGCCGTCGCAGGGAACATTATCCACCATTGGAGTAGAACCGAGCTAGGTAACAATAATGACATCAACGGAGGGGTTGTTTAAAACCAAGGATGGGTTAGAATCCAAGACAAGAGGAGCCAAATTAGGGGACACCATATTACCTGACAGCGGACCCTGTTCCATGTTGGGGCGTGGTAGAAAAGAAAGCGAAAACTCTGATGACCCAGTAGCCTCTCCAGAACTTGGCGAGATACACTTGTTGGTAGGGGGTAAGTATGAAAGAGGATCGCCATTAACCCAGGATCGAAGAGCAGTGATTTGATTGACAGAAACCCAGCTACTGGACGACTGACCCACGGAGAAAGAAAAATCTCTGATTGCACTCATGGACAACCTAAGAAACTTGAAAGACTGCTTCTGTCTCCAAATGTCTTCCATCCGCTGAGATTTAAGAGTTGAACGAGCATCAACCCTCGACCACACGGGTGATGAAATTATGCCAGAAAGTTCCACATGTAAAGAAAGAATATGCCGAGAGCGCTGATCTAGAATACTTCTAACCCTGCAAATCTCAGACCTCAATAAGGCTAAACTAGCCTTCATAAAGACATGTTGGTTCCTCGGAATATTCAGGGGATGATTAATCTAGGGAAAAACTAGAATGACAAAGAAATCTCTACATCTCTTAAGAAATTCCAGATCTGACTTCATCTTCGAAACCTGCAAGTGTGCCCATTCAAAATGATGAAACTTAGTTGCAGTGGCCCTTCCGTGGAGGGATGTAATTATTGAATTGAGGCTTCTGTGATCCATATCAAATTTTTGAGATATTTTTTTGGCGATAATCAGATTAAAACTCATTAGTCGACGCGTTTCGAGCCAACAAGTGTGGTTCATCGTGAGGACAAGATGAAGAACTAGATCTAGGCATAGCTTAAATAGAGAGAGATCATTCAAATAGTTAGAAAAAATAGCTATAATTGACCACAAGATCAGGGTAACGACTATATTTGACTAGTCCAAGAGACAGTTAATTCATTAATTAATTTGTTAGATATAATTATTTTTAATTCGTATGAACTTGAATAAACCTAATTTAAAAATATTTTAACCTAGGAACTATAATCAAAATATTTATTAGTTAACAAAAAATAATCATTTTTAATTCATATGAACCAAAGTAAATCTAATTAAAAATATTTTGATTACCCTCATTAAAATAACTCATAATATAGTATATTAAGCTTAATCTAATTAGTTAATTCTATTACTAAACCTATTTTTATATAACTAAATATGAATATTTTTTATTAAAAATATATAAACTCATCCAACCTATGAGCTACTATGGTATTCACTAGAATATTTTATATATATATATATATATATATATAGATAGATTTATAAATTTATAGAATAAATTTAGTTTAAATCAAAATATTTATTAGTTTTCCAAAATTAATCATTTTTAATTCATATGAACCTAAATATATCTAATTAAAAATATTTCGACTACCCATATTATCTTTACTAATAAAATGAATTAAATAACTCACAATATAGTACATTATGTTTCTTTTTATTACTAATCATGTTTTTATATAACCAAATATGAATATTTTTTATTAAAAATATATAAACTCATCCAACCTATGAGGTACTATGGTATTAACCAGAATAAAATAATAAAGAAAGGATTATTCATTACTAAATAAATTGGATAACTCTTTCAGTCAAATTAGAATATGACAAGGAATACACCTAAATGATAGGGCTTACAGAGTCCTTCGTCAAAGACTCTTATTCATATGTCAATGAGTTAAAGGGCATAAACTGTGATCTTGGGGACATTATTGTTAGCTTTGATGTGGTTTATCTTTACACTTCCATTCCTATAAAGGAGGCCATTGAGGTCATTAATTACCTCGATGACCGTGACACTGCTCATTTAATAGAGATTTACCTTACCTCTACTTTTTTCTGCTTTGAAGGAGAATTCTATGAGAAACTTGTGGGGTGGCCATGGGTTCCCCCTTGTCCCCTATTGTGGATAATCTTTTTATCAAGGACTTTGAATCCAAGGCTTTGGTCTCAGCCCGTCTCCTATCGAAGCTATGGAAAAGATTTTTGGATGATACTAATGTCATCTAGCCTCATGGACATGAGGAGTTGGATCTATTTTTTCAACATCTCAACAATCAATCCTCCTCCATTAAGTTTACTATGGAGCAAGAAGTTGATGGGTGCCTACCTTTCCTTGATGTTATGATTTCGAAGAATGCATATGGTTCTTTCTCCCACAAGGTGTTTCGTAAGAAAACTCACACTGAGCAGTATCTTCATGCAAACTCTCACCATTTCCATGCTCAAAGATTGGGTGTTCTCAACACGCTTGCTACTTGTGCGCTGAGAATCTCTTACGAAGGGAACCTTGATAAAGAGAAAGCCCATCTTCTTAACATTATTGTTAATAATGGTTATAATAGGCCACAAGGTATGAAAGCCTTCCTTAGAGCTGGCAAAGGTCCCAAGGTTAAAAATAAACCCTTAGATCGAGCCACAGGGGTGCATCTCCTTTTCATTTAGGGGACCACTAATAAGATTGCAAGAATCCCCAGGAGGCATAATGTTCCCTCTACCTTCAGACCCCTCAACACCATTTGTAGCTCCCTTAGATCTGTTAAAGACCTGGTTGACCCCAAGGACATGAAAGGTATTTATGTTATTCCTTGTTTGTGTGGGACCCCCTATGTTGGAGAAACTGGGTGCTCTATTAATCGAAGGATTCATGAGCACGCAGCTGACATCAAGCATGGGAGGACCTGGACTTTAGCCTTGGCTGAACATGTGGAGAAGACTAAGCATCATTTATGTATTGAGGAGGCTAAGTTATTGCAAATGTTGCTCATTTTCATCATCGGAAGCTTAGGGAGGGCATATAAATTGAAAGGAGGCCAAGCAATCTCAATAGGGATGACCCCTGGAAGATTAGCAGATGTTGGATCCATTCCCTTTCCTCTTATCTCTCCAATCGCCCCCCGCCCCCCCCCCCCCCCCCCTCCCCACCCCTCACAACCCTCTTTTTTTCTTCCCCTTGTTTCCTTTCGTTTTTTTTCCCTTGTCTTCTTAATCGAGTGGATTTCTTGATTGGTTTTTTAGATGAATAAAAAAAGTCTCCCGTATTATTGAGGTGAAGTTCTATAATTTTAGTAAATGTTTTTATTAGTAATTTATATATAAATAAATATTTTTAAAATTATAATCATATAATTGATTATCATTTAGGTTTATTCCTTATCATATTCTAATTTGACTAAAACAGTTATCCAATTTATTTAGTAATGAATAATCCTTTATTTATTATTTTATAGTTAATACAATAGTACCTCACAGGTTAGATGTGTTTATATATTTTTAATAAAAATTATTCATATTTGGTTATATAAAAATAGGATTAGTAATACAAATAAACATCATATACTATATTATGAGTTATTTAATTTGTTTTATTAGTAAAAGTAAGATGGGTAATCAAAATATTTTTAATTATAATTTTTTAGGTTCATATGAATTAAAAATAATTATCTCTAACAAATTAATTAATGAATTAATTGTCTCTTGGACCACTCAAATATATCTGATATGAATTAAAAATAGTTATATCTAACAAATTAATTAATGAATTAACTGTCTCTTGGACCAGTCAAATATAGTTGTTACCCTGTCCCTGTGGTCAATTATAGTTGTTTCTTGGTCAATTATAGCTGAGTTTTTCTAACTATTTGAATGATCTCTCTCTATTTAAGCTATGTCTCGATCTGGTTCTCTGGTTCTTCATCTTGTCGTGACGATGAACCACACTTGTTGGTTCAAAATGGATCAAATAATGAGTTTTGATGTGATTATCGCGGAAAATCTGTCTAAAAAAAATTATTTTCTTATCATTCCAATAATTTTATACATATATATATATATATATATATATATATATATATATATATATATATAACTTCAAATGTTATCATAATAAACACTTTATTGTCAATATTTATTGATTTTTATAATGTTTATTTTTTCTTCACATGTTAATTTATGTTAATTTAGAAATTAAAAAACATTTTATATGAGTCCTCTAACTAGGCGAAGGAATTGTCGGGAAGGCCAAAAGTGGCCAGAATCCACGCAAAAAAATTTCAAAAAATCTTGTAAAGACAGTGTTTGAATCATGTTTTTGATAGTGGAAATGGATCCACCTTCAAAAACGTCTAGAACACCTAAAATTTTGAAGTTTAACAACTATAGCTTGGATTTACAAAAATCCTTGCCAAATTTTCTCTAAATATGACCAAAATTTCCATAATTTTCCAAACAATTCCTCTGCTTCATTAAACTATTGCGCAAAAAAATATTATATTTGATCTTAACATAGACTGTTGTGTTAAATGATAACTAAGGTTCTATACAATGAATGCATTGAATGTGCCACACATGTCATGCCATTCATATTATAATCACATTTTCCTTATTTTTTTTCATTCAAATTTTGGGATTTTGGTTTTACATTCCTTCCACCTGTGTTGAACCATATTTCAGGGCATTTCCAAACTTTATAATTATTGGTGTTTTTTATATTTGCGTCGAATTTAAGTTTAAAACAGATTTATTCATCAAATTTTTTGGTAGTAAAAAATTTAACAATTAAAAAGAAAAAATAATTATATTTAACAGCAAATTACCCACTGATAAATAATTTGCCCATCACTTATCATTCCATCAATTATCGCCCACTCTGACTAGTATGTTGGCATCCAGTGCAAGGCACTGTGGGCCGAGCGGTGAAATCTGAATGCATCTTCAAACACGCTTGGCAACGTAATTAACTTTTGGCCGGAATATACTTCAACTGTCTTTTCTACTCTAAAATTTCAATCCGCAATGAACGCTTTTAATTTTATGAATCAGTTAAATGTTCCCATTCAAAAATATTATAAAAGGCCGCTTTTAATTTTATAAATAGGTTTCTTCCCATTAAAAATATGATAAATGGACGCGTTTCATTTTATAAATACGTTTGACAATATGTTTGTTTTCATTAATAAAAAATATGATAAAAAGATAAAAAGGGGCATCTCATTGGACTGATTTTGTGTCGGAATTATCGAGATGAGATTTCTAGAAACGTTCGCTGAATAAGTTTATTGCACATAGAGTATATTGAATGCATTTTGCATTTCATATTGTTTTTCACTTAGATTATTGTGAATGGAAAGTTCCTTAAGTGAAATATTTTATTTAATACTTTAAAATGTATTATTTTAAATGAGCTCGTATTGAAATATTTCAAAATGAGACTTTGTTTTGAGTGTATTTAGTTAGTGTATTTAGTTATATCTGATTAATGTTTTGATATTAAATGAATGCATTATTTTATTCCATTGTCTTACGATTAAGGAAAATAAAATTCATGCAATAGTCATTGATGGTTAAATGAATCATTTGTTATTTAGTATTCCAATTATTAAAATATGAGATAATGGAGGATGGTAGGTGTGTATTAAGATATTTTTTTGGGTTATAGTAGAAAAAGCCTAAGAAGTTTTGTGTTAGAGTGTTCCCCTGGCCTGTTGAGTAAATAAAGAGGTGTCTAAGTATTCATGTTATATTATATTAAATAATTCATATGTAATAGATGTAATGTGAAAAAAATTAATGTCTTAATAGCAGGTTTTATTTACTAGTACATTCTAAAGAATGTAGATAATAAGTCACTATAAAGAAGTAGAAGTAATGTAATGATATTTCTTATGAAGCATATCGTAATTGAAGCTCTATTTATATGAAGTTTCTCCCCTTGAATCATGTTGCTTTCATCAATTAATAAATTCTTTTTTTTGGTACTTTGCTTATCCAACAACTAATATTTACACACAAAATCTTGGAATATTTTATTATTTCTTCTTTGAATTTTATATTTTTTTAATAAACAACACCACACGTGGTACCATACCACTTTCCTCAACTAATATTGTTTGAAAAAAAAATCAGCCTATAAACATGTTTCAATATATACAAATAACATAGTGATCTATCACCTAGTCGCTAATTTTATTGCTAATTCTAAGGGAACATAATAATACAAAGAGGAAATAAAGATATATTCTCCTCATTGTACACCCTTATAACCCCTATTTGTAGCCTTTCAAGTAGTATTCCATTAGACACTAGCTATATATGGAATTTCATTTGGATATACCATTAGGTATATTGGAAGCCCCTGAGATTACCCAAAACCAATTTTAGATAAGCCTATCAACCATCTTGTTTTTATAGTACATTGGAAAAGACACTTAGGAATTTTACTCTCAATTACCTTGGTATTAAGTAGTAAACTTAAGGGTATAATCAAGTCTACATACTTAGTTCCATTAGAGATTGGATTGAGTACTATTATTCTAACAAGATACATTTAGCACCTAATGGTCCATTTCCCTAATGACCCTATTGAATATTGTGGGACAAGACACTTAGGAATTTTACTCTCAATTACCTTGGTATTAAGTAGTAAACTTAAGGGTATAATCAAGTCTACATACTTAGTTCCATTAGAGATTGGATTGAGTACTATTATTCTAACAAGATAAATTTAGCACCTAATGGTCCATTTCCCTAATGACCCTATTGAATATTGTGGGACAAGAGACCCACCTCCGCTAAGGGAAGTCTACCAAGGCATTCATACTATGGCCCATCTAGTTTTGAACCTGTGACCTCTTAGGAAGAAACACATGGTCTTAACCATTAAACCCAATTATGTTGTATAATATAACATAATATAATTATATTTCCCACTAGCCATATAATATATCGTGACACAGTTGTTAAGACACTCTAAACGCTATAGAAAAAATTCTTATCGTCCTATTGGTTGGTGAACCATGGGTTAGTTGTTTCAACAATAATGATTATCATTCATATGTATATGTATATGTATATGTATATGTCTATATGTATATGTGTGTGTATATATATATATATATATAATTATTATTTTAATATTATGGTCTTTTTTAACGTAAAAGACTCTTACTCATATTTATATGTATTAGAAATATAACTATAATTTAACAAATAAAACTATAACTCATAATTTATATTATCGTATAATATTATAATTAAAAATATTAACTATCTAAATATATTTAAACTACAATTAATTACCGTAATATTTTATATATTTTTCTGTTAGGATTATAATTCTTTTTTTTGGATAATAAAACTGGCATGCTACATCAATATATAACTCATTTAGACAATATGATTTATTATTTAATATAATATAACAATATTATATTATATCATAAACTATATTGTAAAACAAACACCTATCTTATATTATATCATAAACTATATTTAACACATATTATTATATTATTTTTATTTTAATATTATAATTTGTATTTAAATATAACATTTTCTCATTCATTCATATATTTCAAATATAACTAAAATACAAATATAACTTTTAATATATATTTTGGTATAATATTTTAAATATATATTATATTATAAATAAACATTTATCTATATAATTAAAATAACTATCTATCTAAATATAATAAAATTACAATTATATATATATATATATATATATAGAGAGAGAGAGAGAGAGAGAGAGCCCCAAGGATTAGCTCAACCAGTCAAATCAGTGCCTCGCCGATATATATGATAGCGCGGGTGTCCGTGTGGTTCACGTGAAATATATGTCAGCGAGGCATTGACTTGATCGGTTGAGCTATCCCTTGGGGCTATGTATATATATCTTCAACGGTTAGCTCAACCGGTGAAATCAGTGCTTCGTGCCTCACTAATATATATTTCACTTATGGTTTACAGACACCTGCGCGGTCACTGGGTGTGGTTCACGGACACCCGCGCGGTCACTGGGTGGCCGCGAGGTCCACAAAAGTATCTAATCTTGATCAAGGGTATCCCTAACCCCAAGGGCTTCGTGCCTCACCGATATATATCTCACATGTGGTTCACGGACACCTGCGCGGTCACTGGGTGTGGTTCACGGACGCCCACGTAGTCACTGGGTGGCCGCTATGTCCACAAAAATATTTGATCTTGGTCAAGGGTATCTCTAACCCCAAGGGCTTTGGGGAGAAACCCGCAGTCACTCTGTGTAGTCACTGGGTGGCCGCTACGTCCACAAAAATATCCGATCTTGATCAAGGGTACCCCTAACCCCAAGGGCTTCGGGGAGAAACCCGCAGTCACTAGGTTGCTACTAGGGAATATCTGAGCTTGATCAAAGGTATCCCTAACACCAAGGGCTTCGGGGAGAATTGACCTTGTGACCTCCCGAATAATGAGACACTTATTTGACCAGTTGAACTAACTCTTAAGGTTTTATATATAAACTAACTCTCATTTATATTATATAATATAGTTTATAATATAATAATATTACAAAATATATTTCTAAACAAAAACTATTTATGTCATTAAAGATATTTTCTATCTAAATATAATTAATTATTACAAAATTTTATATATTTTAATCTTAATATTAATTTTTTTCTTTTATATAAATATCATTTATATTTCATAAATCATAATATAACTCATTTATACAATATAATTTACAATATAATAAACTAAAATATTATAATATTATATTAGATCATAAACAATATTCTAAAACAAAAACATATGTATATAACTATTGTAAATGCATTTTAACTTAAAAGAATTTAAATTTATTTACTTATAAATTTATTGTAAAAGCATTTTTAACTTAAAAGAATTTAAATTTATTTATTTATAAATTTAATATAAAACTATATTGTTTAATAATTTTACTAGAATTTTATTTATAAATTTAATATAAAACTATATTGTTTAATAATTTTATTAGAATATTTAACTTATGAGTAACAATATAATATGTTTTTTCATTAACATTTTATTTTGAAGTATTATATAATAACTAAATATTAAATCAATATTAATTCACTTATATTATTTTTAGAAAACACTTATCATTTCTATATATTATGACATGTATCATATTTATGTGTTATGTACTTCTTTATAATTAAAAAATAATTAAATTAATTAAAAGAATTTAAATCTATTTATTTATAAATTTAATATAAAACTATATTATTTAATAATTTTATTAGAATATTTGACTTATGAGTAACAATATAATATGTTTTTTCATTAACATTTTATTTTAAGTATTATATAATAACTAAATATTAAATCAATATTAATTCTATTATATGATTTTTAATTAACACTTATCATTTCTATATATTACGACATGTATCATATTTATGTGTTATGTACTTCTTTATAATTAAAAAATAATTAAATTAATATAAAATGTATCATATTTATGTGTTATGTACTTCATAATAATTAAAAAATAATTAAATTAATATAGACATTAAAATATAATATTCATAATAAATATTGTTTTTTTAATTGTGTAATTATTATTTTTACTCACACCATTTTCCACGTGTATATTGAACAAAAATTGAAGATTTAATTTTTTTTGGGTGTTTCAAGATTTAATGTAGCACACCATCTTGACTTTATGTGATCTGCTTTAGTGGTATTTTGGTTAACCGGCAGAATATTATATTTAATTCCATTTTTTACTTTACGAGATCTTCTTTAGTGGTATTATGGTTAACCCGCAGAATATTATATTTAATTCTTGCTAGTCCGGGCTTATCTTTATTATTTTGGTTAACCGGCAGAATATTATATTTAATTCCATTTTTTACTTTATGAGATCTTCTTTAGTGGTATTATGGTTAACCCGCAGAATATTATATTTAATTCTTGCTAGTCCGGGCTTATCTTTATTTAACAAATTAAAAAGTAGTTTCACAAAACAAATATATCTTAAATTTTAGACTTGGTTTTTTCTAAGTAAAATTAAATTGAGAGATTACATGTAAAAATAATAAATAATATTATTGATATCATTTTCATTGGCATGTAATATCTAACACAAATATATTTTAATAACATAAAAATATTTTCATAAGCCATAAATAAAATATTTCAACATCTATATTAAATCACATAATTTTGATCTTTCAAATATAAATATCATTTATATTTATGATTTATTATATCATACTGTTATTATTGTCCAATCCACACGTCAAATTGGTGTATGAGACCCCTTTTTTTGTGGAAAAAGAGACCCACGTCCCCTCAAGGAAATATACCAAGGCATACATACTCTACCCCCTTTGGTTTTCATCCTCTGAGATCTTAGGAGGAAATACATGGTCTTAACCAGCTCACTCAAATTGTATAATATAACGTAATATATTTATATTCCACACTAGCCATATAATAGATCATGACAGGTGACATGATGCCTCGTTAAGACACTCTAGTTACGTTCAAAACTCCAAAGAAATAAATTATTGTCATTGTATTGGTTGGTGAACCATAAATTAGTTGTTTCAACTATATATATATATATATAATTTTTAATATTATGCTCTCTTTTTTTCAACATAACTATCTCTCACTCCTATTTATATTTGAAATATAACTATCATTAATATTTTGGTAAATAAAATTATAACTCATGATGTCCTGAAGAGATGAACCACACTGGTTGGTTCGAAACACGTCGATGAGATTTTATTTTATGCGATTTTTACGGAAAATGATGTTACAAAAAAACAATAACTCTTAGTTTATATTATCATATAATATTCTCATAATATATTATATTATAAATCCTATTTTATAATTTAAAATATTACCTATCTAAATATATTTAAACTACCAATAAATTATTATAATGTTTTATATTTTTTTTTGGATTATAATTTTGTTAGTAATATAACTCTCATGCTACATCTGGTGATTCTAAGGGGAGTATGACTCTCTCCTTGAGGACTGATGATGGTCTCAAGATCACAGAAGTTTCTGGAATGTTAACTCATGTGCTTGTAACTTTTTTATTCCTTATAAAAAAGTTCGTTTTTTTCCTCGGAAAAAAAAACTCTCATGCTACATCAATATATAACTCATTTAGATAAAATGATTTATAATATAATATAATAATATTATATTATATTGATGATGATGATGATGGTTAAAGTCCACTGAGACCAAACTTTGGTCTATCGCACCTAAAGAAATGAATTATTTAGTTTGGTCTAAGATTTTATTTCTATGCTCAAAAAGCTTGGAGAGAAGCCTCTCGAGCTCACTGTAATTTTGACATCTTAAAAGGCTAGGAAGATCAGTATTGCAACAAAGATTTTGAAACTGAGATCTAATGTGGTTGAACACTAGGCACTCTAAGAGGAAGTAATTTTCATCCTCTATGTTTGTATTCTCACAAAAATGGCAAAGCGTTTCCATCCATGGTGTTTTAGGAAGTGCCCAATGACCAGTTTCACTATGGAGGTCATGAGGGTTCGTTCTAACCTTGGCTATATTAATTTTCTTCTTTGAGCTAGTTAAAATAGAGAGATACTTTTGATATTCTAAGGTGGGGTTGATGACCTCCTTATAATATCTTAATTTTCTTTTAGTTGCTAAATCTTTCTCACACCACATTTTTTCTTTGAACTTAAAAGTAACAATATTTTAATGTTATTAATGTTTTCCAATGCAACATTCTAGTAGATCTCCAAAAAGTTTAACCAGACCCTGGTGTCTTTATAAACTATATTGTAAAAGAAATAACTACCTTCAAAAATAATTAATAATTATGAAATATATTTATATATTATTATATTATTTTTATTTTAATAATATGATTTGTATTTAAATATAACATTTTCTCATTTATATGTTTGAAATATAACTAAAATACAAATATAATTTTTAACATATATTTTCGTATAATATTTTAATAATATGTTATATTATAAATCATATTTCAAAATAAACATTTATCTACATAATTAAACATACTATCTCTCCATCTAAATACAATTAAATTACAATTAATATATATATATATATATATATATATAGAGAGAGAGAGAGAGAGAGAGAGTCTATAATATATTAATATTACAAATTATATTTTAAAATAACAACTATTTATGTAATTAAAAATATTTTCTATCACCTGGATGCGAGTGATTAAGTTGCAATTAATCGAGATAAGACATGAGAACGGCAAGCAACCCAGCCACATGGCCACCTACGTCCTCCTCCATGCTAATTTATGGCATAAAACTCTCAACCTTCAATCACCATTAACCTGGTGCTTAGATTGAGACGTTTGCGGCAAGCTCAAAGACATGGCTAATGCAAGCCAGAATTCATTCTCCCCTTCCCCACTCAGATGCTCTTGCCCCCCTCACGTAAAGGAGCCGAGCACCTGCACTATCACAGGGAGACACTACTGGCTTCTCAGCTGTGTGGTTTTGGGGAATGGTTTTGATTTCACCCAAACCACTCATTGTGCTCTGAATTCTACCCAAAGTACCTTTGCTTCTCGCCTAAACAACTCCAGTAATCCCAGAGTGACCCCTGCTTCAGTTGTTTCTCATACTTATAATACCACTACCATCCCAGCCCATACCACTAATCGCCAACCTACCAGACAAGCCCTCCTGACCCCCCTCATCCTTCCTACCACACTACCCAATTCTGTTTCCGCACCATGTTGCATCATCCCAACATTACCGCCACTATCATAGTGGTCTTTAGTGAAGAATTGCGTCCACAAGATGAGCATGCTGCTAAAACCCACAGACCTGGGCCAGAGAAAGGACAGATCAGCTGGCAACTGAAGGCCGAGGAGATGCGTGACACAGGCGGACCGGAAGACACGGATAGGAAGATTGCTAAGCTTAGGCACAAAGATGGCCATGACAACACCCTGCATGGAAAGGAGATTGTTGGACGCAAGCATGCAATGGATGGCAGCCTGAGCGGCACACAAGAGGTCGGTGGAAGATAAGGTGTCACGACTACAGCGGTGGATGAGCCAGTGGACGAGGATGACTACAGTTGTCGTGTCATGGAGGAGCCTCCACCAGATGCCTAGTGGGCTCAGCAAGAAATCTGCTTGATCCACCAAGTCATCTAGTAGTCTTTTTATGTGGTTTTATCCTAATGTTTTTATAATCCATGTGGTACATTCTAATTGGTTCTGACTTAAGACCCCTGTGTGGGATTTCTTTTGTTTTTTATTATGTTCTGGGACCCCTGTGTGGGCATTTGACATTTGGGTACACTTCGACTAGTTTCCCCTTGGTGGGCAGTCATGTTTTGGTTTTTTGCTTACCAATGACATAACTATGTTCAATACAACAAAGGCTGGAGCCTCGTATTTTTATATATTCCTTTAATAAAATAGCATTACAAAATAAAAATAAATAAAAAAATCTATCTAAATATAATTAATTATTACAAAATTGTATATATTCTAATTTTAATATTAAATTTTTTGTCGTCTTATAAATGTCATTTATCTTTTAATAAATCATAATATAATTCATTTATACATTATGGTTTACAATATAATAAAATATTTTTTTAATTAATATTTTATTTTAACTATTATAAAATAACTAAATATTAAACAAATTATATTAGGTTTACATACACTTATCATCTCTATATGTTATGGCATGTATCATCTCTATGTGTTAAGTAGCTCCTTAATAGTAAAGAATAATTTAGTTATTATATAAGTTAAAATTTGTTATTTATAATAAACAACGATTTTTTATTATGTAAATATTATGTAATTATTTTTACTTCAACATATTCCACCGCTATACTCAAAAAAATTTGAAAATTGAAAATTTGGTGGTGTTTCCATATTTAATTTAAGGCACCATATTTGACTTTATTTGATCTCTTTCATTGTATTTTTGTTAACTCCAAGAATATTATATTTAATTCGTACTAAATGTTAAGTCCGGTTTATTAACTTTGTATTTTTGTTAACTCCAAGAATATTATATTTAATTCGTACTAAATGTTAAGTCAGGTTTATCAATTTTATATAGAGATAAAATAATTGAAAGTGTAAAAAAAGATAAAAATAAAAAAAATAACTTTTTAATATTAGGAAACTTATAAGCTTTTCCCAAAATTAAATTAAAATGAGAGATGACATGTAAAAATAAGAACAATATTATTAATATCCTCTATTTCATTATTTTTTTTGTTGGAATGTAATATTTAACACCAAAATAAATTAATATCATAAAAATATTTTCATAAGCCATAGATAAAATATTTCAATAGCTATATGAAATAATATAATTTTTATATTTCAAATATCACTATCATTTATATTTATGACTTATAATATCATATTATCATCATTATTATTATTGGTGTATGAGATGCCTTGTTTGTGTCACAAGTGACCCACCTCCACTCAGGGAAGTCTGCCAAGGCATACATACTCTACCCCTTCTACTTTTGAACACGTCACCTCTTAAGAGGAAACACATGGTCTTATCCATTAGACCCACTCAAGCAGTATAATATAACATAATATAATTATATTTCCCAATAGCCATATCATAGATCAGAGAAGGTAATTCGTTAAGACATTCTATAGTGAAAAAGTCACCTCTTCTAAACTCTATAGAAATAATTATTGTCATTTTATTAGTTGATAAACCATGAATTAGTCATTTTAACTATATATATATATATATATATAGAATTCTAAGATTATGCTCTTTCTTTTTCAACATAAGTCTCTCTCACTCCTATTTATATGTATTTGAAATATAACTATATATTTTGGTAGATAAAACTATAACTCTTAATTTATACTATCGTATAATATTCTAATAATATATTATATTATAAATCATATTTTATAATTAAAAATATTACCTATTGAACTACATTTAAACTACAATCCATTATTATAATATTTATATATTTTTCTCTTAAGATTACAATTCTTTTCCTAGTATAACTCTAATACTACATCAATATATACCTCATTTAGATAATATGATTTGTCATATAATATAATATAATTATAATATATTATAGTATAAATTATATTGTAAAACAAACACCTACTTTTAAAAATAATAATTAGGAAATATATATGTATTATTATACTATTTTTATTTTAATATTATAATTTGTATTTAAATATAAAATTTTCTCATTCATTCATATATTTTAAATATAACTAAAATACAAATATAACGTAATCGATTTTATAATATAATGATATTACATATTATATTTCTAAATAAAAATTGTTTATATAATTAAAAATATTTTCTATTTAAAGATAATTAATTGTTACAAAACGAACATCCACTAGGATGTTTTTCTCAACATTTATCTTTGAATACGAGTCCTATTACCTTGGTCTTATTTAGTTTTTTACACAGAAAATCAATCAAGGTTGTTATGGAACCCTCCCTTTATGGACCTGCGGCCCGTGCAACGGGCAAGGCGACTCCACCGTGCGAAGGACGTGCGAAATGTGAAACAAAATGAACCTTCGATGAGTTTATATGATGAGTTGAGATGGTAGTCCCATGATTTGGGCGGGCTGACCCTCCACTCGGGTTAAGGCAACATGTTGAACGAGTCGACTTGGGCATTGGTTGTGGGTTGGCCGAGTGACATAACCCGCCACCCGCCCGTATATATTGGAGGGTGTTTGGAGGAAAATGACCATCATTCGATCAAAATGAGTTTGACCAAGGAGTTCTGTAGTTCGTGGATGATCCCGCACGACGAGCGGAACTTCGGCAAAAAACTTGTGTAGGAAAGTCGGGTGAGAAAGTCGAGTGAAAAAATTGTGCAAGAAAGTCGGGTGAGAAACTCAGGCAAAAAAATCATGCAGGAAAGTCGGGCGAGAAACTCAGGCAAAAAACTCATGCAGAAAACTCAGACAAAAAACTTATGTAGGAAACTCGTGTAGGAAACTCGGACAAAAACTTGTGTAGGAAACTCATGCAGAAAACTCAGGCGAGGTCGCAGGCAGAACTCGGGCGAGGTCGTTTAGGTAAAACTTGGGCGAGGTCGTTCAGGCAGGACTCGGGCAAGGTCGTTCAGGCAGGACTCGGGCGAGGTCGTCGGGCAGGAAACTCGGGCGAGGTCGTTCGGGCGAACCGGGTGAGGTCATTCGGGTGAGCTGGGTGAGGTCGTCGAGCGACCCGGGTGAAGTCGTTCGGGTGAGCCGAGTGAAGTCGTGTGGCGACCCGGGTGAGGTCATTCAGGCAAATCGGGTGAAGTTGTGTGGCGACCTGGGTGAAGTTGTGTGGTGACATGGGTGAAGTTGTTCAGGTGAATGAGTTTGGGTGAACGGGTGGACGTGCGGACGGGCAGCTGGGTGAGGGCGCACGTGCATGACAAAACGAAGAATCGTGCGGATAGGCGACTTGGGTAGGGTGCGCCGTGCACAACGAAATGGTCAAAACAGTGAAGTGTTGAGGTTGTGAACGAAGGTGTGACCCTTGCGGAGGCGCCCGTGTGTGGCGACTTGGTTACGCCGAGGCGCACCCAGGTTGGGAAAATAACACGATCGTGCGACAAGGTGAACAAAGGGTTGGTGAGTCATGCGACGACCGTGCGGAGGAGTCGACGAGCTGGGCAACCGAGTTTGCCGATGTTGGAAATTTGGCTAAGTGTAAATTTGGGGTTTCCCAAGATTTAACTTGTACTTGTAAAAGAAGATTATATATATTGATTTGGGCAGACTCATATTGCAGGTAGTTGCCCCTCCCTTTATACTATTATGCATGTCTACTGTATAATGTTGTTTATGTGAATGTTATGGGCTTTCACTTGTATAAATGATAAAATTAATACTTGGTGGTGAAAAATAAACTAATTATGGAATGTTAGGCATAGTCTAGAATCGTAAGTATTGGTGAAAAGAAAATGGTTGGTAGTGCCGCACCTCGCTATAGTGCGGTTGGAAGAGTACCACCAGTATAGGGGTGTGACAGGTGGTATCAGAGCTAGTGCCGGGGAGGTCGTGCTGGAGTTGAAGCATTGAAGTTGATAGATACCTACACTTCATGACAGGTGGTTTCAGAGCTGGTGAATTGAATCAAGGAGTTGATTCTACGAAGACCGAAGACTTGGCAGGGAGCTCAAGTTTTGCAAGTGACAGGTGGAATATCATGGTGATTCAGGTGAATGGTGAAACAAGTTTAGCAGAGAATAAGCCTTGTTCTTGCGCCAAGCTGAACAACAAGGCATGGCAGGTTTGGAAGAATGCAAAGGGAAGCTCTTGCTTACCTCATATAGGTTGAAGTGGATTAAAGAAGAGAATCCACGGATTCGAAAGGAACTTGAAGTCTTGGAAAAGAATGTTGAAGATGAACTTCTTCAACTTGGTTGGACAATGGAGCAAGATGAATTTGCAGATTGTGCTAACCAAGAAGAGGAAGCCATGATGATTGAGGATGTTGCAGATATGACAACGATAGAGGATGAACTTGAGATTGATCAAGTTGGACCAGGATCATGCAGTTTGCAGACATGGATGGATGAGGATACTCACATGGAGGAGCCTCATGATGATGAAGTAAGTATTGATACTTGTGTCTCATTTGAGCATTTAGTGGATGGACTGTATGCAGGGAAGCGAAAAATCAATTTGCCAATGCTAGGGAGGATCTTGCCATGGACGTCTACAATGAGACCTTGTATGGAGAAGCAAGGATTGTTGACTACTGCAGGACTTGTTGGGTTTGTTTATAACCTTATGGTAGAAGGTACAAAGGCTTGTGACAAGGGAGGAACATGATGATCATTGCGAACGATTGGGTCATGCTTTAGCCACATGGAGAATTGGCTAAGTGCCCGACATGACTCATGGATAGATTGAGGAGGGCACACACTTGAGTTGCTTGGGTGGACTTCCCATGGCCGAGAATAAGGGATAGTCTTGGTGGAACCCTTAGTGGGGGAGCTATGATGGAGAGACTCATGTGATGATGATATGGTTGGGTGACCGAGTTCACTAGACTGCATATTGCAGACTTGGATAGGGATGACCGATTGCTATGATGGTTCTACTTAGTTTTGCACCATGGGAAACTTAGTCATGGACATCAGGTCGGAGATATGGAGCATGGCAATCTTATGCAGGGACATTATGCAGAAGCACTTGTAGAGGTGTCACTCATGGACATCTAATGAGGAGTTCCAAGGCAGGAATGTTGTGCAGGTGGATTTGTTGGTGTGACATGGAGATGTGTTATTTATGAGATGATGGAGTGGTTGTGCACTTATGTACAACAAGGCCATGGACTTGGATGGAGTTGTGAGCAGACTATGGAACATTCCTACTACATGGAGAGCTGAGGCATCTTGCAGAGACCTTTGGGCCAAGACTTGTATGCTTGTTGGGATGTTGGGTGGAGATGACACATGGAGCTCATGATGACATGAGGTTCTGACTTTGGGAGATGGAGGATGATGATGCCTTGGTGACAACACTTAGGCATGGGTTGAGCCAAGACTTAACCACTTTGACACATGGGAGCTGATTGATCTATGATCATGGGTAACAAATGGATAGATGAGACAGGTGTATACTTGTTTCTATGGCAGACTTGAGGGATGGCACACTACAGATATGATGGAGGTTGCTTCATGGACTTGGATGTGGCACATCAAGAGTTGGAGTTTGATGACATGATCTCTTCACATTGAGGAGATGGATGATGATGTTGGATAGAAAACATCACGGACAACATGTTGTAGATGAGATGGAGACTACTTCATTGACTTGGGCATGGCTTACTTATATGGAGATGGATTCTTGATCGAGTTGAGGATGTGACAGAATGTTCAAAGAAGCAACTGATGGTGGCATGAGGATGTTCACTCTCATGGTTTGAGCGTGATTGTTGGACTGATCACCTGACTAGTTCAAACATGGGGATTGGTAGTGCACAGAGATCTGTTAGCATTGTGTTGGAGTATCATGATAGCAGTTCAGATGAGGACGACACATGATGAGGTCGACACGAGATTTTTCAGGAAGCATGTAGCTTGAGATGGAGGGGCCAGCCTTCCACGATGGAGAGCTCCATGTGGAGATTGAGACAAGGTGGTTGATGGTCATGGATTGAGATGATTTCTGATATATGACATAACAATCGGGTGTATACCTTGGTATGGTGATCTTTGTGATAGGTGGTTGTGAGGATGAGGTATTGTCGAGGATGACAATGACTTTAAGTGGGGTAGGATGTATGGACTTGCGGTTCGTGCAACGGGCAGGGCAACTCCACTGTGTGAAGGACGTGCGAAATGTGAAACAAAATGAACCTTAGACAAGTTTATACGATGTTGGGTGAGTTGAGAGGGCAGTCCCACGAGTTGGGCAGGCCGACCCTCCACTCGGGCGAAGGAAACATGTTGAATGAGTCGGCTTGGGCGTTGGGTCTGGGTCGGTCGGGTGACATAACACGCCACCCGCCCGTATATATTGGAGGGCGTTTGGAGGAAAACAACCATCATTCAATCAACACAAGTTTGATCAAGGAGTTCTGTAGTGCATGGATGAGCCTGCATGATGGGTGGAACTTGGGTGAAAAACTCGTGCAGGAAAGTTGGGTGAGAAACTCAGGCGAAAATCTTGTGCAGGAAAGTCGGGTGAGAAACTTGGGTGAAAAAATCGTGCAGAAAACTCAGGCAAAAAACTCGTGCGGGAAACTCATGTAGAAAACTTGGGTGACGTCGCGGGCAGAACTCGAGCGAGGTTGTTCAGGAAGAACTCGGGTGAGGTCATTCAGGTAGGACTCGGGTGAGGTCATTCAGGCAGAACTCAGGCGAGGTCGTCGGGTAGGAAACTCAGGCGAGGTCGTTCGACCAAACCGGGTGAGGTCGTTTAGGTGATGAGGTGAGGTCATCAGGCAACCCAGGTGAAGTTGTTCGGGTGAGCCGGGTGAAGTCGTCTGGTGACCTGGGTGAGGTCGTTCAAGCGAGCCGGGTGAAGTCATGTAGCGACCCGGGTGAGGTCATTCAGGCAAACCGGGTGAAGTTGTGTGGTGACCCGGGTGAAGTCGTTTGGCAACTCGGGTGAAGTTGTTCGGGTGAACGAGTTTGTGTGAATGGGTGGACGTGTGGACGGGCGGTCAGGTGATGGCACCCCATGCATGACAAAACGAAGAATCGTGCAGATGGGCGACTTGGGTAGGGTGCGCCCTGCAGGACAAAATGGTGGAAACGGTGAAGTGTTGAGGTTGTGAACGAAGGTGTGACTCGTGCAGAGGCGCCCGTGTGTGGCGACTTGGTTATGACGAGGAGCACCCAAGTTGGGCAAACAACACGATCATGCGATGAGGTGAGCGAAGGGTTCGTGAGTTGTGTGGCGACCGTGCAGAGGCGCCGACGAGCTGGCAGCTTGAGTTTGCTGAAGTTGGAAATTTGGCTAAGTGTAAATTTTGGGTTTCCCAATATTTAACTTGTACTTGTAAAAGAAGATTGTATATATTGGTTTGGGTAGACTCATATTGCAGGGAGTTGCCCCTCCCTTTATACTGTTGTGCATTTCTACTGTATAATGCTATCTATGTGAATGTTATGGGCTTTCACTTGTATAAAGGATAAAAATAATACTTGGTAACAAAAAATAAACTATGGAACGTTAGGCGTAGTCTACAATCGTAAATATTGGTGAAAAGAAAACGGTTGGTAGTGCTGCAGCTCGCTATAGTGCGGTTGGAAGAGTACCGCCAGTATAGGTGCGTGACTCTCCCCCTTGGGGGAACACCATCCTCGATGTTAAATGACACCTATAAACTAGAAAACCCATAAAAACAAAGCATAATACCTATGAAGCATTTTCATATAGCTCATTGGAGAATTTACAATGACCAATGCTAAAAACATGACTAACATATTGTTTATTGGATCTTTATAACAAACATCATTACAATATTTACAATAACAACCAAATATACTCTCATGCGCATTTTATTTAGCCAACAAATAAACATGATGTCTATGGATCTTTATAAATATAACTCAATATAGTATTTACAATAATACACACATGCACATTTGTTCAACCAGAAAATAAAGGATACAATGCCCTATCAGCAACAAGGGAATCCAGAGGTTCACCCCTCCACCTTCAAAGTAATACCATGATTCACCTCCTTCGCAAGGAATCTATAATCCACTGCCCAAGTCAATGTTGGATATAATGTCCAGTGACACAATGCTACGCCATTTTTCCTCTCAATGAATATTGATCAACTCATTGTTCCAAAGCACACTCCCAATGCGCATCTGATTCCATCTAGCAATGTTAATGACAAAATAAAATCCATCTTTGGCCTTCCCTTCTCTGCTCCACAGTCCCTCGCTATATCTAGTAACCCCCGTCCATGTAGTCACACACCTTCCAAGTCCCATGAGGATCCCCTTCTCTACTACACAGTCCCTCAAGAGAGCCCTCCCTTGGAAAGGTTTCCTTCCATTGAAAGGTCCAAAATCCAAGTCATATCCCTGCCTCAAAACCATCATACAAGTCATACCATGTTCATGGGAATTAATGAACCCAATTGGGTACTAGTGTCCCATAATGGCCTTGCTTTTGAAGTGCTTTACTAGCATACTATTGCATTTTCCAATTCCTTTCACTGATGCTTCTAATTCTTCAAGTCAATTTCGACCACCTAGTTTGGGCATTTCCATGTTTTCCTGTACCAAGCACATAATTCCCATTAGATTAAAAAAAAATTGAAATAAATCCAAATCATACCTCATTGGTGCCTCGTTGATAAGGTAAAATTTCACTTATGTTCACTTCCTGTCACAACAAGCCAAACCAACTCTTGACCAAATCATCATGTATAAATATATCACATATGGTTAGCTCAAAACACAACCATCATAGATCAAAATCATGAATCACATACAATCATCATATACCAGAATCACATATCACATGTAGCCATCATAAATCATAATCAAATATCACATGCATAAGAAAAATGAAATAAAATACTGATACTTATCCTTTAATCTGTCCTTTGTTATTTTTCCTTTCTGTAAACACACTAGATTGGTTTCCACACCTACAAAGAACCTAGTTCCTTCTCTCCTTATGTACACAACACCGCATATGAAACATGCACAAAGCACCATATCTACACAACACCACATATCCAACATGTGCACAACACCATATGTAAACAACATCACATAAACGATATACCCACAACACCATACATAAATAACATCAAATGTATACAAAATCACAGGTACAACATGTACAATATATACAACATATACACAATAGTAGTACTGCACATCCAAAGACTACACTGTATCAACCAGGAAATCTTGCTTCTAGTGTCTTTCCACCATCCATGCTTTCCCAAACATGTCATAGATTAAACTGCTTTCATTCTGATGATGTACCCCTCAACATTACCTGCCATAACATAGACATATTATAATCACATAAGATCAATTCATATCCACATGATAATAACTTGATATATATTTTTAGGTCTATTCTTCCCACTTGATTCCTCATAAGACCAGGAACCTCTTCATGCCATTCACCTGCATAAGCAATCATTCCTCCATAAGCATGATCCCTTAAAACCTTGTCACACAATGCCATATATACATATATACATACATATAAACATTAGAGTAAAATAATCATGATCTCTAACGGCCTTGACATATAATGACATACATACATACATATATACATGTAGAGACATCAACATAATTATGATCACGAAATAATTACAATATATGATAAGGTCAATGTTAAGAGAATCCACTTTATCCATACACAACATGTACAACATTGAGAGAAACAATTCACAATGTAGCCAAGGCATCTGACCCCTCAAATCCATTTAATTTTCCTTCGTTGATTACTTTTCTCGTGATTTTCCTACCACCTTTTGTTTACATCAGTGGACACAACCAATCCAACTAGTTGTCATGCTCTTTCTTTCATGTAAACTTATACATGCACCAAGCTTCATTAGGGTCTTACATTACCTATCAGGTTTCATTCACCTCTCCTCGAGCTCCATTAGCTTCGTCCGTCCCAACAAATTCCCAAGACCCTCAAAACACAAAAGGTAAGAATAAGAAAAAAATAAGAAGAAAACCATGAGTGATAGGTTCACACACTGAGACTTATGGGCTTAATATATACACCTAAAGATATGAACAAAGAATATATATATATATATATATATATATATATATATATATATATATATATATATATCTATATATATATATATATATGAAATATTCTTGTATATAAATCAGTAATACTAACCGAGTAAATATGAATGTTAACACAGAGACAGAGGTCAGTACCAAAGAGTAGAAATGCGGGGGAGCCCCAGATTATCAAAATAACTAGAAGTGACTTATGTGGAGGGCAACTCGGATATACTAATAGAGGTGGGAGATGAATCTCAGCAAGCCAATGCTGTCCTGCTTGAAAAAATGGAACAACTATGTGTAGAAATGATGAATTTAAGGATGGACAACAAACGACTAAGATAGGCACATGAAAAGATCCTTAAGAGCCTATCTGACTGACATAATCAACAAGGACCAGATCCCAGTACGAGGAATAGGAAGAAGACCCTAATATCCCATCGTGGTGAAGAGAATATAGAGTCAGTAGAGGGACATAAGGAGGTTGAAGAGGGGTGTTTAGACAATGTTTCCAACCAAAGAAATACAAACAAATAGAAGATGGAGTTACAATGTCAGTTCAAAAAAAATAAAGCCATCTTATTTTGAAGGAAAATCTGAAGAGGCAGTTGATGCATGGATGATCGACATGGGTAAATATTTTTAGATTTATGAATATACTGACAAACTTAAAGCATGACTGGTAGTATACCAATTAGGGGGAAAGGCCACCCTCTTGTGGGAAGAAATTAAAACTGTGAGAGAAATTGACAAAGAACAAGTGATGTGGCGAGAATTCCATAAACCTTTTAAGGACAAATATTTAACAGAATGTTACTATGATGAAAAAGAAAAGGAGTTCCATGAGTTAAGGTTGGGAACCTTGACCATGGACAAATATGTGAAACAATTTACTTCCCTGTTACGATATGTCCCATACATGCAGGAGGAAAAAGCCAAAATTCAGCGGTTTATTAGCAGTCTACCCAACTTTATGAAGGAGAAGTTAGAATTTGATTATCCTAGAACAACAAATTATGCGGTGAGAAAATATTGTATTTGTTATCAGCAAATGAAACAGAAAAGTGAAGGGCCCAAAGGAGCTTTAGGTAGGAAATTGAGGAATTTTATCCAAAATAGACAACCGAAAGTCATAAATGGAAGGATTAATCAGCAAAGAACTTTCGTGAAATTTGTAAGTAACCCGCCCAAAGTCCCAACGTACACCGAAAATAGATAGACAAAAGGAGTTAGTAAATCGGCCACTGGTCAACAGCTAAAACCTTCTCTACAATGCTAGGGGTGTGGGGAATCTCATTACTACAAGAACTTCCCACACAAAGCACAAACAAAACAGATTTCAAATATGCAAGAAGCCTCCACAGTTGGAGATATATTAAGGAATAGGCCTAGAATTAATGATGATTTGGACGGTCATTAAGAAGAATACTAGCCCATCATGATCGAACTTGAAGTTATGATTATTGATCAATATGTATCTATTTTATTTGATCCAGGTGCTATCTTGAGCTACATTATTCTTAAAGTGCTAGAGAAATGTCAACTGCAAAGTAACAAATTTAAGAAGTATTCACTAGTTCATCCAGCCACTGGAACAAAAAGAAGGGTATCTGTGAAAACAAAAAACATTCCTATAATAGTTTCAGGACAACCCATCCATGTTGATCTAAACATACTCCTCTTAGGTTCATACGATGTACTAATAGGGATGCACTGGTTGCAAGGGTGTTGGTCCCTAGTGGACTGTAAACAGAAATACGTAAGCTACCTCACAGAGTCGGGGCAAAGAAATGAAATTCAATGGATGAAGAAGAAAATTAAAATACACCCTAAACTGCTAATGAGCTTGGAAGATGAACTAGAAAGGGCTGCCAAATTTAAGTTTTTCAAGTAGGATACACTAATGACCCAAACAAGATGACTTCATTGGAAAATATCCCTATAATTTAGGATTTCGTGGATGTGTTTCCTGAATCCATCCCTCGATTTCCACCTAGATGTGATATTGATTTTACCATTGAGCTAATACCTAGAGCAACTCCTCTTCCAAAATCTCCCTCATGCATGAGCATTCATGAGTTAACAGAACTCAAAATGCAGCTTCAAGAATTTTTGGATAAAGGATACATTCGCCCAATTGTATCTTCTTGGGGAGTCACTGTGTTGTTTGTGCAAAAGAAGGATGGAACCTTAAGGATTTGCCTTGATTATCGTCAGCTAAATAAGATGACTGTGAAAAAATAAGTACCCTTTACCCCATATTGATGATTTATTTGATCAAGTGTAGGGGGCTAATGTGTTTTCAAAAATTGACTTAAGGTCTGGTTACCACCAGATGAGGATAAAGGATGAAGACATTTGCAAAACCACATTCCAAACTCGTTATGACCATTACGAGTTTGTGGTACTACCTTTCGGCCTTACCAATGCTCAAGCCACTTTCATGAGTCTGGAGTATGACATTTTCCATCCATTTCTAGATAAATTTACACTAACTTTTATTGATCATATAGTAATTTATTCAAAAAATAAGGAGCATGAGAATCACTTAAGAATAGTATTAGATATTTTGTGAGGTAATCAGTTCTATGTTAAGTATATCACGTGCGATTTTTACAAAAGTGAAATTCAGTACCTAGGCCATGTTATATCAGCTGAGGGAATAGAAATAGATCTAGAAAATATCAAAAATATTATGGAATGGACAACTATGAAAAATGTTGTTGACATTAGATCCTTTCTTGACATGGCAGGTTACTACCACTGATTCATTAAAGGATTTTCAAAAATATCTTTTCCTATGAACTCGCTACAAAAAAAGGGGCGTGCCTTCTACTGGACAACAGAATGTCAATAAATTTTTGAGAAGTTAAAGCATTTACTTACTATTGCACCAATGCTAAAGGTAGTAGATCTTGGACAATCATTTGTGGTATGCACAAATGCAACTAAGGAGGGTGTCGGTGGTGTATTGACACAAGAAGGGAAGGTCAAAACCTATGAATCATGCAAACTAAAGGATTATCAGCAATGATACTCTACATATCATCTGGAGTTAACCACAGTAGTACGTGCACTCAAAATGTGGCCACACGACCTCCTAGGAAAGAAAGTTTTGTTATTAACTGATCATAGCAGCCTCACAAATTTCTTTAACTAGTCTAGCTTAAATGCTCGACAGGCCAAATTGATCGCATTCTTGATCGAATTCGACTTTGACATCAAACACCTTAAGGGGAAGGAAAACCAAGTAGCAGATGCATTAAGTAGAAAAGTACATTGCATTTAGGAAGTGCAATGCAGCCAAGTACAATCTAACCTGCCTGAGGTCATCCGAGAAGCAACCCTCAAAGACCTAGAGTATACATTTCTTTGGTAGTAAGCCCCAAAAACTCAGGAAAAAGAGGAGAAAATTGATTATGTTATGAACTCTGACATATTGTTGACTTTCAAAAATAGGATATATGTCCCCAACCAAAATTCTGTCAAACAATTATTCTTGGATGAATTTCATAGGAAGGCTTACGCCGCTCACCCAGGATACCAAAAATTGTTGTCGACCATCAGAAAAAATTATTTTTGGCCAAGATTAAGGAAGTAAGTTTTTCAATACTTGTCAAAGTGTTTAGAGTGTCAGCTACTGAAGACGGAGAATCAACATCCTGCCGGTCTATTATAGTCATTACCCATTCCCGAGTGGAAATGCGAGACGATCACTCTAGACTTCATCACAGGACTACCTCACACTAAGAAACAACATGACTCAATTATGGTGGTAGTCGAAAAGTTAAGAAAAAATACTCATTTTATAACTATGAAATCCACCTACAAGACTGTAGAAATCATAGATATATTCACGAGGGAAATTTTCCAGTTACACGGAATTCCTAGGGTGGTAATTTTTGATAGAGATGTAAAATTTACATCCGCATTTTTAAAACCCCTCTTTGTTGGGTTAGGTACTTAGATTCAATTTAGTACTATCTACCATCCATAGATGGATGGCCAGACAGAACGAGTGAATCAAGTCCTGGAAGACATGTTGAGGATATTCGTAATGCAAAAACCACACAAGTGGGAGGACTATTTCCACCTGGTAGAGTTCGCCTATAATACTGGATATCATGAATCATTGGGCATGAGCCCTTTTAAGGTGTTGTATGGAAGAAAGTGTTAGGTACCCACATATTGGAATAGCCCAGTTAATAAGGTAGCATTGGGTCCTAATATGCTAGCTGAAATGGAGGCCACAGTTATAAAGTTTCGTTAGAACTTAAAATTTGCTTATGATAAGCAAAAAGTTTATGCAGATAAGAAAAGGACTCATAAAGAATTCTAGTTGGGGGATCATGTGTATTTGAAATTCAAACCCTGTAAAAGTACTTTAGAGTGGAAGGGGTGCACCAAGCTGGCACCCCGGTACTGTGGACCATTCCAAATATTGGAACAAATTGAAGTGGCATACAAATTAGCACTCTGCGACCAAATTCGAGTCCACAACGTTTTCGATGTCTCCTTGCTAAAAAAATGTGTGTACAATCCTGAGCATATAATTGACTCACAAAATATACAGGCAATAAAAAAATTTGAATAAGTAACATTGAAATGTTGTTTTGGTATAATTCTGATACCAAAATTAGAAATTGTGTAGGCCGAAGTAGAGGGAGAGTTTCTGGAAGGACCACTGTGTATTCTCGATCAGAGAGAAACCACCTTATAGAATCGAGCCATCACCCAGGTTAAAGTGCAATGGAAGCACTTTTTCCTGGAAAAGGCTACTTGGAAAGAAGAATAGACGTTGCATAAATCCTATCCGACATTATTTTTCTTAAAATAAAACCAAAGATGGTGTTCCTCATAAGGGGGGAAGTTGTAACACCTTTTTGACAGTGCTCGACCCACCAACATTTAGGGGATCACCTAGGTATGAATTCCCAACTAGACCTCACACCATTTGGTGTGAGAGTCCCATCCGGTATGATGGCTCGGTTGCCATTGTCCTAAGGATTTTCCTCAACTCTTGCTTATCAGCATATGAGAGTTGTTTTCTTTTTGTTCGAGAAGTGAGGTTCACGTGCCTAGTCAGTGTAAGTGTGACTTGTGTCAATGGTTCTTTTATTGTTGAGGGATAGGGTGAGAGTTTGTTCTAGGTTGATTGGGAGCAGTCCCAACAATGTTAGCAACACACAACACAATAGGACATGCATAGCTTCCAGAGTAACTGTCCACACGGATGCGCCAGTCACAACATACAAGGTAAGATTACATGTACAACAATCAATGGATCATTCCAAATGAGCGCAATAGTTATTACAAAAAACTTCATGTGAAAGGCCTGTTTGATGCCCGGGAGAGCAGTTTACACGGGCAATACATCATTAACAGCATATACAACACATTTCCATTAATAGATTATGCATTACAACAAATGAAGAAGTTCAAATGTAGAAGATAGGTTAAATAAAAATGAATTACAAGTGTTAAAGACCAGTCTTACAACAAATATAATACATGTGTGAAAATGTGTTGGCCTTTTAGCAGGCTTCTAAGTTAAGCAAAAAATCCAAGACACATCATTACACCATACATCACTCAACCTGAGTGCAGGACATTGGAGCCACTACTTACTCCTCAAATAAAATATTATAGAATTTCTTGGCTATGTTGGAGTAGGTGAGGTGAAAAAGTCATTTTCATGTACAAATGAGGGGGTATTTATAGCCAAGGGTGAAGCTGAACCTTGTGGCTGGTTGACTACCCTCATGACCTTCTGATTTCCATGACTTTTTGACTTACATGCCTCTTGTTCAACAAGCGGGTCTCTTGGACTTCCACATTACATCACATTGATTAACAACAACCCCATAGTGGATATGTGGGTGTTGTGACTCATGACGTGACTCGACATGACTGGAAATGAAAACTATGGTCCATTTGTATGGTTGTTGGAGTGCATGTCAAGCTATAGTGCTGCTGGGTGATGGATGTCTTCATGGTGTATCATAGCTTCACCTCTGCAGGGCGAAGTGTGTGGAGTCTTCGATGGTCCTTAGTTCACTTGATGAAGCTTTAACATATTGTTTCTCGCTTTCATACTTGAAGGCTCGACAGGCACATATATTCATGAAGGTGCATGTTTTTCACGTTCATCCTCTTTGCATGCTTCGCTCATTCATCTGTTGGTGAACTTGTCATTCTACATGTGTTCCCTTCGTTCATCCCATTCGTCATCTTTCCATGTTTGTTGGTGTCGCTGTACCTACAGTCACCTCATGACAAGACCACATCAAAACCAAAACCTCCTAGTCTACCATGACACATGATCATTTCGGATGTAGGTGACTGGGAGAGGCAGGAAAGCTTGCGAAGCAGGATGAGGACTCCAGGCACTACTGATGAGAATTGTGCATGAGTCACTGAGTGATGGAGATGGGAAATTTGTTATGATAGTGACTGTCTGCGAGGTCTGGCTCGACTGGGAGGAAAAATTGTGCAAATTTTGGGACAGACATTCTGGGCTGCTCAAAGGAAAGTTAGGCATGCTTTGCATATTTCTCAGAATGAACGGGAAGCAGGGCTAGACAACCAAATTTGCGCAATTTTCCAGAGGAACAGGTCAGGTTGCACGAAGAGTCAGCGCGCTGGGATTACGCAGTTTTTTTGGGGAATGCCCAGGAGGCTGCCAACCGAAATTGTGCAATTTCGAGAGGGAACTGCTAGTTGCCTACTGGGTCATTGGCAGCCAAAATTACATAATTCCCAGAGGGAACTTCTAGTTGGGTGTTGGGTCACTAGCACCCAAAACTGCGCAATTCCCAGAGGGAAATTCCAGTTGGCTATTGGAGTCACTCGGAGAAGAAGGTGTGTAATTCCTAGAGGGAATTGGTAGTCCGCTGCTAGGGGCTTATGGCAAGGAAAACTGCACTAAGGCCGAGAGGTCAGCCTATTGATCATCTCTGCACAATTTTTCAGCTGAGCTAACTGATCGGTAGTGGAAGGCCTACTCCTGTGCACTACACAATTTCTGAGATGAACAGTTCATCGACTGTTGAGATGACTAACTCAAAAAATTGCGTAATTTACTGAGGGAGACAACGATGGGCACTTTGTGTCTATCTGTCCTGTCTACGCAATTTACTCAGTCAGTTGATCAGGTTAGGTTAGTGGCCTGTATGCATGTTTTGAGGGTATTTAGTCCTGGGGTGACTGTCAAGTCCGACTATCCAGGTGGCCAGCATGAGAGTTGATTGAATTGCTTGAGGGAAACGTAACTTAAAAATACTATCTTGGTGATTTTGCATTGTTCTAGTTAACAGTCGATTGAGTCAATGGCAGGGTGACAGTCTGGTTGTCAGAAGTGAGTGTGTGAAAAATCAAAATATGCATAGGTGATGATACGAACACACACTCACATGACTTGAAGATGAAACGACCAAACCATCCTGACACACATGTTCAACATGACTGCACGATGGTGTAAGTTACAAGTGTGACACTCGTGATTGATCGTTCATTGATCAATATGATGCTTGAGTGATAGTAAATGTGACTTCGTGTGTGAGTGCGATAGATGCTTTCATAGCGAACACAACAATCACATACGAAGCAGATACTTTGAGAATAACCATAACATGGTTGCAAGCATGACTTACACATCAACATGCAGAGACTTGAATGTGATAAACAAGAAGGGTAGATGAAAAGACTCACACGAGCTCATGGAGTGAACTTGAGTGTGTGCATTCATCAAGTGAAACTCTTCAAGGGAGGCTCTAAAATTGGTGTAGGCCAAAATTTTGGAGGGTGGTTGTAGCCACTACAACGCTTGGCCACACATTGGGAGAACTCCAGCTTCTCTGTTTCGGTTCACTGCTAGCACAGGGCCTTGGTCTTTCGGGGAGTATTGAATCACTGTGCAGGTTACTTTGGTTTCCCCACTTACCCGATGGAAATACATGGTTCACACTTTACCACTTAGTCAAACATAATCAAAAGTTCATCTTAGATCTCAGTGTTTTGAATCTGAGAAGGGTAGTTTAGCTCGCGAGTTGAAGATTTTCATGGTATAAGTTTTCATCTTTGGTTTTGCTCCACTACTAGTAGGCTTGGACAGTACCCCAATGGAGTCATGTAGGAGCACATACATTGCTCCACTTCCAGCAAGCCTGGTTCGTACCCCAGTGGAGTTGCATGCTTCACCTCTCTACGCAGGAAGCCTTTATCTTCTTTCGACTTTGTATTTTTCAAGAGGACCATGCATAGGCACTTATTTATCTTTCAGGCAGAAGAGGTTGTTCCTTCAGAGAAGCATGTAAGACCTTCGACATAGGTTTGCTCATTTAGATTTTTCCCCTTCTCCATTTCTACTAGTTAGATGAGCTTTAACACACAAAACAGAAGGTTGAGTATAGGCATGGGGCTTCCCAGTGTGGACATAGGTTCATGGTTGGACTGCAACTTCCCTTGTAGATGGTTCATATTCTATGTCAAGACTTCCTCAGCCAAAAGTTACAACCAAGCACAAAGAAGGAGGACACAATATTTTCCAAGTGCAGCAGTGTCACAAGTTTCCTCAAATTTCATTCGCATACTCTATTAAAAGGCATGGATTTGGTAGTCAACAACACTTATTTTCAAAAACAAAAATAATAATATATCAAACAAACAAAATGAACATGAAAAAAAATAGTAAGTAGAATCAAACAAAGAAAAAACAAAGGTAATAAGCAAAGCAAACGTAATAAAAAAATAGGTAGTGAGTAGACTATGTGCATGGCATGGGCACGGCCTAGCCCGGTGAAAATAATGCTTAAGATCTTGGTCGTTGACAGGAAGGTTGTCAATCCTCCCACAAAGTGATCACAAATGATACATGTGTGGGCCAAGCTTCTCATGGACTATGTATGGGCCAATCCATAGGGACTAGAACTTCTTATGTTTTCCTTTGTCTTCATGGGGCTTATCCCATTTCAAAACTAAGCCACCGACATCAAAGCTAGCTTTCCCTGCATACTTCTTATCAAACCACCTCTTGATACAGTTCTGGTGGAGCATGAATTGTTTTTTTCTTTCATCCTTTCTTCCTGAAGCTTATGGAGAGCATCCATCCTACGTCGAACTAGTTGGAAAGGCTTGCCTTGGGATTTCTCGGAGAGTTGAAGTGAAAGCAAGTAGATATTTCGCGGGAGGATGGCTTCTTTACCATAAACCAGGAAGTATGGTGAGGTATTTATAGAGGGTTTAGGTGTTACACGGTCAACCCATAGTGCATTCGTCAGGGCGAGATGCCAGTTACGCTGCTTAGAGAAAATGGTCTTCTTGATTATACAGATGAGGTTTTTATTCATAGACTTTGCTAGATATTTTCCTTGTGGATAGTAATTCGATGAATGGTTTAGCACAATACCATTTTTTAATGCAAAGTCATAGAGTTATAAAGACAAAAAATAAGCTTCATTATAAAAAACAAGTGATACCACAATGTCGAAGTGTGAGATGATATTATGATGGAGGAAGATGATGACCTCTTGGTCATTCACCTGTTTGAGCCAAATTGTTTCTTTCCACAACATAGTCAGTTGTTGTTAGAATATAGTGATGTTGTTTTGACAAATGAGGGAAAATTTCCACAACGATGTCTAGTCCCCTCTGTTGGAATGGTTTAGTCACTACAACGGGGTGCAGTGGTGCTGCTCATTCATGTTCTATTGGCACATTGCTGATAGGTTGTACACTTTCGAGCATAGGCATGCACATCCTTGAATAATGTGGGCCAATAAAAACTGGCTTGGATAACCTTGTGTGAAGTTGTATTTACCCACAAAGTGAGCCCTGATGGTTCCATCATGCAGATCTTGAAGTACCTTCTCTAATTCATGTGCTTCCAGGGACCTGAGTAGAACTCTATTACTATGCTTTCTGTAAAGCACTCTATGCACTGATTGATATGCTAAGACTTTTAGGCACAATTCCCTCTTCTATCTTATAGAAAAGTGAGAGGGTATGAAGTCATGCTCAAGGTATTAGTGTATATCTGCATACCAAGAGGTTTCGTTTTCCATGGGTGTTTCTTACCTTTTTTCATACATCTCAATCTCCTTCTCCCAACCGGCAAGCTCTTCTTCATTATCCAGAGCATGTACTTCTTTAGTTGGATGTCTACAGAGCCCATGTCCTTTGATCATGTGCACTGGCTTGATTTTAAGATCGTATTCTTGCAAGCATGTAATTTAATGCATACATCATTCTCCAAGCTCTTGTTGTACTAGCAATGTGCGGACTATTGGGTGGGGAACGAAGAATATGCAGTGGTTCTTTAACAAAAATGGCCTAAAGTGTTTCACCGACTTGTAAACTCCATAATCTTGCTTGTCAATAGTGGGATAGTTGAGATTCGATCCCTGCATTCTTGCACTCATGAAAGAGATGGGACGTTCATCATTAGCTTCGTATTTCTTCGTGAGTATTGCAACTAGCGAGTTATTGGAAGGAAATGTGTATAACAAGAAATCTTTCTTGAAATCTGGGTTGTAAAGTGTAGGAACTTTTGTAATGGCCTCCTTAATCGGGTGAATGCATTCTTTCCTTTCTTACCCCTGCTGTAAACTACATCTTTCTTGATCATCTCCTGCATGGGCTTAACTATCTATGCATAATCCGAGATGAAAATTTAAAGGAATTTTATCTTTCCCAAGAAGGACTGAATGGATTTCTTGTGGACGAGGTGAGGAATCCATGTGATGGCTTGGATCTGGTATCGATCCACCTTGATCCCACTCTTGGCAATGATGTGTCTGAGGAGGTTTCCTTCTAACATGGCAAATATGCTCTTCTTGGGATTCAAGGAAATCCCATATCTTTGGCATCAGTTGAATTTTTTTTTAAGATACCATATGTGGCCTTCTCGTCTCCTTGAGAACACAGTCACATCATCGAGGTATAACACCATTCTTTGACCAATGAGTCTATGAAAAGCTATTTTCATAGTGTGTTGAAATGTTGTGCCTACGTTTACAAGCCCAAATGATGTTCCTCTATAAGCGAATGTACCGCACTTACTATGGAAAGTAGTTTTGAGTTGGTTAGGTACTCCTACTAGAACCTGATTGTATCCTGAGAAACTGTGAATGAGAGAGAACATTTGTGCCCCAGATATTGTTTGCAAAATATGATCCATAGATGTCACGAGGCAGTTTTCATTGTCTAAGGCGTGGTTTACATTCAAGAAATCAACACACAAGCGGATTTCCCTAGACTTCTTTCGTATAGTCACAAGATTCGATACCCAAGTGGAATGTTGAACTTTATATATGATCCATGCATCCAAAAGTTCAGTAAGCTCTTTCTGTATGAGGGGTTCAAGCGAAATATGTACTTTTCGCAACTTCTGTTGATATGGATTCACCCCTTCCTTGATTAGAATGATATGTTGGATGATATGCGTTTCGTAATTTTTCAGGTCATCATACGTCCACGTGAACACATCTCGGTTCTGTTTGAATAAGTGGATAAGGTCTTGCCACTCCAGGTGTGTACAACATGTACCAAGATTGACAAACTTCAGATCCTATTATGTTCCCAGGTATATCAGTTCGTGCCTCATGGTTGAACTATGGGTCTTTCTGTTCCCTCATGCTTGGAATCATTATTGCAAGTCATATAGCTTTTCTAATGATGCTACACCTTTTGTGATAATGTGGTCTTTCATGTTACCATCTTTTGCTTGTAGAGAGTTCTCATGCTCGTCATTGTCTATTGCGGAATCTTTGAAAATGTCAGTGTTGACAATAAAATGTAGTATATGTTGATCATCATTAAACACACGTAAGTTACTTATGTTCTCTGGGATAGATGGTTTATACAAAATTTTAATAGTTAATATATCCTTAATCAATGACATTCTCGAGGCTACATTTGTTAGTGCATTGGCAACTTCATTACGTGCACATGGTACAACAATGATATTAAATTCTAAGAAACTTGCAGTTAGTCATGATAACTCTTCTTGGTAACCTTTGAGAGGTGATGATAAACAGTGAATGGTGTTACATACCTAATGTACCACTATCTCTCAATCACCTACCACTTTGAGCATGACCACATTGACACTGATGGATTTCTACAAGCCCAATACTAGTGCTTCATATTTTGCTACATTGTTAACGCACTCAAACTCCAAGCGGCTTTACACTAGATACTTCTTATTGCAAGGGTCGATAAAAACACACCCGGCTCCAAAGTCGTCTTGTGCCTTGGACCCATCGAAGTACATAGTTAAAAACTCATATGTACAAGGACCACTTGATGTGCTAGTATTGTTGCTTCTATTGTTGCTGCTATTACTACTACTATTGGTACAATGTGTAGTACAGGTTTAGCTACAATCAGTTGGGTAAGGAAGAAGTCCCAACTATGCGTCTAGTGGGGTTGGAGCTGGCCATGCACGATAACAACCCAATGTTGCCTCAAGGAGGTAGTTGCCAAACATGAGTTCTACAAAAGCCACCGGTGCATTTTCACCATTGATGGGAGTGACATTATGCTTCATGTGATTCTCATATTCTACCTAGATTTGGTTGCACTTTCCCTTGTATGGAAGCCACATGTGAGACCAGTCCATAGCAAAATATCTATCTATCTTACTGGACGAGTCTCTCCTGAGTAGCAGGCCATATTCTTCTGGTATGTCCACAACAACTATGTTGATGCATTGGTAGACTCGACTATCATGGGATAGTCAGATGATCATGTCTCACAGTTCACCAATGGCTGGTACTGATGTTCTATCAAGTTGGATGATTCTCGCAGATGTTTTTCTCCATCGTGCATTGATCTTCTTGGTAATGGAGAGTGGCATAATGTTGGTTGTCATGCCAAAATCAACCATATAGTTGTGAACATTGCAGTTGAAAATTTCAAAATATAGTAGGAATGGGGGGCAACCTGAGTGTGCTTCTTCCATCCGGAGTGTATTGAGCACAGTGGAAAGTGATCTGGGAGTTGTGCTCTCTCCCCTGCTGCTAGAGGTTGTGTTGTTTGTCGCTATCTGTCCCAATGCACACAACAAGATATCTCACTAGAAATGGATCTTAGCCAACTCGAACACACTGATGTTTGCTCGAGTTTTCTTCATATCATCAACAATGTTGTAATCCAAAGGTGGTAGACTCATCGAGGTGTCCGGGGTAAAACGAGTGTTCGTGTTATCCAACCCAGTGTTGTGGAACTTGTTGCTCATGGATTTGTTTTTGTCTGTCGCTATCCTCCTAGAATTGCATTGTGTTTTCTGCTTTAGGCAGGCTGGTGGATCGGCCTTGCAGTTTGACCTTTTCTTGCATTTCCTCAAGTGTGGGGGGAGGCCCTTTACTCCTAATATTATAATGGTCAATTTTCTCTCGAGGGTTATTTCTCGGTGTTCATGTTTTTCATGGAGACACACGACAGAGACACCAAAAAAATATTTTTATATATAAAAAATTATATATTTATATATTTATATATTTAAATTGATTTTAATATTTTAATATTTACATAAATTATATAATATCATAATGATATCAAAATTATTTTAGTAATAAAATAAGTTAATTTAATAAATTTTATTAATTTAGATAATTCTAATTAGTTTCGCCAATTTAAAAATGAAGAATTTGTTTAATAAACAATTATACTATAAGGAAATATAAATAATATTAATAAAAAATACTTAAACGTAAAAGTTGAAGAATCATAATATTAACCATGGAAAGAATTTTCTAATAATATAACAAATTTTAAATTTAACTTTTATAAACACTACACGTGTAATTTTCAACATTGCTAGTTTTGAACGTTACCAGAGACTTGCAACATATTTTTTGGAACATGCTAGAATGTATATTGAATATTACTTTCTAATATTCCTTTTATCTATACTTCAGTGAATATCTTCTTTCTGAGCATGTTTGAATATTAACTGGATATTACTTTTTAATATTCTTTTTTTCTATACCATAGTGCATATCTTTTATACATAGATAGGTATCACTTTTCAAATTAAACTACCACGTTTAATTATGTAGTTAACCATTAAAAAAATATATCCAAGATATAATTAATTAATTTAATTACGCAGTTAACCATTAAAACAATATATGCAAGATATAATTAATCAATGAATTAATTATGGGAAATTTCTGAGTATTTGTGAGTAAATTATTGAAAGTTTAACTTTAATGAATAATTAACAACCATATTAAATAACTTTACACTTAACTGTAAACCATGGAAGCTTCAATACCTTTTATAAGGAAATATATATATATATATATAAATAGTTATTGAAAAAAATTATTTAAAAAGTATTATAAATTTAAAATAATAAAATAATAATTTAAATTAACAAATTAAAATAATAATACAAAAATAAATTAATGTAGACAATAATTACAATATTTTAATTTACACGTTATTTTTATATAGATATATAGAGTAGTTAAAAGTAAAAAAAATATGTTATATATCATTTAGCATGAGGAAGAAATGTAATTTTTTCTTTACTTGATATGGAGATAAAAAAAACAATATTATTGATTTTATATGATGTCTAATTCATTCTATGTTCAATGTCCATGTGATATTTAAAATAAAAATATATTAATACAAAAAAATATTTTACAAAATCTATAATAAATAACATAATTTTATATTTACTTTATATGTAGAAAAATAAAGTAATTTAAAACAATTTTTTTTTTTATTTTCAATTTATATAATTAAGCATATGTGCAATTTATAATTTATTTTATTTATAATATGGAGTTATATAAAATTTTAAAATATATATAAATAAAATATTTCAATAAACAAGTTGAGTAAAACATTTAACATCAAACATATACACAGACAGAAAGATTGAGAGAATTCAATGTATGAGGGATATTTATAAATTTTTAGTGTTTAATATGGATTTGATATGTAATATTTTAGAAAATCTTCATAATATAAATAATTAAATGTATACATATAGAAACAAATATTACATTTTAATGGGGGAAAGTAGATTAGAAATAAAATATTTCAATGTCAACTACATATATATATTATACTAAACTAGAAAGAATTCAATGTATGAGGGAGATTTGTAAATTTTTAATGTTTAATATGGATTTGATATGTAATATTTTTGAAAATATTCATAATAAAATTAATTAAATGTATATATATAGAAACAAATATGACATTTTAATGGGAGAAATTAAATTATAAATAACATATTTCAATGTCAACTACATATATTTATATTATATTAAACTAGATCCATTTTAACTCCTGATCTACCAAGGGCAAGAGATCAAATATAGTTGCACACTTCAAAACGTTATAATCTCCTCGAAACTTGGTAGATCAATAATTAAAATACATCAAATGGATAATAGTATAATATAAAAACTTCTTATTAAGATGAAAAATTTATATTAAAAAAATTGTAAATAAATATTATTTTCATTAAGTTTAGACACATTTTATTAATTTTTTTCAAAATTAAAAATTGAAAATTATATAGTATAAATTTTTGTTTTATTATTGAATTTGAAGTTTCAAAATTATATTTTATATTTGAATTTTTAAATTGAAATGTGTATTTATAATTTTTACAATTAAAATATTTAAAATACATATATTTTATTTTATTGATTTTTAATTTTAGAAATATTGAATCTAAAATATATAATTTAAACTTTTCAAAATTGATATTATCCATGTTTTCATATATTTTTTTCAATTAATATCTTTATCATTACTTAAATCATGATTATCATGATTGCACGTAGGAGTTGTGTTTTTCAATTCATAAATAATATTAAATAGAATGTGTAACATACCTTGAGAACCTCACATGAAAATGCGAGGTGTTAGAAATTTTTTATACAAATTATCCAACGGTAATTATCCAAATCACTATTCCACATTCCTCATTAACCATTAAATAGAATGTTCATTAGTAGATAAAGTAACTTTAGTAGAGCAATAGTAAGTTTCATAGACATTAACAACCACTCTTGTAGTATATTAACATAAACTGTATGCTGCCACTGTGCAGCCATTTCATGATTCCTTTAGCCACATTAATTAATCACATTCTTCACATTATTAACAACATCACATTATGCAAGGAATCACTTCATTAAACTGGCATAATAAGCAATCACATCATTGAACACCTCCTTTAACCACATTAATTAATCACATACTTGATATTATCAACATCACATTATGCAAGGAATCACATCATCAAATTGACATAATAAGCAATAATATCATTGAACAACGATATACCCTAGAAATCCAGTAGGGTGAAAACCAGCAAACATTTAATTTTATTAGTAAACTCTCGTGACAGTTTTCACCTCACTCAATGGCTTATAAGGGAGACCATCCCTTATCCAATGTTATAAATAAATCCAAATCAATATTCCACATTTCCTATTAACCATTAAATAGAATGTTCATTTGTACATAAAGTAACTTTAGTAGAAGAATAGTAAGTTTCATATCCATTAAAAGCCACTCTTGTATTATATTAACATAAACTATATGATGTAACCTTGCATCCATTTCATGATTCCTTTAACCATATTAATTAATCACATTCTTGAGATTCTCAACATCACATTATGTAAGGAATCACATCATCAAACTGACATAATAAGAAATCACATCATTGAACACCTCATTTAACCACATTAATTAATCACATACTTGACATTATCAACATCACATTATGCAAGGAATCACATCATCAAACTGACATAATAACCAATCACGATATACTTTGGAAACCCCGTAGGGTGAAAACAAGCAAACATTTAATTTTATTATTAAAGGCTAGTGAGGGTGTTCACCCCTCACTAAATGGCTTATAAGGGAGGCCATCCCTTATCCATTGTTATAAGTTATCCAAATTACTATTCCATATTACTCATCAACAATTAAATATTATGTTCATTAGTACATAAAGTAACTTTAGTAGAGGAATAGTAAGTTTCATATCCATGAACAACCACTCTTGTAGTATATTAACATAAACTATATGATGTAATATTGCATCCATTTCATCATTCCTTTTACCATATTAATTAATCACATAATTGACATTATTAATATCACATTATGCATGTCTACCAGACAAGATTGGACCACATGGTGGACATTCGCAACCCCGACAAAGGCTAGAAACCTTCCCCTCATAATCGTCTCATTTTTCAAGATATCGTTCCTCACTCGCCCTGCATCTCTGCTCAACTTCTGGCATATTTTAGTAACATTCCTGAAGATGATGAAAATCCCCCCCCCCCATCCCCCCTCCCCACCAAACATATTGTCCCAGAAAACATTGACCACACCCATCCATGGGCATATTTTGATGGATTTACATAAGAAGCAGGGTGTAGGGGTGGTGCCATCCTATATCTTTCAGATTCCTTTCACTTCCAAATCCAAATGGGGCTTGGACGGGGTACAAACAATTTTGCAGAGCTCACTACTACCAAACAACTCATTCAATTTGCATTAGAAGAACATTGCAAGAATCTACAAATTTTTGAGGACTAAAAAATTGTATGTAATTAAATTAATAAAACATCAAATTGTTATGCTTACACTCTGAGGCCTATCCTCGATCATGCCCATAGACTCATCTCTTTATTTGACAACATTGTTTGCCGTCATATATACAAGGAACACAACTCACTTTCCCATCTGCTATCCAAGGAGGCAGCGGTCAGGCCATGTGACACATGGCTGATACAGGAGAACAGGGATGGAGTACACTACTAGTATTACGATCGCCCTTTCATGGACCGTACAGTGTAAGCTCAGAAAGAGCCTATATTTCTTGCTATATGTTAATATTTTCATGTTTATTTATTGCGAGTTGTATTTACATACACATACTCTCTAAGTGGAGTATTCTTTTGATAATATTATATGAACACTACTGAAGGCAGAGCCTCCCTGCGTGAAGAGCTTATATTTTTTATTCCTCTACTTGACATTCACATAGCCTTATATACTCCATATGCGAACAACATCTACAACATGTAATTTTCCTTAAATAATGAAAATTACGATTTCTCCAAGGGGAAAACATCACATTATGAAAGAAATCATATCATCAAACTGACATAATAAGCAATCACATCATTGAACACCTCCTTTAAACACGTTAATTAATCACATACTTGACATTATCAACATCACATTATGCAAGTAACCACATCATCAAACAGACATAATAAGCAATCACATCATTGAACACTGATATACCGTGGAAACCCCCTAGGGTGAAAACCAACAAACATTTAATTTTATTAATAAACGCTCATGAAGGTGTTCTCTCCTCACTGAATGGATTATAAGGGAGGCCATTCCTTATCCATTGCTATAAATTATCTAAATCGTTGTTTGACATTCCCCGTTAACCATTAAATAGAATTTTCATTAGTACATAAAGTAACTTTAGTAGAGGAATAGTAAGTTTCACAGCCATTAACAACCAATCTTGTAGTATATTAACATAAAATCTATGATGTAATATTGCATCCATTTTATGATTCTTTTAACATCACTAATTAATCACATACTTGGCATTATCAACATCATATTATGCATGATCAAACTGACATAATAAGAAATCACATCATTGAACACCTACTTGAACCACATTACTTAATAACATACTTGACATTATCAACATCACATTAAGCAAGGAATCAATTCATCAAGCTAATATAATAGGCAATCACATCATTGAACACAGATATACCCTAGAAAACATGTAGGGTGAAAACCAGAAAACGTTTAATTTCTTATCAAATGCTCATGAGGGTGTTCACCCCTCACTCAATGGCTTGTAAGGGAGTCCATCTCTTATTCATTATTATAAAATATTACAATGAAATATCATAAAAATACCACATACCTAGCTAAAAGTTATTACAATTGTCATGAAACCATCTACCCACATGTCACCACTCACTAAATCCTTGTGGCATGATTGTTGCATTAGTAGACCATCATGTAGCTCATAATCATCAACATGGACCATTAGTTCTTATCTTCCACAATGTTAAATATAATTTTTCTTTTGCACAAATCATCATCCTTCATGTCATTATTGCTGTCAACAAGCTTTGGTAACATGATTAGATAAAGAATTAACCAGTTAATAATAAATCTTTAAAAGCGATCTTTTAACATCGATTCATGTGCATAAATGAGATGTAAATATAATACCACAACATGTTTCTCCTAATAACATTATGCATGTATAAACAAATAATTATCAATATAATATGTTGATTCTTGCACGAGCACACATTCATATCCAAGGGAAACCACTGTAACTATCCATTTCACTTAAAGGATACTAGCACCTTATCTTCGTTTTTTGTGCATGTAATTAGATGAAACTTATTCAAAAAGAGTTAACCCCTTAGCTTCTTCTTTGTGCATCTAACTAAATAATCTTTGCAATACAATAGATGTTCCCTTCTAAGGGGATGCTAACATGATAGACATTATTATCATGCATGAAAATATAAGGCCCTTTTCAAAAAACATCTTTTCCAAGATAGAGCTACTTACAAAATCTATCGTATGCACAAAGGAATGCATTGTTCTAAAACAGAACTAATTTGTTAGTCATTATTTCTTGCATGAAGATATATGTATTTCACAAAGGAAAGCTAGTACATTTATTCAAGTTAACTAGTTATACATTCCACAATACATACTCTTTTCTGCACACAAATCCATATTTCTCTTTAAAAGATATAACACAATAGTTTTACAAATCCATGTTTTTCTTTAAAATATCTAACACAATAGTTATATCTTCATACATGTAATCAACTATTGTTTCTATGCTTCTGCATGTGTTCTTTTTACATAGTTATTTTCAAGGACCCAACATAGTTTTTCTATCATTTATGTACAAAGTTATTATGCATGTGTTTCGAAGAAAGCATCATAACAAAGTTCTCATGCATCCATTTTCAATAAAGTATCATAATCAACCTTTTTTTTTGGGCATAAGAACTAAGATAATAATAATGTTAACATTTTATGCATTAAACCTTCCAATTAAATCAAAATATCAAATATGCAACACACAAATCATTTACCTTTTTAGTATCCAAAACATGTAACTTTTGCAAATATTATAAAAGAATTAACACCATTAACTTACCCTTCATGCCCAAGAAAAACATATTCTTTCCAAAGAAGATTCTTATCACACCATTAACTTATCCTCCATGCACAAGAAAAACATATTCTTTCAAAAGAAGATTCCTATGACTTATATTATCTCTGTTCATTTCATCTATTCATAGGTTATTATATTTTCTCATAACTATGTATTCTTCTTCAAAACAACTATCTTACCCATGCGAATATTTCACAAATTACCCTCTTTAATCTATATTCACTTCAACGAAAAATACTTGGATTTGTTACTATTTCATACATCAGTACATGCATCCTATCTTGTCTTACATAAAAGATATGTAATGTCATATAAAGACAAGAAAGGTTACTTATCTTGGTGCAAATATATATAATAACAATATTTTTCTATACATAGTAAGAATAATCTTTATCTATATGTTGTAATATATTTTCTCTACCAAGAAAAAATATATCATAACAATCTTTATCTACATGCAGTAATATATTTTCTTTACCAAGAAAAATATATAATAATCAATCTTTATTTACATATAATAATATATATTCTTAACCAAGAAAAATATATAATAACACTATTTGTTTACATATAGTAATATACTTTATTTTTCAAGAGAAATATATAGTAACAATCTTTATCTACATATGATAATATATTTTCTTTTCAAGATATAACATGCATTTTTTTCTCTTACCTGCCTTTCCATATATTCTTTTCCAAAAGCTATTTCAAATGACTAGAAAAATAAACATATATTTATTTATTTTTCAAAAAACTAATCTAAATTCTTATATTCACAAAACGCACTCATCTTTGTAAACTCATAACCCACTACTCTCATTTTCTTTAGAACTCATGCGGATATTTCCCAGAATTAAACAAATCAATTCATGTACCTCACTTTGGCAAAGAAATTTGGTTCAACGTACCATGGACAAAAGGAGGAAAAGAATTATTGAACTAGAAATGAAAGTCAAACTTTTTTTTATTAATTCACGTACCTCACTTAGCAAACAAATTTGGTTCAACGTTATTGAACGAGAAATGAAATTTTTTTGCCAGCCTTGTCATCGGCCGACTACAAGAAAATTGGAAAAACCAGTTTAATTATTGTGAATTGCATTCTTGTGGAAGCTTTCAACCACACCAGGGTCGAGCCTCACTTATTAAAACAATGGAGGAGAGACACAAGCAAATGCCAAGTCTTCTTCAATGAAGCGATTCCTTAGTCTCATTGAATTTATTATGCCTTAGGTGCAAAGAATGCTCAAGTGTCATAATGGGCTGTGAATCGACTATTCATCTCCCCATTCTAATGTGCAACGATTTCCCCCATTTTACTGTGCAACCATTTCTTTAAATGAAACAACGCCCACCAAAAGTTGGAAGGAATCCTACACCAGGAAAAAAAAACGAAATAACGGTTATCAAAAATCTAACCCTCACTAAATTATAATACAATTGTCATGTAAAAAAAAGGATAACCGAATATTAATTAATATTTTTTTTTTTTTTGGTGTAAAATAAACATCAAATAGGATATTAGACAATGTTTTAAAAAATTATCCAAACTAGTATCTTTGATTGAATTTCTAACTATGATGTTTTTTAATTCTGAAAATAGGATACAAATTCAATTAAAAGAAAATCGTAAAAACTAAAATTTGTGTCGGTAAATATTTTGTGATTAGTTTAGCGATGTTGGTTATGAAAGAGTGGAACAAATGTAACAATGCCAAGATAGTTATATAAGTAATGACCCCTAGAGATGAGTGGAGTGAGTTGAAGCCGATTATAATTGTTCAATCTCGATAATGAAATACATTACCTTTCTCCATGGAACCCTCCATGTCACGATTTTACCATATATATAAATTTTGTGTGTTGTCCGTTAATTCTCATTCTTGTCATTATTTTCTTTGTTAAGTTTATTTATTATAAAGGCTCCGAAAGAGTAACTGCCGCTATTGGAGTCATGTTAAAGGAAGTTATGGGATAAGAAACCGAGGCACAGACAAAGACAAAACCACATAGACAGTTGTAGAAGTATCTGTGTGTATCGAGGACATCATCGGAGCAAAGACGTTGAAGGAAAGGCTTCGGAAGAAAAGGCGGTTGAAGGAAAAGAGAGGAGTTGGTTTACATAAAAGTTGACTAGGCGTGTTTGGGCCATTAATTATGTTCATAGGCTCTATTATTGGAATTAGGGACTTTAGTTTTTGGTTAAATTTAAAAATGTTAAAATAGATATTTTTATACTTAATTCTTAGAATTCAGATCACGAATTTCAATTTATATCTAAATCACGTATTCAAATTTTTTTTTTTAAATATGATTCAAAATTTTAATATTAATAACCACATATCATATTTTATTAAAAGAAAAAACAAAAACAAAAAAACTTATAAAAGATGTGTTAAAACATAATGATTCATGATTCACATTGAATCATTAGCCAAAGTTTAATACGTTAAGTGCATTGGTCCGTTCCATTCTGAAACGTATGGGCACTTGGATGTTAGCTATAGTGGATTAATTAGTGGGTGTGAGCTATAGTGAATTAATTAGTGAATGGATAAATGGAAAATTGCACGAAAAATGGGAAGGTTTTCGGCTTCCTTGCAACGGCTGGCTATTTAAATTCTCACAACAAAAGGAACTCAACGCAACTTAAAATTATGTTTATTACATGGATGAATTAAGTTGAATTTCATTTCAAATTCATAATTAAGAATATTAAAATTTTCATTTGATATGAATAAAAAGAATTACTCATGTTGAATAGACATGTTATGGAGGTTCTAGGTTTGTCTAGGCTTGATTTCTATATCAAATTTTTCAATAATTTTAAATTTAATTATAAATATTTAAATATAATTTCAATAAATGACATATCACTTTTTAGAACACTATCAATGAGTTGATTAAGTAAAAATTCAGTAACTTGAATATACTAATATAGAATGAGTATATTGACAACTTTATATGGAGCGATATTAGTATATTGACAACTTTATATGGAGTGAAAAATAAGATAGTTTTATGTTGTTGTTCTCATGATGACAAAGTAGGTAATATGATTTAGTTGAAATTTAATATTTTAATTGGATTTCTTAATTTTAGGTTTTATCATTTTTGTTTTGCAAAATTATGTAGATTTGTGTGAAAAATAAATAAAATTAGTGAGTTGATAGTTGTGGTAGATAGTTTTGTGTTCTCATTATGAAAAAGTAGGTAATATGATTTAGTTGAGATTTAATATTTTAATTGGATTTTTCAATTTTAGGTTTTATCATTTTTATTTTTACAAAATTATGTAGATTTGTGTGATAAATAAATAAAATTAGTGAGTTCATAGTTGTGCTCGAGATCCTCCTCTGATAAAATAGTTTTGTATTGTTGTTTCAAATATGAGAAAGTCCCTAAATATTATGTTCTAATTAGACTTTTTAAAAGTCACAAATTTAATTTATATGAGATTTTATATTGTAATTATATTTTTAATCTTAGATCTCATCACTTTTGTTTTACAAAATCTTTTAGATTTGTATTACAAATTTTCATATATATTGAGTAAATTTAAATAAAATAAATATATACAAATGACCTTCAAAATAAGAATATACAATTAAAAATTAAAATAAATTAAATTAAACCTAATATACAAACATATATATTACGCAAATGTATATAAAAATTGATATGTCAATATGCATATGTTTCAATATAATAAACAAATGCAAATGTGCAATACAAAATTAAGACAATATTCAAATAAAACAAAATTAAAACCATGCTTCAATAAAACAAACCTATGAAAATATAAGACACAAGTTAAAATTCAAATGCATGTAAAATGAGTGCGTTGACAATTGTGTTGTAGATATTACTTCTAATCATTCAATATAATTAATAAATTAAATATCACTTTTCAACACACTATAAGTGAGTGTGTGAGTGCGTTGAGTAAAAACTCTAAATATATAAAGTGTAAAATGAGTGCGTAGACAATTGGGTTATGGATCCTTTACTAAGATCATCCCAAAACCAATTATATGCTTTATCTTCCAATGTGTACATTAAGGTCTATATCCAAACATCTTCATGGACAATATGAAATTCATTAATGACCTTAATGAAAGATATAATATGTGTTGTGATAGATTGTAATAAGGTAGGTTAAGGTGATCCATGAAAATAACCAAAAATACCAACTGAATTTTCATGGTAGCCTTTATGTAGTGCTCCTTGAATAGTTGCACAATTAATTTGAGCACAGTAATAATTCCATGTTTCAAATGTTTCTATGATTCAATTCTTCAACTCAGTGGAGTGGAGTGGATTGGAGTCGTAAAGTTGAACTATGAAAGCTAATATAATGCTGCTCGCTTCATTTTACAAGTAACATGTCTTTGAAATCTTCAAGGAAGAAGGGTTTTTTTTTTCAATGGAGTGGTCAAATAAACTTTTTAGGGATATCAAAGAAAATTTGACTTAGGAGAGGATTTTTCCTTAAGGAAAGATGCTAAAATGTTTCCATTTCTTTTTAAACTCTAAGTGAAGGAAAATTTCGATCTTATAGGGGAGAGCTAAGGGGAAATGTTAGGCAAGTCTCCCACTGTCACCTCACTGGCCTTGCCTCTCACTTTAAAGTCTCATAAAAATACCTAAACATAAAGAAGTATGAGAAAAAGATGTAAACTTAAAGAGGAAATTTCTAGATGACCAAACTAAATAGTACTTGTTGAAAGAGTACACCAAAAAACACTAAGGAAGTAATTCACAGACGCTTGACATAAACAATTTTAGATAATCCACCCTTGAGGAAATTATATATAGAGAAGATGCATATGATACAATATTGACCTTACTAACAAATTGAGACTCATTTTACTTGCACCACAACTAGATCAACAAGCATACATATGAAAACATACAAGAATTCCAATCAATAACACCTGAAATGCAACTCAACAAATATTATTTGCTTATCATTATGTTGACTTTCTTCGTTTTACAACATGTCAAAGAGAAATGAGCAAGAATTATTTAATCAATGACATCGATCTTAGCGTGCACAATCATTCCAATTTTGTGGTGTAGGCAAGTTCAATACGACAATGATATCCGATCTTGATTAGTGTCCAAGTCGATAATGCAACTAATAACAAGAATTCACAATCGTTAATCATCAACAAAAGGATATATTAGTCATTCTAGTAATGGTCTTCAATACTTGTTAGCATGCGTTGTTCGAGAAGAAGGCTTACCTAGAATGTGAGAGAACAATTCAATAGATTATCTCAAGTTTAAAGTGCATATGTAACTTTTCCCAACATCACAACGTCACCGGAAATAGAGCTAATGCAAAGTTACGTTTTAAATCATGAACATATGTAACCCATCATTCGACGTATACTAGATTTGCATCAATCAATTGGGGAAAGGAAATGCCAATGCAATGCTATCCATTAAGGAATACCAAAGTAGACCTAAATCGTTTTATGACAACGACACTGAGTGTTATTAAGATGAACTTAATGTATGGGACGCTCAAACAAATGCCCATTAAGATAATGACATTGAGTGCGTTATCTTCAACCGCTCTAGATTGAGAGTTTTAACACATGTATTTGAGCTAATGAACAATTCCAAAGCAAGTAATCACCATGAAAATATGTCTTTAGGTGTAATCATTAGCATGGATAGTGATGAAACAAGGAACAACTAATTAGAGATACACAATACTTAGTATTTAAAGGAACATATTAATACATCAAATCTTGAGCAGTGACGAATAAATGAAATTAATTCTCGAGAAAGATTATATCAAGTTCACTTGACTTACATTGAGATTCATATACTAGTTATAGTATATCCCTTGGATTACGGGGATCAACAATTAAATATGTTCCACAATGTAAACGATTGTACGATAGACATGACAGTAACATCCGAGCTTATGCATTGTATTAGCAATTAAAATGCGTGTTATGAGGATATCATAAATTTTGTAGAAAATCAGCGTTTTACCCCTAAAAACAATGTTGAGGTAAGAGTAACGTCAAACATCATTTTGTTAGGGTGTTGCAGTGTGTCTAGGGTTTAGAAAATATTTTAGAATAAGGACGTGCCCATGTGTTTAAGGTACGTTATCATAGCTTTATGATTTGAGACAAAATAAACACAATGAGGAATATTTGCTGGTTCAAGAATTTGTTTCATGTTTAAATCATATTTAAATTATTCTTTTACAAAATACGATTCAAAATTTTACTATTAATAACCATATATCATAATTAATTAATAAAAAATAAATTTAAAAAACAAAAACTTATAAAACATGTGTTAAAACATAATGATTTACATGAATCATTTGCCAAAGTTGAATACATTAATTGCATTGATCCGTATGCATTCCATTCTGAAACGTATGCGCACTTGGATGTTAGCTATAGCGGATTAATTAGTGGATGTTAGCTATAGTGAATTAATTAGTGAATGGATAGATGGAAAATCGCACGAAAAAAGGTTTTGGGCTTCCTTGAAACGGCTGGCTATCCGTATTCTCACACCAAAAAGAACTCAAGGTAACTTAAATTATGTTTATTACATGGATAAATTCAATTCAATTTCATTTCATTTTTTATATTAGAAAATTTATAGTTAAAAATATTAAAATTTTGATTTGATATGTCACATTTATATAGGAATAATTATACATGTTGGTTAGGAAGGTTATCAAGGTTTTAGGTTTGTCAAAACTTGTTTTTGCATATCAGTTTTTTCAATAATGGTAAATTTAATTATAGATATTTAAATATAATTTCAATAAATTAAATATCACTTAAAGAGTTCAGGCTTCTGTGATCCATATCAAGATTGTGAGAGATTTTTCAGCGAAAATCACATGAAGTACCATTTGTCGACGCGTTTCGAACCAACTAGTTATAAATGATTATTTTTTAATGGTTGATTTCCTTCCACTTACTTTACCACTAGATGAATAGGTAGCTCCTAACACAATCCATCATAATACCTCTCATATTTTAATCATGGGAAAATATTATAGGGTATCTTATCCTCCTCAGTTTATATGGGTGAACCAGTATTCAAATATGACCTCCCATCAAATATTACCCTCATTCATTATATAATTACTTTCCAAAACAAGATAAAACCATGACTAATACCCTTGTATATATCCTCTAACATTGTGATTACCTAGATCCAATCCAATTTATGCCTAAAAATATTGGAAAAAATTGTGTAGGAAGAAACAAGTTGGTAGGGTAATTGTTATTAGGAATCTTATTTGAAGTAAAGCCTTCATTTGATACATAAAAGAGTGTTTATGTCTCGCTAAAAAATTACTTAGTATTAGAGGTCTTCTCATCTGACCTGCTAGTTCATTGATCACCTCCTTTATAAACCTTCTTCATTGAATCCTAACTCTTGGATATAATTCTTGAGGGGATATTAAACATCAAATTTGGTGTACTCATGATCATCTCATTTTAGATCTAGCCATCCATCCCCCTTGGATATAATTAATCCCTTTCAATTATTCTCTGCACCTGTTTGTATTTATCTTTCTTAGGCCAATGATACAACTACAATCCCCCTTTCTTTGATTGGAATAACTTCTTTCAAAATTCAATTAGCATTCCTCGACTAGATGACCACATGTTTGATATTCATGACACCTAAATAGAATAACTCCATAATATAACCCATGGAAATAATTAAAAGAACCATATTTAAATTGTATCTCTTATTATGATCTTGACCTCACATCAAGGAATATTAAAATTCTATCCATAACCATTAATGCTATCTTCTAAAAAAAAATATCCATGATGATAAAATCGCCTAATTGTTTTCCAATATCTAAAAATATTTCAAGTGATCAAAAATATATTGGTAAACTAGGAATATGAACCTAAATATTATTTGTTTCAACACTTTTCTATTGAGCACCAAAGTGATGGTCCCAAGGTTTCATGACTATGAGTTTCCAATCTAAGCACCACCCTCCCTTTTCTAATTCATGGGAATTTAGGGAAATTTTGAGGTAAAAATTGGGCCTCAAAACAAAACATTTACTAACAATATTAACTTTTAAATACCCAATAGGGTTCAAGATGATGATGTTATCCAAGGGTGATGTAACGACCCTAGTAAAAAATTGCATGTAATAAAGTTAATAAAGAAAAATAATAATAAAGTGTATATATATATATAATGGGGAAGAAATCATCCAACGTGGAAGCAATAATTATGGAAATAGTCAACATATAATAGGTATAGTTTATGCATATAATTATAGCATGTAGACTTAATAAAATGAATACAAAGTGTATAATTCCAAAAATCGACTGTTAAGGAGAGGACCTTTAGGTGCTTGACAAGAAGGTGCCGTTAGGCCGCTCGACCATAAGGGAGGGGGAGAGAAGAGGAGAGGAGAGGAGAGCAATAGTTTAGATAATTAAATGAATAAAGGAATAATGTCCTAGCACTACAGTTAAATATATATATTAACCCTCTCTATGTCCCCTTGTAAACTCTATGTCAACTAAAGACATTGAATAACAGATGCTTACCTACAGAACACTAAGTCTTGGAAATAAACAATGACAAAGACCAAATATCTCTTACGAGTACAAGGATCAAGATCCTTAGTTGTACTAGGAAGGACCATTGTTTAAATATCCAGATATAATGAACAAACCCATAGACACCAAAACAAGGTTTACCAAACTTATAGAATGTCAGAGTCTTCATGAAAGTACCATGAATTTAATGTGCTAATGACATAAGGGATAACGATAATATTACTATCGATATTCATATAAAAAGAAAACTGTGACAAATTTAGGTATGTTACACTAGGTTATGAACAACATTGAAATATTTTTATGTTATTCATAAATTTCATGTGTCAGTTTGATTTAAAGCATGGAAAGAGTTACAAACATGCTTCATATTAGATTGTAAAAAGTGCAACAAATGGAACACACACACACACACACACATATATATATATATATATATATATATATATATATATATATATATATATATATATATATATATATATATGACTAAATTCGTCTAGATAACCTCAAAAGAAATAAAATCAAATAAAAGTTATTTGTCGAACTTTAAATGTTGACATCTTTTAAAATTCAATAATACTTATTTCAATCATATTTGTGTTTTTAATTTGAACATTGGGATACAAGGAAATGATTTAAATACTTGGGTAGCCAAGTAAATTTAGGAAAGTTCATAACATTTATATAGAATTATAGAAATGTTATCATATATTATTTTTTGGTATATTAAATTCCAATACATGTAAATTATATCATGTTATTACTAAGTTCTTCTAGATAATATGAAAATAAATAAAATTGAATAAAACTTATTTATGGTGTATGAGACATCCTTTAAAATTAAATAAAACTTATTTCAATCCTATTTGTGTTTTTTAATTGAACCTTAAGATAAGGAATTGGTTGAAATACTTGCAAGAGTTAACCATGCAATGGTATATGGGTGGGTGGAAAAAATTTCCATATATAGATTTTTTATTATAATATGGTTGACTTTAGAATTCAAATAATTTATTCTTAAAATCATTGTAATAGCATACATTGATTGCACTAAATTCACTTTATAGAAGTGAATATGAAGCATATTTGTAATTCTTTTGATGCTTCATATTAAATTGATAAATTATATATAATTTAGCGACTTGCATCATGTAATAAGATTGTAATTTTTTTGATAGTTTACAAGACATCTTTGAAAATTGAATAAAAATTGAATTTTGATATTCTTTGTTTTTTTTTAAATGATCCTTGAGATAAGGAATTGATTGAAATACTTGGATAGCCAAGTAAATTTATTATAGTTCATAAAATTATAGAAACATATAATTACTTGTTTAAATTAACATACATTGATTGCACTAAAAGACACTTTCTTAAGTCGATGTGAAATATATCGGTAATTCTTTCTATGTTTAATATTAAACTAATGTACATGATGTATTTTAGTTCATTTAACGTAATAAAGTGACTTGCATCATAATACTAAGAATGTAGTTATTTTCTTAGTCTAGGAAACTAGAAATCAAAATTGTTATCATGTAATAATTTACTTCTTGAATGTTCTTAATTTAAGGTCTTAAGATAATGAATTGATTGAAATATTTAGACAACCTAGTGAATTTAGAACATTTCATAAAATTAAATAATTTTTTATAAACATATCATTAATAATTTTTTGGTTTATTAAATTAAAATTCACATATGACTACTTGCTCTTGTAGATGACATCAAAAGAAATAAAATTGAATAAAAATTATTTGAATTCTTTACCAGACATCTTTTAAAAGTAAATTTAAAACTTGAATTTCAATCCGATAATTTGTTTTTTTTAATTGAACAATGATATATTTTAGTTCATTTTAGGTATCAAATTGACTTGCGTCATAGTAATACAACACTTATTTTCCTAGTCTATGAAACTAGAAATAAAAGATGTTAATTTCTTTAATAAAGGGTATACTATTTAGATTTTTTTTTTTTTTTAACTAGTGAAATAATAAAATAGATCCATAAACTGAAATTTAATGAACATCCATAAACAAGATTAATAAACATCCATAAACTAAAATATAATGAATATATAGATAAATTATCCATATGAGAATATATAAAATGTATCCATAAACTGTCCTCATATGAAAATATATATTTTTTTAATCAAAGAGATTTAGAATAGTCGGTGAAGGAGCGCGTTGTTAAGGTGCTCTGTAAGCAAAGGTCACCAGTTCTAGTCTCGCCGATACCAAAAAATCCAGCATGGTTTCCGCTAGTGCGGCTCAGGTTGGGTGCGATCCTCGGGTGACTTTGACGACTTAGACGCCCCTAAGTTGTGGCCACTTAGCCACAGGGTAAGAGTGATTTTCAGGATTCACCCACTTATCAACCAAAAAAAATAAAATAAAATATATATTTTTTGTACATATCACACGTGAATGTGCCCTATGAAATGGGCCTCAAAATATAAAAACTATACACTCTAGAACCTTTCATTAGAACTCCTATGTGAGTTCCACTACCAAAAGTAAGTGTCCATAATCTGTGATTGCGATATAAAACATTCAAATTCAAATTAATTAGATCATTATTTGTTCAAAATAAAGAATATATAGATAAATGATTGTGAACAACATTTAACTACATATGAATATACTAATCTCATTCATGTCCAAATGCAATTCAGTTATGATGGGGGTCTAATCAATCTAATTTTGGCATTCTCATGCATCTGGCTCAATGATTAGGTAGAGGTGATTCACTCAATGAACCTCTGACATATCACATGTGTGTGAAGCATATTAAACAATACCCTTCATTTGAATATGTATTAGAAAATACCACTAAAAATCACATTATTTAACCCCCTACCAATACGAACCCAATACACCTTCCTAAAAACCCTACTTTCACTAGATATCATAGGTATCCATTTTTTCATTAACATTTTTTATAGCCCTTTACATATCTTCATTAACTTTGATCTCCATGTTTTATACCTGCCAAAAATTCTTTAACCCCTATATATCCCCCAATATAAACTAATGTATATGATGTATTTTAGTTCATTTTAAGTATTAAAGTGACCTCCATCATGGTATTAAAGTTGTACTTATTATCTTATCCTATGAAATTAGAAATAGAAATTGTTATTATGTAAAATTTTACTTCATGAATGTTCTTAATTGAAGGTCATAAGATAATGAATTGATTGAAATATTTGGACAACCTACTGAATTTAGCAGATTGCATAAGATTATAGAAACATATCATTAATCACTTTTTTTGGTATATTAAAATCCAATTTTCATATGACTTACATCATGTTATAACTACTTTCTCTTGTAGATGACCTTCAAAGAAATAAAATTGAATGAAAATTATTTGAATTATTTACGAGACGTCTTTTAAAATTGAATTAAAAACTTAAAATTCAAACCTATAATTTGTATTTTTTAATTGAACCATGATATATTTTAGTTCATTTCAAATATCAAAGTGACTTGCATAATAATAGTATTATACTTATTTTCTTAGTCTACGGAACTAGAAATTAAAGTTTTTAATTGTTTTAATAAAGGTTATACTATATAGAATTTTTTAAAAACTAGTGAAATAATAAAATAGATCCATAAACTAAAATTTAATGAACATCCATAAACAGGATTAATAAACATCCATAAATTGAAATATTATTAATATATCAATAAATTTTCCATATGGAAATATATAAAAATATATCCATAAGTTGTCCATGTAGGAAAGTATACATTTTTTGTACATATCACATGTGAATGTGTCGTATGAAATGGGCCTGAAAATATAAAAACTATCCACTCTAGAACCTTGCATTAGAGCTCCTATGTGAGTTCCACTACCAAAAGTAAGCGTCCATAATCCGATACTCCAATATAAAACATTCAAATTCAAATTAACTAGATCATTATTTGTACAAAATAAACAATATGTAAATAAATGATTTTGAACGAGATTTAATTACATGTGAATCTTCTAATCTCATTTGAGTCCAAATGCAATTCACGTAGGATGGGGTGTGATCAATCTAGTTTTGGTGTTCCAATTCATGTGATTCAACAATTAGGAAAAGGGGCTTCACTCAATGAACCTCTGATATATCAGATGTGTTTGAGGCATATTAAACAATTCCCTTAATTTAGATACGTATTACAAAATACCTCTAAAATTCACATTATTTAACCCCCTTCCAATACAAACCCAATACACCTTCCCAGTTTAAAAAAGCCCTACTTTCAGTAGATATCATAGGTATCCATTTTTTCATTAATAGTTTTTATACCCCATCATATTTTTTTCATAAGTTTAAGCACCATTTCTTATGATTGTTGATATAAAAACCCTTTAACCCCTATATATCCCCCAATATATTATGTCATTTTTTCCTCAATATATATCCCCCAATATGAATGCATGTGGTATGGTATTTCTCCCCTAGTGAAGCCCGTGTGTGATTGGGGAATGATTCGATGGACCCACATCATCAATGGGGATTTACCCAACATTCCTCTCATGCATCCAAATAATTGCAACATTGACACCACTCTGCATATGGGTCTATGTACATAATGGAAAATAAAAATTATAATTAGTATGCGAATTAATTAGCACATGTTTATGACTTAAAAAAATAAAATGTTGAAATATTAGGAATATTATGTAGGCAAATCCCCTTTGCAGAAAGAGGCGATCCCTCTAGCCCAATGAGTGGGTCTATAAACAAATTAAAGAAACTAACATACACTTTCCTAGTTTATTTTTAACAAATGGAGAGAGAAGGAGAAACCTACCTCGCTCTAATGCTAATTGCTCGATCCTTGGAGATGGCTTTGAATATTTCACTCTGGGCCTGTCTCCTTAATCATTCTTCACATTCGGCTACCTACAAGGAAGATCAAAGTACTATGCAAGATACAAAAGCATATATGAAATACATCAAAAATAAGCTACTTAACATATCAAGGAACATTAATCTAATGACATGAACATTTACACAATTATGAAAAGTGAAAATCAAATGTATATATTAATAAGTTAAAAAGGGAATCATATAACCTATGCCTTGATGTTGGAGACCTCCATTTGGTGGATGTCCAAGTCCAAGAAAAGACTCTTCAAACACTCCTTCTCCATGCTAGAATGGGTAGCATGTTAGCATAATCTCAACATAGGGATGCAACAATCAATGACCAACCATTTGGAGATGGAAGGGAGTGAATTTATAGGAAAGGAGAGGGAGTTAGGGATCCACAAAAGAGGGAGGAAGGTCCACATATCAAGAGGAAATCCGATGATGATAATATCAATAAGCCCAAATGAGAGAGCTCAACAATATCAAAAACAACCAATATCCAGCTCGTTGTTACCGAAGGTTCTAGTGGGCGAAGATTCTCCTCTAGTTTGGAAAAACTTTCCAGAAGAGGTTCAACATGAGTTTTCCTATGAAAACACATGCCAACAGTCTGAGTGTATATCTGAGCAACCTTCCTTTAGCACAGGCATGTAATGGAGCAAAATGCGTTGATGCCAAAATTAGGGTTTTTAGGCAACCTTCTTCAGAATGAATTAAGGGTAGTTTTCCTTTGATTCTTCAAGGAGGGTTTGGTCATATATCATGATGGATATGTTGCACAATAATCAACATTTTGGAACTTAGGGATATGGATAGGAAGTGAACAGGAGGTGTGAAAAAATATTGTGTAACAAGGAACAAAAACGTTTACCTCGACATGAGTGGCTTGAAGCACTAGAGGTGGACATGGAGGTGGATGTGGAGGAGAAATTAGAATCCATCGTAACATACACTAGTGGAGGCTACCTTGGCTAATCAACTACCCCTTTAGATGACCTCAAAACCTCATCCATGTAGCCAACATGTGTCTACATGTTATGATGAACTTATTAATATAAATGTAATCTAATATGAACTTATTAATTAATATAAATAATATATAATTTGACAATAAGAGTCAAAACTTTTATATATATGTACCTGGCCTTGGTCACATGGTTCGTGCACCGTCCAAGTGTGATAGATGGCATCACGACACATACTTGCATATGAAAAGTGCTGGTAAGCAAGTAGACTCTTCATATATGAATCCTCATATTATGGAACTGGTACGTCAAGAGGAAATGATGGTGGTCCACTCATCTCTCCACACAATGTGACTTGCACATTGGTCGATGTTGTCTACATGCTATGTGCAATGGTTTGCCTAGTCTCAAAACTAAGCTGGGTTGAATCCTCTAGCTCTGTTAGAGGTAATACACCTTCCTTCTTACGTATATATTCTTTATTTAGAATGAACATTTATAGTTGTGATGGCTACTAATCCATAGTGAACTCAATTTGAGATCAGTATGGTAATGTAATAAATTTTAATAATAAAAATAAATTGGAGATTTTCTTAGGAAAGAACACATGAGTTAGTGAGATCATTACCCAAATCCTGGAAATAATATCGATTGATGAGATGAATACAAAGTTCCCTCAAATTACTACTAAAAAATACCTAGGGGTTACATGACGAGATTTAATATGATTGGAAGGAAAAATATATTAAATCATTCAAGTGTGGAAATAACACTTAGTATGCGTGAATAAAGAATCACAAGAGAAAAGGGGGGATTTAATGGAAAAGGGAAGATTCTTTTCTGAAAAAATAGGAAAAGAACCTAGGCTATTGGGTTAGCAGACCCTAGAAAGTGGGGCACTACTAAGGAAAGTCTATTAGTGTAGTAAGACATAAAAATAAATTGTCCATTACCACAAGAGGTTACTGATGTTCAGGTAATAAGATATCAGCTCGAGAGAGAACTTAAGGTTAAAGGTTCGTGGTTGGGTGGAAAATTATTCGTCCCAAGTAGATGGAGTTGGCTACCCTTTGATTTTCTAGTTGTTTTTTATTTAAAAAATAATTTTTTTATCCTATGCATTAGGTGTTTTGAAATTCAATTTGTTTAATGAAAATTGAATATTTTGTTGTGTAATATAACTATGTTTATACTGAATAATTTTTTTCCGTGCTATATACATGTGTAGAGCTGAAATTGTTGTTGCACACTAAACTGTAGAAGTAGTTACAACGTGAATAATAACAACTTAAACAAGTTGTATATAATTGCATACATTATATATATATATATATGTTGGGGCCTTTGCGCCCATGGGAATTATAAATACTTGGTACTTATTAGGTGTATTTCATGTGAGTTAGTGGGTAATTTATAGGTGAATCTCTATCTATGTATAGGCAGGATAGTTAATTGCTAACCCTAATTAACTTTACCTAAGATTAGATGTGCTAGCTAGAATTCAAAGGTAAGGGAGGAAGATTTTTCATAATGAGTTTAAATTCCCAGGGATAACTAATTCTAGAGGATAAGAGTACCCGAACATCTCGACGAACTAGCGAAAATCTATTATGGGGTTACTTAAACTAGATCGAGGTAAAATATTTATGCCCACGACTTCACAGAACTGTCTGGTCTATGTAAGGGCATGGTGAAAGTTTACCTTGGTATGAACTAGGTCGAAAACTTTGTAATAAATATATTTCATTTACGTAGAAAAAAAAAATAATGAATTTTAAATAGACACGTTCAGATGGTTAGAATGATATATGAAACCATTAGTATCGAACTTTTAAAACTATAAGGAAATTAGGAAGACTTAGGGACAGAATTGTGAGAGGTTCACTCAACCTGCAAGCAAAGGATGGAAAAATTCTAGCAGATATTATTGCAGGAGATGAATAACACAGTTTGAGGTCAAGTTATCGTCAAGTGGAAATTCGACTCCATATAGAAAAAAATGTAATCCAAATTTCGATAAATTAACATCATCAATATATATACTATGATAGATCATTTACGTGGAGAAATTAAGTTGTTCAATCATCTCGTTATTATTTCATAAGGAAGTCAAAACTCGAGAGAGGAAACACAACAAGTTGAATGTTGCGTGCTAAATGAACATAGACACTTTCTCTGGCACTCAATAATTCTCTTTAATATCAAATGCAGTAACACATAGGTAGTGAAATTTTAAATCAGTACATTATTAGGAATATTTATGGTTATTTCTAAATGGATGCAAACAAATCTTGAAATTGAACAACAAGCTTAATCACTCTTTAGTAATGCATGAATTGAATAAGCTCTGCAAATGAAAATAAAGGGGTGAAACCAGAAGGTATCAATTTGGAATAATGTAACTATGCTTACTGGTCTCATGCTAGATTGGGGATTTTGTCCCTTAATTCTACCATAATCTATAGAAAAGGAACTCTGGGCATAAATATCTACAAAAGAAATAATTTCACAACGGCAGAGGCTCATTGTAGCAAATTTTTTGCTTGAGCATGTTCATTGCTCATCAATCCTATTCCTTCCTCCCCATCAAGGAAAGCAAAGGAGCAATGAAGCACATTGTGTTTTCCTATGTCATGTCGTACCTTCAAGAAGTGAAATATTTTGATCAGCCTTTTATTAGGAGTACTAATATTCTATTGAAAACACCTCAGTAAACTCAGATCTTGGATCTCTCAAGAAAAAAAATGGTTCTCCTAAAAGACTTGAAGCTATCTTGTGTAGTAAAGCTTTTTCTGGATACCTTACATGTGGCACTACTCTAGGTATAAAAACTCATCATATACAACTCAACATCATTCATGACCTTTTTACAAGGTGTAGAAGCTTGTGCAAAATTATGATAGTATTGCAGTCTTGTTCACAAACAAAGTTGTGAACAAGATAGTCAAATAACTTATATTTTGAAGAATTATCTATTATGAATATTCTATAGAGATCTTCATTTATAAAAAAAAAAATCAGAAATTTGGATAAGAGATGTAGCACACCTAAACATTCCATGTTGAAGAATAGTTAAGATGAAGAAGTTCATGGCACTATGGAACAATCTCTTTTGAGGTAACTCTGACCTTGAAATCAAAGGTGCCTTGAAGAAGTATCCTGAGGGCACCCTGATTTTGATATCCGAATCTTATGTAGAATAGTGTTATCAACACCTGAATGCAAAATATATTTCCTCACTATGGATCACTTGCCCCATGACTTAAGGCCAGATGATCACCTTAAGAGGAGGCTATAAAATCCTTGGATTAATAGCAGGTTGTAGATGATTGCATTCTTGATATTCAAAGGGAACTATGATGTTTGGATACAAGTATTGATGTTGTCAATCCAACAATATGATGATCCTCTCCTTCACCAATCATATGCCTTGATTTGAAGACAATTTATGCATAGCTACTCATTAAGATAATATGATGTACACTGTAGAGAGTTGTTGATATGATAGTATGACAAATGGTACGAACTCATTTAAGTTTTCATTATCTTGAGGCTAGTTCCTTTACTTCCTAAATAAATCAAAGACTAAAGTCTAAAAGCACCATTAAAGCAGAATTTACCAGCTGTAAGCATAAAGGCATTTAAGGAGACTCTTTAGAGAGCCATTTGTGCACAATATCATTGTATATTGCAGAAGAAGATTTTGAGAATCCAGTATTTCACATACCACTTCATATGGTACAACAAAGGACATTCATGTCTTAAGACATGTTTGAGTGGACAGATCTCATGATGATACCTTAAAAAGCGGTGATACCTTTGTCCACATGGAACTTTATCAGTGTAAATTTCTAGTGATTATGATGGTTTTCACCTCTAATAGGTCTTTGCAAGTCAATCTAGGACAAAGCCAGTCCAACCTGGATCCAACAGGACTGACTCAGACCTAGGTTGAATGACACATACCCTCCTAAAAAAGGAAAAAATAGGCTAAGTCTACCCAACAAATGGAAAAACCCATCATGTAAATCATGAACACATCCACTTAAAGAAAGAACCTCTAAGTCAACTTTGACCAGCTGACTAAAATCATTATTTTCCTCATTTTCCCATTCTTGCTCATTTGTTGTGGAATTTTCAGAAGGGTTCTTCTGTTGGCACTGACTCCTAGAAGCTATAGGTTTTAAGTATTTCAAAATTTTCGCATGATCTCATATTTGACTCTAAATATTGAATCTTGATATTTGATATTCATGCATCACCCATGGTCGATGAAAATTTTGAATTTTATATCTGGATGGATGATGATGGTAATAGATAGTAGATACAATCGTTGGATCACAATTATATCATGTACATTGTATGATATACTGTTATCTTTGGATATGTTAATTTTGCATTATATTCAGTGTATTTTCATTAAATCAGTGTAATATCACATGTATAATCTAAAAAGGAAAATATTTTCTTGAAAATCTATAGTTTATTCTTTCTAGTGTAGAGCCCTTTCCAAGTTGATTCACAAGTCTTTACCAAGTCCTGAGTTGAGTTTGACTCTCACACCAAAAGGAGTCCTGTCCCAAGTCAAGCCTAGAAACTGTGGCTTCCCCCTATCAGAGGAATTCATGAATTAATAACAAACTTTATATGTTATGATATTTTCCAATAAGTTACTAAGCTTGCCTCAATTCCAATTAAATGTTTTTAATAATTTTCTAAATTGCAAAGCCTATTGGTCCCTTGATGCCCTTATTTGAATTAGGCATTATTCCGTTGAAGTTATAGAAACCAAAGATATATGGGCAATGCTTCCTCCATTTGATCTTTTACAATAAGCTTCTAAGCATGCACAAGTTCCAATTAAGTATATTTAATAATTTTCTAAATCGGAGAGCCTATTGTTCTTTTGAAGTTCGTTGCCCATCATGGGGTTATTTGAATTAGGCCTTATTTTGTTTACGTTATCAAAACCAAAGGTATATGGGAGATGCTACCTCCATTTGATCTTTTGATAGTGAGATATCTAATTTTTCCAATGATAATAAATCATAATATCCATTATAAAAATAACATCAGGTCTATACAATGGATAAATCACTCAAAGAAGATGCACTAGTCTAGAGAGAGACATGCTCCAATCAAAGACTACGCTAAAGTTCACTTTTGACTTATTAAAAGAAGGTATGAGAGTAATTTTACTCAGTCAAAACCAATAAACATACTGATTTTTCAATATTTTTTGGATAGGTTATAACTTATACCATAGACAGACCCAAATTAATAGTTCTACCAATCAAAAAGGGCGAATATTGCCTCCCAAGCCAAATTAACAAAAAATCAAGAGATCAAAAATATTTCTTTTGTAACAATTTCTGGTGTTCACTTTTCACTAGACAAAAGGAGGTAAGGAGAATTTTTATTCAGTCAAAAGGAAATCAACATCTTAAGTTTTCAATAATTTTTGTGTAGAGTTCCCCCATTGGCACACTCTAATTAAAAATTTTGCATCTAAGTAGAGATGGAAACTTTGCATCCAAAGCTAAATAAAAATTTAAGAGGTAAAACATATTTTATTTTATAAAATTTTTATCCAAGCAGAGAGAGAAACTTCGCATCCAAAGCTGAATAAAAATTTGAGGGCTAAAACATATTTTCTTGTATGAATTCCAACCATTATCACCTATCTAGCAATGAATGTTTTGTAATGGATCCATGAGGCATTGGATAAAACTTAAACATTGAAAACAAAGGACCACATACATGATGATCTCTCATCGGGTTCCAATCACGCTCCACAAAAACTACTATGTCTGTTGATGTTATATTTAAAGCAAGTCCTCCAACTACATTGAATAATATCCACTGCACTTAGATGATTGTAACAGAACACTGTTGTCATATGAATAACCTTTCACATTATAAAAATTAAATATTTGTTCTGACTCACCATGTGTTGTGAGGAGGAGAACATCAATGGTCGGGTCTAAATTGAAAGATTTTACAATGTCAAATTATCTTGAAGACTCAACAGAACCATCCAAATGCAAATATGTCACACTGCAAGTGGTGCAAATAATTCATGCAAATAATTCATGGATATTATAAAAAACATGCTCACTATTTCTCAAACTGCAGAATAAAAAACAAGTCATGCATGAGACTAAAAATTATGCTCAAATGTTCTGATCCAGCCAGCCATATATTATGATGATAAAAATTCACTTCAATTGTTCTCTATTCAGTATGGCCTTGAGGGTGTTTCTTCCCTGGACACCTTATCGACAACTTGTGACGGATGTTTCTGGTTTCGATGCCCAACCTCATGTTTTTCCCTTAAATGAATACCTCAGTTTTATAAAGGGAAGGATATATGTCAATATTGGTGTGATGTTCACCCAATTTGGGTCTTTGTCCGTAGATGGGTGACTGTGGAACCTGCTTCTGAAGTATTTCATAGTTTTTGCTAGTGCTTGTTGAGGTTGCATGAGCAGTCTTCCCTCTTTGTATAAAATCTCTTTACATAACATTTTACTATTAGTTAAAGGAAGCTTTTATGTCCAAAAAAATCTAATTGCATTGACTTACCTTTTACTAGGACCCTCATAAGAATAAGTCATTTTAAATAATGAATATCAGCTATCCTCGAATGCACTTTTTAAATTTTGTCCTATAGAATGGTCTAACATCCTGCCAAAGCAACGGTTGCTTTTTACTCCTAAAGGATCTTCTCGTCATCATAAACCATCATGTCATGCTCTTAGACTCATCTTTCTATTATATAAGTCTAAGCTATTGGTTGAAACCTAACTGTAGACTTAAAACTTAAAGCATCAACCTTGTGCACACAAGGAACGTGTTTAGTAAACTACAAGGTTATCAAAATTTACTATGTTGCATCGTATTTTTCTTGAAATCATGACCACTGCCATCTGAGGGAATAAATTTTTGTATTTAAGCCAGGGAAAAAATAATCAATATAAATATTAAATGAAAAAATGATCTATTCACAAATGAGAAATTGAAACTTAAATGAGCTTAAATCTTAATTACGACGGTTTACTCCATACGTTCTCATAAAATTTAAACTTGAGAATTTCATATTCAATACCTCAAACTTGAGAATTTCATATTCAATACCTCCCCAAAAAATTTAAACCTAAGACTTTCATTTTAAATACCTCTAGATAAGGGTTTTGAAACTTGATGAACAAATAAGCGAGCTTCAATATCCCTTGCAATAATTTATTTCTCTTAATTTTCATTTTCAAGGCTTCCCCATAAAATTTAAACTCGAAACTTGATAGACACGCAAATTAAATATTCTACTTGTGAGACTACTGCAAATCGATTCCAAACACCAAAACTCTAGAAAACTGAGTTGGTAATAAGACTTGCATTTATTTTTCTACAATGTCTAACTTTCAGATTTTTAATAGAACTGAAGGTTTTATTAAGTGAATAAACCTAACGAACATATTATTTTTCCCATTTTTATGAATTGCCCAAACTTGAGCTGATACAATCCGAAAAGAATCATAATTCCAACCCATTTCAATGAAGCCTCGTAGTATTCGAATGAATGGAATCCATTCAAAGAAAAAGAAGAAAAAACAGATTCCACACTGGTGAAAGTCATTCCAACACTTGGAAAACATGAGTGTTACAGGCTCTAGCATCGATAAAATATCTCATTAGAAACACATTGACTGCCAACCCTATTTGGCTTCATAACCTTGATCAACACCATAACATTGATTAGTCCAATCATCATCTAGTGTTGTCATAATTGGTATGAAGATGCATAAATTCTTTTCTGAGAGAGTTATCTTAGCATTCTAGGCATCCCATTACTACGATATCCTCCTTCGTCTCGAGTACAATCCAGTGACATGGATCTGAAAAGTTATTATAGAATATTTTAGGTAAAGGCATTGCAGATGGATGGAGTCCACAACATGGGCATTGGAGATAAACTTCATGAATTCCCTCACAGAAGAGTTGGGCATCTGTGAATCTCCAAATCTATCCTACCTATTAATAAATTTGCCATAAACATTGGTGGATTGCCCATGCAATTATCATAATATGTTATTGTTTCACTCAGCTCTCAAGCTCTACAACAACAATTTTGAACAACCATCATGTATCGACGTTCTTTCCAATCCTTGAACACACCCATTTATAAATACAGTGCTCCGCTAAACCTAAACCATTATTCCACTCAATGTTGCAAAGTTTTGTAGCCTAATCTATGATTATAATGTTCCTCAATTTTCAGCTACATCTAGTTTTTTTACCGTTATGGTACTTCACTCACTGACCACCTACATGTTGAATAGTGTTTGGAGAGGCCCACCCCTGCACTGAAGATAATCTTGGAATAAAATGGCAGGAAAGTCGATGGATAAGGTTGAATAAAATGGTATGAATGTCGGTGAATAAAGAAAGTTAAATGCATCTCTCCATAAGAATATTATCATGCATTTCACTTGGACTTGCTTCCACTTGTCCAATTTAACCTGATTCCATTTATCAAAGAAAAGTTCAACGCAGGGGGAATCAAATAGCTCTGCATTGCTTCCAATTTACCATCAAAACTTTATTCCTATTAACATGAGAAATTCAAGAAAATTTTGAAATATAAAAAGTCGTTGGAGCTCTGTACTATTTTAGAAATGAGGTGCAAGAATATCTGTGAGAAAGGAGGAGAATATATTATTTCTATGACACTTTCCAAGAGGTGAACAAATAGGATGGAAGAAATATTAAAATGGCTTATGTTTCAGTGTTTCTGTCATCCTTTTTATTGAACCCTTGGAATGTGTCATAGAGGGTATCCCACAGTCCCATTTTTATTGAAATCACAACAACATTCAAAAAACCAATAGATGATTTCATTGTGAAAAGTTTGAACAACTTTCTTGTGCATTTTTTATTCCCCTTCTTGTTTTCCATCCATTTCAAATCTATCATTCTTGTAAAGACCTCATACACTGATTTTTCTCGACAAATTTCCTTTCAAGATGCAAACAATATTTTCATTTCATTGTCTTTGAGAAGAAGAAAATCATCTTTTACATATTTGGACCTTTCTGCGGATACTTGTTTCCCCAACATAGCATGCTCTCCTACTGTTGAATGGCAAGGGTGACTAACCAAGGATTTCTCATGTTGCAAAACCTTTCTCCTTTCCCTCCTACTAGATATATCCTGTGATTTTCCACCTAGATCCTCATCCGCATTAAAAAATGAATTTAAGGCAATTTCTTTCTTTATTTTTTGATGGTTTTTTTCCTAAATGTGTCAATTCTTCTCCTGATAACAGGTATGGGAACCTACCCCCATACTTCTCACACTAGTAGTCTAATTTCTCATAGGTACTGATCCTACACAAGTAGTTCTAGTTGTAGGATCCTCATCATTATCTGAAATTGAAATTGTCTTGAACCTTATATGTTTGTGACCAGAGGAGGTAGTTCCCTTGTTGCTAGGGCAAAAATGAAGCCAATGGTTCTCCTTCTCTATTTCAGCTTCCACCTGAGGATTAAGGTCCTTTTTGTTAAATTATGTTATGTTCTATGCTTAGAGCAGTTTACTTCAAATTTTTGTATTTGCCACTGTTTAGCAATCACATAAACATAAAGTAAAGAGCAGATAGAACATTAAATGATTGACATAAAATAAGCCAAGATAAGGGACACAAGATGTGACAGCTAGCTAGGGACAAACCCCAATGTAGGGAAACCCTTTGATCAATTCTTCTTTAATCTTCAATAGTTCAGCAGAGAGAAATAGTACAATTCAAAATTATATAATTTTATAATAGCAGCAGAAAACCCTAAATCAGCAAAGTCAAACTTGGTGAAAACAACCCTAGATTGACTTCTAGACAACTTGAAGAACTTAGTCTTCAATAGCTATATTCAGCAACCCAAAATAGTCCACAATACTCAGTCAAAGTTCAACAATCTACGGTCAGCCCTAACCAGTCAATGTTGGTCAACTTTTAGCTCAACATTGGTCAACACAACCCCTAAAAAGTCAGTGTGAGTCTTCCCTTGGTCAACGCTTTGTCAACACTCCATAAAACAGCCCAACATTTGGTCAACGTAGCCCTAGAAATGTCAACACTGCCCAGAAAGTCAACATTGCCATAATCAGTCCTTCTTCTTACATGTGTGAGAGAAGTTGCTCCTTTGCTTGCCCAATAAGTTGAGGAGAGAGAAGATGAGTTAAGATGAGATGAGTTGGTAATGAATCAACCTCACTTGTACTAATATGATTTGTTGGGCATGTGTGCTACACATTTAGCTGCAGGCTGACCTTGACAATCTTTCAAGTAAATACCAATAAATTCATATCTCCATAGATACTTGTTGGAATTAGATGATCTTTAGATCAATCCTACACCTCTTGACAAGAGGAATATAGGAAAAATATCACCTGCCATAAATAAGGTGACCCACATGGAGTTTGGCCTTATTTGCCAATTTTAATACTCCCCCTCATCTAGGGAGAACTTCATATGCTAATCCATCTGACTGTCGGTCCTATCCCTGCCATCAAATGCATTGCCTTGCACTGCTTGGCTCTGCTTTGCTAAACTATGAAGAAGAAGAAATGATTGAGGATGTATCATACCATCCTCCACTAACCTGAAGTCAGTCTCAGAGTGTGTCATACCACTCTCATCGATCTGAGATTAGTATCATTGATCCCAGATCAATGGAGGTCATCCTAGCATAGTGAGTATGATAGATACAATGATGAATCCATTGATACTACTACTAATGTTCCCTAACCCCATTTGCCTACTCATTCATCAGATAGGAGGTACTTCCCATGAGTCCCATATTGCATGGGTAGGATGCCTCAACAGGAGAACTAATCATCCTCTCAACAAGAGAATAAATCAACCTGTCCAACAGTTGCCACGAGAGAAGTAATCATCTTAGCCTAGAGGAGAACTAATAATCCTATCCCACAGTCGCCACGAGGTGTCACAAGGGAAGGTTGAACCTTTTACCCTAGACTTAACGCAGCACCAGGGTAGGGGGAGTCGCCTTGTGGTGGCATGTCACTCCAAGAAGCACCCCACGCCCCCTGGAGATCCCAGAGCTTGATTTATGCATCATACATGACCCTCATAAGAGGGTCTCACAACAACACCAAGTCGTTCTCGGAAAGTCAAGAGTTTGAACTTTCCCAGGGGCTTCGTTAAAATGTCGGCAACCTATTCATATGTACCAATATGTTGGAGCCTTATTGATCCCTGCTGCATCATATCCTCAATATAGTGATACCTGATCTCAATATGATTGGATCGATCATGAAATGTGGGATTCTTTGATAAATTAATCTCGCTTTTTTTGTCACACAAGATCACGGTAATATCTAATGTAAATCCAAACAGCTCACTGAAGAGCTTCCAGAACTATATTGCCTTATAAGAGGGCATACTAGCAGCAATGTACTCTGCCTCAACTATGCTCAAAGCCATCGACTTCTGCTTCCTTCTCATCGAGGATATAGTGGAAGATCCCAAAGAGAAACAGTAGCTGAAAGTTCTCTTCCAGTCCACCACACAGCCTTCCCAATCAACATCGATATATCCATGTAGTATCACATTTTCAGCAGTGTATCTCAACCCATGAGTGATTGTGCCATGAAGATATCTCAATAGATTCTTGGCACCAATACAATGTGTGTGGTGAGGCTCAACCATATGTTGACTCAATGTGTTGACCGCAAAACATATATCGGAGGGGGGTTCACTAAGAACATCAACGCCCTGATGAGTTGACGATACTCGGTAGCATTTTGTAAAATAGGTCCGACAGCACTACCGCTTTTATAATATAGAAGTCAAGCTCCATCGAGGTAGTCACAATATTGCAGTCCACCATACCAAATCTCTCCAATATCTTCACCACATATTTTCCTTGAGATAGGAAAATCCCCCCTAGTTTTTGCCAGACTTCCAATCCTAGGAAATAGTGCACCAATCCTAGGTCATTCATCTTGAACTCGGAAGCCAACTCCCTCATACATTTGAGAATGAGAGGGTCTGCACTTGTCAGAAATATGTCATCAACATACAACACTAGTATGAGAGGTTTGTCATCTTCAACATTAAAGTAAAAATTAGGGTCAACTACACTCCTAGTGAATCCCAGCTTCATCAAGTAGCTATCGATCCTCTCATACCACACTCGGGGTACTTGCTTCAGCCCATAGAGGGATTTCTTCAACCTACACACATGAGATTCCCAGCCATGAATCTCAAATCCTTTAGGTTGTTCTACATAGACTTCCTCTTTGATTGAAGCGTGCAAGAATGCAGTCTTGACATTCATCTGATGTAGGTTCCATCCTTGCGAAGCAGCAAGGTCTATGATCGAGCGGAGGGTGGTGTATCAGGTAACAGGTGAAAATATCTTGTCATAGTCTATACCTTCCTCCTGAGAGAATCCATGAGTGACAAAACGAGCCTTATACTTTTCAGTGCTTCCATCATCTCCATGCTTTATCTTGTAAATCCATTTCGAACTGACAACGACTTTGTCCTTGGGTCTAGGAACCACATCCCAGACATCAGTTTTCATGATGGAATCATATTCCTCAGTCATAGCATCTTTCTAGACATAATTCTTAACAGCTTCTACAAATGATTAAGGCTCATTTTGGATGATCGTGCTCATGATGGTCAAGTATCCCTAATACCTGGTGGGCTTCTTACATTCCCAGAAAGTCCCTTTGGGTGCAATGTGTCCTTCACCATCATCAAGTGTCCCCCTAAGCCATGAAGGCCTATTCCTATAAGAGGAAGGCTCTTGCGGAGGGGGTTCAATAGGATCCATAGGTTCTTCCACTTCAGGCATCGTCTCATCTTCCTTTTCCTCTGGTTTCCTAGTGTCAGCTTCTTTAGATTCCCTTAGAGTAGGAAGATTGCCAACTTTGCTAAGAGCCATATCTTCGTCAAAGGTGACATCATGGTTAATCCTGATTTCCATTTGATCAAATCACATAGATCCTATATCCCTTGGTATTTTCACTATAGCCCACGAATATTCCTTTCATTCCAGATGCACCCAATTTATTCCTTTTCTCCTCCGGCACAAGAAAATATACAAGACTTCCAAAAATTCTAAAATGAGATACGTTAGGTTTCTTACCAGTGAACATTTCTTCAGGAGTCTTGGAACCCAATGCTAGATGAGGGCATCGGTTTTGCACATATACGACGGTATTCGTAGCTTCAGGCCATAGAAACTTCGAAAGTCTTTGATCATGGAGCATAGCACAAACAACTTCCATAATCATACGATTCTTTCTTTCCACCACACCATTTTTCTCAGGAGTATATGGTGTTGTAGTCTTCCTCTTAATGACATCCTCTTTGCAAAATTCATGGAACTCATTGGATTCATACTCAATCCCATTATTAGTCCTTAAGACCTTGATCTTATTTTGAATTTGATTCTCGATCAAGGATTTGAAGTGACAAAACCAAGAGAACACTTCATCCTTCTTTTTCAAGAAATATATCCAAGTTTTGTGAGAATAATCATCTGTAAAAGTGAGGGAATCTAAATATCCTCCCAAGGAGTTCACAAGCATCATACTAGATATGTCTGAATGAACCAACTGCAATATATCAGAGGTATTGCTTTGGCTTGAGGGGAATGGTCCCATTTTGAGCTTTCCTTTGGCACATCTTGGAAATACACCTTCTTGCTCTAATTTGAACTCGGGCATCCTAGTCACCATTTTTCTCACATCGGGTAGAGCTTTATAATGTAGGTGAGAAAACCTCTGATGCCATAGTTTGAACTGAAGAGATGTGTCACAAGACATGACACCCAACAAACTTCCTCCGACCTGATATAATGAATCAACTCAAAACCCAAGAGTGAAAGCATATTTAAAGTTCTTTTTCCATACACGTACCTTGTCCTCGATGAATGCCACCTTGTAGCCTTTGTCTTCCATTTCCGAAATGGACACTAGGTTCTTTCTGATATCAGGTATGTATAGGACTTCTTGTAAATGAATTGTATTTCCCTTATTCAATTGAAGAGTGGCATTCCCTACGCCTTTCACGGGATATTTTGAGTTGTCCCCAAGAACAATTTCATGTTGGTCTCCTTCTCTATTATATTAGAGAGATCTTCTTTGTAACCAGTGAAGTTCCTTGAGGCACCACTATCAATAAGCCAATTTCCTAGTGACTCGAGGGGAGCAGTAGTAGCGAGGGAAGCTGGTAGATAATATTCATCTCGCTTATTGTTAAAAATGTTATATTCATACCTAGAGTTTATTTCCTTCTTGAAGGGTTGACCTCTTCCTTGATTTCCCACATTCCTTTTACATCTACCATTGGACCTACCATTCCTGTTGATTGCCTTGAGAGTGATTTTAATCATCATCATGGTGTGAGTCCCTTTTATTAGGGCGCTGCCTCGCATAGTGGCCCATTTTGTTGCAATTGTAACATCCTCCTTTTCTTCCACCTTTCGGTCCTGACTTTCCTTTGGATTTAGCCCCTGAATGGTTTCTTCTTTTAGCATGAGAAGAAAACGCAGAGGGATTGCCTTTAAGTGTGGGCATTTCTTGCTCTTCCATCCTTGTTTCTTCTTGAATGCATCTTGCCATCAATTCCTCAAATCCAGGAATTACATTATCATTGAGAGGAGTAGTCCTGGATATATACCATTTAGGTGGCGCCCACCAAGAGTTGTCATAGTCATTTCCCTGTTAGGAACTACTTCCCCAACAGATAGGAGATCATTCCTGATCTTGGTGATCCTTAATAAATATGCTTGCATACTCTCATCTTTGCCCTTCTTAATTTCCTTCAACTTATTTCTAATGAACAAAACTTGATTTGCATCATTAACGTTAAATAAACTCACCAGAGTATCGTAGATTTCCTTAGAGATGGTAGCTTGGAAACATAGGCCATTAGGTGCTTGTCGATAGAGTCCCAAATGATCTTCTTTACATTGATTTCTCCCCTGGTCCACTTGTTCTTTGTAGCATTGGATGCATTTGATGGAGGCTCAACAATTCTGCCTCTCACATGGTCCAACACTTCTTGTTGTTCTAATGTCAAATCGAGAGACATATTCCATCTGTGATAGTCAGACTTCTCACAGAGTTTGTCTTCAGCGTGGAAGTGTGTTGAGGACCCCGTGAATTCTTTAATATTTCTTCAACAACCTGCCGTGATTGCTCTAGCTCTTTCTCTTGCTTGGGCTTTGTCTTCACCTCAACTCTGATTCCATGTTAAATTATGGTATGTTCTATGATTAGAGCAGTTTACTTCAAATCTTTTTATTAGCCACTGTTTAGCAATCACATAAACATAAAGTAAGGTGCAGATAGAACATTAAATGATCGACATAAAGGAAGCCAAGACAAGGGACACAAGATGTGGCAGCTAGCTAAGGAAAAACACAAAAATGGGGAAACCCTATGATCAATTCTTCTTTAATCTTCAATAGTTCAGCAAAGAGAAATAGTAAAATTTAGAATTCTTTAATTTTATAAGAGCAGCACCAAACCCTAAATCAAAAAAGTCAAACCTGGTCAAAACAAACCTATATTGACTTATAGTCAACTTGAAGAACTCGATCTTCAAAAACTATCTTTAGTAGCCCAAAGCAGTCCACAATACTCAGTCAAAACATCAGTCAAAGTTCAGCAATCTGCGGCCGGCCCTAACCAGTCAATGTTGTTAACGTTCAGGTCAATGTTGGTCAACGCAGCTCCTAAAAAGCTAGCTCAAGTCTTCCCTTGGTCAACGCTTCATAAAACAACCCAGCATTTGGTCAACGTAAACCTAGAAATGTCTACGCTACCCTAATTTGCCCTTCTTCTTGCACGTGTAAGAGAAGTTGCTCCTTTGCTTGCCCAATAACATGAGGAGAGAGAAGATGAGTTAATATGAGATGACTTGATAATGAATCAACCTCACTTGTACTTATATGATTTGTTGGGCATGTTTGCCACACATTTAGTTGTTGGATGACCTTAACAATTTTTCAAGTAAATACAAATAAATTCATATCTCCATAAATACTTGTCGGGATCGAAATGTAGGAAAAATATCAGCCGTCATAAATAAGGTGACCCGCATGGAGTTTGGCCCTAGTTTCCAACATTAACACTTTTCATTTTTATTAGTGTGCCAAAGAAAACCAATGTGAATCCTTAAACATTCGATGCATATGCATTAATGGTAAGGAAAAGAAAGATATTCTTTCTTGGCCACAAAAGACAAGAATTCCTCTACTCGTATATCTTTCTCCTGCCAATTGTCCAAGAAATTAGAGAGATAAGATATAATCTGTTCTGTTGTTATTTTGAAAGATGTCACTATATATGCAGGGGGTGAAAAGTAATGCCGAATCAAGGGATGTCGTATCAAAGGCCTTAATCCTAACCTTTGAATGTCCTCCACTCCTTCATGTCTACAAATCTCAGTAGGTAAAATTACATGTGTGACTTATAAATTAGGTGTATAAACAATAACATAGTTTGAACCATAATGCATACATAACTAGAAAACTTCTCATTGTTTTTATTGTGGTCTGGGAAAGTTTAAGGTTCAATCCTAATATCATGCTTATTAGGCACCCACGTTCTAATTTTTACTTGCGAGATTCACATTGGTTTTCCAAAAATTTTGATATCATCGAAATTTATCTTGTTTCGCTCATTACGGTTTTAATGACGTTCGAAACTCTCTAAAGAACCCCCAACAAATCATTTAACAATACCATCCCAAAGTGGGGTGAATGATAAAATCCCATTAATCCTACAGTGAATGATAAAAGCCCATTAATCCTGTTTTGTAGGTCTAGAAGAAAGAAATTTCGCTCATATGGGTGTTGGCCAATTTGATTTATGTGATGACAAAACTGCATATCCTTGATGTCTTTAGAAAAGAGATATCCTAGAAACCTAGATCTAATATATAGATTCTCTCACCCCAAGTTTCCTTGTAAGCTATTTAACAAAATAATCATTTCGAATAGTGAATGAATACATTGAGCTCAACAACATAGGCTTGGGGATATTTGGTATTCTCAAATTGCAAGACTAGGTCTAGTATCCCAGAGCCCTTCCTCCTTCCAACAAAACATTATTTAAAATTCGACAATCATATGCAGATTTTCTATGGATTGATTGAAGTCACCTAAAATATCATCAATTAATAAGTACCCAAATATACATTGAAATATCCACCATGATCGAGATACAAAAAAACAACCAAAAAAATGATACAGATGGGTTTTGTAAACAACAAAAAAAACGAGACATATGGGTTTTGTAAACAACCAAAAAGAGGAGACATATGGGTTTTGTGGGCAGATAGAGTCCATATTATTGACTATATTCTACTCGGATTCCTCATTCCTCTAGTTGTTGGTCTCCATGGCATTCTCTAGCTATGTTAACCAAAGAGAAATAAGTGTTGTGAAGAGGATTTGAGATGAGGATGTGTGGATTTTATCAATATAATGTAGAAAGAAAGTGGATAGAAGCGGTCCATCCACATCCATGTTAATTGTATCTATGTCAAAATGTTTATATGGAAAAAATGTATAATTACTATGGTATGGGTTAATATAAAGAGTTAGATAGTTGCATAGTGAAACATTGGGGAAATGTTTGGTTGAATATATGATCTAAGGCGCATAGTGTACATGTTGGTCGATTTTTAGGACAATCTAAATATATTTCATTTCTTGAATATAGGATCTAAGGAGCATAGTGTATATGTTGGTCATTTTTTAGAAAAATCTAAATATATTTCATATTTTTGTTTTATGATATGTGATGATTATATATGTTAAGTTCTTATTATGTTTTATATTTAGATTAATGTTTGAACATCTATCCAATATTAATATTAATTACAATAATCTAATTTAATGTCATAATATAAAGACAAATTATGGTTGTTGGATTGTATAGTGTTAAATAAATATATATGGATGTTACTTGAAAGAACTACATCATAACATGATAACTTAACTATGTAGAGCTCCCCACCTATCCAATGCCTTGGTAGCACTCCTAAAGTGAGACCTTCCTTGCTTCAAGAATTCATAATTTCAAAGCTATACTAGTACAATGTTTGTTGGACACTTAAGTGGACCCTAGTTTACCAATTCGAGCCAAGAAATTGTTATGTTATGTAGATAAAACATCATCATGGAAATTGGGCATAGATATTAAATATAAATTTTGAAGAATGCTTAATGGTTTTTCGGTTTGAGTAGTTTGGATTGTTGCCTTCCATCTCATCGACCCAAGTTCAAGTTTCCCGCAGCATGTTCTAGCTTGTATTGTTTAGGTTCGGTTCAAGAAGGAGGCATCCCAAAAGAATCTCAGCTAAAAAAAGTTGAATTTTAAAATATCTAGGAGCTTGTACCTATCTTATATAATCAAGTCCTCAAAATTTGAATGGCTATTATTGTACAGATGGAACTTGACAACCAGTCTAGCCTGTCCCAATCCACAAGGATCTTTCCACTACAGGAAAATCAACATTACTAGGACAATAATCCTCTCAAACTCAACCCCCGTCATTAATGGAAAACAACGTTATCAAGTGAATGGTGTTTTCTACTTGTGTTCGAAAACACCATTGCAACTTGAAAATTACTACAACATAAGAAGAGTGTTTGTCATTGGTGGCATTCCAGTGGAAGTCACTACCATTAGAGTGTGATTCCAAAGTATTGAGGAGCTCATGTTTTGAGGAGCTGCGTACAAGACTACAGAGGGTATTCAAGGCTTGAGAAGGAGAACAAGTAGGAAAATTTCAGGATTTTCCCACTAGAAATAGGGATACGATTTTGCAAACCATAGTAATGCCATCATTCTATAAATCTATATATCTCTATCACTAGAGCTAGACCTACAGACTAAATAAAAATTCTTTAAATCTTATAGTCCATGTAGATCTAATGCAATGACTACAACTAGTACCTTATAATAATGCTTGACATGCCCTTAACAACCACAAGATGATATCGATTTCTCAATGACCTCAGGTTCTCGGTTGAGGCAGGCATAAAGAAGTTGGAATTTCCAAAACTTTATCTATAATTCGACGGAACCACAGAACTTCTACACTCTTGAGCCTAGACCGCAGTGAAACCACTACCCTCAAAATATACCTCGACCCTATATACTCTAACTCAATCTCGATCTATATTGATATATAGCCTTGCGTGGAAATATTCTTACCTGGGGGGCTGGAAGTAGCAGTTTTGTTGTGATTTTTGTTGCTCAGATTGTATAATATCATGTATAATGCAAGTTACCCACCTATGAAAGGCCTTATTCAAGTTGATTGCTTATTACTACTTCAACACCACAAAGGCCTTAACAACTATATCATGCACATTGGGTATGGAAGTGGAAACAACCTCCAACAAAGTACATTTATTCACAAACCCTACAAACCCTAGATTTGAAATACATTCCTATTCTTGGTTAGGGTTCCCTAACTAGATTTTTAATGGATTTGAAGGCCAACTAGACATCTTGGTCCTGTAATTGATCCATACATTTAGAAATATTTAAGTTCTTCATTGCGTGTTTGAAGAGGAAAAATGAGAGAAAGGAGGAGTGCATGTGACCTGAGCTTTTGGTATTTTTGTGTGAGAACTTTGTTCCAAACTATGTACAGCATGGATGCTAAGAGAAAATCTCATGGTCTCATTAGCAATGTCAAGATGAGGAGGGACAACAGTTACTGTGGCTTCTGCGGGTTTTGGCAATTTCCACACTGCTTTCCATTTTTCTCTTTGGTTATGGTCTCCCCTCTGTTGGATCAATTGAGCGAGTAGCAAGAATAGAAAATCCACCATTATGGGCTCCCCTCTACTGAATCAATTACGCAAGCAGAAAGAATAGGAAATCCAAATAGGTGTGGGAAACTTGTGTGTATTGTAAAAATTATAGTTTTACTATAGGAAAAGACATTTAGATGATTTGAAAAAGAGTTTGAAACAACAACAAAAATATTTATTATGAAAAATATATAAAGGGGGTTAGAGTTACAATTGGTTCTCATCTATAAGAATTATATTACACAAAAATTATTGAACAACTACAGGAAAAGACATTTAGATGATTTGAAAAAGAGTTTGAAACAAAACAGTTTTTTATCATGCAAAATATATAAAGGGGGTTAGAGTTACAATCGGTTTTCATTCATAAGAATTAGATTTTTCCAGTTGCATTTTTTATATCCATTATTATTATAAAAATTGTTAATGCATATTTAATATTAAGATAATATGCACAAATTATTGAACAACTATAGGAAAATAAATTTAGACGACTTGGAAAAGAGTTTGAAGCAAAATAATTTTTGATCGTGCAAAATATAGGAAGGTTGTTAGAGTTACATTTGGTTTTCATTTAGAAGAATTAGATTTTTTTTGGTTGTATTTTTTATATCCATTACTATTGTGGCAAAGGTTAATGAATATTTAATATTAATATAATACACACAAATTATTGAAAAAATATAGGAAAATACATTTAGACGAATTGAAAAAGAGTTTGAAACAAAACAAATTTTGATCATGCAAAATAGATAAAGGGTGTTAGAGTTACAATTGGTTCTCATTTAGAAGAATTATATTTTTTCCAGGTGCATTTTTTTATCCATTACTGTTATGGAAAATAATTCATATTTAATATTAAGATTTCTATATAGCGAGTAAAAATATTATTAGGAGGATGTATTAAGTTTTGGGTGACATAAGATACATAAGCATCGATAAAGAAAATATATGCAATATCACATAGTAGTGTGAGAGATCATGTTGGGATGAAGATACTTTTGACAAAGGGTGTTGTCCTTATTATTTGGGATCATATTCATTAATGGTTCCTCTAGGGGATCTTAATAATATCTTCACCTATGGAATGGTATGTTGATATTTTTAGCACAAGACAAACTAGATAAAGCGATGAGTGACATTGATTTTCATCATCTATAGTTCATGTAATAAACCAACCACACTAGAATTTGAAACTGAATAGGTAAAAATGAAAATTACGTATGTTAACACAAGAGTTCAATAAGAACTTAAATTTGGTTACTCATGCCTACTAGGGATATATTTATATTAAACTAAATCATAACACAAGCAACAATACAACAAAGTATAAATGATTTGAATGATGACGTTACCAAAGATGTAATTGAAGGACTGGGAAATTTATGGTGATCATGGGAATGATATATCTCTAAGACAACATAATGATGTTTTTGGAGAGGCCCATATAATTGTGGAGGGATGGATTTAATTTCTAAAAGGGTCTCAATGCAATCTACCCGTTGGATGGTTTGTTTATCTCAGATACAGTGAGATTGGTTAAATTGAGCTTATCAGGTTCATCAAGGTAGGAGAGGGGGGGAAAATAGGGATGGGAAGCTTAACAATCATCCACAAGGAAAATATATGCTTGCACGTAAAGGTAAAGGGAATGCTAAGGGGGTAATTTGATGCAAAGCAACGATGAATTATGTCTCCCTGAATGCACATCATGTGACTGTGTTTAAGATTTTCCATTCTGAAGCTGCAGGAAGACTAGAGTGTAAGCACAAGAGAGAAGCTAAACATATTGTGGGTTGATAAGAGGGCCAAGAAGGCATTTCTTAGTTCTTCCTCTTTTAGATCGGAGACAAAAGATTTAAGAGTGTTTATAAGGCAATAGTAAAGATGAGATGGATTATCAAGCATATGCTAGTATGGGTGTTGTTGGACTGTCACAGTGGAAAATGATCTAATGAATAAAATGAATGCCTGCTTCCAAAGGAAATTTCAATGTTGAGGAGAAACTTGGGCGGGGTAGATGAAGGTTCCCTAAGCTAGGTCAAGTGATTGTAATGGATTAAAGATCAACTTTTGCTACAAAGTCTCACGAGGAAGATGACTATGCAATAAATGCACTTGAAAAATTGGAAATCAAAGTCTATGACTCATTACAAAGAAGCGGTTCAAACAGTTACCACTAAGTTTTGAATGGGATCTAAAATTTCACTTTCTCAAAATTGAGTGAAGTTAGAACCACTGTGAAACAACTTGAAAGGATTAATGTTTACATTAAAAATCTAAGTAAAAGTTGACATTATCCTTATCTTTCCTTTTCAAAAAGGAAAGATAAGGAGAATGTCAACTTTTATTTTAACTTTAAAAATTAAGTATTACCATTAATTACTAGGGTTATGTTTTGTAGGGCCCTAGGGTTAAGATTTTCTTTTTCCCTTTAACTATTTTTTATTAAAAAATAATATTTGGTGGTCATTAGCTATGTTGCACTACATTCTTTAGAATTTTTCAGTTTAGTAGAGAACTAGTCACTTTGGTGTTTTAAGGTCAATTCAATACAAGACCAACCTTAGCCAATATGAACCACAAAATTAGAATAGTACAACTCTGAAACCATTGGGACCACCAATTCCGCTAGTTCTAGGCTTGTTCCAATAAGAGTGTTCCCTTCTCATCTTCCTCTAAAGTTGTTTTGTTGGATCCTTTCAGGAATGGTGATTTGGAGAGTGTCATAAACCGTAACACTGTTCTGAGCACCTATGATCATAAGTAGTTAAGCCTTGACAAACAAAAATTTGCAAGGAACTAGTACAGACATCCAAAACCATATTTAGTGAGGACCTCAATGCAAGGAACTAATACATACCTCCCAAGATAGTTAGTGAGGACATGCATGACCAAAAAGCATAAGAAAAATTATCCACCCTAAAAAAGCCAGCCCAAGACATTGAAGTGTGGTGAAAAACAAATTGTTGGTAGGATATTAGTGCTACCAACAATCATTCCCTCTCCAATTTCACGAGAAGCTCCTACTCAAGCTACCTCCTCCACTATGGTTATAATAATTTCTTGCAACTGTGTGAGCTACAAGAAATTAAACTGCCTTGGAATCTCCACAAATCTTAGGGAACTCAACTTCTCTTCATGACCTAAATAGTTTGAGTTGATTGATCAGTTAACTGAATGATCACTGAGTTTGACTGAAGTCCCACTACTTAGATGACCTTCCAATAGTTCCTCCAAAAGTTAGAACTAGTTTAATTGGCAAGAACCTAAGATAATTGACTTTTATGGCTACAAATTAGCAATCACATATGCAAAAATGAACTCTAACTCCTCCAACTTGAATTTACTGAGTAAACTAGGTGACACAATCCATGTCACACAAGTTAAAATCATCCCAGTTGTCTGTTGATGTGGAGATTCGAATTTTTTCAACTTAATCAAGGAAAAATCAAATTGAGAATTTCTTGCTGCATTTTTCAACACATAGTTCACTAGAATGTATTACTTTCACTATGAACTTGGCATAGTTCACATGTTAAGTTCATAAGGTTTTGGGCTAATTTGGTTCTATGTGTTGTGTATATAAAGAATATGTGTCCATCTCATGCTATAATCAACAAGACCCCCTATGAAATGTGGTATGGCCACATTGCTTCGGTGGGGCATCTCCGGGTTTTTGGTTCCTCTTGTTATGCCTTCATACCTAAGGAATAGATAAAAAAAATCGGTGCAAGGAGTCACAAATGTATCTTATTTGGGTACTCATACCTCCAAAGAATACCATCTCTATGATGAAGTGAATAAGAAGTTTATAATATCTATAGATGTGATCTTTCTTGAGTCTTCCAAGATTGAAAATGTTGTTGAGTGGCAGTTTAATTGTTTGGATAAAGTATTTTAAAGAGTTTGATAGTGAGATTTCACATCTCGTTCTCTTAGCTCTATACCTTCTATGAAGAACCGTGAAGAAATCAGGTTGAAGGAAATTCCTTCCCCTACTTTGTCAGGAAAGAGCTAAGAGGCCACTAGCAACAGGTAGCCAAATCTGGCAAGCAATGAGGTTACATGCAAGATACAAAGCAAGGATTAATGGAAAGGAGTAATGCAAAAGAGTGTAATGACTATAGACATATCATAAAATATCGTTCATCCCACTTAGGATGCCTTGCATCGTGCCTGGTTAGTCATAAGGTCACGTTGGTCAGAACCTACGTAGCTTAAATAAAAAGGTGGTAATACTCTTCATCTTCTAACCTATGTAATAAATAAGTGAAAGTGAGAAAGACACATAGAGGAAACACATGGAGTGACTTTCAGTCCTTGCAACCATGCATGTCATTGAATACAAAATGATACGACAATGATAAACAATCTCTTAAGCTACACTAAGAGGTGTATTTCAAAATATTTGCTTTGTTTTCCATACCTAATCTCCAAACAGCTATGCATCATATGGAGTCTTCATGCGGTATTGATATTATATCATACCTTGGGTTCCTTGGTCTACCTATTTTTCTCCTCAGCTCCTTGAGAGTCATATATCGTGTCATCCTTCTTTGTGGCCCCTGAAAGAAATAATTGTGTAGTTTCAACGAGAAGTGATTGTTGCAGGATGAGACCTTGGGAGGAAACGTTTATACATTTTTAGGATGCAAGGAACTGCTATGGGATGAGGCCCTCGGAGGACACATCTACGTAGTTTCAGGATGCAAGGCAGACTCGTAGTCAAGGGACAAAACTGCACAGTTTCTGGAGACAGTGGGTTCCGACTAAGGGAAGGATATTGGAGGAAACCACTGCACAGTTTTGAATGCTAAGGGAGGTTGGGATTTTTGTGTATTGCATGGTTCCAACAAGTAAGGGAAAATATTGAGGGTTACATATGTGAAGTGAAAATATCAGGAAAGTTGGATGAGGCTAGGTTGCTAAGGAAACTCTGAAATTTGGCTAAGTGTGGTATCAATGGAACTAATGTGAACAGTGATAAAACATGACTATGATCACACACTTGAAAACTTAGTGATACAACATAGACCATCCAGAACATATAACACATTCTTCGCTTAATGCAACAACCTTTGTGGTAGCTTACGACAAGTGCGGCTCCGATGATAGACTTTGGGAAGATAAAGGTGACACTTGTTTAAGAGTGTGTGAAATGAGTGTGGAACATGTATATGTGGTGAGGAGAACCCATTCTCATAAATATTTCCCCTTGAAGCAAAATAAACCTCCCTTTGCAGGACAAGCGATAACCCCCATGCCCAAAGATGACACATTCTATGTAAATATAAAAGCATGAACGACTCTTAAGATTGAAAAGGGGAGCTTGAGATGATCAACTTACCAAGAAGTGACTAGCTTGAGATGATCAACTTACCAAGAAGTGACTAAGGAATGATCGATCACAATATATATAGTAGGCTCCAAAATTTAAGTGCAAGCCAAAATTTTGGAGGGTGTTGTAGCTGCTACAATAGAGCCTTCACCTTCTTGCTAGCTTCCTCTTCAACTAGTGCCTTGATTTCTACGAACTTGGAGAATGTCTCATATTTCTTCCACATGAAGAATATCCAACACTTCTATGACAAGTCATCAATAAAAATGACAAAATATTTGTGTCTGACGATGGAGGTTGTTGAGAAAGTTCCATAAACATGATAGTGGATCCATTCCAGGACTGCATGTGCTTTGTTGTCCTGATCATTGAATGTGGATTTTATGTACTTCCGCAAAGTACATCCTTTGCATACATCCTACAGCTTAAGTTCTCCTTTAGGGAGGCTAATGGTTATTTGTTGTATAATATTTGAGGTACCATGATGCAAATGGCCAAGTATTTTGTGCCAATCTTCATTGACATCGTGACCTGCACTTTCACCACCTTAGTGCTTAATGCAACACAGTCTTCCACATCTAGCTTGCACAGGGTCTTCACACAAACCCCGATTTGCTTCAATTGTCTCATGGCTATGTGTCAGGAACTCTTTTCCTTTGATTAATATCACTTCACCCATGGTCTTCGAAAACTGCAATAAAGATGAAATTTTTCTTTAGGCCTAGAACAAACATGACATCCTTGAGCCTGAGAGGGGAGCTCGACTCCCTCCGAAAGGTGATTGTGCCAATAACAGTCACATTGTACCTTTTTTCATCCCCTAGCTTAATGTGCATCTACAGATATTTCTCCTCTAAGTCACTAAGAAAATACTTACACCTTTTCATGTGGAATGATGCAGTTGAGTCCAAGTACCACATGCTCCCCAGCATTGTGCTGGACATGCGTACAATAACAGTAAAATCAAGATCAAACTATGTAGCCAAGTTTTAACATGCTTCTCCTCCTAAGGTCTTCTTGCTTGCATTTTTGTGTGGACACTTCATGGCATAGTGCTCACATTCATGACAATGGAAGCATTTATTTTTTCACATATCTTTCTTCCTCCCCCCTTGACTTGATTCCGGTTTGGTTTGAGATTTATTTTCTTTTCCCTTCTTTCCCTTTCAAACCAATCCAAAGGTTTCTTTATCCTCTCCCTTGGATGAGGTCCCAGCTTTGGTATTCCACCCTATTTCCTCCTGTAGCAAATCAGACCATAAGTGTTCCCAATTTGGTAGTTTCTCCCTTACATTCATTGAATCTTGAGAGTTATGCCAGCTCTTGGGAAGGCCCAAAAGGGTTAGTCTTACCAAATCACCCTTTCAAACAGTAACACCAATTATTGCAAGCTCAGAGCGAACTTGTGTGAACAAACTCAGATACTGTGGGATATTGTCATTCTTCTACATCTTGATATTTCAAAGTTTATCCTTGAGCTCCATCTTCCGATGGTCACTACTATTCTAGAATAGACTTGTTAGTGTCTACCACATTGGATAAGTATTTTCTTTCCCATGGAGATTGGTGATAATTTGGTCTAGTACTCCCTCCAATATTATTCTCCTCACCTTGTTTACATCTTCCTTCCACTGAGTATGGATTTTGCATCATATTTCACTGGTTTTGAAACATCTCCCTTGACGTATTCTAGAAATCCATTGTCATCGATACATCCTCCATGTGATGAAATTAGAGTTTCATTCCAAGGCATACTCTAGCCTCAACCCATTAAAGGTCATCTTCTCAGCTCTCAAGAGATCCTACTACACTGAACTACAAATTTGAACCTCTTGAGAAAAAACTTAAAAATTCCTGCTTTAATGTGAATCCTGCTCTAATACCATGTAGAAATTATGGTGCAGATTTGCAACTGCTCATGAAGTTTTAATCAAAATTACAAGACAAAAAGCTAGTCTACTACACTATGGAAGTTAATTCCCAACTTAGAACAAAAATTTCAGACATGCAATAAGAAATAACACACATGCACACAGTATCTTTCTCGAGGAAAGAAATCTAGTAAAACCCCCAATGTATTCTTGCATTAATATGATGAACATAGATGTATTACAATTTCTTTTCTCAACTAGCACAACCTGTAAGTGAATAACCTCTATCTCTACTCACTGAGAAGCTCTGACCTAGACTTCATCAATTTTTTCCTTTTCTTGAGCCCCTATTTCCTTGTAGAATTCCTTGAGAAATTATTCCACTATTATTTAGGAAATTTTCCAAAATGGATTGTGCAATTCCCAAGGTTGATCATCTGATTACATGAAACACTTGTACACTGAAGGCTAGTCTACAACTCATGTTACACTACCTTGGATTCTCTACCACAGCTGGGAAACTCGAATTCTTTGCATGCACTAGTTATTTTGGGATGATTGATCAGTTAACTACATGATCACTGAGTTTGGTTAAAGTCCCACTGCACAACTAACCTTCCACGAGTTCCTCCAACAATTTGAACTCACATCGATTGATACAAATTAGCAATCACAAATGCTTAACTAAACTCTAACTCCTCTAACTCGAATTTACTCAGTAAACTAGTTGACATAATTCATGTCACACACGTTAATTGCATCCAAGTTGTATGCTGATGTGGAAGTTCAATTTTTCTCAATTCAATGAAGGAAAAATCAAATTAAGAATTTATTGTTGCATTTTTCAACAATCCTTTATGTGAATCTAATCCATGTTGTTGATGACAGTCAAGAGTTCCAGCACAATAATGTGCTTATAATAGCAACCAACAGATAAAAGTAGCATTCAAAATAAATGAAACAGTTAAAAAACACATATTAAAACAAAATTGATGGAGACCCTGAAAAGTACTCCAACTATGATACTCCTTATCCATGTTTAGCAAAATTTCCTCCATTTCTCCTCTCATGTAGCACGACTCTCTTGTCAACCTCCATCACCCTAAATCCCATGAATTTTCATCGACCTCCATCACTCCACTTCCTGAGGAACCCATAAACAATGTAAAAAAAAACCCCCAATCCTTTACCTTTACTGTTTTTTACAGGTGCATCGTATTGAAAATTTGAAGACAAAATATTTATTTTCTCTTAAAATCCCCCTCCATGTAGCAGTGCCAAATGAAATGATAGACAAGTTGTCTTTAATCGTATCAGTATATATGAAAGGGACAAAAGAGGAATTGATGTCCAATAAATCTTGTCAGTAAAGGTTATCGCGTTCTTCTTAGTCGACTACCCCCACAAAACAAAGGCCCCAACAAATCGTTGTCTTTATATAAGATAGCGTGAATGGTATGTAAAATAACAACCTCGGTATAGGTGCAAAACAATTGTTGCTTGCAAGCTGCCAGACTTAGGGCGCACTATCAGAGTCAATATTGCAGTTGTTAGATAATATTGTCTTAAATTGATATGTTTGTGTCTTAATTTTTTGTTATCTTAATTAGGTTTCATCTAAAGTGGCCATTGTCAAATATAGGGTTTTGTCCTAAAATATTTTTGTCTCAAACTATTTTTGTCTTAAATATAAAGTTTTGTCTTAAATTGATTTTGGCTTAAAATAATTTTGTCTTAAATCATTTTTGTCTTAAATATAAATTTTTGCCTTTAAATGGTTGTCTCAAACTAATTTTCTCTTAAATATAAAGTTTTGTCTCAAAATATTTTTTTCTAAAATTATTTTTGTCCTAAATATAAAGTTTTGTCTTAAAATATTTGTCTCAAACTACTTTTGTTTTAAAATATTTTTGTCTTAATCATAAAGTTTTGTCTTCAATATTTTTGTCTCAAACTATTTTTGTTTTAAAGTTTATATTCAAGACAATTCAATTGATATTACATTTTAATGTAAAATAACTAAAATAAAAAGTTATTTTTTAAGACATAAGATTTATTTTATCTTAAAAAAAAATGTCTTAAACGTTCACTTGGTATAGCAGTGCGTGGAAGTGGATAAACATATTTGTCATTGCCGACTGAACATCAAAATGTTCAATCATAAGTTGAATAGAAAAGAAGATGGAGTATTGTTATGGTTGTTGCCAATATCCAAAAAAATGGACCAGACATTGAGATTCTTCTAAACTTCCACTCCAAGTAATTCGATGGCTCCAAACATTTTGATCCTACCCACCACAATCCATTATTGTTTGTAAGTAAACAACATTAAGGTTTTTTGTCTACATTCTTTCTCATTACGTGAAGAACCGCCCTCGCAACATATGACTGCGGTCTCTGAAACTTTCAAACGCAGTGGCTTCCACTTATATTTTGGCAACTCCCTTGAATCTAAGGTCTAGAAGGGTCTACTCATTTCTTGCACATCCTGGCCCTCAGATCCCACCAAACTACATTTGAAACTCCGAGAACCTTTCTCTCTTCAAAGCCTTTCTTTGTGCAAAGCCTTTCTCTCTACAAAGCCTTTCTTCATCATGAGGTGACTCACATTTCAACAAGCAAAAGGCATCATGCCATATTTTTTTTCTGCAACAATGTTTATGTAAATGTGTTAGAAAACCTGCATGGATGAATCTAGCTAGTAAAGGTTGAACACATAGCTTTACAGAGCAAAAACACTAAAAGAAAATCGAAAGAAAAAAAGAATGATTCATTAGAAAATAGGTTACAATGCTCATGATATAGCATTACTGGGTGAAGATCACAAGGTAATGCACCATAGTGATGATCAATGAGAAGACTCAACACCTACAACAAGTTCTAGAGAGAACTAGCCAGTTGTGGAGTGAAAGAAGGAGCAAATCAGGGAGTAAATCATGCAAAAGAACTAACCAGTTGCAGAGTTAAATAAGGAGCAAATCAGGGAGTAAATCATGCAGAAGAACTAACCAGTTGCAGAGTTAAAGAAGGAGAAAATCAAGGAGTAAATAATGCAGAAGGAATCTTGCATGTAGTCCCATGCTCTAACTAAGAGTCTGCATGTAGATGTGTAGTACTTCCAACACCCCCCTGAACACAAGTATGGGGAAAAATAGAAAATGGGCCTTGGAAACTAAGGCCAAAGGTCACCCAAAATATAGTGCAACTTGTACTAAAATTGAGGAAAGAGGGAAAACCTCGTGGGAAAACCCCCCCCTCTCAAATACAATGTAATCAAAGGAAAAGAGGAAGAAAAGACAGTTGCTAAGCAATTGTGTCCTTCACTCCAAGACGATCGTGCAAAGAGCGAAACTTCTGCTTAGTGAATGTCTTGGTGAAGATGTCTGCAATTTGTTCTACTAAAGGACAGAACTACAAATCAATGACCCAATCACGTACTAAGTCTTTGATGTAGTGCATATGGATCTCTATGCGCTTCGTCCGCTACCGCTGTACTGGATCCCTGCAAAATTTGAGAGAGCTCTGGTTATCACACCAGATGATAATGTGCTGGTGGAACTCGACACCCAACTCAGTGAGGAAGTGTTGTAGCCACAGAGCCTAAATGGTGATGTTGACTACTCCTCTATACTCATCCTCAAATGAAGAGAGAGAAATAGCAGCTTTCTTCTTGCTCGACCAATAGATAGGGCCAGACCCTAGACTAAGTGAATATCCGAAGGTGGACTTGCGATCAATATTGTCGCCTGCCCAATCAGAATCAGTGAAGCCAAGGAGATTCAATGCAATGCCTGCTGCATAGTGAATCCCGAAGGTGATGGTGCCCTGCACATATCGGAGGATGTGCTTGGTAGCATTCCAGTGTAGCTCATGCGGCTCCTGCATGTATCTGGAAACTACCCCTACCGCATATGAGAGATTTGGTCTGGAGTGGGTGAGGTACAATAAGCTCCCCACTAGCTGTTGGTAGAGAGTGTTGTCAACTAATGGAGTGTAACCTCCATTCTTAAGGCGAACCCCAGACAGAAAAGGAATCAGTGCTGTCTTGGAGTCAGTCATGCGAAATCTCTCGAGGAGATCCCATGCGTACTTAGCCTGAGAGAGTTTGATGCCTGTGGCATCCTAGCTGATCTCAAGACCAAGAAAGAAGTGTAATGGACCCATGTCCGTCATCAAGAACCTATCATGCAAGTCCCTCTTGAATGTAGCAATGGCTGAAGCCTAGATGCCAGTGATTAGGAGATCATCCACAGAAAAAACTAAGATTAAAAGAGAATGACATGTCCTGAGCATGTAAACATTTGGATCAGACTTACATCTTTCAAATTTTTGTGATAAGAGAAAAGAATCCATTTTTGCATACCAAGCTCTTGGGGCCTGCTTAAGGCCGTAGAGAGATTTCTTCAGTCTACAGATTAAAGATGAATCTTGAATGAAACCATGTGGCTACTCCATGTAGATCTCCTCAGATAGCTATCCATGAAGAAAGGCATTCTTCACATCGATCTGATGTACTTCCCACCCCTGGGCAGCTGCAATGGCAAGTGTAAGGCATATGGAATCTATCTTTGCTACTGGAGCAAAGGTCTCATCATAATCAATCCCATGCACTTGTTTGAAGCCTTTGGCTACTAGCCTTGTTTTTCGTCTAGTGACTTGCCCATCTGCAGCACTCTTGGTCCTGTAGACCCATTTGCATCGGACAAGTTTGGGGACCAGATCCCAAGTTTGGTTCTCAAGGAGGGAGTTATACTACTCCTCCATGCCAGATTCCCAAGATTGATGCCCAGCAGCCTCAGCATAAGATTGTGGATCAGAAGACTGAACCAAATGACAATGCTAGGATGGCGATGGTTCAATGGCAGTGAGGACAAGAGGAGGCTCAATAAGCTCTGAGCTAGTCCTCTGCAGATCAGAATTATCCCCCACAAGACCATTTCTAGCAGCTGGGTTGTCTTGTGCATATATCTCACGTAAGCTCCTCTTCTCTGATTTATGACAGGGGAATTTGATTCACTGCTGGAAGCCCAATCTGGGCTTGGATGTGGATCATCATATGCATGCACTGGATTTGTATCTGAAGACTCTATGTCTACATCTGCATGCTCTACAGCGGCATCTGCATGCTCTGTATCTGCATCTGAGTGTACTGAGTCATCATCTCAGACCTGAGGTAGATAAAAAGCATCTACATGTGCCAATTGAGGTGCATGCGAGAGATTTTCCTGAAATTTGACACTCCGCTCAATGATGAGCTTGTCCGTAGAGGAAATCAAGAGTCGGTAGCCCTTCACACCATCAGGGTATCCAACAAAGATGCACTCAATGCTCTGTGGATCAAGAGCTTTCCTCTTTTCAGAGGGGATCCTGGCCCATGCTCGGGAGCCGAAAACACGGAAGTGGGTGGCCTATGGTTTAGTGCCACTCCAAGCCTCAAAGGGGGTCTGATCGTTGACAGACCTATGACGATATTTGTTCTGGATGTAGTTAGCATAATTAAGTGCTTCAACCCATAGCTTATGAGGCAGTGACTTAGCATGTAACATGCAGGAAGCCATCTCTTTGAGAGATCGATTCTTTCTCTCAGCAACTCCGTTCTGCTATGGAATGTATGGAACTGTGTACTGCAACTGTATGCCAGACTCTAGGCAAAGGTTCTGAAGTGTTGTGTTAATATATTCCCGCCCATTGTCTGTACAGAGGGCTTTGATCTTTCTCTCTGACTGTGTCTCAACTAGTGCTTTGAAATCTTCAAAGTGTGAAAAAACTTCAGATTTGTTGCTGAGAAGATACACCCAAGTATACCATGAGAAATCATCAATAAATGTAAGCACATACCTTGCTTTGTTGATGGAAGGATGAGGAAAAGGCCCCATGAGGTCACTATGGATCAGATCTAGAGGAGAGGATGCTCTTTGAGTCTTGCGAGTGTCAAAATTTTCTTTAGGTTGTTTGCCAAGGACACACCTTTCACAAACTACATTGGAGAAACTGATATTTGGCAAGCCTTCCACCATCTCATGCTTGCTTAGCTGCTGCATTTACCTGTAATTTAAGTGACCAAACCTCTCGTACCAAAGCCTACTACTATCATTAGCATGTGTAAGCAATAAGGAGGATTCATATTCAATAAATTTAGAAAATGTATACAGTCTGGCTCCATTGTTTACCTCACTGGTTGTAATTTTGGAGCTGCTATGTAGGTCATATATGTTCACTGCATCTGGAGTGAATTCCACTCTCTTTCCGGTGCTAGAATGAGTGATCTGATAAACTGAAAGAAGGTTTACCGAAAGTTTTGGAACATGAAGCACATCTTCAAAGATTCCGTGTAAAAGTTCCACTCTACCTTTTTCGGTGACCTCAATAGGTGAGTCATCTCCCATGAGGATGGGAGGTCCTTTGCATGCATCCAAAGAGGAATAGACTTCCTTTGCAGCAACCATATGATGTGATGCACCAGAATCTATAATCCATGCATCAGGGGAAGAATTAGTTGCAACTAAAGCATGAAAATTGTTACGTTTCCCGTGTGGCAGATCCTCAATTTTCTTCTTGGCACCTTGAGGGATGTGGTCCCAAAGGTTGTGCTTCTGAAGGATTTCTACCATTTGGTCCATTTGTTTCTTCATGAAAGAGGATTCTGGATGGAATCCTCTTTGACAGTAGGTGCATCTGTTTCCTTTCTTCCCTTTCTCATTTCATGAGACGGAGGAGTCATTAAAGGGCTTGGTGTACCCTTCCTTATTTGGATGGGAATGCACTTTTCCTTTGTCTTTTTGCTGCTAATTTTTCTAATTTAAATCAGATATGTGATTTTTATTGTGGCTACCATCATGCACAGCAAGTGCATGCGCTTTTGGAGGTTTGATTTTCCCCATGCCAATGAGTTTATCATGCTCAAAAGTAAGGGACTCCATGAACTCTTTGAGAGAAGGCATAGTGTAGGATTTACCTCTTGCGAGCCTTACTGAATGAAATGTAGACACAAAGATGAAGTATTCCGGTCCGAGATTTGACATAATAGAGAGAACTTTGCCACTCTCCTCCTTGGATTTGTCAATTCCACAACCCTTGAGTTACAGCAATAGATCATTATATTTGGTGAAGAAGTCTTGAATTCTGTCATAGTTTCGTGGATCCAATGACAGCAGCTCCACTTCAAGCAGATGTCCTTTCATCTCAGCCTGTTTCCCATATAGTTCTTCAACCTTTTTCCAAATCTCATTGGGAGTATTGTAGTCAAATAGATGAAACTACAACTCTGGGGAGATGCACATGCATATGGATACGTGGGCCTCATCCATGCGGTTGAGGTACTTGGATTTCTCTGTGGCTGAAGTGGGTTCCACTTCTGCAGCCATGGTAATCCTATACAACCCTTTTTGACGAAGGTATCGAGCTATTTGGTCCTTCCATTCGTGATAGTTGTACAGTGTTAGGATTGATGCTTTAGGAAACTCCACTTTTTTGTCGATTTTCAATCTCCAAGATGTAATACCTGCAAAATAAAGTACTGGTGTGCCTTTTATCTAGCAACTTGTGGGCTCTGATACCATGTAAATGTGTTAGAAAACCTGCACAGATGAATCTAGCTAGGTAAGGTTGAACACACAGCTTTGCAGAGCAAAAACGCTAAAAGAAAATCGAAAGAACAAAAGAATGATTCATTAGAAAATAGGTTACAATGCTCATGATATAGCATTACTGGGTGAAGATCCCAAGTTAATGCACCATAGTGGTGATTAATGAGAAGACTCAACACCTACAACAAGTTCCGGAGAGAACTAGCCAGTTGCGGAGTGAAAGAAGGAGCAAATCAGGGAGTAAATCATGCAGAAGAACTAACCAATTGCAGAGTAAAAGAAGGAGCAAATCAGGGAGTAAATCATGTAGAAGAACTAACTAGTTGCAGAGTTAAGGAAGGAGCAAATCAAGGAGTAAATCATGCAGAAGGAATCTTGCACGTAGTCCCGTGCTCTAACTAAGAGCCCGCATGTAGGTGTGTAGTACTTCCAAGAGTTTACTCCAGAACATTCATCATCTCATAACTATCGTACCTTGACAAAAGTGATGTCATATCCAAACCAAGAGCCGCGTAAATGATGATTGGTCCAAGAGTGAAGGTCACATTCAGGTAGGGCTGCGGTATTTCTTTCTGCATAGTGGACATAGTAGGTGATGATAAAACAATGGAAAGAGTTTTAAAAAATGAGACATCGGTTTGCAAGAGATTTGTTTTACCAAGAGGGTTTAGGGAGACAAAAGGCAAATAACAATAATTTTGTAGAGAAGGTTTGCAAGAGATTTGTTTTATCGTTCCTTCACCAAGAAGGTTTAGGGAGACATGGAAAATAACGATAATTTTGTAGAGAAGTTTTGAGTTTTTATTTATTTTTAGGTTTAATATATTTAGGGTTAAGATGGATTTACAGTATTTTGAGATTTGATTTATTTCTAGGGTTAATAAATCTAGAATTAAAATGGATCTAGACTCCTTAAATTCAAGGTTAAAATAGATTTAAGCTTATCAAATCTAAGATTAAAATATATATACAATCGTTGTAATTTATTATCATATAATAATAATAATAAGATAGTAAAAAAAATCTAAAATTTCTGAAAAAAAATAAAGAAAAAACTAACCTACTTCTAAATTTAAATTCAACATCTAACCTATGTAATACTTTCAATTTCACATTATAGATTACATCTAATATATGCATTCCACCAAAATAATGGTAGAATAGTTTCTTTAAATCCCCCCTTGACGAAGATGGGACTTTTTTTTCTAAATTCCCTTTGATTAACAGATGGGATTTTATTTCTGGATTCCCCTCAATTAAGATGAGACTTTTCTTAAAGAAAAAATCCAAATAAAAACACACAGAAAAGATAGAGTTGAAGTTCTATACTCCATTAAAATCACACAAATATGAAATATCTTTGGAAATTTATTAAATTAATTCTATTAATTTTATAAAAGTCTTTTATGTTTTTGGTAATCAGAAATTTTAAACTAAAATTGACCATAAAAAAATTATATATATAACGTCTTAGAATATTGCTAGTGGCATTTACGAAATAGATTTCTCACCCTGTCAAATAATAACAACAATGTGTTCAAAGTTATTGATTCATAATGTAATCATTCCAATTATATATATAAACTTTTTAAACAAAGAACAATAAATTTTTAAATGGTCGATCAGTTGGACTTTTGCTCTGCACATCATTACTGCATTTGTCTTTAGTGAATTATAACATAAATTAAACGAGACCAGTTCTGTGTTCAACTTTAAATATCATCTCAAAACCTAATTTTTCTGTCAGAAAATTATAAAGCAGACCATTTAGAAACCCTGGAACAGCTATGAATTAAAATAAGTAATTGCGCTAAATTGCTTATTTAGAGCATTTAAAAACCCTTGAACAGCTGTGAATTAAAAACATTAATGGTGACAGGAAGCTCGTAAATTGCTATTTCGAAAGTCCATGTCAAGAAAGAAAAAATAAAATGAGAAGACAAGTAGGTATAATTAAGAAAAGAAAAAACACTATGATGCGAGATTATTCCACTGCAGAAGCTGATCAATCAGATCCAGAAGCATAGCAATCTAGCGGCCGTCAACGCCACCAGAACGCTCGCAGAAGCCGATGCTAGTTTTTTCGTTACCTGGCAATCTGAAGAATTATAATTTGCAAAAGCTGAAGAACTACCTTTTCAAACCGATAGATGACTAACCGGAGCCAGATAACTCGCGCTAGGCACACACTATATAAACACTATCATAATGTAGGAACAAGCAAGTTAAGTAGCTTAAACACTGTATTTCCATGAATCACATGGCACTTATTTATTAAAAATTAGTTTAGATTTATTTTAATTTCCGATCTATTAAGTAGCTAGATCTGTAAAAAAAAAAAAAATGACTCTAGAAAAAGTTTGTATATGGAAAGATTTGATCCTTTAGGTTGCTTAGTAAATCCAGAATTAAGATGGATCTAAGCTCCTTTAATTTCTCTCTCTAAATAAGCTATATTCCACATAAATACCATGGGTCAATACTATAAATTCTCAATACCATGGGCTATTTCTATTTTTGTTATTATCTTATTTTTATAAGGTTATTTTTAGATATCATTTTTTGGGATTCAATTGCGTTAAAAAAGTCAACTGACTAATTTAGCACTCATTGCATGGGGTGATGCTCAGAGGGGGGAAGAAATGGGATTGAAACTAGTGAAATGAATCATAGAGCATCAATCATCACTTCTGGGGCTTGCATGAGGTCACTCACCTCTGACTAATTTAGCACTCATTGCATGGGGTGATGCTCACAGGGATGAAGAAATGGGATGAAACTAGTGAAATGAATCACATAGCATCAATCATCACTTTTGGGGCTTGCATCGGGTAACCAGGACTACTCGGGAGGTCACTCACCTCTGACTAATTTAGCACTCATTGCATTGGGGTGATGCTCACAGGGGTGAAGAAATGGGATTGAAACTAGTGAAATGAATCACATAGCATCAATCATCACTTCTGGGGCTTGCATCCGGTAACCAGGACTACCCGGGAGGTCACTCACCTCTGGCTTAAGAGCGCTTAACAATAGTGTTTTCCTCACAATCAAGCTCAGTTAGCTTGCTACCCCATTTGCAAAATTGTGCCTCATGAACCATTCAAGTAGAGCTCCCTTCACTCTTATGTATTTAAGTATTGAGCATCTTTCGCACTGCATTACATTAGATATCATTTTTTGGGATTCAACTGCGTTAAGAAAGTCATTCATCTATGACCATTTCCATGAGAAATAGTGGTAACTGAGTAATTTCTCATGATTTTTGAATAATCCACTTAACACTCATTGCATTGGATTATTTTTTTTTTTGGTTTTATTCTATTTTATTTTTATAAGATTATTTTTATTTTTGTTTTCCTTTTATTTTATTTTGATCAAATAAAAATATTTATATTACATTCCACTCTATTGTTGTTTTATTTTATTTTCACCCAATTAAAATATTTTCAAGTCTTTTTATTTTATTTTCATATAATTTGATTTATTCAAAATCTAAAAAACCCTCTTACAAAATAATATTCAATTTACTATTAATAATTCGTTTCACCACGTCATATAACCTAATAATACTCCATTGAAATAATATGTTTAGTTACATCACTTTCTGCCCATCAAACAAACAAGCTGGACCACGATTCGTAACATTTCAGAAAAGCCATTGCCTATCACACAAATAAGTTGGATCACGTCACTTTATAACAAGAAAGAAAAGCATGACTACGTTGCTGGAAGGCCAATGTAGAAATATTAGCTTCAAATCAGTCAATGAAATAAAGCGGATTGTAATTAATCTTTATTTAATTTTTTTTTAAAGAATCATTTATATTTTTCCTAAAATAGGATAGGATTTTCGTAAAACGGTAAAATGTATCATTTAATTGAATTTATTATATTTTTTAAAATTATATTTAAATAAAAGAACGTTATATTATCTAATTCTAAAAAAAGTTATTAATGTCAGATTTGTAGAAATTAAGAGATGTAAGGTTCAAAGAGCAAGTTTCGACTGACTTTACGTGAGGAGATGATGCAGATCATCTTCCCTCCAAATCAAAATATATTTTTGAGTATGGTAACCGTATATTCATTTACTAAGGGAGTTGGTTCCTTGTATCAGTGATATTTTTTTAAGTTTCTAGAATAATTGTATATGAAGTGAGGATTGATGTAATTAGATCTCTTCTAAAAAGAGCGTTCTCCACAGTATTTTGGAGAGTTGGAGAGATTTCAGAGTTAGTTGTATTTTTAGAGGATTTTGGTGAATCTACAAACCTAGAGATAAGATTTTGTTGATGAAATTGTGAATCTAAGCTAACTCTAGTTCAGAATTCCCTTTTCTATATATTTTGTAATCCAAAACACGAGAGTTCGGATACTTTAGAGATTGTTATTCAAAGTAAATCTAGCCAAGGAAAGCTTTCCACTGCAACGTAACTTTGAAACGGGAACTATAAAATAAAAATGGGAACTCTAGCCAAAAACAAACCCAAAAAAACATGAAAAATAGTCCTAAAAACTACAATACTAAAAACGGGAACTCTAGCAAAAAAAACCCAAAAAACTTGAAAAATAGTCCTAAAAACTAAAATTGTATATTTTGGAAGGAAGTTTTTTTTAGGGTTAATTTTTAGCATATTTAAAAAATAGCAGTAAAGCCAATTTTTTTTTGTGCAAAAGCCAATTTTTTTGCAACATAAATGAAAAAAGAGCACTATTTCTTTTTGCCAGAATAACATTTTCTTGCGCAGCTACAATTTCAACATTTTTTAGTAATGATGATAAATATAAAATAATGAGATTAGAAACACATTAAAATTATGTTAAACATATAATTACATGACACTAAAAATCGCTAAAATTTTAATTGTTTTCAACTCTAGCATTAAAGATAAAAAACAAATTGCAAAATTTTCAACCATAGAATTAAAAAACTCTAAGTTTTCAACACATTTAAACTATAACATTATGAACAAATTACATGACTAAATTAATCAAAACTTCAGTACTTGTAGATTGAATGAACCACAAATTATATATCTAAGTTATTGTGGCATTATGGATATTGTAAATAATAAAACTCATCATAATTAAAACATATAACCCAACAAACATAAAAATGACTCATACTTTATTTAATATCATATAGAAATCAAAATTGTTATTTCAAGATACGATGAAAACACCAATTATATACTCTCTTAGACAATTATTCAAAATCACTCATGCACATCATAAGAATTCACATATTTAGATGAATGACTGGATGTAGATGAAGATGCTCCATATTCTTCTCTTTCATCAACTGGTGCCACATCTAAGTCCACATGCATGACCACCATTTCAGGTTTCAAAATTCTTCTAGATCTACGACTTGGTTCAAGAGACTCCCAAGTCAACACTATTTCTTCTGGTAACAACCTCTTCAAAATATCTATTGTCCTAAAGTGAAGAGTTCCTTGTTTTGTTAAATTTAAGTCATAAACAAGTATGTCAACATCCTCCAATTCGAAGAGGTCCCTGCAATGCCAATTTATATTTGTACCCTTTATTTTTATCTTTCCGCTAAATTTTTATCAACTACCATCTTTGGCTTCTACACACCATTGAATGGGTGTGTATTTTTGGCATACCAGTGTACTTCAGCACCTACAACATCTTCATTTTATGTAATGACCTTTATAAACTTAGCAACTCATAATGGATAGCGATTGGCATCTCCATCTACTAGCACTACGATCGTGCAACCCTCCTTAATATCTTGTACTAAACCCCTGTAAATGTCTTCCATGGTTTCACATTGTGCATGAGATCCTTTGGAACCAATATACATTTCTCTTTCCTCTACCTGTGAAGAATTAATAATACCTTGAGATTGTTACTGTTCAACAATGTTTCTTTCCTCATGCTCATTTGACACATGTTTTGGCCAAATAAATAGATTTTACAAAGGTATATATTCATTTGTATTTCTTGAAATTATATCACTTTAATTATTGAAAAAAAACCCCCACCACACTGAATCAATAATATCAAAGTACTCATATGTATATCTAATACATTCTTTAATGTCTTCCATGCAATCAGAATAATTTATATCTCTATTTTGCATACATGCATTATGAACTTCGACAACTAATTGTAATAACAATATATTTGACACGAATATTGGATGATCTGGAATGAACTTGAAAAATGCTAAACCTGATGATGATGATGATGCCCATTGTGTAGTGGTTGAATACTTCTTGCCCCATATTAGTGTTTTCCTATCTTTTTTTATACTAAATTGGTGTTGGAAGCTAATGTCATTAAGTTGCTCAATGTGTTTATCCTCACCATGCGATCCCAAAATAAACCTTTGCATGTCAACATTTTCTTCCAACACATCAAAAGTAGGATCTAGCATGTATGATTTCTTAATACATTTAATTAATGATGGTAATCTCCCAACATCCTTCCTCCTCAACGTGATTGAAAAACGATTGAACCTATTATCAATATGGTCATGAGTGTGCCCAACAAGAAGGAAACCAACCTTTACCTTGGGAAAAATTTTCAATTCAACAAGCATGTTTAGATATCCAAAAACAATCTAATTTTTCTTTTCACGACATGTTTTGTCCAATTGTAGATACAAATCGTCAAGAAGATTACCAGACCAATGAGAAGGCACATAATGCATTATGGTTATTACCAAATTTACATCATTATGAATATCTGGAGCTATGAAGTATACCCTTGGAAACATTTTCCCATTGAAGAGAATATAACCAACCAAGTGATACTGAATCAATTTTTTCTCCTATAAATTTTTTGGTGTGTGAACTAAATGTGGTAGAAGTGTTTTCTTCGGGTCCATACCATCAATTATCAAACCAAAATATTCATTTGGATTATCTTAACACTTCTTTCGATGCTTGTAGAACTTTTTCCTTTCACATGTTTTTTGTTCGCAATGTTCTTGAACCGCTTTGACAATGGAATCTACACAACATAAAAGAAGCACTTTGACAATGGAAGCGACTCTCTGGTAGGCTAGTGGGGCACTATACACCATCCTGTCTTGGGAAGGCACACCCATAGGTGCACCCACCCTGTGCCTGTGGGAGGGCACGCTCGGCCATGGTAGTGCCCGCCCACGACACGATAACATGCTACACGCTACCGTGCCACGATTGAGCACGCGTTCGGCCACATGAGCCAATGGGTGGCACCCACCCTCACGACCTAGCCCCATGAGGGGTGAGGTCATCTCTAAGGATCGACCTCACCCCTGGGTAGGCTGGGTTGCGGGAGTGGGTTCAACTCGTGATCACGCCCATAGTTAGGTGTTTTAATCAGCAACACCTACCCCGTGGCCCAATACGCCTAGTGGAGAGGATGATTTTGAGAATTTTCCTCACCCCTGGGCATGTTCGGTCTCGAGGGTGGATAACGCTCGTAGGCATGCCCATGCCTAGGTGCGCCCGCCGGTGGTACCCACCGCCACGTCCTAGCCCAGCCAATGGTGAGGGGTGATTTTGAGAACCAACCTCACCCCTCAGCAAGTTGGGTTGTGGAGGTGGGTGTCACTGGCGGGCACACCCACGACCGGGATCACCCACCGGCTTATCTAGGGGTGAGGCTGATTGTTAGAATTGACTTCACACCTGTGTGGGATGGGCTGCAAGGGAGGGTTCCGACGATGCCCCTGACAACACCTAGCCCCACGACCCAACTCACCCAGTGGTGAGGGACGATTCTAAGAATCAGGCCTATCCCTGGGCTGGCTAGGCTATGGGGGTGGGTGCCTTCGATGGGCCTCCCGTGACCAACCCCACCCAGGGGTGAGGGTTGATTCCTAGAATCGACCCTCAGCACTAGGCAGGCTAGAATGTGGTGGTGGTTTCTGTCGAAGCATATGCCAATGGTTGGGCTCGCCCACCGGTGGAACACCCACTGTAGCCCAACCCGCCTAGGGTGAGGTCGATTCAGAGAATCAACCTTACATTTGGGCGGGCTGGACCACGTGGGTTGGTGCCACTCGTAGGCATGCCGATGGTCAAGTGTACCTGTAGGCGACACCCGTCTCTATAGCCTAGCCCGCCCAGGGGTCAGCTTGATTCTGAGAATCAGCCTCACCCTTGGGTGGGCTGGGTCATAGCAGTGGCTATCGCAAGCAGGTGCTCCCGACCATGGGCATGACCACCTGTAGCATGGTGGCATGCTACACATTATCGTGTAGAGGGGAGGAATGCCCACGCTAAAGTGCTCCCACCCACAGGTAGTTCCTATCGGTGGGTGCATCTAGCTGTCGCCATGCCCACTTGTGGCACGACAACATGTGGGTAGGTACACCCACGTTTGGGTGCGCCCACCCAGAGGCAGCGCTTATGGTTGGGTGTGCCTACCATCCCAGAATCAGCCGCTGGTAGGCCACATGTAAATTTTATTAATCAAACCCCTCACAAGATAGGGGGACGATTTGCATAATCTCCCTTGGAAGGGAGCCTCTAGTACAGTGAAGATAGAGGAAACTAAACGGACCCTTAGAAGTCTATTCTACGGTCAAACAACAGTCACATGTGCAAGAAAGAGAGGGTTTATCTACTGTCATAGCAACCCTCTACTACAATCATTCGTATTTCATTTTTTGGGCTTGATAAATATGCCTATAAGGACTCTCACTGAAGTGAATAAGAATATCACTCAAGAATAGAAGAAATATGACATTCAGCTAATGAATCCCATCCCGCATGTGAAGGAATAGGGCTACACTATTGTCATATCAGGCCTGCAACTGTATCGAAGAAAGAGCTTTGTTGGGTAAAGAGAGAAGGTACTCCTCATATGTGAAAGAGTCCACTAAGGATAAAGAAGGAATACCTCTTCTAGAGCTAGCATATCTAGAATTAATATTAGTTGTCGGAAGAAGAATGAAGTGCCGAAAGAAGGAGGACAAAGTGCTAGAAAAAAAGGACAAAGACTTGAATTTCTCTTGGAGGATATTCTTGTGAAGGGTCTAGGGTTTCGCATTTATCAATAGAAGCTTCAATAAGAGAAATTTGAGAAAGGGTTTTCCTCTGTAATAGAGAGAGGTTTTTCACTAGCAGAGAGCCAACATCTTGTGTTCTTGTCTTTTGTATTTTTATAGCAGTTCAATGATGTAAAATAACATATACTACTAATAAGAAGAAGATCATGCTAAAAATAAAAGTAAAAGTTCTTCACAAATTGTTATCAAGTCTAGAAGAATCATATTACCACTAATTGCCCTAGATTCTTCAACATCCTTTTCTCTCCCTTCCTTTGTCACATTTATCCCTAATTCCATCTTCATCTCTCCCTTGTCACTCTCTCTCTCCCCAACTCTATCTCTCAATGTCTTTGTTCTTCCCTCTGTCTCTTTCCCCCTCCCAACTCCATCTCTCTCTCCCCCTCTATCTCTCCTCTCTCTCAAGTACCCTCTCTCTTCCTTCATCTCTCTCCCTTTCTCTCCTACCTCTCTCTATCTCTCCCCCCATCACACATTCTCTCTCTCCACCTTCCAACTCTGTCACTATCTCCCTCTCTTTTCCCTTCTCGCTCTCTCCCTCTCTCTCCCCTCCATATCTATGTGTCTCTATATCTCTCCCCCCCTTACTTCCCTATCTCTATCCTGTCATTTTCTCTTCCTTCCCTCATCTCCTCTCTCCCTCAATCCATATCCATGTCTCCCTTATCATTCCCTCTCTCTCTCTCCACCTCTATCTCTCAATGCATTTTTTCTTTCCTCCTTAATGTATCATAGGTTTTTTGAATCAGAGAGACTTCAATTGGATTAAATAAGTTAGAAAATTACTTCCCTATGTAGACATAATGAAATCTATTTCAATAATAGAACATCTACTATAGATAGAATATCCCTTTATTTGCTACTTCATAGATTGACCAAAAAGAAATAAATAAATAAATAAGCAAAAAAAATTAGGGTTTCGTGGATAAACATGATCAAATTAATGATTTTCATTTTCCAAAATAATATTAATGTCGTTCATTATATATATATCAAATTAATGATATTCATTTTCCAAAATATCAAACAATATCCCATTTCCATCTTGGGTCCAATTCTCTATATGGCAGAAAGGTATAAATGTAAAATCATATGATTGGATTTACTTGATCTGATTGCTCCTCCTCTTAGTCTCAGATTGAGAATCATGGAAGTAGATGGAAGAACGATGTATTCATATAAACTTCATTCATCCTTTCAGTATCGACCTCCGTATATCAGGTTTTGGTTCTAGTGTGGATATCCCATTTTATTCATGATATTCAACATCAGTTGTATGACCTTATCGGAGGTCTGAATCCATACTACTGAAGATTTACCTGTCTGGGTTTTTATAAAAATTTGTAGAAGTCCCTTAGATGCAACGATCTTTGTGTATGAATCAATTTGTGTGTATGGGTCAGTCTCCTTACCTTGTAACCTTGCAGCATTCAATATTGTGTTGATATGCACAAAAGGAACAATGTCCTTCAGGTTTGTCTCCACTCTTGCTTTGCCACTGATCTCCGCCTATCCTTTCCTGACATCAAGCTGCGAGAACCCTTGGATCTGAATAGAAGGATTTAGATCTTACCATTTCAGGGGTCCATCAGAAACAAACAACTCTGGTTGTGTGATGTTTGACCAAATTAGAGACCAAATTGATACAATGTGCACTAGGTCTTAGGCACGATCTCAAATCCCCAAGAAGAAAGCCTGATTCATCCACACATGATCCGACGAACCAATTAAAAAAATTGGTTTGTCCTCAAAGAGTGACGATCTCTTATTCTGGAGTATAGATCAAAGTCTACCTATTCTGAACATCAACAAATGTGATCGAGCAGTAACTATCAGACTTCTTAGAAAGCCTTCACTGCCATTTCACTTAGAACCATGGGATCTGTAATAGGCGATGTTGATTCGTCGATAAACTTCCGGATCTAGTGAGAGCGAGGAAAGATCTATCATCTGAGTGATTAGTTGTATAAGTTTATGGTCCAATCAATGGATGAAGGTCCGATCCAGTTTGAGAATGATCAATCATTGCCAAAAGAGTCCTTCAGCTTCTCAATGACGGCGGTTTTGTAGTAGCATTGGTTTCGCATATTATTTTACTCCTCCTTCATTTCTACTATAGAGAGATCAACGTCCCTGCCTATGGGCTTCATCGGTGCCCAGGCCTCCAAGTGGAAAACCAGGATCAACGCGAGAAAACTGAGAAACCCTCGCCATCAGGATGCTCTCCATTTTCATTGTGAAAAATGATTTGTAAACCTTGTTTACAATATTTAATATATAAACTATCTACTATTTATTACATTAGTCATATGATTTTAAATAACAATTAGGGGTGGTTGGACATGTTGAATCACAGTATGCCTCAGTCAAGCAACCGACACAAATAATCATGTTGAATACCTGGCTTTATGGAATGGTCATGCTGAATCATAGTTGTCCTATAATAATATACCATTGCCTATAAAATTTGTGAGGAGTTGATATGTTGAGGGTGCAATATTCTTTTTTGTTTGGTGAATAATAAATAGACTTCACTAAATAAACAATATCAATCTGATTAAATAAATTAGAAAATGATTGTTTGTTTGTTCAGTGAATTGAATAAATTAGAAAATGATTGTTTGTTTGTTCAATGAATTACATAAATTAGAAAATTATTGTTTGTTTGTTCAATGAATCAGAGATTTGTTGAATCATAGAGAGACTTCATTTGGATTAAATAAGTCAGCAAATTACTTCCCCATGTAGACACAATGAAATCTGTTTCAACAACAGAACATCTACTATAGATAGAATATCCCCTTATTTGTTAATTCATAGATCAACCAAAAAGAAATTAAAACCAAATGAAAAAATGTTATGGTTTTGTGGATAAACATGATGAAATTAATGATTTTTATTTTCCAAAATAAAATTAATCTAATTCACTACATATATTATAAAATTGATGATTTTCATTTTCCAAAATATCAAATAATATCCCATTTCTATCTTGGGTCGCTATTCTCTATATAGAAGAAAGGTATAAATGTAAGATCATATGATTGGAATCTTCATTTCAATATTGGGTGTAACTATCTTTCAATTGATTGAGATTTATAATGAAATTCAGAAAATAAAAATAAAAAAATACAACAATAACTATATATAGTAAATGATTTTCACTTTCCAAAATATCAAATGTTTCATATTACTTTATAATAATGAATAGAATATTTATATAATAGAATTACAACATTCTAACTATTCAAATCCAAAACAATATTCACTTTACACCATAGAATACCATATTTAAGGATTGAGAGGAAATATATGTTGGAAAGTTTATCAAATATCTCAATTTGGCATAATGTAAGTGAATTTTCTTTAACTTCTAGCTTTCAGTGGCATAGGCATAATGTAAGTGGTTTGTCTTTAACTTCTAGCTTTCAATGGCATATTGTTTACTGATTTTTATTTTTAATGATTTTTAATATGTCAAGATTCTTCTTGAATTTAAAGTTACAATATAAAAAATACTGAATTTAAAAGATATCCCACATCTAATGCTCAGCCATCTAACTCTCGCACATGTAATGTTCACCCTTCCATCTTAAGCTATGTTGTAGAGCTCCTCTGGACCTAGTCTAAATTTACCTTAATCCAAAATTAGAAATGAAAACTCAATCACATAATAATTATAACTAGTGTAAATTTACCTTAATCCAGAAATAGAAATCAAAACTCAATCACATAGGGCCATAAATGACCGTGGAAATTTATTATGTCATTTCTCTTCCTAAACTTCCTAATAGATTATATTAATTGTAAAACAAATCCTTATAAACATATATCTCATCATTTCTACCTCTTTGAATTGCTTTGTCCTCAAATTTCATCCTCACTCTAGAAAGGAGTTTCGTCGCACTACTTGAATATGTTATGTTTCATCATTTCTACCTCTTTGAATTGCTTTGCCGTCAAATTTCATGTCCACTCTACAAAGGAGTTTCGTAGCACTACCTGAATATGTTATGTTTCATCATTTCTACCTCTTTGAATTGCTTTATCGTCAGGTTTGATGCCGACTATACAAAGGAGTTTGGTAGCACTACCTGAGTATGTCCCACGGTGATTCATCAATCATATTTTTGCGCTTTTGGTTTCGATATGACATGCTTTTCACCAATGTATGACATCATAGCTCGTTTTTTAATTACAACCAGTACAGGGTTTCCCCCATGAATGAACCTGTAATAAACAACCGGGTTATGATGTCATACCTTGATGAAAATGATGTCATATCCAAACCAAAAGCCGCAAAAATATGATTGATGAATCACCGTGGGACATATTCAGGTAGTGCTACGAAACTCCTTTGTATAGTGAGCATCAAATTTGACGATAAAGCATCATATTCAAGTGCTGCTACGAAACTCCTTTTTGCATAGTATACATGAAAGTTGACGATAAAACAATCGAAAGAGGTAGAGTTCATGAAACAAATGCTTGGAAGAGAATTTTTTTTACAGCCCTCATTTGCGAAGGTTAGGGAGAAAAATGGCATATAACAATTCCCCACTTTCACCAATGCCAAGAAGGTGCTGAGCAAAATGGACCGTTGGTGAAGAATCAGTAGCTGAGTTAGTAGCAGCTATTGGATGAGTCGCGTGGACACGAATAAACAGATTTCTCATCTCAGAGTGAAGATCAAAACGTTCAATCCTCAGTTGTAAAGAAGATGGGGTATTGTTATGACTATTGCCAATATTGAAAAGATGGACCAGACATTAAGATTATTGGAAATTTCCACGGCATGTAATTCGCTGGCCCCACACATTTCGATCCTCCCTGCCTCAATCAATTGTTGTTTGTTAAGTAAACAACATTAGTGTTTTTTGCCAACATTATTCATGACGGAGCAACACCCTCTCAACATATGACTGCGGTTTCTCAGATTTTCAAACGCAGGGGTTTCCACTGATATTTTTGCAACTCTGTTGAACTTAACCTCTAGAAAGCTCTAGTCATTTCTCGCACACCCTGACCTTCAGATCCTGCCAAACTGCGTCTGAAACTCAGTGACCTTTTCTCTCTGCAAAGCCACAGCCGAAGGCGACTCACAATTCGCCAAGCAAAAGGCATCCTGCCATCTTTTCTTTTCTGCAACAACGTTTCCTCCAGCACATTCATCGTCTCGTATTTGTTTCCGCGTTATCCACGAATAAGTGCAGAGGTTCGAGATTCATGTGCATAAAAATTTCCGGTAGCTTATTTGACTTATAAATTCTGATTAATGCCATAGTTAACCACAGATCTTCTTCTCTGTCGTTAACTATGGAAAGGTTCTCTTACGACAAAAAGATACACATGTTAGAGAAAATGAAGCTATCACCCATGCTTTAAAAAAAAAGAAACCATTTTTCAAGGTACCAATTGAGGTCAGTCATTTGCGGCCCAACCGAATCCTTCTTTTGAAGTAAAATTTTATGACCGAATCGTTTACTCTGAAGTAAAATTTTATGATTTCAAATAAGTTATAATAGAGAAGAATACATGGCAAAAACCATGGATTATCAGAAGTCAATGTCAGAAAACCTGGAGTGTTTATAAAATGTTTACCTACATTACATCATAATATTTCTGTTTTTTATAGAAGAAAAAAAGCAAGGCGTCTTTGTTAAAGATAGCTCATAAAGAACCATGAGAACCAATCGTCAATGTTAAGGTCATCACTTACCTTGGGGAGTCTAACTCAGAATACAAACATGAAGACCACCGATGACACAAAGCAGGAAAATACCATTCAACCAAGTAGATATGAAGAGAGCAAAAAAACAAAACAGAGCCTCCTTCAAATTGTTTACAAAACAGAGCATTGCAGACGAGCATGCTTACGCCTCGAAAAAAATATTCGCCAGGAAGAGAGTTGTGGATCAGATGTTCATAAAAAATTATCCCAAGAAAGATGGGTAGGGCACACTTGGACAAAGCATTAACAGAATGGTTTTTCTCTCTAAACAAGCGCTGGAATGAGATGTCAGCAAAAGAGAGGAGAAGTGACCTAGTTGTCCCCATCCAATTAACTGAGGGGACCACAAGAGCTTTGGGCCCCCAAATGCATTGGATGATTGTCGATGCATCTCCAACAACAAGCACCTTATCGATTTCCAGCCAAAGGGCACACTGTAGTAGCCCCCAAAGGGAAACCAATTCAGCCTTGCAATGGAAACCTACTCTTCCACAGTAGAAAAAACCATACGCCTTTGAAGGGGTAATCCATATATGAGCCCCACATCCACAGTGTTCCCCGGAGGAGGCCCCATAGAAAATATGATAGGGAACTTTTCATCCAAGCCTAGAAACGAAATTGACCAGGATTGAGATCTGGGATACAAGGGTCCAATCTCCAAGAACTAAGAAATGATCTGAAGACAAGAGGATTGAATTTCGGGTTGCCTGCCCTAAGAAGTGAAATCATTGCAAATTCCCCAAATCCCCCAAATGATGTAATGAGGTAGAGCTCTATAAGAACTTTGAGAGGCTGACTAGGAGTTCAGGCATAGAAGGATAGAGGACCGGTTCACCTCAGCGAAAACTTTCAGGTACTTTAATACTTCCTCGCAAATGGCCACCGCTAAGGGGTCGTGAAGAAAGAGATGAGAACAATATTCAGAGTCCAACTATCACATACCCACGTAAGCATAATATATATAGAAGAAAAAAATTATTGGAAATAAACATTACACGTATATGTACTAATAACATTGACATGATTGACAGAGTTTTGTACATTAGTTTTATAACTTCTACTTTATTCACATTTATCTCTGGGTTGGTTTAATGAATTGGATTAATGATTTGATACAATTATTTATGCCTTATGAGGCTGGTTTGAGGGCTGGTGGCCACTTTTATTAAAATCCCGTAGAATTTACTTTTCCAATAACTGATTTACCACTACATTCAATGTTTTGGGCGACGTGACTACCTAGGCCCCGCAATGGAATGAACCTTGAATCCTCCATTCCTCTCCAGCTGGCCCTCCTGGCCTCGGTACTCGTTCTTCATCCACAGATGCTATTACCGCTTACCATTAGATGGAGGAGGTTTCATGCGCTTCCCGATGCCTTCACTGCAGCCTATCTCCTCGGGGTACACTGCTCTGGGCCATTCCTTATCCTTCGCGGGTAAGATTGGTTATGTTTCTTTGCCTTTCCCTTTGACATGGTTGTTTTGTCCATAGTTAGTTGGTTTACCTTTCAGGTTGATGCTTTTGTTTATCTATGGGCCTAGCCTCTGCAAAATTGTGGATTCCTACTCAATGCACAACGATGCGGGGACAACCCTAGACCCGATTTGCGTCTCACGTAAGTTTTCTTTCTTAAACTTAGGGTTTTAAGTAATTGTTTCAATTTATATTTCTTAGATAAGTACCAATGATAATCTTATGGTCTTTTAATCAAATTTTGGGTCGCGAGGAGGGGAAAAAGTTGGAGTTTAGATTTCCAAAGTGGCTTGTACATCTAGAATGAAACTATGCAGTCCTTTTACCAAGTATTGTTCTTTAGACGAAGGCGTTAAACCTATTTGGTAGATTCTGTAGATAGCCATAATTTATTTAAGGCAAATTCTTCTCTCTGAAGAATTTTTAATGTAATTATTTCGGGTTCTTATTATAAGATGGGTTTTTCAATACAAACTAGGTTTTTATTGCAAACTGGATTTACCCTAAACCCTTGTTGGCTTAGCTCGGCCTATGTTGGTTACAGTGTAAGTGGTAGAACCTAACAGTGCGGTTCCAAGTTTTAGTTTTTTTTTTCTCGTCCTACCACCGGACTATGGTTAAATGGAGACTGGTTTTTCAGTCTCGAATGTTAATATATGAATTATTTACCATCACAGACATGTCGTTCTTATCTTGTTCAGATTGTTTACTTTTGATTCAAACTTTGTTCGGGTTTTCTTATTCTCTAAATAATGATATGGTTAAGGAAGTTTGCATCCTAATTGTTTTGAGGGGTATTTTCCACTGAACTCATTTGTCTACTGTGTAATAGTTTGATTATAAAATTTCAAAGGCAAGTTGCTAGTTAATGGCAAAGTGCAGAAAGTTCTTCATCAACGGAATAGCAATAGATTTCTTATCTATTCTTTAATGGAAAATAACCCTTATCGAATGTTTCCTGTATATTAGAATGACTATCAGTTTTTAAGTCTTCTCTGGTCGAAAACTGTATCTAACTTTTATACTATTTGTTGGAATTCATTAAGAGATATTTCATAATAAATTCCATTATGCCAACGACATCCCTCATTATTCTAGGTTTGGAATTTGCATCAAAACCTCGTTTCTCTTGTAATAATTTACATCTCTCGATATTCTGGCTTTTGCATTTGCATCAAAACCCTGTTATTGTTGTAGTATTTTTCTGTGGTAAAGATAATCAAGCGAATCTTATCTTCCCCTATGAAAGGAATTCGATGGTTAATGTAGTTTAATCAGTAACGCTTTTTTTTATTTTTCCTTAGATGTCTACGATGATTTTTAATTATGACAGTTATAAATTCCCTCTCTTGAACATATAGTAAGTAAATTGTTTGTTATCAATTCTATGATTTCTTTCACTGCACAAAATAACATGAGTTTCCTCGCTTCTGTCGAAAGTACATTGTTTCTCTTTTCTTTTTTTTTAAAGGACCTTAAACCTGCAAATTAACAATTATTGTACCTATACAATACAATAGTATAGTTATTTGAATTATTATCTAATTCCAGGCAAGGGTCTGCTACCAGACTTTGGCTTTTGTTGATCTTTTCCTCCCAACCATGAGACCGCCTTGACAAGCTGTTCTCCCCCCCGAGTTGTTCCTCGCAAATAGCAATTGTCTTTTGAGACTATAATCTCTCACAGAACAGCTATCTGGTCCTAACCAGACTTAGCTCTGGATATCTTCCTGACCTGTTAGTGGAGAGTTCTCTTTTTTCAATCTTTTGTCCTTTTTCTTGATCTGAGATATGCCTATCCTCTTGATATTTCTTGAATAAATATTCAAGAAACTAGTTAGGGATAGGTAACTGTCAATACTAACTACTTAACATGTGAAAACAATATTTATATATGACTTCTATTCCATTCCTACATAACTTAATTCAATAAATACATTTATCACTTAATAATAATAATAAGTTTCTTTAGTTCTGCAATAAATTAAATATTTACATTTGTTAGGGATATCACATCTTCCCCCCCAAAAAAAATTAATCATCGTCCCGCTATTTCTTCTCTGAGAATAGATTTGCAAAGGTCTCCCTCATAACCTATTCATCTTTCCATGTAGCCTCGTTCGGTCCATAGTGTTGCCAAAGCACTTTAACATAGGTGATAACTCATTTCCACATCGTTACTTCTATCTGATCGAGTATGCCCACGAGTTCAACCAAGAACCCGCCTTCCAATTCGATGTATGCACAAGAAGGAAAAATTAGTCATTCCTCTTTATTATTAATCAATCTGTTATAATATATGTTATTCTTAAGTGTTTTTTCTAAATTACCTATATGTCCTGCCAATTGATTATGTGGTTAGGATCATATATGTATGTCTTAAGTACAAAAACGTGAAAGACATTATGCACACGAATATGGCTAGGTAGGGCAATATGGTAACCCACTGGCCTGTTTTGAGCCAATATTTGAAAAAGATTGCAGAATCAGGGTGCTAATTTAGCACATCTGGTCCATTGAAATGTACTCTTGTTGGTTCGTCCTAGTAAATAAACATGATCTCGCACTTGAAATTTCGGGAAACTTCTCTTCTGATCAGCAAAATTCTTTTGTCAGTCCTGAGCGGCTTTTAAATTAGAACACACCTTTTTAACTATATCCTCCATTTCTTTTAGTATATTCGGTCCTACCATCAATTTGTCCTCTAGGCCACCCCAACTCAAGGGTCTCCTATACTTACATTCTTATAATACTTCAAATGGACTCATCTGTAAATATATATGGTAACGATTGTTGTAAGCAAACTCTACCAAATGTAAGTAGTCCTCCCATTTAGATGGTTGTTGCATTATGTAAATCTGCAACATATCTTCGACTACTTGATTTACTCACACGGTTTGTCCATCCGTTTGAGGGTGGTAAGAAGTGTTGAAATGCAATTGAGTGCTTAAAACTTCAAATCAAGCTTTCGAGAAAGTTGATGTAAGTTTTACATCATGGTCGGAAATTATTATCTTGCGTATTCAATGCAATTTAAAAATGTTTTGCATAAATATGTTAGCAATTTCCACAGCCTTGTAGGTTGACTGTACTGGTATGAAATGAGCAGATTTTCTTAACTTGTATACTAACACCATTTGAGTCATGCTACTTTTTAGTTTTGGGCATTCCTGAAATAAAATCGATGGAAGTGGTTTCCCATTTCCATTCGAGAATAGGCAATGGGTCGAGTAATCCCGCTGGCATACGATGTCCCACTTTCACTTGTTGGTATTCTAGGTAGCAGGAAAAATACTCTGCTACCTCCTTCTTCATACCAGGCTATAAATATTCCTTTCTAAGTGTAGTAATTAACTTATAGTACCCAAGGTGGCCCGCATACTGAATCTTATGATATTCATCTAAGATTAAATTTTTAAGATTTTTCTAATTAGGCACATATATTCTTGTTCTATAAATTAATAAATATTCTATATTTAACTCCTATCCTAGTCATTGTTTAGGGTTGTTTACAATTTTAGCTTGCTGCCATAAATATTTATATTTTGCATCCTGCATTGCTGCCTCTCTAATTTGGTCATAAAAAGTAGTGCATGACTCACTAAAAGTGACCTCATACAAACAATTTACCTTTCGAATTAAGGCATCTTCGACTCGGTTCTCCTTTCCTTTCAAGTGCTTAATTTCTAAATCAAATTCACTTAGGAAGTCAACACAATGAGCTTGCCTAGCATTCAAGGTGGGTTGTTTGAAATAGTTAGTTAAACTATGATGATCAGTCATTAAAAAAAAATTGTTACCCATCAAGTATTGTCACCACATTTTTAAGACATGAATGAACGTTGTAATCTCTAAGTCATAAGCTGAATATTTCTGCTCATGCTCCTTAAGTTTCCTAGACTTATAGACAATGACTGTGCCTTTCCACATTATTAATACACCACCTACACCTTCCTTGCTGACATCTATACAAACCACATAATCATTATTTGGACATGAAATGCTCAAAATGGGTGCGGTGGTAAGTAAATGTTTGAGCTAATCAAAACTTCTTTGACAATCCATGGTCCACATAAAGGTTTTCCCCTTCTTTTGCAGAGAGGTAATGGGGTATGCCACCCTAGAAAACCCTTCTACAAATCGCCTATATTATCTGGCTAGACACATGAATAATCTTATATTACCTACATCCTTTGGTAGCAGCCACTCCATAATAGTTTTTATTTTCTCTGGGTTCACGGTAATGCATGCACATCCGAAGGTTCCATCCTTCTTCTTAACAAAAAACGTTGGAGCTCTCGAAGGTGATATACTTGACAGATATATTTTTTATCAAGCAGTTCTTGTATCTGCATTTTTAATTCTGTTAACTCCAGTATGCTCATTCAGTAAGGGCTCAAGAGATTAGGGTAGCTCCCAAAATCAAGTTGATGGTGAAATCTATGTCCCTTTTAGGAGGAAGTCCCGAAATTTCTTCAGGGAACACATCCATAAAAATTTTCACCGCCGGTATATTTTCTAAAGAAACAGAGATATCCTTTGAATTAGCATATCCTACTTGTATTGCATAAATTTGGTGGAATTTTTCGATACATTTTGCCAATTGGGAGGTTGTTACTGGTCTTAGTTTCAAATGTCTTAATATGCCTTGAATTTATTGCCACTTTCCCTCCTCATCCATGTAGTTAATAGTTTTGGTTTATAGTTAATGAGGGACCAATGTTTTTCTAACCAGTCCATACCTATAAAGATATCATATGATCCTAGATGTAACACATTCAAGTCTGCCATGAGAGACTCACCTGCTAATTTTAGGGGACCACTGCTGACCTTGGGCGACAACTTTCTTTTTTCTACTGTGGCTAGTTGTACCAACCAAGGATTTTTAAATTTAACATCTTGCAAAAGATATAACTTAAAGTAGCTCCTGAATAAATTAAAATAGATATAGTTCGGTTAAAGACCTTACCTTCAAATTCTATCATGGTTGGTTGGTATTTTGCTCGATGGTCTTCAAGAGAAGTATTAATTTTAGGAATACTCCTTGCCACTTCTCCCATAGTGGACACTTCTTGTATCTGTGAAATATGATCAGTTCCCTTACGGTGTGGGAAGTTTTTGACATAATGTGTCCCTTCACATACCCAATAATGTACAGGGGGCCTAGCTGGTAATTCCACTTCAGTTCTACCCATCTTCTCATTTGTTTTAGTCTCACATAGGAGCTTGAATTTGGGATGATTTATTTTCATGTTCCTACTTGTTTTAGCTTTATAGGGTCCTTTGTTGACTATGGCCTTATTTCCCTTATGATTGGATTTAAATTTAATCCCCTTTATGTCAGCCCATCTCTTTCCCACATCTCACTTTTGTTAGTTCTGTTGATAGCATATTCTAGCTTTCCATGTAACTTCGTCCATGGTTTTCGAGTTATCAAACTCAAGGTGATGTATCATGAACATCGGAAAACTGCTGATAAACCATTGTACTTTCAACTTTTATTCTCATACGGAGGAAACATACTGAAGCAAAGACGTGAATTTTTCTATGAACTCATTCATGGATAATTTCCCCAATCGAAGATCATGGAACTCCTTTGCCTTTTTGTCATAAAATCTCAGTTAAATATTTTTCTTTAAAATATCTGTGAAAATTTTCCCAAGTTATGCATTGCTCATTTACTCCATGTACTTTTTATATTTCATCCCACCACAAGGTGGCTTTCCTTTGCATCTAAAAGATGGCCAAGCAAGCTTTTAAATTATGGTCCTATTCATACATCTGAAAATACTTGTTCATATTGATGAGCTAAGCCTTCGCTGTCTCTTCTTGTTCACCATCAAAGAGGGGAGGTTTTTTTTTTCGAAATTCCCCTTGAAGTTCTATTTCCTGTTTTTTATGTCACTTGTGCTCCGACAAATTATCATATTCTTTTTCATGATTCTCTTTGCCACCTTTTGTTTACATGTTCTCAATTCAAAATTCTTGTTCGCCAGTCATATTTCCGTGCTCGAGACTGGGGATTGGTGGTCGATGATTTTGTTTATCAGACAGACTCTTCATAATCTTTTCTTGCTACAGCATCAACCTTTCATTATCTGCCTATAAACAGGCGACCTCATTGTTGAATTCTTATACAGTTTCCATGATTGCAGTATCGGTATTGCACGGCTCTTCCCTCAACTGTACCCATACTTTAGGGTTTGTTTCTTGAAAGGATGCTGACCCCATTCCTGTCATGGGTTTGTGTGGTGTTATTCCAATCCTCCTCATGTTGACTATTTTCTTTGTGCACATCATAAATGTTGTTATTCACTTATATTCCAGAGGTCTTAGTATTGCAACCTGAGTGCTCTGATACCACATGTCACATACCCAAGTAAGAATAATATATATGGAATAAAAAAATTATTGGAAATAATGATCATACGTATATGTACTGATAATGTTGACATGATTGACAGAGTTCTTTACATTAGTTTTATAACTTCTACTTTATCCACATATATCTCATGGCTGATTTAATGAATTGGATTAATGATTTGATACAATTATTTCCGCCTTATGACGATGGTTCAAGGGACGGTGGCTAGCTTTATCAAAATATCGCAAAATTTACTTTTCCAAAAACTTATTTACTATTGCATTCAATTTTCTGTGCGAGGTGACTTCCTAGGCCTGGGAGTGGAATGAACCTGGAATCCTCCATTGCTCTCTAGTTGGCCCTCCTGGCCTTGATACTCATTCTTCATCCATGATTGTTATTACCGCTTACCACCAGACGAAAGAGGTTTCTTGTGCCTCTCGATTCGTCCACTGCAGCATATCTCCTTAGCATACACTACTCCGAGTCATTGCTTCTCCTTCATGGGTAAGATTGGTTATGTTTCTCTGTCTTTCCCTCCAACATGGATTTTCTGTGCATATTTAGTTGTTTTACCTTTAAGCTTGATTCTTTTGTTTATCGATGGGCCTGACCTCTACAGAGTTGTGGATTCCTACTCAATGCAACCCTAGACCTGATTTGTGTCGCAAGTAAGGTTTATTTCTTAAACTTAGGGTTTTAAGTTATTGTTTCAGTTTACATTTCTTGGATAAGTATCAATGATAATCTGATGCTATTTTAATCCTGCGAGGTAGAAATTTTGGGTCATGAGGAGGGGAAAAGCTGGAGTTCAGATTTCCAAAGTGGCTTGCCCATCTAGAATGAAACTATCCAGTCTCTTTACCTGGTATTGTGCTTTAGGCGAAGGCGTTACACCTATTTGGTAGCTTTTGTAAATACCCATCATTTATGGAAGGCAAATTCTTGTCTCTGAAGCATTTTTATTGTAATTATTATGAGTTCTTATTATAAATTGGGTTTTTTAATACAAACTGGGTTTTTATTACAAACTTGGTTTACCCTAAACCCTCATTGGCTTACCTCGACTTATGTTAGTTACAGGGTAAGCAGTAGAACCTAACAATGTGGTTCCATGTTTTAGTTTGTTTTCTTGTCCTACCACTAGAATATGGTTAAATGGAGACGGGTTTTTCAATCTCGAATGTTAATATATGAATTATTTACTGTCATGGACATGTTGTTCTCATCTTGTTCAGATTGTTTAGTTTTCATTCAAACTTGTTCTGGGTTTTCTTATTCCCTGCGTAATGATATGGTTAAGGATGTTTGCATCCTAATTGTTTTCATCGGTACTTTCCTTCAAACGCATTTGTGTACTGTGTAATAGTTTGATTACGAAATTTCAAAGGTTAGTTGCTAGTTAATGGGTGAGTGCAGAAAGTTATTTATCAGTGGAATAACAATACATTTCTTACCTATTCTTTAATGGAAAATAACCCTTATCGTCTGTTTCTTGTATATTAGAATGATTGTTAGGTTTTAACTCTTTTCTGGTTGAAAACTGTATCTAAATTTTATACGATTTGTTGGAATTCGTTAAGAGTTATTTCATAATAAATTCCGTTATGCCAACATTATTCTGGGTTTGGCATGTGCATCTAAAACCCTGTTTCACTTGTAATTATTCACATCTCTTGATATTCTAGGTTTGGCATTTCCATCAAAACCATTTTACTGTTGTAATATTTTACTATGGTAAAGATAATCGAGGGAATCTTATCTTCTCCTATGAATGGAATTCAGGGGTTAATGAAGCTTAATCAGTAAATACTGTTGTTTATTGTTCCTTAGATGGCTAGCATTATTTTTAATTAGGATAGTTACAAATTTCCTCTCTTGAAGATACAATAATTTAATTGCTTGTTATCAATTCTATGCTTTCTTTTATTGCACAAAATAACAGGAGTTTTCTCACTTCTATCTAAAGTACATTGTTTCCCTATTTTCTTTTAGACGACCTTAAACCTGAAAATTAATAATTATTTTACCTATACAATACAAGAGTATACTTATCTAAATTATTTCCGAATTCTAGGCTACAGTCTGCTACCAGACTTTGGCTTTTGTTGCTCCTTTCCCCCCAACCGTGAGACTGCCTTGACGAGGCGTCTCCCCTCAAGCTTTTCCTCGCACACAGGAACTATCTTTTGAGACTAAAATCTCTCATAGAACAACTATATGGTCATAACCACACTTAGCTCTGGAAATCTTCCTGACTCTTTAGCGCATAGTTCTCTTTTTTTAAGATTTTAGCGTTTTTCTTATCTCGAAAACCCCTATCCTCTTGATCTTTCTTGAATAAATATTCAAGAAAATAGTTAGGGATAGGTTACTATCAATACTAACTACTTAACATATGAAAACAATATTTACATATAAATTCTATTCCATTCCTGCATAACTTAATTCAATAAATAGTTTTATCACTTAATAATAATAATTAGTTTGTTTAATTATGTAGTAAATTAAATATTTACATTTCCTAGGGATATCACATTTACCCCGCTAAGAATAAACATCGTCTCAATGTTTCTTATATGAGAATACATTCGGAAAGGTCTCCCTCACAACCTATTCATCTTCCCCAATGGCCTCTTTTGGCCCATAGTGCTTCCAAAGAACTTTAACTCGGGTGATAATTCATTTCTGAAGCATTACTTCTCTTCGATCGAGTATACTTAAGGGTTCAACCAAGAACTCGCCTTCCGGTTCGACCTATACACAAAAAGGAAAAATTAGGTATTCCTCTTCATTATTAATCAACCTATTATAATATATCCTATTCTTAAGTAATTTTTCTAAATTACCTGTATGTCCTGCCAATTGATTATGTGGTTAGAATCATATATGTATTTCTTAAGTATAGAAATGTGAAAGAAATTATGCACATGAATATGGCTGGGTAGTGCAAGCTTGTAAGCCACTGGCCCGATTCGAGCCAAAATTTGAAAAGGACCATAGAATTGAGGTGTTAATTTAGCACATTCAGTCCATTGCAATGTACTCTTATTGGCTCATACCCGTATGTAAACATGATCTCCCACTTGAAACTTTGGGAAACTTCTCTTCTGATCAACAAAATTATTTTGTCGGTCATGAGAGTCTTTTAAATTGGAACGTACCTTTTTAACCATTTCCTCCATTTCTTTTAACATTTTCGGTCCTAGCATCAATTTGTCTTCTGGGCTGTGCCAACTCAATGGTGTCCTACACTTACATTCTTATAATACTTCAAATGGACTCATCTGTAAAGGTGTATGGTAACCATTGTTGTAAGAAAACTCTACCAAATATAGGTAGTCCTCCCATTTTTATGGCTGCTGCATTACGTAAGTCCGCAACATATCTTCGACTACTTGATTTACTCACTCAGTCTATCCATCCATTTGAGGGTGGTAAGAAGTGTTGAAATGCAACTGAGTGCCTAATTATTCAAATAAATATTTCAAGAAAGATGAGGTAAATTTTACATCACGGTCAGAAATTATCATCTTGTGTATTCCAACCAATTTAAAAATGTTTTGCATAAATATGCTAGCAATTTACACAGCCTTATAGGTTGACTTTACTAGTATGAAATGAGCAGATTTTCTCAGCTTGTTTATTGCCACCATTATTAAGCCGTTCTTATTTTTAGTTTTGGGCAGTCCTGTAATAAAATCAATGCAAATGGTTTCCCATTTCCATTCAGGAATAGGGAATGGGTGGAGTAATCTTTCCCGGGTACGGTGTTCTTCTTTCACTTGTTGTCATTCTAGAAAGGAGGCTAAATACTCTGCTACCTCCTTCTTCATACCAGGATAGAAAAATTCCTTTCTAAGTGTAGTAATTAACTTCTGGTACCGGAGGTGGCCAACATACAGAATATTATGATATTCATCTAAGATTAAATTTTTAAGATTTTTCTAATTAGGCACATATATTCTTCTTCTATAAATTAGAAAATCTTCTGGATTGACTTCATATCCTAGTTCAAATTCAGGGTTGTTTACAATTTTAGCTTACTGCAATAAATATTTATATTCTGCATCCTACATTGCTGCCTCTCTAATTTGCTCATAAAAAGTAGTTTGTGGCTCACTGAAAGTGACATCATACAAAAAAATTACCTTTAGACTTAAGGCATCTGCGACTCGGTTCTCCTTTCTTTTCAATTGCTTAATTTCAAAATAAAATTCACTTAGTAATTAAACACAATGAGCTTTCCTAATATTCAAGGTGGGTTGTTTGAAATAGTTAGTTAAACTATGATGATCAGTCACTAATAGAAATTTCTTACCCATAAAGTAATGTCACCACATTTTTAACTCATGAATGACTGCTTTCAGCTCTAAGTCATAGGCTGAATATTTTTGGTCGTGCTCCTTAAGGTTCCTATACTCATAGGTAATGACTCTTCCTTCCCACATTAATACACCACCTACACCTTCCTTGCTAGCATCTGTAAAAACCACATTATCTTTATCTGGATTAGCAATGCTCAAAATGGGTGCAGTGGTAAGTAAATGTTTAAGTTGATCAAAACTTCTTTGACAATCCATCATCCACCTGAAGTTTTTCCCGTTCTTTTGCAGAGACGAAATGGGGTATGCCACCCTAGAAAAACCTTCTACAAATCACCTATAGTATCTCGCTAGATGCATGAATGATCTTATATCAGCCACATCCTTTGGTACCAACCACTCCATGATTGTTTTTCTTTTCTCTGGGTCCATAACAATTCCATCCTTGGCAGTGACATGTCATAAGTACTAGATTTGTTCTTTAAAGAAATCACATTTATTGTACTTAGCGTACAATTGATGTTCTCTTAAAACTTGTAGAATAATACGGAGATGGTACTTATGTTCTTCTATGTTCGGAGAGTAAATTATTATTTCATCGATAAATGATAACAAAAAATTATCCAAATATTGATGTACTATATTGTTTCTGTGGCACATGAAGATCGCAGAAGCATCGGTCAGCCCCAAGGGCAACACAATGAACTCATAATGTCCATAATGATCTCTAAAATAATTTTTGCTATATCTTCTTCCTTTACCCTAATCTGATGGTAACCTATATGGAGGTCAATCTTTGAGAATAAAATCGCTCCCTTATCCTGATCAAATAGCTCATCTATACAAGGTAGGGGGTAGTTATTCTTGATAGTCATTTTATTTAACTAACGGTAATCCATGCACATCTACAAGGTTCCATCCTTTTTCTTAAAAAAAGCACTGGAGCTCCCCAAGGTGATACACTTGGACATATATATTTTTTATCAAGCATTTCTTGTAGCTGCATTTTTTATTTTGTTAACTCTGGTATGCTCATTCAATAAGGGTCTGGGGAGACCGAAGCAGCTCCCAAAATCAAATGCATGGTGAAATCTATGTCCCTTTTAGGAGGAAGTCCCAAAATTTCTTAAGGGAACACATCTGGAAAATTCTACACCACCAGTATATTTTCGAAAGAAACAAATTTATCCTTTGAATTAGCATATGCTACTTGTATTGCATAAATATGGCATCCTTTTTCGGTACATTTTTCTAATTGGGAGGTTGTTACTGGTCTTAGTTTTAGAGGTCTTAATATGCCTTGAATTTTGTGCCTCTTTCCCTCGTCATCCATGTAGTTAATAGTTTTGGTTTTACAGTTAATGAGGGAACAATGTTTTTCTAACCAATCCATACCTATAAGGATATCGTATGATCCCAGAGATAACACATTTAGGTCTGCTGTGATAGACTTGCCTGCTAATTTTATGGGGTAGTTGCTGACCTTGGCCAACACCCTTCTTTTTTCTCTTGTGGCTAGTTGTACCAACCAAGGATGTTTAAATTTAACAGCTTGCAAACGACATTGTTATACTATCTTGGGGCTATTATAACTAAAATTAGCTCCTGGATCAATTAAAATAGATATATTTCCATTGAAAAACTTACCTTCAAATTTTATTGTGGTTGGTTGGTATTTTGCTGATGGTCTTCAAGGGCAACATTAATTTTAGGAATACACTTTGCCACTTCTCCCACAGTAGATGCTTCTTGAATATGTGAAATTTGATCATTTCCCTTTTGGTGTGGGATGTTTTTGACATAATGTATCGCTCCGCACCCCCAACACTATACATAAGATCTAGTTGGTAATTCCACTTCAGTTCTACCCATTTTCTCATTTGTTTTAGTCTCACCTAGGAGCTTGAATGTGGGCTGATTTCGGTTCATGTTCCTGCTTGTTTGACCTTTATAGTGTCCTTTGTTGACTGTGGCCTTATTTCTCTTGGGATTGGACATAAATTTAATCCCATTTTTGTTGGCCCATCTCTTTTGCACATCTCATTTTTGTTAGTTCTACTGATAGCATATTCAATCTTTCCATATAACTTTGTTCATGGTTTTCAAGTTATCAAACTCGAGGCAATCTTTCATGAACATCAGAAAATTGTTGATATACCACTACACTTTCACCTTTTCTTCTCGTATGTAAGGAACATATCAAAGCAAATATTTGAATTTTTCTATGAACTCATCCATGGAAAACTGACCCAATCGAAGATCATGGAACTCCTTTTCCTTTTCATCACAAAATCTATCAGTTAAATATTTTTATTTAAAATACCTTTGAAAATTTTCCCAGGTTATGGTTTGCTCGTTTACTCCATAGACTTTTTTTACTTCTTCCCACCACAGAGTGTCCTTCCCTTGCAGCTGAAAGATGGCCAAGAGAACCTTTAAACTATGTTCGTATTCATACAATTGAAAATAATTGTTCATATTCATGAGCCAAGCTTCAACTGCCTCCTCTTGTTCACCATAAAGAGGGGAGGTTTTATTTTTCAAATTTCCTTTTGAAGTTCTATTTTCTTTCTTTTCTGTGTCTTGTGTTCCAACACATTATCAAATTATTCTTCATGATTCTCTTTGCCACCTTCTATTTCCATTTCTTAGTTTGAAGTTCTTGTTCGCGAGTCATATTTACGTTCTCGGGACTGGGTATTGGTGGGCGATGATTTTGTTTATCAGACAAACTCTTCATAATCTTCTCCTACTCATGAATCAACCTTTCACTACCTTCCCGTAACCGGGCCTTCTCATCCTTCAATTCTTGTACAGTTTCCATGATTGCAATAATGGTATTGCGCAGCTCATCCCTAAACTATACCCATACTTTAGGGTTTGTTTCCTAAAAGGATGTTGGCCCCGTTCCTATCACAGGTCTGTGTGGTGTTATTCCTGTCCTCCTCATGCTCACTGCTTTCTCTGTGCACATCACAAATGTTTTTATTCACTTATATTCCAAAGGTGTCAGTATTGCAACTTGAGTGCTCTGATACCACATGTCACATACCCAGATAAGAATAATATATATAGCATAAAAAAATTATTGGAAATAAACATTATGCATACATGTACTAATAACATTGACATGATTGACAGAGTTTTGTACATTAGTTTTATAGCTTCCAGTTTATCCGCATATATCTCTTGGTTTATTTAATGAATTGGATTAATGATTTGATACAATTATTTTTGCCTTACGAGGCTAGTCCGGGGGATGGTGGCCACTTTTATTAAAATACTACATAATTCACTTTTCCTGTAACTGATTTACCACTGCATTCAATGTTTTGGGCGACATGACTGCCTAGGCTCGGTGGTGGAATGAACCTTGAATCCTGAATTTCTCTCCAGCTGGCCCTCCTAGCCTCGATACTCATTCTTCATCCATGGTTTCTATTATCACTTACCATTAGATGGAGGAGGTTGATTATGCCTCCTGATGCCTCCACTGCAACCTATCTCCTCGGTATACACAGCTCCAGGTCATTGCTTCTCCTTCGCGAGTAAGATTGGCTATGTTGCTTTGTCTCTCCCTCTAGCATGGCTTCTCTATGCATAGTTAGTTGGTTTACCTTTCAGGTTGATGCTTTTGTTTATTGATGGGCTTGGCCTCTACAAAATTGTGGATTCCTAGTCAATACACAACTATGCACGGAAAACCCTAGACCCAATTTGCGTCTCAGAGAAGGTTTCCTTCTTAAACATAGGGTCTTAAGTTATTTTTTTTGTTTACATTTGTTGGATAAGTATCGATGATAATCTTATGGTCTTTTAATCTTGCGGCATAGAAGTTTTGGGTCACGAGGAGGGGCAAAAGCTAGAGATTGCATTTCCAAAGTGGCTTGTAGATCTGGAATGAAACTATGCAATCACTTTACTAGTTATTGTGCTTTAGCAGAAGGCGTTACACCTATCTGGTAGCTTTTGTAGATAGCCATAATTTATTTTAAGCAAATTCGTTTCTCTGAAGCATTTTTAATGTAATTATTTTGGGTTCTTATTATAAAGTAGTTTTTTTAATACAAACCGGGTCTATCCTAAACCCTCGTTGGCTTACCTCGACCTATCTTGGTTATAGGGAAGCGGTAGAACCTAGCAGTGTGGTCCCAAGTTTTAGTTTGTTTTCTCATCCTACCACTGGACTATGGTTAAATGGAGATCGGTTTTTCAGTCTCGAATGTTAATATATGAATTATTTACTGCCATGGACATGTCGTTCTCATCTTGTTCAGATTGTTTACTTTTGATTCAAACTTCTTCTCGGTTTTCTTATTCTTTGTGTAATGATATGGTTAAGGAAGCTTGCATCCTAATTAATTTCATGGGTATTTTCCTTCAAAATCATTTGTCTACTATGTAATAGTTTGATTACAAAATTTCAAAGGTCAGTTGATAGTTAATGGATGAGCGCCGCAAGTTCTTTATCAATCGAATAATAATAGATTTATTACCTGTTCCTTATTTGAAAATAACCCTTATGGATTGTTTCCTGTATATTAGATTGATTCTCAGTTTTTAACCCTTCTTTGGTCGAAAACTGTATCTAAATTTTGTGCTATTTGTTGGAATTCTATAAGAGTTATTTCATAATAAATTTCGTTATGCCAATGACATCTCTCATTATTCTGGGTTTGAAATTTGCAACAAAACCCTGTTTTTGCTATAATCATTTACATCTCTCAATATTTTGGGTTCGGCATTTGCATCAAAACCCTGTTACTATTGTAATATTTTACTATGGTAAAGATAATCGAGGGAATCTTATGTTCTCCTATGAAAGGAATTCAAGGGTTACTGTAGCTTAATCAGTAACTACTATCATTTATTGTTCGTTAGATGGCTACCATGATTTTTAATTATGACAATTACAAATTTCCTCTCTTGAACATACAATAAGTAAATTGTTTGTTATCAATTCTATGCTTTCTTTTACTGCACAGAATAACATGAGTTTTCTCACTTCTGTCCAAAGTACATATTTTCATTTTTATTTTTTTGAAAGGACCTTAACCTAAAAATTAAAAATTATTGTACCTATACAATACAAGAGTATACTTATCTGAATTATTGTTGAATTCCAGGCAAAAGTCTGCTATCAGACTTTGGCTTTCGATGCTCCTTTCCTCCCAACCATGAGACCTCCTTGACGATTTGTTTCCCCCCGAGTTGTTCCTCGCACACTGGAACTATCTTTTGAGACTATAATATCTCATAGAACAGTTACTTGGGCCTAACCAGACTTAGCTCTAAAAGTATGCCTGACCCTTCATCGCAAAGTTCTCTTCTTTTAATATTTTTTCCTTTTTCTTGATCTCAGATACCCCTATCCTCTTGATATTTCTGGAATAAATATTCAGGAAATTAGTTAGGGACAGGTAACTATCAATCCTAACTACTTAACATGTGAAGACAACATTTACATATAACTGCAATTCCATTCCTGCATAACTTAATTCAATAAATAGTTTTGTAACCTAATAATAATAATAATCAATTTGTTTAGTTCTGTGGTAAATTAAATATTTACATTTGTTGGGGATATCACACCCACGTAGAAAGAGAGCATATTCATGTCCTTTGAAAGAAACATTTCATCAAGTTCATCCAAGTTAGAGTATGGTTATGTATTGTCAACCAAGTGAAGCATTCAAGCTTGAGGGGAGCCTTTCATTTCCACATTTGAGTAGTCCAATCAGCGGCAGGATTGGGAAGGATGTTCATGGAGATATATGAGTAAGCTTCCATGGCATAAATGTGTCCTTTCGCCACATGTCCATCTCAAAATATCTTGTCCTATTTTTGGGACAAAGGGATACCAGCGTCGCCCAATTGACAACAATAGAGTTCCATTCAATGAGGAAATGCCCCGACAAGCCAATCTACCATGCATGAGGCAAAGAATTTGAAGAAAGCACAAAAATATTCTACCATCAAGATTGACTAATTAATTCTAGCCGCGCCTGTTGAGTCTTTGATTTAATGGAACAAGGAGTATGTAGCTTCCACCGAAACCTTTCATCACATCTACCCCAATGAGGACCTTAGACTTGCCATCGATGATCCAATGAAGAATGGAACAAAACCAAGGAGGTGTATCCATTAAGCTACACCAAATGTAAGATGGCCTTGTATGAGAAGGTGCCCCTACAATGCTCCAGCTTTCTAAATTGTTTGTCTAGATATATTTAGAAAAAAATATTTCTTGCCATACTCCCTTAACATTGAAGACACACCAGAAATGTTACGCCAAGAGAGATAATTTGAATGTTCTGGTGTCCCGAATTAACTACCCACCCATCTTAAATGACATGTATATAGACTATAGTTTGATGAGATTGGTTTTTTTTTCTAACCACAAACCAGAGGAATTCTGCAACGATTCAATCTACTCAATTAATGATAACTGGTGGGATGTTGATAAATGCATCAAATATATTGAAATTTGTTGAAGGATATCCTTCCCCAACGTTACCCTGCCTCTAAGAGTGAGCCATTTGTGGACCCACATAGTCAATTGTTTTCAAATTTTGTGATTAGCCATGACCAGTCCAAGATTTCATATTTTGAAGGCTTTAAGTTGAAGCCCAGATATTTAAAGTTGTTAGAAAATGCACAAATTTTGTTCCAAAACTTGGAAATGATATGAATAATGGCCTCTGAAGCCCCAAGATAAAGAATAATATCTAATTTTCCTTTGTTAATTATGAGGCCAGAAGCTTTGCCAAACTACGAGAAGACTTGGACATATGTCTCCCATTCGAGATTTTTTGCTTACCCTGCACATAGGGCATCGTCTGCGAACATGAGGTATGTTGGATAATTGTTCCTCTTGATCTTGCAGCCCATAATTATCCTATCCTCCTTTTCAACTTTTATTTTTCTACTAAGTGCATTGATCACCAAGATAAAGAGGAGAGGTGACAAGGCGTATCCTTGTCTGAGCCCTCATTGGATTTTGAATAAGTTAATGGGCTCCCCATCGATTAGTAAAGCCATTATTTTCAATGATACATAGACCATAATCCATTTTATGTGGTTGTGTAGGAAGCCATTTTTGTAAAGGATCATCTGAATAAATTAAAATTCAACCTTATCATAGACTCTGATCAAGTCAAATTTCATTAATAATTGCTTCAATTTCTTGGATTTAATGGTGTGTATACACTCTTATGCAATTGCCACCACATCTTGAATTCTCTTGTCAGTTAAGAAACTAAATTGTTCTTGAGTAATATGTAGGGACAAAATCTTCTTCATTATGTTAGGTAAAAGTTTAGAAACTTCTCGGTAAATAGAATTTCATAGGGATATGGGTCTATAATAAGAAAATGAAAGAGAATTCCTATTTTTAGGAATGAGAGAATAAAATGTTGCATTCGTAGCACCTTATATGTGGCTAGAAATTCTAGATTCTTCCACCATTTGGATTAGTTTTGGCCTCATAAGATTAAAGAAGAAGAGAAAAAACTCAATGGGCTAGCCATTGGCACCCGGGCTCTTATCCTTCACCATATTTTTAAAGTATCTAAGATCTATTCTTGTGTAATTGGGGCATCCATCACCACTAAATCTTCTTCCTCGATCATTCTTGGAAATAAATTCACCAATTCCATTTTCTTGACAATGTTTTTTTCTCTCGATAGATATATTAGTTGCAGAAGAAAAGGAAAGCCTCATGTCTCATATCTTCCATAAATATAAGGGTTTGAACACCTTCACCTCTAATTGCCCAAATAGTGTAGGTTTATTTTATTTTTGTTGCATCCTAGTGGAAAAACTTAGTATTTTTGTCACCACCTTTAATCCAAGAAATCCATCTTTTGAGACCCCAATCATCTTCTTGCAATATTAAAATATAGTTTTTCTTCACCACCAGGTCTAGAATATTACTTTTGACATGATCAAAGAAGTATTTAGGGATGATGGATCCAAGAATGAAGGAATATCCTAGTTGATGGATGCCAACTCCTAAGAGATTTCAAGTTTGTGCTTTCTAATCCTTGCACAAACCAACCTTTTAAGCCTCTTTATTTTGAAACTGATCAATAGAGATGGATGAACGTTTTACCTAAATAGGGGAATTCCAGGATTGTTTGACTAGTTCATAGAAATCAAGATCATTCAACCACACATGATTTAATTTTAAGGGCATAGAATTAGGGCATATCTCCCCCTCCCAATCTATAAGGATAACATCATAGTCTGAAATATCAAAAAGAAAGAATAGGTTTTTTTATCTTTTCAATCTCTGGCATAGGAATGAAGGACAAAGAACTGGTCAATCCTTTTAGAAATTCCCTGAGCCCCAATCCTCCCATAAATCTAGGTCAACCATTAAGGGGAAAGGGAAATGCCCCATAAACATTTCTTACAGAAGATTTCTTTGAAGTAATCATTGAATGGGTCCATCCTCTTCTTATGACCCCAAAATTCCTTTGCACCAATAATGAAATTTAGCTCACTAGCCACAATCAGCGAGTGCATGTCTAGGATCCTTGTAGAATCAACCTTCTCCCAAATGGATTTATATTGTTTTAGGGGGAATAAATGTTACGAATATGAATTCTATGTACATGTCCCGTAAAGAGGCTATAGAAAATTCTAGTGCATGTCCTATAAGATTTGAAGGTAAAAAAAAATGGCTTCCACATAGTAGCAAGCCCTCTTGATGAACCATAGGTGTTAGTAGTAGAAACCTCCCATGTTGGTCATATATTGAGTAAAATTTCCTCAGGCTTTGCCTTCTCCATCATTTTTTCTTGAATGAGAACAATATATAGATATTTATTTTTTATGTTTTTAAGAAGGAATATTTTATTTTGAGAGGATACCGACCATCGAATGTTCAATGACATTATTTTCATTTGGAGAACATGGAGTTGGGAAAGGGTGCTCTAAGATCTTGATATTGAGATTCTTCCAAGATTTCAACTGATCCATTGGTGGGCCCAATGTTATAGTTCCTACTCAATGATGAATAGGAAGAATTTAATCTAATTAGACTCCTAAATTGTTAGACCTAAAACCCTAAAACTGGTTGGAGCAACATACCTCCAACTGATGGCACATATAGTATAATATGAAAATTAAATTCCATTAGTCTGGACATTGACCTCTGTTGCTAAAATAGAAAATGGAATATGAAAAATCATCGTGGATGAACATATATTATTATGCAACCAGAACTTGGGGTACGTTTCTTAAAAAGATGTAAAATAACAATTACAAATATGAAAAAATTATAGAAAAACCTAGGCGAGGATCCTAATACACAAACAAAAATATTTAAACATATTATCTTTTGTACACCTAAGATTCTAAAATCTATCTCAGATCATTTTTATAGTACAACATAACATATATTTATAGATGTTTAGAATATTTAAGTAGCGAAACAATTAGACAGTTTCAAGGACAAAGAAATAAGAAAAAGCAAGTCATGTAATGTTCCTCTCAGATTGCCAATTTCTTTGTTTTCAATTTCACTTCCTTCATGTTCATAATTACAACCTTTTCCTATAATATGGATTTCGTGATTTGTGATTTTTTCGCTCCTCACTAGCCCTTCTCAAATTTTGTGCAGTAGCTTGAATTCCTTCCTTCCCTTTATATACACATGTTTGAGCTTTATCAACACTCAGGAGTAGATTAGTACATAGTTTGTGTTTTAGTATGTGCATTCCTCCCATATTTAATCCTCTTTGGATCTTGTATAGATTCTTTAGTTTGATTTTATCTATAATTATCACCATCTTCCATTTACAAATATTGAGAATCAACCCTTATTTTGAGACTATCCATTTTGTAGAGTCATGGTAATGTAAGGTGCATTCCCTTGTATTATCTTCTTAAAAAAATACATTCTATGTTTCGAAATATTTCTTTTATTCCATGTTACCAACAATATGGGGTTTGAACTATGTCATTGGCTCAACAGAGATGTAGTGCAAACATATAGAACATGTGAAAAAGTTTTCTCCAATTTTATTGGGCCCTAGGTTATAGAGAAAATATAATTCAATTTCCATTGTGATGTTGAATTCCACGATGCTAAGACCCTCGTGAGACTTGAAATTCATGGATACAAGGAAGGCATAGTGACAAGCTTCTTAATCCCTATAAGATAAGATTGTTTCCCTTTTTTTCTGGTTACATGAAACCTTTAGGCTAGAGAGTTAAACTTTGGAAAGTTATTGTATTTAAACCATCAACCATACTCGTAGCTTCTTTGCATTGCAACCACTCTTAAATCCATAAAAAAATTTGGAACTTTTGATTTGTTTCAACAATCAATCCTTAGATTGGGTTTAGAGGGATTTGATCATAAAAACTTCTACAATTATGGACATGAGAAAAACCCACCAAAAATCAAAATTTGTGAATAAATGGAAATTATTGTAAGGCCAAACTCTCTGAATTTGCAAATATGGGCATAAGAAAATACCCACCAAGAAACAATTTGGTGAACACATGGAAATCACAGTAAGTTCAAACTCTCTTAAGATGTTAAAGGCTCTAGTTTTCCATTACCATATACATCCGATCAACACATCAGAGCACATAACATATATTTAATGTTATGTTTTCTTTTTCTTGTTGAAATGTTTGTATATCACTCTAAAGGATGAAATTGTCATCCCAAGGTTTTCAGACTCGACTCCCATAATTACTTGGGGAGACACTAAAGGAAGAGTAGAATTAAGTTTAATAAAAGTTAGAAGTAGAGATGGGAAACTAAAAAAGAAATTAATATAAAAATATACAATGCACATATTCATTTAATAAATCAATTTAAAATAGCATATGTACACTTCATACTACAAATTTCAAAACAACAAGGATTTTGCAAAGTTGACATGTTTTTCAGTTGTTTGTCATGTCATTAAGTCTGAAAGACAAACAAAATGAGGGTTTTTTTACCCTCCTTTTTACAGACAATGAAACGAACGTTACTTGCAAGACTTGCAATTTATATTCATTGAATGAATTTTAATTTCATTAGACTTATAAGTTAAAACTGCAGGTATGGTTTGAGTCTGAATCAAACTCTGAGGATATTCTTTGACATGATTTTCACAAAATGTAGATTCAAGCTTAAGAGTTTACTTGGCCTATGAAGCGTTTAGTGGCATGGTTTGTCCTTTCAAAGAGTAAATTTCATTTCATAGCCATATCAAAATAAACCTTCCCTCTATAACTATTAATTTATGCATGAAATCTAAATCTTAAATCTAACTTTCAATTTATTTTTTAAGGGAGATGGATGAGCTTAGTAGTTAGAGCTATAAATTCAAAATAGAGAATTTACAAAGCTACTGTACAAAAATTTAACTTGAAACAAATTATTGAAAATCACCATATTTCACCCTTGCAATAATAAGCCAAATATCCCCAACCAAAATGTAGAGTAGGGTAGACCCCATCCAACTTGTGTGTAAAACACATGTCAGATTAAAGTGAGTTTTGAGTTTGGGATTTTATCCACATTAGCATTAAGACATGACTTATGCACACAACTTGTCTAGCAGGTTGTGATCTCAAGGCATCTTAGAATATTTCAATGATAATCACATTGGTTCAAAACCTGGTGGCCTCGCTCCTTAAGATGATATCATTAACCAAAATATTTCAAGCTGGAAACCACATTTATATGAAAACACCAATTCCATTATAAAGAAAATATATGTTAAAGGAAGCCCTTGTACTAATGCAGTTTTCTATGCAATTTCAAGGTGACAATAACATTTATATGAAAACATTAGTTCCATGATAATGCAGAGACACATTAAAAGTATTTGCATATACTGATATTGATGATATTTATCTTCTTTTATTGGATCTATTATATAAGAGTAGTATGAGTTGGAGGCATTACCTGTTTTTGAGTATAGGATGAAGGTACAAGAATCCCCCTCATTTGGTAGGTGACAACTTGTATTGCTGGGATCTTTATCAAATTTTTCCACTATAGACTTCAAATCATTGGCTTCACTTTTCAAAATTTTAGACATATTTTCCATCACAAGATCCTCTTTCTCAACATTTCCCTTTTTCCCATTACCTTCTTCATCTACTTTAGATCCCTCAATGCAGGTTTCACAATCCTCTTCACCTTCTAAAGAAGTTTCGGGTATGACATAGATCCATCCTTTCAATGAAATATCGCTTGTCTAATCCACATCAAGAGATTTATTTGTTCTAGGGTTTTACACCCATGTTGAATTGATTGAACCAGTTCGAAAGAATATTGAAAAATAAGAGAAATTTACAAAAATCCTCCTATTGGAAATGAATAAATGCATAGGTTTAGAAGACAAGAATACCTGGAGAATAGGTTTAGATTATTTCTTGACTCTAAAGAAATAGTTTGTGTTTCAGTATGTGCCTTGCTCCCATATTTAAGCCTCTTTGGATCTTGTCTAGATTCTCTAGTTTGATTTTGTCTATAATTATCACAATCTTCCATTTGCAGACATTGAGATTTAGCCCTATTTTGAGATCATTTGATTTGTGGAGTCATGTTAATATAAGTTGCATTGCCTTGTATTATCTTCTTAAAACAATATATTCTATGTTTCCAAATTATTATTTTTATTCCATGTTACCAACAATATGCACAATGAATATAGTGATTGGTTCAACAGGGATGTAGTGCACACATATAGTACATGTGTAAAATCTTTCTTCAATTCTGTTGCGACCCATGTTACTAGATCAAATATAACTGAGTTTCCACCATGATGTTGAATTCTACGATGCTAAGACCGTTGTGAGACCTAAAATTCATGGGTACAAGGGAGGAATAATGAAAAGATACTTAATCCCTATAAGATGGGCATGTTTCTTCCCTATAAGATGGGCATAGTTATTGATCGGATTATTAACAACCTTAATGAGGTGCCCAATGATGACGACCCTACACCTGTTCGTACTATAACACCTGAAACCATCAACCATAATCAACCTTGGGCCTATTTTGATGGAGCTGCACAAGATCAAGGATGCAGGGGGTATTACTTCACCTATCAATCAGCTATTTTCTTCGTATCCACCTGGGTTTGGGTGTTGGAACAAAAAACTTCGCTGAACTCATCTAGCTCACACACTTATTACATTTTTCCTTGGCACAAGACTGTAGACAAATTCAGATATTCGGGGAATCCAAAATCATCATAAATTGGTTCAATTGCACATTTGCATGTCATGTGCATACTCTCAAAGACATTTTGGATGATGCCTTGGAACTATAATCTCATTTTGAACATTTTTCTTGTATCCACATTTACAGGGAGCGCAACTAGATTGCAGATCAGCTTTCCAAGGACGCCTCAAACCAGCCCAGACATCTATGGTTAATACAAGAATAGAGGGAGGTAGAGTTTTTTAGTATTATCACAGACCTTACATTGATTAGCTACAGTAGAGGGCCAATAGGCCCTAATTTTACAATATTTTTTGCATAACATATAAGCTATCTGTGTAGTAAATATTTTTTGTATTTTTGTATAAACATTTACAGAAATGTGACTATATACCCTTAGTAGGTAATTTATGTACAGAACTATATATTTTGAAGATTATGGCCAGAACATACAACATATGGCAAAGATATCTACAACTTGTAATTTTCCAAATTAATAGAAAATTAAGATTTTTCGTAAAAAAAAAATACATAATTACATATAATTAACCTTTGACTTGTTACAGATTAATAATAATAATAATCATTTTTTTATTTTTTTTTATTATTGCAAACAAATCATCTAATTTAAGACTTGACTTTACATATTTTCAAATTGAAAATTTTATATCTTTGATTTCTTCATAACAAAAGAAAAATAGGTTCAGTGACCCTTAAAATGGGAGAGTTGGAATGGCATCGTCCTCTTAACAAAACCCTTCGTATTCTTTATGTGGAAAGCAACTCGGAATTCCATTAGAAGCACGATAAAGTCACTGGGCTCATTTCTCCTCGGATTCCAATAAAAGGCATTGTACATCGTGTATGCCTTTACGCGAGTCACTAGTTTTTTGGAAGATGCTACAAAGCTTAAAACATTATTCACATTGTTTATTATAATTATTTACGAGATATAATCCTTAATTTTTTTTAGCATTATTCATTATAACCCGTACACGTCTCCCTAGGACATCGAGACGAGTCTCGAAGAGTGAACTGAATCCATGTGTTTCTCGGGAGGCCTTTAGAAGAGGGTATTCAACGCATTCACGTGTTATTTAGGTTTTCTAGAAAATATAACTCTTTCCATTGTTGCATTATATGGACGCTCTTAAGGTCTTCTATGAAGAACCTTCTCTATTTTCGCTTGACATTAACATGCTAATGAACATTTATTTTATAAACCGTCTTCTAATTTGATTTTATTTACTTTCAAATAAGTAAAGTATAACTTATTTAGTGTGATAACAAATAAAATTGGGGTAGTCTAGCGAAGAGAAGAAATGATTGATTTTTTTGAAGTATTTTTTATATATTTAATTTTGATTTTTTTTAAGTATTTTTTTTTGTTTACTTTTAATCAAAATTTAGCAGAGATTTTTTAAAATTTGAGTTTAGATTATTTAATTTATGGAATTTGAGTGTTTTGAGAGTTTTTTATATAGAGGATTTCCACGAAAAAGTCATTTCCTCTATAAAATAGATTAAAGCAATAAAACTAATGTTATTTTCTTCTATATTTAATAAAATATATTAAAAATAAATATTATATAATTTAATAAATAGAGCAAAAAAATTGTTTTATAAAATAACAATAATAAGAATCATAATCACACCGGATGCGGGTGACACGATGGGCGGTAATGAGGAGCCACATGCTAGTCATGTGCTGCCTCAGGTTTAGAGCTGGCAATCAATGCAAGGATCGCCGCCAGGGAATAAAGGGCAGGGTGAACAGGGGAAAACATTCAATGCTCCGTCCGGGTTGTTGGATCGACTGCAGCGAGCAGTTATGGCGATCGAAGCTCGAGGTAACGATGATGTGGTTAAGAAAGGTGGCGGTATGGCTCGGCATGAGCTGGTTCATGCTCAGTATTTGGTATTTGGTGTTCAGGCTCTTGCCTGGTCTTTGGCTCTCCGGGGAACAGCTCTTGCCGTCCCTCTGTCTGTTGGGTGTCGTTTCAAGCCTGAAAGGCGGGGTGGATGCAATCTCAAGTTTGTTGGGTGCAGTTCGCTCGCCTCTGTTTCAATTCCGCCTCCCTATCACGCTCTGTTCCTTACCCCCGGTGCTCCTGCAAAAATGGTTAGGCCTCGACAGCGCCTGCTCAGCCGTCGAGGCTCTGCCCGGGGAGGGTCCTCTCGTCCTCCAGTTGAAGAACCCCACTCCCACTGCTGTCGTTGCCGATGCCATCGTATTGTTGAAGCCAACCCCATCCAAGCAAGCCAATTCATGGACTCCGGCAGCCCAGATTCTGGCCCAGCACCTACGCCTGCCTTTGGTTCCGCCATTTTTACCTTTAGTAGCTCTCTGGACAGACCCCGTATCAATGCCCACGTTTCGGTACTCTTCCTTGAGGAATCTCAGGTTGATAGCGATGGACAACGCAGCAAGAGGAAGCACCCGGGCGAGAGTTCAGAAATCGTCAAGGCGATGCCAGCGGAGGATGCAGAGCATGTTCCCAACCTTCCTCAGCCTCAGGAAAAGTCGACATCCAAGGGGGACAATGTCAACTTGGATCCCTACCCTTCTGCAGAGGAAATGGAAAAATATGGTTGGTGCAAGGTGGTCGAGGAGGAGCCGGACGAATAGCTGTCCATCCGCTCAGTATCACATCCTCCAGCGATACTCAGGTTTTGTTTTGGCTTTCGGTTTTTGTCATGTTGTCATAATGCTTGTTCCTGCTGTGTCTCTTGTTGCCCCTGCGTGGGTAAATGATGATGGTTGTTTGTTGCCCCTGCGTGGGATGAACACTTATGGTCCAAAGCCCCTGCGCGGGATATCTAGTTTGAAATGGTCGCATTTTTGGAAGTCTAAGACCCCTGTGTGGGATGTTTTGTTCAGTCATGGAGCCCCTGCGAGGGCTGCCCTTTTGATTCCTCCCAATCCAGAGTGCCACAGGTTGGCCTCTGGTAAAAAGACTCTATGATTGTAAATGTCTTTCTTGTTCTTGTAAATAATAGTTTAGTTTTAACGAGAAAAAAAAATAAGAATCATAATCATAATAATTTGAAATCACAATTTATTAATATATCAAAAAAAATATTTGGAAAATAAAAAAATTATTTTGCATTACAATTATGAATAAGATAATTTAATTTTAATTTTTTTTTAATAATAAATAATATTATTATAACATAATCGTTTTCTCTATTTTTGGCTCTGCATCCTAGCTTATAGGGTTTTCACCTCAACCATCAACATATTTCCCTCTAATGGCACCACTGTGGATGAACAAAGGCGGCCCCTCATACAAAAACACAATTACTTACAAACTCAATCACACTACCTTGTGTAAATTCATCAATTCCTCAACTCGCAAACCAGAGTTGGACAACACAAAACATAAGAATTTAACTAAGAATTTAAGATGAAATGTGGAAAAAATCAGTAGATTATGAGAAAATCTCCTTTAGGTGCTAAAAAATGTCATCAACATGATAAAATATTATAAGTATTCCCATTAAAATAAATCCAAAATTTTTATAGAAATAAATTTGTCCTTAGATAAAGATGTGTTTTTCAGGGTCACCAATAAAAGCAAGAAAACAAAAAAAGGAATAGAGAATCCATCCTTAGAAAATGCAATGGGTCATAATCGGTACATGGTCCTTCAAGAACTAGAATAAAACAAGAGAAAAACCAAAATATAAAAGCCCAAAATGCAAGAGGTTGGGAAACCCAGTTAGCAACCACCCCAACAAACAGAAGGTGGGTATGCACAATGATATGGAAAATATTACAAAGAGGATATCGAAATGAAGAATAACACCTAATGTTTTTCTGATGTGGACGGTATCAAGGAAATGGACCTACAAAACATTGATTTGAAATCTCTTACAAAGGAATCGAGAAATAAGACCCAACAACCATTCCCAACGAGTAAGGTCAAATAATCATCAAAACATACATCGAAAATCAAGATCTAATTCTATTTCAAGCTCACAAACAAGGTAATACCCTTAACCACTACTCTTATTGTTCCTCTCATGCAACCAAAAGAAATTTCCCCATAGATTAATTTCATATTCTGAAATAATGAAAGAAAAATACGTAAAACCAATAATAAATTGCGACAAAAGCTAGGGGATTACTTTATGAATAATGGTAGATTTTTAGCAGTATATACCATCTTTGAACCCTCGCCTCAACATCATCAACGAAAGTCATATCATGGAAGGCCAAGGGTTTTAATGGAAAAAATAACAGAAGACTCCTAAAAAATAAATTCTTTCAAGAACAACAAGACATCATGATGATTTAGGAAAAACAAAATGTCTTTCGGGTCTCTAAACAAGCTTTCAAAGAGTATTTAGATAAATTGTGATTATCTATCATAAGATGCCCAAGGAGGATAAGGAGGTATTACTGTATCATGGACCCCTTCCATAATCCATCTTCATTTTTTTTTTCCTTTTCCTAGACTCCTAAATACCAATTTTTAGCTCATTGGTTTAACTATTTTGAGTTTCATAACCAATTTGTATGGCCTTAGTATTCTGGTTGATGAAAAATCTACCTTCAACATATCCAAAGGGCCTCAATGATTATATAGGAAAACTTATGGATTATAGGTGGGTATTTTAACATGATAAAAAATCTCAATGAAAAGAAAGGTGGATTTTGTCGACTCGATGAATAAATCCCCCTCTTTAAGGAATTTACTAATAAATTCAAACTTATACATTTTAGTACACATAATGACTTATACACCTAGAACAACAAGGTAGGAGGAACATGTCAAATAACTTCAAGAATTGATACATTCCTCATAAGAGAGTCTTCGTATATTTCAAGCACCAATTTTGAGGCTTCTACTCTCCATTTCCATGGTTCAGGTCACTCGCATATAAAACTCTCTATGTACTTCATTGATAATCCTAAGAACATGCCATTAAATTCAAGGATTTTTTGGTTAAAAAATGTTGGTTTTAATTCTCATGTAGAAAAATGGTGGAAAGAATTATATCGTTTTCCTAAGACCCTATTGTAATAATTCCAATATTGTTTAAAATATCTGAAAATGAAAATGAAGAAATAGAATATTGAATACTTTTTTAGCATCTCCAAAGAAAAACTATTGCTAGAATAAGGGATGGCCATCATAAAATAAAAAATACTATGAAATGGAATATCAAAGGAATTGGAACATCAAGAAGCAACCACTAACCTCCAGTTGTAGGAAATATTGAAGCAAGAGGAAATCATTTGGAGAGGAAAATATTGAGTATAATGACTTGTGGAGGAAGAAAAAACTCTAAATTATTCTAGAAATCCATGATCAACCGCAAGAAAAATAATATAATATGAAGCATCAAAGAAAACGATCATCAAAAAGTGGAAAGCCATGATGAAAGAGGCCATGAACTCATGAATCATTTCCAAGCCACACTTATGGAAATGGTAACAGGGAAATGATATTCTAGCAAGAAAAAAGTTGAGCACATTGACAAACTTGTAATAAGGGAATAGAATGATATCTTTTTGGAGGAAATCACAAGGAAAGAAGTGGAAGTTTCTAATATGGAAATTTATAAATCCAAGTCCCTAGGTCCCAATGACTTTACTATTTACTTCTACTAGGTTTTCTAGAAAAGTTCCAGTTTTGATTCTTGAAAAGTAGTAGAAGGCTCTCTATGGTCCTCGTCTATATTAAAAACCCTTGCTACTACCTTTATATGTATTATTCCTAAAAATACCACAAGTATTCTCATTTTTATTTCAAGCCTATTTACCTATGTAATGTTATCTATGAAATCATCTCCAAAGTTATCAAAAACTATCTACAACCCACAAATTGACTAAAACCCATTCTCCCCTTATAAATCAATTTCAAGAAAATTGGTTGAGAAGGATAAGAAATTATGGAAAGCATAATATTATTGCATGAATATATTCACTTGGTTAATTATAATAAGTCTCTAGGTATTCTCATGAAACTCAATATGTTAAAATAATTTCACAAATTGAACCAACAATTTATTTTACACATGCTCACCACTTTTGTGTTTGTGAAAATATGCATTCATTGAGTTATTTCCTTCATTTCTAACGATTCCTTATGCATCATAGTTACTAGGTGTCCCTCTCGTAAGTTTTCCTACCAAGGGGTATTAGGAATGAGATCCCATTTCCCCTTAGATATTTCTCCTCATGGATGAAGCATTAGAAATATCTATCACCTCACCTGTACCATTTGGCCAGCTAAAAGGTATTGCTCTTATTTCCCATGATCTCTCTTCTTCACATAAGTAGTTTTAGGATGATACTCTTCTCTGGAACATAACCACTTTCAAATAATCCACTACCCTTAAAAACATCCTTTAATACTTTTGTGATGCTTTGGGAACCTCCAATAACGTGGAAAGTTTTGAAATCTTAATTTTTAATACCCCACTAATTGTCGAAATTCACTTATCTTGCATGCTTGGTTTTCAAAGAAGATATCTTCTATCGAACTATCTAGGATCCACTGTCACTGCAAATCCTCTTAGAAAAAATATGTCGGAAAATCTTCTTGTTACATTTGAAGGAAAACATTCTTACTGGAGTTTTAGATCACTCAATCTAGGCAATCCCTTGATCTTTCTCAAATCTATCCTTCAATCCCTCCCCACCTATCCTCTTTTGACAATGAGAACCCCTAAATCCATCCTAAATAAAATCATAAATACTCAACATAGCTTCCTCTGGTTGGCACTGTTATCACCCCAAGAAAATCTCCTAGGTTGTATCTCGGAGATGCTCAGGAACATTACAAACTGAACAAAAATGTTGGAAAAAAAGTGGATGAATGGAAGGAATGATGAATATTCAACCCAGATAACCACTTCTACTATGCTTAACCCCAGACATGGGTGAACACCCCCAGACTACAAGGCTTTAGACCACCAATTACTCACAGTTTGAGGATTAAGTGAACATGGAGAATACTGACCACACCAGCAGATGCACAAGACCATGTGATGGCTGGCTGCAACCAGTAAAGAGGTCTGCAAATCTATTTCCTAATGCACAGATAGGATGACAGCTCTTTGGCACTAAGTAAACAGAAACCTGCATACACATTTAATGATACATACTAGATTCTAACACAGAGGTGGGATGACAGCCCCTCTAATGCTAAACATCAAAGGCACATGAAAAATGTATAACAGGCATAGCCTGGAATAGAATAGAAGTGGAAAGTGAGCAATTAACAACAAAAGAAGCTTGTATTAGCTGAAAATGAAGACCAGACGCTGCAGGTATCATAGTAGTTACAGTCTCCAAAAGTTGAACCTTACATCAAAACTACAACAATCAACCCTCATTACATTTGTGTTCTGGGAATATATAGAGTTTGTTTACAAAAATGCTTTGCTATTCTATGCGTAGAGGGGTCATAATTGACCACCAACCTCATTAAGTGTCTAGAATGGGCCTCTGCTACGATCTACTACTTCCATGAATAAATTTGCCATTCTTCTGGTCGGTCGTCCTTCCTGAACAGGAGGAGTGTAACATGAAACAAGCTCCATAACTTGATAAATGCTTTAACTGCTCGAGGTTGGTCCTTTCCTTCTTCGGCCATCCTTACTTACTAAATGCAGTTATTGTGGATTAACTTCTCAAGGTACTGGTAGATGGCCGCTTTTGTCCTTCGGGTGCATGGCATGGCCAGGGGTGAGGATTGCATGGTGGGTGAATGATCTGGTCACCAGATCAGGATCGTGGCGGATCCAACGGTCATCATGTGGGAAAGGTGCATATTCATGGAAGCAGCAGATCGTAGCAGAGGCCCATTCTAGACAGTTAATGTGGTTGGTGGTCAATTATGACCCCTCCATGCATAGAATGGAAAAGCATTTTTGTAAACAAACTCTATAAATTCCCAGAACACAAATGTAATGAGGGTTGATGGTTGTAGTTTTGATGTAAGGTTCAACTTTTGGAGACTGTAACTACGATGATACCTGTAGTGTCTGGTCTTCATTTTCAACTAATACAGGCTTCTTTTGTTGTTAATTTCTCACTTTCCACTTCTATTCTATTCCAGGCTATGCCTGTTATACATTTTTCATGTGCCTTTGATGTTTAGCATTAGAAGGGTTGTCATCCCACCTCTGTGTTAGAATCTAGTATGTATCATTAAATGTGTATGCAGGTTTCTATTTACTTAGTGCTAGAGAGTCGTCATCCTGTCTGTGCATTAGGAAATATATTTGCAAACCTCTTTACTAGTTGCAGTCAGCCATCACATGGTCTTGTGCATCTGCTGGTGTGGTCAGTATTCCCCATGTTCACTTAATCCTCAAACTGTGAGTAATTGGTGGTCTAAAGCCTTTGTAGTTTGGGAGTGTTCACCCATGTCTGGGGTTAAGCATAGTAGAAGAGGTTATCTGGCTTGAATATGCATCATTCCCTCCATTCATCCACCTTTTTTCCAACATTTTTGTTGAGTTTTTAATGTTCCTGAGCATCTTCGAGATACAACCTAGGAGAGTTTCTTGGGGTGATAACATTAATTGGTGTCGTTTCCGGGGAGAGGAGATTGAAGCTCAGCTTCCCTAGGAGATGACACAGTTCCAAATTTTGTTGATAAACAAAGTCTGGGAACATTTTTGGTTGTAATTATCTATCTGGTGACTGCACTGGAGGAATACCAACCTTTAGCGACTCCACATTGTAGTTCTGGCTCAGTTTGTGAGACATACTCGAAGAAATCATCAAAAATCACTAGCTGAACTAGTGCCTGACCCTGAGAAGATTGTTAAATTAAAGAAACATCACAGAAAGGAGCATCAGGATCAGGTAAGCCTAAGAAAACTCATGCATCTCTGAAAGATAAGGTCATAGCTGAAGATATACAGTTTGAATATTTAGAGCTCAGCATTGTTAGTAAGGAAATTTCTTCAGAGATTAATACAGCTCCTTGTTCAGTTAGTTCCCCTTTGAATCTCAGTCCAAAGAAAGTTTCCCATACAATCCAGAACATCCCTTTGTCTCTGTCATCCATCACATTACTTCCCACTATTCAATCTACCAGTATCACTCCACACACCCCAGTCATGGCAGGCCAGCAAGCACCACGAAGATAGAAAGAATTGTCGCTGCTAGATATGGACCTTTGTTCTTGCCTGTTCGTTTGAATCCCATGCTTGTGGGAGAATATCAGAAATATATGCCCAAGTTTACTAGTACAGAGGGAGTAACAGTAGAAGAACACCTTGAGGCTTTTTATAGTTATGCTGATAACTTAGATATAAGTGAAAATGATGTGTGGATGAGAGTTTTTGTCCAGAGCCTTGATGGAGAGGCTAGAAAGTGGTTCAGAGAACTAGCCCCTGGATCTATTGCTGATATTGAAGCCCTAGATGAAGCATTTTTGAAGCAATGGGGAGATAAGAAAGACCTGCTATATTACCATATAGAGTTTGGTAACCTAAAGAGGGAAAATGGGGAATCTTTGCCTGACTTTGATAAAACATTTAATCGTATGTATAGTAAGATACCAGCTGAGGTAAAGCCTACCTCCACCTCTGCCAAACTCACTTATGCCAATGCTTTTGACTCTGAATTCTGCCTATTATTAAGAGAAAGAAGATGTACCACTCTAGCTGATATGCAGGATGCAGCACTAGAGGTAGAGTCTAAAATCATGGTTGCAGAAAAGCTCAAAAGTCAAGCTAACAGAAGGAGGCAGAGAGGTAAAGCTTCTACTTCCTCTGCTTCATCTTCAGAACCCAAAATAGACAAAATGACTAAGATGATAGAGTCATTGGCTGTTGAAATATCTAAGCTGAAGTTGAGCACAATTCAGGAAAGACAAGGTAGCAGAACACATTTTCTCCTAGAAATCTGAATCCATTCAGAAGAGCAAATGAGCAATTACAAATCATTCAAATGGGTAAAGAACCAAATGAAGAACAAACGGTTAAAGCTCCTTCTATAGTCATGGAGGAGAAATAGTTTGACGATGAGGATGAAATTCAGTGCATGGAAGATAAAGGTAGTGCTGCCTTTTTGACATTGGCTGTGTATGAAGAATCACTGTTGCAGGACCAAATAAGTCAAGAATGGGATAGAGAAGCTGTTCTACAGATTGGTGAATGGCAAAGAAACAATCTGAGGTCAAATGCAAAAAATGTCAAGGAAAACCCTACCCAAAGAGCTGTTGTCCAAACAGAGTCACAGAATATCAGACAGAGAAGACCAGCAACTAATTCAGTCATCCTTAATGCACCAGTTCAAGAGGTAAGAGGTTCTGACAAATTACCTTCCTCTTTTAGCTTAGAGTCAGAAGTCCAGAAGTTAAAAATATCTATGCCTCTGATAGAGCTAGTAAAGAGTGAAATATTTAGGAAGCCTATCCTTGAAGCCCTTGAGCTCGAAACCACACAAACCTCGACTGACTATGTCAATTTGCAAGATGATAAGCCTGTTGTTATGCTTAGCCCCATGATTGAACCTGCTGATAACAATTCTCCATCTTTTTATGTCTCCTTGACCATTCATGACAAAATCCTACACAACTTCCTGCTAGATATAGGGGCCAACCACAATTTGATGCCTAAAGCTGTCATGGAAGAGTTAGGCCTTGACATCACCAGACCATATCATGATTTATTCTCATTTGATTCAAGAAAGGTGAAATGTCTGGGATTAATCAAAGACCTGGCCATTACCCTAAATCAGCTGCCCATGAAGAGTATGATGATGGATATTGTGGTAGAAGATGTCCCTCCCAAGTTTGACATGTTGCTGTCTAGAGGATGGATTAAGAGACTAGGTGGGATGTTACAGAGTGATTTATCTTATGCCACTGTCCCAATTTTTGGAGGGGAAAGCAGGAGATTGTACAGAGAAGCACAATTGGCATACATCATCAGTGATGAGAAGAATCCTACTAATCATCCCATTTATGCTGTGGACACTGATTTTGGAGCACGCATCCTCCAAATAGAAGAATCTAAGAAGGCCTCAATGCAACTCAGGAAACCAACAGTTCAGGCCGAAGAAGAACAAGGAAGTTAGGTTTGGGAGATGTTCTTTGATGGAGCATGTTCTAGGGAGACTGCAGGAGCAGGGGTGGCACTGATATCTCCAGAACAAAAAAGCACCCATCTGTCTTTTAAGCTAGCTTTCCAAGTCACAATCAATATAGCAGAGTATGAGGCTCTTTTATTGGGCCTTAACGCAGCAAAATACAGAGGAATCAGGAACATAAAGGTGTTTGGAGATGCTGATTTGATCATTCATCAAGTGAACAGAACATTTCAAGCAAAGCACCCAAGGCTAAAAGCATACATAGATGAGGTATGGAGATTCAAAGATTCTTTTGATAATTTCTGTATTTCATATATCCCTAGAGCCAAAAATCAGTTTGTTGATTCCATTGCTGTGTCTGCTAGCATGTTTATCCATCCTATGCCTCCCAGACTAGTTTATGAAGTCCAAATGAAATATAGACCATCCTTGCCTGATAATGTCCATCATTGGAAAGTTTTTGATGATGATGATGAGATAAATAGGTTTCTGCAAGTCATTGATGAGTTTTCTGAAATGCAAATTGACCAAGAAAATGAATCCTTGGAAGAAGACCCCCAATCCCAGCTTAGAAATAAAATTGGCAAAGATAGCATTCTCCAGGAGAAGAAAGGAAATCATGGGAAGTTTGATGCTTTCTGGACAGGGCCTTTCATCATTTCTCAGATTCAAGGGAACAACACCTTCATACTAAAAATTATGGGAGGAGAAGCAGTTTTTGATGGCCCAGTTAATGGGCATTTTCTGAAAATTTATGTGATTTAAGGTCTTTGGCCTTAAAAGTTGTAAATATTTTGTTTTATCAGTTTAGTGTAAGCAAAGTAGACTGCATGCCCAATGGAACACTAGGAATTTTGGCTAATTTGTTTTCATCAGGAAGGCATTGATCTGCAGGCTCTTGAGACCTCACAGGGAGGATCTCATTCCCAGAAGGAGCCAGTGTTAGCTCTACTATAAGACGAAGTTTTTTCTAAGGACAGAACAGGTTTGGCCGTGTGTTATGCTCAGAAAGGAGCCCGTAGAAGTCTGTCTCCTCCTCCTCCTTCATTTTTACTACACTCCCATAACCCCCATTATCTCTGTTTTGCTCCAAAATTTGGCATAAACCCATTTTCGTTTAGATCCTGGGTGCCAAGTTTAAATGTCATATAATTTTTGTCATATAATCGTGCACTCTTACAAAGTCCCTAGCCCACGGCTTTCCCTGTCACATCAGTCCCACCAAACATGTGCATCTAACCTCCACCGTCCAATCGCTTGCCGCATGATCCGACAGCATTCGCTCATCCCGCCACCGAAACATGCATGCGCAATAGCCAGTGGGGAAAGTGGTTTGCCACCGGTCCCATCTGCCACGCATCGCAGTTATATGGGATCGTGAGCACATATACGAATACCGCCCACCTCTGAAAGTGGTGCGATATATACCGTTTACCGCCCATCGTACCTTCCCAATTTGACATTTTGCTGCTCGGTCATCCTTCTTGAACAGGAGGAGTGTAACATGAAACAAGATCCATAACTTGATAAATTCTTTAACTGCTCGAGGATGGTCCTTTCCTTCTTCGACCATCCTTACTTACTAAATGAAGTTATTGCGGATTAACTGCTCAAGGTACTGGTAGATGGCCACTTTTTTCCTTCAGGTGCACGGCATGGCCAGGGGTGAGGATTGCATGGTGGGTGATTGATCTAGTCACTGGAGCAGGATCGGCCGTGAGCCGTTAGATTTGGATGTGGTAGATCCAATGGTCATCGCGTGGGAAAGGTGCATGGGGGTTAACGCACGAGGAAGGTACGAAGGGCGGTAAGAGATATATATCACACCGCTTTTCAGAGGTGGGCGGTATCCATATATGTGCTTGCGATCCAATATAACTACGACGCGTGCGGATGGGAATGGCGGCAAACCACTTTCCCCACTGGCTATTGCGCATGCATGTTTCGGCGGCGGGAGGAGCGAATGCCGTCGGATCGTGCGGCAAACGATTGGATGGCAGAGGTTATATGCACATGTTTGGTGGGACTGATGTGACAGGGAAAGCCGCGGGCCAGTGACTTTGTAAGAGCGCATGGTTATATGACATTTAAACTTGGCACTCGGGATTTAAACGAAAATGGGTTTAGGCCAAATTTTGGAGCAAAACAGGGATAACGGGTTTTATGGGTGTGTAGGAAAAATGAAGGAGGAGGAGGAGGCAGACTGCTACGGGCTCCTTTCTAAGCATAACATACGGCCAAACCTATTCTGTCCTTAGAAGAAAACTTCGTCTTATAGCAGAGCTAACAGGCACCAAAAGACACTAAAACTAGGTTGTAGTCACGTAAGATAAAATATGTCATTAAAAGAAGGAAGGAGGCCTTGGTCTCCATAATCTAGATATACTCAAAAAATGATTGACTGCTAAACCTAGCGGAGATTCATAAAAAAACTAGAGGCATTATAGAGAAAAATTGGGAAATGTAATTATACCATCGATACTGATGAATCTTAGGTCATTATAATTACAAAAAAAATAAGTGGTTCTCATATCCCAAATGCTTCTTAGAGAAAAAAAAATCTTGTCAAAGAGCATAGATTTTGGGAAAGGAGAAATAAGAACAAATTCTTGTTTTTGGATGACTCATGGCATTAATTGCTAGGATTATCTTAATATGAAAAAATTCACCCAACCAAGGAATCTATTATATTTAAACGCTAGATCTTAGATGCACATTCTTATCGCTCATTCCCTTGCACTTTCCAATGGTACAATTGGAAGTCATGCAAGGAATGGATTGATCATCCCTCATAAGATGAAAGCACAATTATTAAGTAGGAATTAGCAAATAGAAGAAATGCATTTCAAGAGTGTAACGATATTATCCATTTGGTTAATCATCCTTCAGGAAAATTTAAACTCTTTGAAGATTCCAATATTCTCACAAGAAACAAAAATGAGGATGATCAGGCCCAATTGCATAAAATATGGAATCTAAAAAACTAGCCCAAAATAAATCTTTTTTTGTGGCTTCTATTATGAAACAAAAAATTGACATAGGACAAGCTTCAAAGTTGTTGCTTTCAGAGCCCCAAAATCTATCTTCATTATTTCTCCAATTCAAAAAATATTGATCATCTTCTTAGCATCTACAATTTCTCTAATTTTGTATGGGACCACCCTCTCATGTTGTTTCAACATACTAACAAAATATGAAATAATCCCCTCTACACTCTATAACTATGGTGTGACTCACATTTTACTAATCCCATTTTCAACGAAACCTGACAACTCATCCCATGATTCACGCTACGAAAGATTCAAAAGAATCATAATATACAAACATTTAATAGTAAGAAGGCCTCCACATACATTATTTCAAAAGATATCCTAATTAAAATGAGGGATTTTGTTTTCTCTTCCTTGGTCCTCCAATGGTTGAGAATGTAATCAACTTGAGAAAAATATTAAAATGAAAATGGGTCTCGCCCCCTATTCCTTAAGGAAGACTCCCTCTATCTACAATTTCTTCCCTTTGGAGGACTTTACCAACCCTAACTTTGTTGGGCCCTTGAAAGCAAATCTAGGCCAGGCTATTTATGGTGGATTATTTCGTAACCATAATGGCTAGAATCTATAATTTTATGCATGTGTTATTGGCTTCAAAATTAATAATGTTGCTCAAATTTGGGCACTAGAGCAGGAGCTCTCAACTGTTATCCACAAACGATTACACAACTTCATTTTTTAAGGAGATTGTATATCATGATCAATATCTTTTGCAAAACCCATTGTGGATCACGTCCTTCCAAAGTCAGTAAGAGTTGGAGGTTGGAAGCTGAAATAGGTAATACCAAAAACTCCTACCAAAAACCACAACTCCCCTCCTCTCTCATGTGTGTGAAGAAGGAAAGAAACTTGCCATCAATGTAACCAATTGCAATTTCAACATAACATCCTATCCCCTTGACTTGGATTGGACTGAGGATATTTCAGAGTTCATTCATAGTCACTATCGAGATCTAGCCACAAAGGACCTTATACCCCAATGAGGGTGCATAGGAACATGCATCTCTACTTCCCTGCCCCCACTTGATATGATGCCAGCTCACATGAAAGTGTGTTGCAACTCCAACTATACTTGGTGCATTTTCACCACTATATAATTATAGTGAGACTCCCCTTTTACTAATCCCATTGTCAACAAATCATGACAACTCATCCCAAGATTCATGTTATTGGATATTCGGAAGAATCATAACCTACAAACATTTAGGAGTGGAAGGGCCTCCATAAACTTTATTTCACAAGATATCCTAAATAAAATGAGGGAAATAGTTTCTTCTCTTCCTTGGTCCTCGAGAGGTTGAGAATGTAATGAACTTGAAAAGGATATTCTAACAAAAATGGGTCTCTCCTATTCCTGAAGGAAGATTCCCTTCATCCCCAATTTCTTCTCTCTCTAGGACTTTATCAACCTTAAATTTTATAGGGCCTCGAAAGGAAAGCTCATCCAAGCTTTTTATGGTGGAGTCCTTCGCAACACTAAAGATCAAAATCTATATGTTTATGCAAGTGTCATAGGGCTCAACATTAATAATGTTACTCAAATCTAGGCAATAGAGCATGGTCTCTCAATTGTTATCCACAAAAAATTACACACGCTTATTTTTCATGGAATTCCTAACAGTATTATCAATATCTTTTACAAAATCCAATGTGGATCAAGTCCTTCCAAAGCCTATAACAGTTGGAGGTTGGAAGCTTTAATAGGTAATACCACAAAACTCCTAACAAAAATCACAACTCCCCTCCTTTCTCATATGTGCAGAGAAGGAGAAAAACTTGTTGACAAGCTAGCGCATTGTAATCTCAGGATAACATGTTATCACCTTCACTTGGATTCGGCTGAGGATATTTCAGAGTCCATCCATACTCAGTATCAAGATCTAGCTATGAAGGACCTTATCCCCCAATGAGGGTGCATAGGAGCTGGCACCCCTACCGTTCCCCCTCCCCCACCTTGATATGAGGCTAACTCACATGAAAGGGGGTTGCAACTCCAGCTATACTTGTTGTATTGCTTACGCTCCCATCACTTCATCGATCATGGCACAAAGCTAGCACAAGGTTGAAATTAATTTCAATCTCATAGGGTACATAGGGAGGTATAAGAGGACTTAGCGGGAGAATTCTATCAAATTGGCAGAGCTTGAGGAAACAATTTACAATATAGACCCCAAGTTTACCATTCTAACCATGAGTCAACCAACATCTCTTTCTCCTTCGATGAGGACAGTGACGAAGTATTGCAAATACCTAGACATTTTACTTGATAGTTATTATGACTCATTCATTCTTTTCTTGCATTAGTTGGAGTATTTTTTGTTGGGCTTACACAACCAACCTATTTTTAGAAGTTTTTATTTACAAGATGCTCTAGCTAAACTAAGTTTTAACAACTTCAAAACTCTTAATTTATATTACTAGTATGATTTCCCTTATACAAAAAAACATTGATCTATATAATCCTTCTTTGAAATAATGCAATGAATTTAACTTCATACCATAAGACCATAAATAAATAGTAGTAAGACCATAAATAAATATTATTACTATTGGTATTATTAAATTAATTTTTTTAATTAAAAACATTAACTATATAAAAAAATATTTAAAAATTAATAAAAATATATCTAAAATACATTATTTAACTTACATTTATTAACCATTACATTAATCATTATCCATTAACTATTCTATTGTTAAAGAAAATACATCGTATATGTATCTGTCAATTGAAAAAAGGAAAATAACAGCATCTAAAATTAAATAAGAAACACTAGGCTCACTAGAATTAATAGATGGGACCATAGAATAATATATCTACGGTAAATCTGTGGGTAAAGGTAAATGAAAATATCGTTTGGTATAAGGTAAATCTGTCATGCACCTTGGTCGAAATATCGAGCATAGGCAAAAAAAAAAGTGAAGACTCCGCAAGATCTAGAACCTAGGAACATGTTATAGCGAGATAAAACATTGAATCGTTTTCACCGCCTCACTGTGCGTTTGGACCATCCACCTTCTTGGTCAACTCTTTAAAACATTTTTCCGGTTTTCTAGACGCGCCTCCGTACTAAAATTCTGTGCATATATGATTATCTATTCGCACTTTTCTGTGAGGGCATTGTATAAGCGGTTTCTTAAAACATTGCAACGACGCGTTTGCGCAAGGCGAATTAATGGACCTTCCAGGCTTCAGATTCTCACCGACAGACGCGGAGCTGCTGGGCTTCTATCTCATGAAAAGGATCCAAGCAGGCGACCCAATGATCTTCGATAAAATTATACCGACATTAGACTTGTATCAATATGAGCCCTGGCAATTACCAGGTACACATAAATCTCTGCGTCTTCGCATATTTGAATTTAAAATTGAATTTTCAGACATTATTAAATGATGTATTGCAGGTTTGGCTCACGCTGTTGGGGAGCAGCAATGGTTTTTCTTCGTTCCGAGATCTCATAAGAAATGCTCTCGGCCTAATAGACAGACTGGGTGTGGTTACTGGAAAGCCACCGGTGCAGACAAAGCAGTTCGCAACGAGCTGCTTCACTGTATAGGTCTCAAGAAATTTCTGGTGTTTTATGAAGGAAAAGCCCCCCACGGGCGGAAGACGGACTGGATCATGAACGAGTATAGGATACCAAATCTGAGCTCGTCCGCCCCATTGGTGATTAGTTTCTATACGTTTGGTCATTCTTTTGATTTAATTTAACCTAATATATCAAATGCTAAGAAAAACAAATTTGTCACACTATTTATTTTGACCTTTTGCATGACATTTAAGAAACATCAAGAACTGAGTCTCACTTTCATAGTATTTTTTTTTTTCACCCAAAAAAAATCTTATTTGGAACTGCTTCCAAGCTAAGTATTGGACCACATTCACAAGATCTCTATATATGGAGATTCTATAAATCACCAATCACCCTCAAATACATTTTATTAAATAGCCCTTAAATGTTGATTAATATAATTTTACTTATTAAATCCAACGTTTCATGGGTTAAATAAAATAGTAGATGTTTTAATTGTTTTATTTAGTGAATTTATGTTTTGGTCGTTGCAGAAGAAGTCCGGCGATATGGTGTTATGTCGGATATACAGAAAAGCTGTTACTCAGAAGTCCATCGAACAACGAGCAAAAGCTATTGACGTTTGTAAAGATGAACCTGTTGCTTCAAGTGATAAATATGAAGAAAAGTTTCATTTGCTGGCCGTTAATGGCAGATGCCAATCAAATCCAATGCCAGAAAGCAATGTTTCTTCATTACAATATCCGGATCGCGAGGGCGCATTTTCCTGTCTAAGTAAGACGAAGGATGAATCTAGTCTCTTTGACTGCCTGGAGCCGATCATGTGTTTTGAAGAAACTATGGTATTGAAGACCCCTAAAAGCTGCAATCCGTGGCAATTAGAGTTGCCAAATTTATCGATGGACTTCCTCTTTAGCCAGTCCATAGAAACTCCTTATGCTCTGCTATCTACTAGATCACCATTCCATATTCCATGATAGCATCATCCGTGATTTACAAAGTCAGATTCCTATACATTCATTTGCTAACTCATTCAACTATATACGTGTTTAAGATATCTCTAGGTATCCAGTTCTTAATAATTTCCCAAAAACAACTTATAAATGCAACTCTCAATCTGAGTTTGTACAATCATAAATTATGCCGTAACTCCGCGTAGTTTATATTTTAGAATAATTGTCAACCAGGTAAAATGTATGAGAGCGGACGCCATGGCAAACACGTATCAGAGTGTTTCGTAAAAAGGGTCTTACGAAAAAAATCATTTTCCCTCTTTAATACTTTCTTTCATATCTCATTGGCCCACTCATTTTACATCAGTATGTGTAAATATGACGATTCAAAGTTAAATTTTCATATTTCATTGGACCTAGAGGCATTCTACAGCTGGACCACGTGCCATAAATAATAATAAATAAATATTTATGTGTATAATAAATAATAATACTGAAAATAATTAAAAAATTAATATTGGTCATAAACAAAAATGAAAATAACCATATAAAAAAAAACTACAATACAATCTTATGCCTTTGGATAAAAAGAATTACAGTACACTTATTTGAATGGATCAAAATTTACATTCAAAAATTTTTTTTACCACATTAAAATTCCAAATAGGTTAAATTTTAATCTTTGCTAAAGCCACTACCCTTCCTTAAATCAAAGTAAGAAAAAGTTAATTCAACATTAAAGAATCCAAAATCTTGTTGTAAAATCTGTCAATATTTCTTTTAATTAATGATTTGTAAAGTGAATCTTAAAAGAAAACCATATCGAGTGAATATATTAAAATCCCTATACACACAAATATTTCCATGTTAAAGTTGTAATATTTGCAAATATTTATTTGATGTAGTTTTATTATAAATTTTGTTATCATGCGATGTAAAAATCTAATATTAATATTGAAATATTCATATTCATATTAATATTATTATCAAATCGTGCTTGTATATATATATATATATATATGGGAGGGAAGCGCATAGACATATAGTGATAAAGGGATTGAGAGAAAGGAGAAGAGAGGGAGGGATAAAGAGATGTAGTTTGAAGGAGAGAAACATAGGGAAGAGGAAAGACATAGAGAAAGAAAAGTGGAGTGAGAGAGAGGGAATGACAAGGAAGAGATGGAGAGAGAATGTTTATGCTTGAGGGTGAGATAGAGAGAAAATGAGATATGGAGATAAGGGGGCAAGAGGGAAGGCGAGTGGGAGGGAGATAGTGACAAAGTTGGAGGGCAAAGAGAGACAGAGAGTTGAGTGGGAGAGATAGAGGGAGGTGCGAGAGAAAGGGAGAGAGAGGAAGGAATAGATCGAGGACGTGAGAGAGAGAAGGAGAGAGGAAGGGAGAGAGAGGGGAAGGTAAGAAGGAAGACATATAGAGAGAAAGGGGGAGAGAGTGAAATGCACTGATAATGAAGATGGAGAGAGAGGGAGAGAGGAGAGTGGGAGGGAAGAGATATAGAAGGGGGGCGAGGGAGAGAAGGGGAAGAGAGAGAGGGAGAGATAAAGAGTTATGGAGAAAGAGTGTGTATGTTTTTGTGCTGATATAGAAAGACAAGATAAACAAAGGGAGATAGAGATATAGATGGATGGTGAAGAGAGCGAAGAAGATAGACATAGATAGAGGGAGAGATATATAAATATGGAGAAAGAGAGCATGTGTGTTGGGGGCAATTGAGATACAGAGACAAAGAAAGATATATGGAGTGAAATATAGATATAGATGTTGGGCTAAGAGAGGGAAGAATATTTCTTGCACTAGATGCATTGATTTCAGTGTAGATGGTGATTTCTAATCCTATTTGATTACTTGAACTGAAGGAGATAAACTAAACCAACCCCGATCCATCTAACTCCAAATCTATCATGCGTTGAGAGGGATCATATTCCCTCGAAGTGAAAAGCTTATTTTAGGAGCGTAAAATTTGAGGAAAAGTTTGCACCTCGAGGGATTCAAGCCCTTTCCACATATCAAATAATTTGAGGAAAATTTTGCACCTCCAAAAATTCAATCCCTTTTGATGCATTTCGACACAACTAAATATCTCACCATTCAAGATCCAATAACCTTTTAGCTATATTAAGAATTCGATCCCTTTCGAGACAGGATACATCCATAGTAACACATACACATGATACAACAAGAATAAACTAAACGTAATATCTCACAATTAAAGGTCACATAACATTTCGACCATATCAAGAATCAATTAATTTCTTGATCGTTAGATTTTCTAATATTCTTAAATAATAAATTCAGCTATTTAATCATACTTGGAGTAGTTGTCTTTCTTTTTTAAAGGGAAAAAATAGTGTTTGGTGTAACTCTCTAGTATACATAGTGTTGTCAGACTTAGTGTTGTCGGGCTTGGACCACATAACTTACTCGACCAAACCTCACCACTTTAGCATTAGACCATACCCACCAGTAATTTATTTAGTAAAGGAAAAAAATGGAATATAAAGTATTTATGTTATAAGTTTATTTTAAAACTAAAGAGATAAGCGAGGTCCACATTTTTTAACATGTTTTGAAAACGAAGTTATAAAAAATTATACGTTTAAGATTAACGATATTCCAGACCTATAGATATTATGGTGTTTGTTCGTATATAAAAATCATTACAAAAAAATCATTACAAAAATATGTTATTTTCTTTTTTATTGTTAAGCAGGGACCTCTATTAACACGATATATATATATATATATATATATATATATATATATATATATATATATATATATATAAAATTAGAAATTTAAAAAACATGAAATAATATTCAAGACAGTTATGGAAGAACACATCAAAATCGTTTAGAGTTTGGAAATGCAGTGCAATAATGCATTATAATTTATATATATTGTTGAAGATAATGGAGAATATCCTAGAATATGTAGAATTGGTTCACGTAACCTCAAGATAGGATTTAGTTTATATTTCTTAGGATGTTGTTCTAACTTCCCTAAACCATGTATTCTATTTAATGTGTAATGTGGATGAACAATGTAGAGCGTTCTATAGAGCAGACTGTCATAGTTTGGACTCTCTTTCGTAGAGTTGACCAATGGGTTTTTTTTTTTTAATATAAACAATGCCATTTTTATCATGGTATCAGAGCATCAGGGTTGAGGAACCTGTACGATGGCTGGTGGGTGGTTCTTCGAACTAAGATCATCATAGTTCTGAGGCAGATAACTGTCACAATTCTGAAATTGTAGCTAGAAAGACATGTACATTTGCGATGAGGGCACTGTAGCACTTTGCATAAATTTTTTGTCGCAGAAAAGGTGTGTAGACTTGTGACGACATCGTAAAAAACACAGGGACTTCTATGACGATCGTGTTAGACAAGAACAAGGTTGTGGTTACGTGAGGAAGCCAAGAACAAGGTTGCCGCTGTCAGAGAAGTTGCATGGAGAAGCTAATAAGAAGGATGTAGCTAACAATGGGAGGTTGTCTGGAGGCTGAGAAGGAAGCCATGGTGATCTGCGTGTGTGCGGCGAGATCAAATAACATTGAAGAAAATTGATCTGTCTCTATCACAGATTTGGGGTAAATTTAACATCTTTAACTATCGAATATTTTTTTCTAAATCGCCAAGCTGAATAACAATATTTTTGAAGCATGCATGAACGAGCATAACAAGCTCGATGGTTGCAATTATGCAAATTGGAAGTTTAAGATACAGGCTCTGCTAGAAGCACAAAGTTCTTGGACGATTGTGAATGGGGATGAGCCGAAGCCCATGACTCGATCAACAACGGTCCCAGGTTGGGAGAGGCAAGAAAACAAAGCAAGGACAATGTTAAAGCTGTCAGTGAAAGACTACATTATACCGTACATCAGAGAAGGTAAGTCAGCTAACGAGATCTGGGGAATTTTTAAGGAGTTATACGAGATTAAGAATTCAAATCGTCTTTTCTTTCTCAAGAGTAAGATCCTATCCATGAAGATGGAGGGGAATGAAACAATTGCTTCATTCGTAGCAAGGATCAAGGATCTGAAAACCAATTTATCAGATATTGGTCATACAATGGACGATATAGATCTTATGACCATTATAATGAATGGTGTCATTGACAATTATCATATTTTCATCATTGGGATGAATGTCAGAGAAAAGATCCCTCATTTTGAAGAGCTGATAGGTATATTGATGCAAGAAGAAGAGAGGAGATCGACTCTAAAGCCCCAAAGTGCCGATCTTGCATTGATGGAAAAGAAGAACTTCTACAAAGGGAAAGGTGGTCCACAACAACAAAATGGAGCAAGTTCACATAAACAGCCAAATCCGACCCAAGGTATACATCCGAATAAAAACTACTCTGAAACTAAATGTTTTATTGCGGAAAATTGGGTCATATTGCCAGAGAGCGTAGGAAAAAGAAATATCATGAAGAACAGTAGAAGCCAAAAAGACACGCAAGTCATCTCACAAATGGTGATCAGGTGCAGAATTTAAGATTGTTCATGGCAGATCATGATGAGAATGTTGATGCAGACATTTTGTATGTAGATTCCGAAGTGTCAACACACATGACAGGGAATAAGCATTGGCTGGAGGATTTTAAAGAAATCAATGAAGTCGCACAAATTTACCTAGGTGATGACAAAAGTCATCAAATCAAAGGATGTGGGAAAGTTTATGTTATTCTACCTGATGGTAATATCAAACAAATTTATAATGTAATGTATGTGCCTGGTATAACAAAGAACTTGATTTCTGTATCTATGATTACAGATCGAGATTTTAAAGTTGAATTTTTAAAATCTAATTGCTACATTAAGGATCTGCTAGATGGAATGAAGATAATTGCTACAAGAATCCGGAAAGGAGGACTGCACAAGTTGCATGTGAGGCCTACACCGGTTTGAGCATTGCTAGCAGCGAGCCTGACTACAGAAGAGCTTTGGCATCAATTACAATGATTTGTTGTTACTACAAAGGAAAGAAATGGTAAGAGATCTTCCTATGCTAAAACAAGTACATAATGATTGTGATGTTTGTACTTTAGGAAAAATGCATAGAGAAGAGTTCCCAGTTAGAATAGAAAAGAAACAAAGGAATATACTTGAGTTAGTACGCACAAACCTTTGTGGTCTCATGCAGACAATATCATTAGGAGGTTCATTGTATTTCCTACTTTTTATTGATGACTGTACGCAGTTTTCTTGGGTGTATTTGTTAAGTAAGAAGAGTCATACATTCGAGTACTTTAAGCAGTTTTAAAAATATGATTGAAAGACAAACACAGAAACAGATAAAAATTCGTTGCTCTGATCAAGGGGGAGAATACAAGAAGGATGAGTTGGTTAGGTACTGTAAAGATCATGGAATTTTGCAGCAGTTCACAATACCCCATACTCCACAGCAGAATGGAGTAACAGAAATGAAAAACAAAACTTTGTTTGAATGTTCTAGAAGTATGCTGAAACATAAGAATCTTTCAAATGGTTTTTGGGATGAAGCAGTGAATATTGTGGTTTATTTAAAAAATAGGAGTCCTACAAGAAATCTTGAGTCTAAAACTCCTTTTGAAGCTTTATATGGATATAAGCCTCCAATAAAACACTTAAGAATATTTGGATGTAAAGCATTTTCCCACATGCCAAAGGAAGATAGAAGAAAGTTAGACTCAAAAGCACCAGATGTAGTTTTATAGGGTATTGTTCATCATATAAAGCATACAGATTATTTAATCCCTCTACTCAAAAGATTTTTGTCAGTAGAGATGTTAAATTCCATGAGCAGGATAATGAAGAACCTGATGAGCACTATAATGGATGGGACATTTTGTACTTTGAGGAAGAAGAAGCAAAAAACAATCAGGGTCAAAAGCAAAGAAAGGCAGAGGATGAACAAAAACAACAACAACAACAACAATAGCAACAGCAACAACCGCAGCAGCAACAATAGCAACAAAAACAACAGCAGCAGAAAGAAGAAATATAGTTTGAAACCACTACCCCACCACTCAGGAGATTAGGTAAGAAAGCTCAAATGCCTGCAAGATATAGGGAAAATTCTTTTATAACTAGTATGATGAATGTGGTTGAACCGTCTAGTTATAAAGAAGCAAATGAAAGTAGTGAATGCAAAATAGCCATGGAACAAGAATATGATTCAATAATCAGAAATAACGCTTTGGAATTGGTTGAACTTCCTAGAGGAAAACAACTCATAGGCTGCAAATGGTTATATAAACTGAAAATTAATGCAGATGGAACTATAGAAAAACTAATAGCTAGTTTGGTTGCAAATGGGTACATAAAAAGAATGTATAGACTATGAAGAAACCTTTGCCCTTGTAGCTAAATTGAACACTATCAGAATGTTAACTGCTTTAGCTACTAAGAAACATTGGATGATGCACCAACTAGATGTAAAGTCTCCTTTTTGAATGGAGATCTGAAAGAAGAGGTTTATCTAGAGCAACCAGAAGGGTTTGTCTAGAAAGGAAAAGAATGTTTGGTTTGTAGGTTGAATAAAGCACTCTATGGACTAAAACAAGCTCCCAGGTCATGCTATGAGAAAATTGATTCTTTTTTTCTAGAAGCTGGCTACAATAGAAGTAAGAATGACCCTAATCTTTACACCATGATAGATGAACAAGGGTGTATAGTGTTGATTTCATTGTATGTAGATGATTTGATAATTACAGGTGATGCTACATATTTAATTAATGAAATCAAGCAATAGATGTCACGGATGTTTGAGATGAAGCATCTCAGTGAACTCAAATACTGTTTAGGTCTCGAGATCTGGAGAGATTCAAGTCAAACATTTTTGTCTCAAGCAAAGTGTGTCAAAGGCCTGTTAGAAAAGTTTAGAATGGATCAGTGTAAGCCTGCACCAGTACCATTGCAACAGAACATCAAATTGCAGTGTGAGGATGACTCAAACGCGGCAGATGCAACACTTTACAAACAACTGGTTGGGAGTCTGATCTACCTAAACACCACTAGACCTGATTTGGCTTATGCGGTTAGTGTGCTAAGCCAATTTATGTCTAAACCACTTGAAAGCCATTGGAATGCAGCGAAGAATGTTTTGAGGTATCTACAAGGTACTGTAGATTATGGAATTATTTACACTAACTCTTCTGATTTTAGATTGGCAGTATTTGCAGATTCAGATTAGGCAGGAAATGTAGATGATCGTAGATCTATAACAGGGTATGCATTCAGTCTTGGATTCGAGGTGATCATATGGAGTAGCAAGAAGCAGAACACAGTCTCCTTTTCCTTAGCAGGAGTAGAGTACCAAGCCATGTGTGCAGCAACATGTGAGGCAGTTTGGTTGCGGAGACTTCTCTAGGATGTTAGGGAAGAACAGATATTCACAACAATGATCAGATGTGACAATCAGAGTTCAATCAAGCTGGCCAATAATCCGGTGTTTCACAAAAACATTAAACATATTGATACTCAATTTCATTTTGTTAGGGAGAAAGTGCAATCCAAAGAAATTCATCTGGAATATTATAATACATGTGATAATGTGGTAGACATTTTCACTGAGCCCCTTGGAAAATAAAGTTTCATATGTTTAGGGAGATGTTAGGCATATATGTGAACCCATTCTCCATTAAGGGGGAGTGTTGAAGATAATGGAGAATATACTAGAATATGTAAAATTGGTTCACGTAGCCTCAGGATAGGAATTAGTTTCTATTTCTGAGGATGTTGTTCTAACATCCCTAAAACCATGTATTCTATTTAATGTGTAATGTGGATGAACAATGTAGAGCGTTCTGCAGAGTCAGACTCTCCTAGTCCAGACTCTCTTTCGTAGAGCTGACCAGTGCGGTTTTTTTTTTAATATAAACATTGCCATTTTTATCATATATTCCAAACAAAGACAAAGCACAGAGGATACACCTAGAGGAGAGTCTAATAATGCCGCAATGTTTATAATTAGAATTGAATTATCATTAGCATATTTATATACATTAAACTATATGAAATTATGGATAGATGTTTAGAGCTATTTATTTATAACTAGTACAGATTTATTTTAAATATGGATCAAATTTTTTATCTGCAATTTTTTTATGGCACCATAATATTTTAAATGTTTTGTATATTTATTTATTTATTTATTTATTTTTTTAATTTTGGCCAATATGATCAAAATTTCAACTTTTTTATGACTACTAACAACATTATACATCATATTTGGCTGCAGAATGAGCTTCTAGGCTCAATAAACATTAATTTTTTTTTTCATAATACATGTCATATTTTCAAGATTTAAATATGTAAAAAATAAAGAAACAAATTGTTTACCAAATCAAGATTAAAATACTTTTATATATTATTATTATTAATTATATAAATAATTATTATATAAATTGAATGTGTACACATTTAAAAAGAACCTATAACAAAATTTAAGATTACTTTACTATGACATTTTTTAATTTGTAAATATATTTTGTTATAATATTATATATCAATACTATAATTTATTAGAAATTTCAACTTTAAATCTATATATACTATATATTTTAAAATATTTAAGAAAAAGTAAATCCCTACTATCAACTTAGTAATTATAATTATTCGTAACCAAATAACTTTATTTTAAAATACACACTATTAAAAAAATCTACTCTGAGAGCAACACAAATTACTGAATTACGGTAGGACTTTAACATATTGACATATGAAATCACAGCCACTCAGTCCATGAATCTGATTAAAACGTTGAGTAAAATTGATTAGATGGTTACAGTCAGTTTTTTCATCCCTGCATAGAGCTGCTAATTATTTTTCTCAGAAATACGGATATGTGACCAGACGTTCTTTGCAAAACTAAGGAATTCTATAGCATTCGTGCGCAATTCAAGCCGCCTGGAAATGTCATTTGGACTTCTCCGGTCGATTAGAAACGTGAAATATAACCGATAGAGTCATGTGTAATTCTTAACAATATTGGAAAAAACGGGCATACCCCATGTGCGTAGGTTATTCCTAACGATTTCGGGAAGGTTTCAACCATCGAAAGTGCTCAATGGCGTAGTCAACGATAACCTTTTCCTTCTTGAGCGGCAATGTGGGGGCAGCTGACAGCTTTATTGAGGACTAGTGATATTGGGTTTGCATTCCTAGATAGCTGTCGCTGACTTTGATAAAATAGTGTTCGTGCTACTTTTACCCTTACATCGAATGGTTATTACATCAATACTAATCAATGTCGACTTTAAGTTAGTATTGTAATTCTAAGAATTTATTTCAAAATGTTTTACTTAATGATCATTTATCCAGTACGTTGATGGTCATTTATTGTAAAGGATATTAAAGATATTTTAATTGATCGACTACTTCTATTTGGTTTAAGGAAATCCTTCAATAGTGTTAAGGAAATCTTTCAATAGTGTGGGAAGGCCTATAAAAATGGAAAGAGATAAGTAAGTTTGAGATGTTTTATTTTTGATATGATATATACATTAATATATTTATAACAATATTTATTTTAGAGTTGAATTCTTGTTTCCTAATTGTTTTTATTTGTTTAGATTTTTCATATTTTCTAGTATTTTTTATTAATTCAAAGTAGTGTAAGTTAGTTTTAGAAGAGAGGTGAAATATAGAAGTGGATATTAATCAATGATTATATGTGATTTTGAAATATGGTGTTTTAAGGAAGACCACAAACCAAATGGGTAGTACAAGTCCAAGTCTTTTATTAGGTGTGGTTTAACACTCACCACCCACTCTTGAACTTGGCTAAAAGTGGTTGCTGAAACAATTGCAGATTTTGCTAGACTCTAATATCTTTGTGGAATGGAAGTTCTCAATAATCAAGCTTTGAATATGACCACAAAATGTTGAAATGGCGGTTTGAAGATGACCACAAACTATTGTCTGGAAGATGTAAGTCTTCTATTAAGAGGTGGTTTAAGTAAGACCAAAAGCTGGCAAGTCATTTAAGCATGACCACAAACCAAATTATGCTCATGTAACATGAGTCTATCTCTTGCTAAAACAGGTGTTTTAAGGATGACATAAACCAAATCATGTTCATATAACATGAGTTTATTCTCTCACTACAACTATGAGGACCGCTCTAGCTCTATGCTACTAGCTCTGGTTTTTGTTGTGGCTTAGACACACTTGACATGACTTCGAAAATAGTATTTAACTATAATTTCCCCCCCTTTAGATACAAGGTGAGAGGATTAAAATCTCTCCATAGCAAGATTTGCAGGATACATCTTCTTGGTTGTTAAAGGTCATTTATAAAAGGCAAACCATCGAAGGTGAATCTCTACTGTTAAGGAAGTATTGTGCTTAGAATATACATCTAAATCATGAATATGTTTTCCACAATCGTTAGTAAGAGTGAAGAACAAAACACTAATATGTCATGTGGACAACTAAATAAGAATGTCGGCATTTAGTGATCTAAATTGTATATGGAATAAGTGAAGATGCAATCTACTAAAGAAACCTAGAACTTTGTATCTTAATTGGTTTGGAGAAGTGTGGAATGTGAAAGGTCACTTCCTTTTCATATCTAAGATGATTTGAGTGCTTGTTATTGATGACATCTTCCCAAGGTCCAATCATGGACTTGGGAAGTTCAAGATGAACATATTTATTTTCATTTGAAACCTCTTGCGACATGGCATCATTGCTTTGATCAATTGTTTGTTACCAATGACAATCATTCTCAAAAGAGAATCATTTTGAAGGAGTGCTAGTTAAGAAGTTGACTCCTTTGTTATATTTCATCTTGTAGGACTTGTGATTCAAGCTCTAGGAACTCAATCTTATCATATAAATCATCTGAACAAGTTTGATTATCTGTGAGAATGGATTTGTCAATTTTGATCATATTCTCAATAGTTGGGGGGGTATTAGAATATTCATTGACTTTAATATTGCATTAACTCAACTGACTTTCGATAATTCAAGAACATGGGGGGTGTGAGCTTCAACAAATGATGCACCTCCTTTCAATGGAATTTTCCAATATGATTTATCTTCTTGATGCCTTTAAAGGCTTTGTAAAGAAACTTGAGTAAATTTACATTAAGATCGAACAATATTACTTTAAAATTTGGAGAGGAAGGCGAGTTGTAGTCCATAGTTAAAGTCATTGTAAGGAAACTAAGAGACTACTTAAACACCTCACTCTACAAGTAGTTTTCACCTCCTCTTGCTCCACATTGACCTTTATTTTTCTTGGAGTTGGTAGTAATCAATGATCTTTAATAGTAAAACAACATAATATTATTAGGTTGAAAGGCGATTGTATTGTCTACTATAAGGGAGATTTGTAATTCTTTCCATGCTCAACCTAGACTTGGCATGTGTCCCTTTAAAAATAAAAATAAAGTCTTAATTATATGAAAAACAATATCCTATATAATAGAAAATAAAGATAAATATACATATTTAGTTAGTTTTAACTAAAAGCATTATAAACATCAATAATTCCATTTTCACATTGTTGATATTACAACAAATTAAGACGGAGATATGGTAAAAATATTTCACTTTCACTCTCATCCATTAATAAAATATTTGGATGTCATGTCAAATGATTTATTTCATTAACCAATTCACACACACACACACACATTACGAAAATGAGTAGGATTTATATTACTCAGGAAACAAGCTACATGGTTTGATCTATGAGTTAGTCCTCTATGGAGGAGAGAAATAATTATCTCAAAAATTATTACTAGAGAGACTAGTAATGTTATATGATAGAAGGAGTAGAGCTTCCTAAAAAGACCAAGGAAAATTGCACATTTGTAATGAGAGTAGATTATAAATTTGAGTGGGTATCCTCTTTTGGAGGTCAGTGGAGGTCAGGAATATACTATCCAATAGACCTACTATGAGCACTAGAATTTAACTTTTCATTTCCCATACCTAGAGTTGAAAATGTAGATCTTCAATTTATTGATGAAGAACATTTATCTCATTATCTTGATGGGATAATTTGAATTTTAAGACTTGAATTTCCTCAATAAGGTTGGTAGAGGTCCTCATCTTCTCTTGCAATTTGCAATTAGTTTTCAAGATGTCTACTTGGACGAATTCAATTTGTTGAGTGCAATTTCTACACCTATTTTTTCTCCCGGTTCTAGGATGTTTTCCTCTGTTACCCCATATTAATGCTTGGTAGAGAAAATGTAGAAAGAAGATCATTTTCTCCATCTACATTAACATTTATAGATCAAAATGAGGGTGAAAACAATGTGGATAAGGGGCAATAGAAACACATAATAAGATGGATTGAAATAGAATGAATGGAATAAGAGGGGAAAACCTTAACCTTAACGGTGACCATCCCAGCAACTAATGAGACCTACCCAACACCCAAATAGAGGAATGCACCCATAGGAAGCAACAATATAAATGATCAATGGTGATACATATATCGAGGACCAAATACTGACACTCCAGATAATACGGTAGGAATTGAGATAACATGGTAGGACCCTCCTTAAGTACCAAATGCAAGAAATTCTGCCGCTATTGTTTTTTTGATTGAAGATGTTGCAGTCAACTAATATTTAGTAAGAGTAATATGAAGGACATGTGTAGTTATTTAAAATATATTAAAAATGAAAAAACAACATTTTAGTGTGGGAAATGTGGTACATCAATAAAATATTTCAATGTCCCTTTATATATATTATAGAAAAAAATTGAAATAAATAAATTATTTGGTATAAACATTCCTCATTTTACTAAACTAAATTTTGGCCATTTTGAAAGTATTTTATTTGGTCAATTTTGTGTGAAGTATAGTAAAGGTTTATTGGATTTGAAATTTGTGTACATAATCAAAGGGACTGAGAAGCTTTTCAAGGCTTGAAATCTATTTATGCATTCAAAAATGCAATTTAAAGAATGAAAAGTAACATATGGTGTGCTTATGTGTGTGTGTGTGTGTGTATAGGTCCATATCATACTAGTGGATCCACCTTATTGTTATTTTTGTGCCCATGTAGCCCCCATATTGTTATTGTTGTACCCCATAGAAGTCCACTATTGTTATTGTTGTGCCCTTACATTATTATTTTTATGTAGGCTTTGATTATATTGTGACCCATTAAGCCCTATATATAAAAATGTGGTATTTTCATTTGTATCATCCAAGAATTCTTCATTTATGTAATGCAAAGGAGGTTTCCCCCTCGAAGAGGATAATTTTTAGGTCATTGATCTATCTACTTGTGAGTTGTTTGCATAACATTTGGTATTAGAGCTTTGGATTCTAGGGTTTCACTACTTCAAATAGCCCGCCGTGGCATTTTCTCTATAACCTCTTTCCTAAGAAGATTCAAAAGATGAAATTAAAACCACGTGGAGCCGAAATCTTGCTGAACGTGTTGTATGAATTTTAGATCTTGTGTCACTTTATATTTAGAGATATTATCCGAGGAAGTTAGGGTTTCCGTAAGCTCCAAAATTCCATCTCAAACTAGTGACGTTGGGAAAATCGTCATAACTTTCTCTCTGAGCATTAGATTTAAATTTCGTAAATAGTGGAGGAAATAGGAAGGACTTTAGTTTTTTAGGTATTATTTTGAGGGATGAATGTTGAAACTGTTACACGTGGCACACCATACAATTTCTCTCTGCTGGACTAATTTATAATAAGGTCACCGTGGGAGATTGGGCATAACTCCTTGAAGAATCCAATCTCAATCAAACTTGTGGGGTTGGAAATAGGACTTAGAGGGCTACGAAAAGGCGAGATTTTAGACCTTGTAGATCCGACATTACAAGGATACAATAGATTCAATATCGAACTCCTACAAAGCAACAAAAATGTGTTTATTTTTTTTAAATTTCCATAAGTTTTGCTTTAAAAATTAGTTTAAAGTGATTCAAAGGGAATAATGAAGCAGAAATATCATTAGTTTATGCCCCAAAGAAAGAAAATGGGAAAACCTAGTAAGCAACCTGAAAGCTCCACTATTACGGATGAAGAAGAGGAAGAAATGCAACATGATATATCCAAATTATTCGACCAAGTGCAACAAATTTCACTCTCACAAAAAGTAACAGAAGCTAAGCTAGATGGTTTGAAGAATGACATGGAAGCTAAGATAGATGGTATAAAAAGGGACATGGGAGTTTTGAATTATGTTTTAAAAGAAGACATGGAAGCAATGATGAATGTCAAGATAGAGGAGTTGAAGGAAGGTTTTCCAAAGTTGCTAGAAGAAAGGCGTCCCATGGTGACAAGGAAATCCATGAAAATCATGATGAAGAAAAAACAAATATCAATTATGATTTTAGGGACTCCAATGTGGGGTTTAAGAACCACCACCTTTCAAACATAGATATTAGAAAATTTGATGGCAAGAATCCGGTAACTTGGATACTACATATGGAGAAATATTTTGATCTAGATGATGTACAACCCTCACAAACAGTAAGTATTTCATCTTTATATTTAGAACCCAATAAGTGTCTATGGTATAGATGGATTTATTCTCATAAAGCACTTGTCACCTGGTCAATTTTTATGGAAGAAATCATAGCATATTATGAATATACAAAGTGTAACACCTTCTTTAGTCAATTGGTAAATCTCAAACAAAAGGGTTCAATGGCGAAGCACATTGAAGACTTCCAAAAATTGAATATTAGAATAACCGATATTCCAGAGAAGCATAGGATTTATGTCTTCATAAGGAATTGAAAAGACAACATCCAACATGAGGTTTTCCTTTGGAAACCTAATTCATTGGAGAAGGAATTCAGGGTGGCAAGAAAAGTTGAAAGAAAAATTATGGCAATAGGGAAGTCTACCACTCACAACTATAAGCATGGAAGTGTTGTCTCTCTTGGTCTTCCATAACCTATAAGGTTGACATCAAAAGAATTGGAGGAAAAAAAAACAAAAATGGCTTTGTTATAGTTGAGATAGGTGTAGGTTTTAACCAAGGACATAAGTTACCTACAAACGAATTCTAAAACTAGAAAATAAATAATGCCGAGGGCATAGAACACAAAACATATATACACAGAGATTTTCCCCTCAATCCCAAAAATGGGACTAGATTGATTTTTCATTATATTCCTTTCAATGTTACAATACATATATATACATGTTGAAGCATCCATAAACCTCAATCCATTAACCCTCGATTAGAACTTAACAATAGTTCCCTTGACCGGATCTATGAAATAACATGGGCATAAAACCATCATGCCCAAAACCATGTGTGAAAACCATGCAAAAACCATATGTAGCTTCGCCCACCTAATTTAGGGTCCAATTTTTTTTTCCCTAGAGCGCTACCCCGACGCCATAGACAGTGCCTACTACCCTGCTCTAACCCCTTACTTCTCTACTAGGGCTAGTCATGGAAAGAATATAACACACAAATAACAATAGAAAATATACTAAATATCACAAGTGTGCTAAGAAGAAATTATTCTACATAAATTTTGAATGGGAGAAATAAAAGGAATAAGAAACATCAAAAGAGGAATATATACACTAAGAACCAACACCAGAGAAAGAAGAAATAAATCCTACCATATGTTGTAATGCATTGGTAGGAAATACCAATCCTTAAACTCTCCATATAGAAGGATATATCAAGAATAAAAATCTAATAATGATGATCGATTCAAGTAGTACCCATAATTTTACTCATTGTAAGGTAGCGAAGGAATTGAATTTCTTCATATACCCAACACCAGATTGTCAAGTGATGGTTTCAAATGGAGGAACTATAAATTACTTTAGAAAGTGCCATAATATCAAGATAACCATTGGGGAATATGTCTTCAATAATCCAATGCTTTCCATTCCAATGGGTGGTGGTGATGTTGTACTAGGAGTCGAATGGTTACATTCTTTGGGAATGATAGCTTCCAATTTTGAAGATTTTTTCTTGAAATTTTTTTGGGAAGGAAAGGAAGTTGAATTAAGTGGTATGGCAAAGAAACTATGAAATGTAATCAACTCTAATGGCATGAAAAAGGTTCTGAAGAAACAAAAACAAGGTGTAATTACACAATTATGCTCAATAGGGGTTCAAACATATAAATCATTTATATTTCTAGATGTTGAAAAAGTCTTGGATAATCATTCCAAGGTGTTTGATACTCCCCAATGCCTCCCACCTATTCGTGATTAGGATAATGAAATTCACTTGTTTCCATGAAGTGTTCCTCAAAACATCAGACGTTACATATATCCTTACCAAAAGAGTGAAATTGAACGTATGGTTGTAGAAATGCTAGAGCATGGTATAATTCAACCTAGTCAAAGTTCTTTCTCTCATCAAGTAATATTGGTGAACAATAAGGATGGATCATGGCATATGTCTCTAGATTATAGGGAGCTCAATAATCTCACTATTAAAGATAAATTTCCCATTCCTGTCATTGATGGATTGTTGGATGAATTACATGGAGCAATTTACTTCACCAAGATGGATCTTTGCTTAGGATATCATCAAATTTGAATGAAGACTGAAGACATTCCAAAAATAGCATTCATAACTCATGACGGTCATTATAAATTTTCTTCATGCCTTTTGGCCTTACTAATGCACCTTGCACATTTCAAGGCTTGATGAATTCCATTTTCAAACTCTTTCATATAAAATTTATGTTAGTAGTTTTTTATGATATACTAAACTACACCAAGTCTTGGAAGGATCATGTTTATCATGCTGATACGGTTCTCAAACTATTGGTGGAGAAATAATTATATGCAAAAACCTCCAAATTTTTCTTTGGAGTAGAAGAGGCGGAATATTTGGGTCATATTGTATCTCATGAAGGTGTTAACGTAGACCATAACAAAATTACAACCATTAAGGAATGGAAAATCCACACAACCATAAAACATATTCGAGGATTTCTTGGGTTAACAAAGTATTCTCACAAGTTTTTTAAGAATTATGCGAGAATAGCATCACCTCTAACATCATTCCTGAATAAAGATGCATTTTCTTGGACTCCAGAAGCAACAAATTCCTTTGACCATATTAAAGAGGCGATGTGCCAAGCATCGGTCTTAGCTACACTGGACTTCAAAAAAACTTTTATTATGGGATGTCATGATTTAGGAAATGGAATTAGTGTTATTTTAAACCCAATCAAAGGAATGTATTTACACAAACCTATTTATTGGAAGGACATGTTGGCAATACTACCTGCACTAAAGCAATGATGATATTACTTAATGGGAAGACACTTCAAGCTAAACACAGATCACGATAGTCTAAAATACTTTTTGGAACAAGTATTACCTTCAAAAGAGTAGCAAAAATGGGTGACAAAGATTTTGGGTTCTGACTTTGAAATCATCTACAAAAAGTGGAAGAAAAATGTTGTTGCAGATGCACTCTCAAGAAAGGATGAGGGTGTGGAAGAATTTCTTTGTGCCATTTATATTATCCAACTTGAATGGATAACCAAAGGAGGGAATGCATGAAATAATGATGAAGAGGTGTGGTCACTCATTCAATAGTTACAGCAAGATCCAAGTACATCTAATACATTTAGCTAGAAAAATGATTTATGGTACAAAGATTTCTCATATCTTTGTAAGAATTCCCAACTCAAAGAAAATATTAGTTCAGAATTACAAATATCTCCCAACAAAATAAATTTGAGACAGTTAATACACTGGGTCTGCTATAACCTTTATTCATTCCAAGTTAGCACTCGGAAGAGGTATCATTAGATTTTATCACAAATTTACCCGAGTCGAAAGGAAAGAGTATCATTATGATGGTAGTTAGTGGACTTATCAAGTATGCACACTTTTTTGCATTATGTAATCCTTTTAAAGTTAGCACAATTGCTACTGCATTTATGGAAACAATTCAAAAGCTTCATGGAAATCCAAAGATTAGAGTAAGTGCTAGAGATCCCATTTTCACTGGAATTTTTTTGATGAAATTATTTTCTTTTCTTGTTTCTCTATTAGCTCATAGCTCATCTTATCATCCTAAATTTGATTGGAAAACTGAGATATCATCCACCATTCACCACATCATCTTTAAGAGAAAATTCCAAGGTTCAAGTAGTGGAATATCACATCGAGCATCAACATCAAGTTATCCAAATCTTAAAGGATAACCTTACTCTAGCGTATAATCGAATCAAAGAACAAGCAAATCATCTTCGCACTTAAAGAAGTTTTGATGTAGGTGACTGGGTATTTTTACGGCTACAACCATACAAACAAATGTCACTTAAGCAATATAAGAAGGATAATAAGTTTTCACCCAAGTACTACAATGCTTACAAGGTGTTGAAAAATATTGGCACTATTGAATACAAATTGGAGTTGCCTACATCTTACAGAGTACACAAAGTTTTCCATGTTTCATGCTTAAAGAAGGTTATAGGCGACAAGCTTCCAGTTCAAACAATTTTTCCAGAACTTGACAAAGAAGGAAAAATTGTATTTGAGCTTGAAGTAGGGAACATGAACCAGATAGCTATGGTATTGATCAATTTCAGAGTATCTCATTATGTGGAAGAAATTACCTATTGAATATTCCACATGGGAGAATGGGAATTTTATACAGAAGCATCCATAACTAATAAAGCATTGAGGAAAAAACATTTTTGAAGGAGAGGGGAATGTTAGGTCCCTATAATACTAGTGTATCCCCGTTATTGTTATTGTTGTGCCCATGTAGCCTCCATATTGTGATTGTTGTACTCCATAAAATCCCACTATTTTTATTGTTGTGCCCTTACATTATTATTGTTATGTAGCCTTTGATTATATTGTGACCCCTTAAACCCCTATATATAAAAATGAGACCTTGTCATTTGTATCATCCAAGAATTGTTCATTTATGTAATGTGAAGGAGGTATCCCCCTCGAAGATAATTTTTAAATCTTTGATCTATCTATTTTTTATATTGTTTCATAACAATAAATCCATATTAACAATGGATATTTCAAATGCTATGAGGATGAAAACTTTTTAAGTGAAAGCATTTCTTAAATTTCTTCCAATTTAAAAGAGTTTTTCACTTTAATAGATTTGATCCATCTTGACACTTTCGAAACCGATGGCTATGATGCATCTATAATGGTACATATCATTCAATATAGCCTCCTAATTTGACCAATATTATTAATTACCATCAAAAAATGCCTCTATAGAGAAATTATTATGTTGTAACAAATCTATCCACTAGATCCACTATAAAGGATCATATGGACAATATTGTTGATGTTTTAAATAAATGCAAAAAAAAGTTCGAGGAGAACAATAACTAAACATAAGTATGGGGATTATTTCATAACAAAAAAATATTCTTATTGAAAGTGGATACAAATACATTTTTGATGAAATTTTGAAAATATCCCAAGGGAAAACATTCAAAAGGAATATGCATGCTATCTATAAACTTTTAGAGGCCCTATCAGAAGAACACTGCATTTTTCTACTATGAACCATGCAATGACAATCCTCTCTTTTATAACGTTTCCCCTATTCAAAAGGACTGGAGTTATTACAAGTTTACTGGGCTACTAAGATATATTAAAGATATTAATCCCTTTTCAAATAGGATGAACCCTTGGGATGATAGAATGAATTGATTTAGATGCAAATCATTTCACCATAATTCCAGCAAAATACTAGTAGATGATATCAACCATAGAAACACATTGAGATGGACATTGGGAAATGCGAGTAATTGATGAGAAAATTAAAAAAAAATAAAAATTTAAAATAAATTATGGTCATACACAATGATTTGGATTATTTCAAGGGGATTAAACCTTTGGAATATGAAGGAAATGAAGAACAATCCATTAGTAGCTTTTGTAGAAGGATGTGGCATTGTTAGTGGCTTCTGTAAAAGGATAATATCGATAATATTGTGCCTTATGTACAAGTATGTTGCATTAATAGTGGATTAATTATAATGTATTAACAATGCCATTCTATAGCACAATTTTCTTGAAGCATAGGAAGCCTTTTAGTTATTGCTTCCCAATTTCTAGTCGCATCATTTATAAAATTTGGATACAAAATCATATAACATCGTCATTATTTACTATAAATACTATAATTAGATGTAGAAACACATGTCTGTTTCACCACATAAGCAAAAAATCATAGGAAGCTCCCCCAGACATATGGTCGTACAACCCTCTATGTCTTCTTCGTCTAATTCTCTAATAGAAAGTGAAGTGACACAAAAAAAAAATAATACCACCATTTTATTAAATATGATAATCCATGGACATTGATGTGTAATTCGTAGAGAAATTGATTGAAGCAATGATTGGGCCAAGTATTACACTCATACAAAATAGTAATAAGTTTTGTAATCCTAATTGTACTTTTTGAGGAGGAAGAGGATCACCGGATGACCAAGCCTTTTAATGTTTTATTTTTATTTTTTTTTATTAGTGAAAACAACAATAGGGACAAAGGATCAAATGCACATCATGTGATATTGCAGAGAGTATAGTGTAGTAGAGAGTCATAAACACGAGGGACGGAGAGGCTATGAATGTCGAGAAAATGGGTGTCAATTATATGAATAATGCAAGAGAGGAATTGGTGATTATTAGCATTTAAATTCTTGATAAATGATTTAGTGCACCTAAATCCCGTTAGGTACTCTATCACAAGGGTTTCAATCTATAGCAATTCATTAATTTCTCTAGCTAGGCATTAATAAGTTTGTCATCAATCAACTAAGAAGCTTTAAAATGTGGAGAATGAGAACGACCATTCAAATTTCACATGAAATGACAACAAAAGTATTAACTAAGATATTAATAAAGGAAGGATATCTACTTCAATATTTCACACAAAGAAAATTCAAATAAATTCAAATATAATAGGTGACAGAGTATGCAAAGGAAAGATTATAGTTGAGTAGAGGTAAAAAATACTTAAAGACGATTTTGGAAAATTAGAGATAATGGCACAAATGTCCATAGCAATCAAAGTATAATAAAAGTGGCAAATAAGAGTGCCTATGTCAAGGAGGCAAGACTACAAATTCATGGGACATCATGGTAGCTCTCGCACCATTATTGGAAGACACACAAAAATGGACACATATAATTAAGCATGAGCTTACTTATTACACATATGATATATATATTAATACATTTCTTTGACCCTTGGATTCACCCTCTAAGAAGTTGTTTGGAGCCTTCATGACTCTTCATCTTTACTTATGGATTTTTGTCTTCTGCACAAGTTAATATTCCAAGTTTGTTTGGAGCCTTCATGACTCTTCATCTTTACTTATGGATTTTTGTCTTCTGCACAAGTTAATATTCCAAGTTTATCTAATCCCTCAAGATTAATTTTCCAACAAATAGATATGTTCATAGATATATATTTTGATGAAAAAATTAGGAATAATAGTTAAATTTTCAAGTACAATTCTTTCAAAGAATTTATTTTAGCAATTTCACTAATCCAAGAGGGACAACGGAAACATTGATGGAAAGAGAAAGTTTTAAAGTTGAATAGAATTGTACAACAAGAAACCATTCTTTAATCAATTTGTAATTTATCTAAAGGAGATATCTAATTATTATATTTCAAAGTGCTTCACACATTTGGGATTTAATTTGAATTAGTGGCAAGTAATTTCACTAGATCAATCCATCTCATTTAATCTATCTCATTCCTATGAATGCCTCAATAGCTAAGCACAAATTTGAAGCAAAGCTTGGTGATTATTATTATAATGGTATGGAAATGCATATATGGAAGGAAAAGTGGGTAGTCGCATATGTATCATTACTAAAATGCTTCAAGTATCCATTCGCTGGTAAGAGGAATCAATCATTTACTTAAAGTTTTGTACTGATTAAATTTCGTAATTTTTTCGCATGTAACCTTCTTTTCTAGATATTTTTTCATACTTATCCTTTATAAAGAATCCTTACACGTTTTTATTTTTGTTTTCACAATTTGGAGCTATTTTCATTTTTATAGGGATCCTATTTCAAAGACCTAGGGTCAGTGAGAAGGAGTGGCTTGGTCTTCTAAGGGAACCATGGATTTTAAGCTTTAAAATTTTCAATTTTAGGAACTCGAAATATAATTCAATTATTGTAACCTAATGCGTGTGATGTTTGAAAATCCTTTCATAATTCTTTATTTTTTTTCGTGTTTGTTTTATAATTTATTAGCCATGTTGGATTATTGTTAATTATGATTAATTATGATGGACCATCTTTAAATACATATAACTATGTTTTACTATGGTTCATTATGATGACCATGCTTAACTATAGCATATTATCATTCACAATGTTTTGGTTTAGTTTATCATTGTTATTCATGTTTTATTATGGTTTACTGCCATTAGTTATAATTGACTTGAATTTACTATGGTTGGGTATGTTTAATTTCTTTGAGGATGGTTTCCTATGATTGACTTATAATTTTGCAAATTTAACTATGATTCAACCTGCTTAAGTATGTTAAGAAATGGTCAAATGTGGTGCAACATGTTTTCTTTTCGGTGGATCACATATCACCATGGTTGACATTTTTTACCATCACTAACATTGTTAGACTATGCTTAAGTTATGGTAGGTAGTAATGGACCGAGGTCAACAATGGTTGATAATGATTAATAATTGTGGACCATAGTTACCTTATTTTTTAGTACGATTGATGTTGGTTAATAATAGTTGACCATTTGTTAACTATGTTTCAAAAAAATGACTTTTTATAAAATGGTTAAGCTTGGATAAACATGTTTCATCAATTTCGTGTAATATTTCCATATTTAAGTATGGATGGTTATGGTTCATTATCATTAATTATAGACCGTGTTTTTTATTTTTGATTACTTTTTACTATGGGTGCTGATGGTTGAAATGGGTTTACCATGGTGGATTTCCATTAGGCATGTTCATCTGTAATGGAATATGGTTCAACAAGTTAACAACATTTGACTCTGGGTTTTCTAGTTTATCAGGTTTCCTAGGTGACATTTTCTATAATTTTCTATGGATGGTTTGTTCCTTTACTTGTTCTTTTAATTTGTATTCTAATTATTACCCTAAATTTGAGAATTAGTCTAGTAATAATAAATATAAGATATATGTAAATAAATGTCATAGTAAGATATTTTATAAGAATAAAATATGTATCTTGATGTAGTATTATAGTGAAATTTCCAAGGAATTTTAGTGATTATATCAGCATCAAATTTCACTTCGAGGTTCCTATGGGAAATTGGATGATTAAATAATTACCTTAGGAACGATCTAACAGAACCCTAGTCATGGTGAAAGAGTAAATTCATAATGACCCTCAATATGTGGTAAAAGAGAGACTTACAATGTTTGAATAAGAAGCCATGAATATATTTGATAACATGGATTTCCCAATGGAGGTCCAAAAATTAATTTTACCCATTTCAGGGAGGTTGTCGAATTTAAATAAGATTTTAATTAAATGAGATATTAGGTGATAGTGAAGACCTAGAAAATGAGGCAACTGAATATAATGATAAATATAAACCAAGTTCTAGAGCCATGATTCCTTCACATCCTTTAATTAAAAAGCAAGAAAAAATGGGATTGAAGGCCTACAATGTTAGGTTTGATGTTCTTAAGTTGAATCATTATTTGGAAAAGTTAGGTCTTTGTTTTAATATCCATAATATATATGGAAAGTAGAATATTTCGTTGTGTTCACTAAAACAAGAAGTACATATGCTAACCTCATGAGAAGACCATATACAAGCAATTACGACAAAGCATGTTTCGCTAGTAACTAAATGGTAGATGCAAAATCACATCAACTCCTAGTTCTACCTTTCTAAGTATGAAGAGGACCATTGGACACAATGATGACACTTGAAGTTGACACAGGGGTGGAGTGTGCAATATTACGCCACTAAATTTAAGAAAATGTTTGTATTGTTGGGTATGTATATTTTAAACTTGTCATGTGAAAAAATGCATATAGATTCCTAAGAAAAATTGAAGTAACAATAAATGGCATACATACATTACACATAGATTTTTTTGGGAAAACCTTGACCATGACTAATGGAAAACAATAAGATTGGACCTCAATATTCATTATACTAGTATTGACATTCAAAATAAAAAATATTTATGTTATGTGGCATCGAAAACATGATCTGTATACCCAAATAAAATTAAACACTAATTATTTAAATGAAATTAGATTACAATGGGTTTAAAACCATTAGATAAAAAATATAAAAAAAAAAACCAAAACTTTTCTCCTTCTGGGATGCATCCCAAGCCCTAAATAGTAGGGACCTACATCAACCCCTCTTACTAATACCCTCGTACTCCATATGAATAACAAATGGATATATCCATGTAGAGAATATATCGATGCAAGGATGTGCATGAAATAAAGCCATGGAATACTTTCCCAACATTCACCTAATTTTTGTTTTTTTAGAAATATGAAAGCTCATTAATTTTCTACATCTATGTAACTTTTGAGTACCTAATCTATTCTCAAATGACTTTTTGAAATTTTTGAAAACCATCAATATTCATTAAAAACATATTTTCTTCAACCATGTCTCTCAAAAAATGATATTGAACATAAATATACATAATTATTTAGAATGATAGGTATGTTTCTTTTGGAAAAAATATTGTAGTTTTATATCAAAATGTAACCCTACAACTCACAATACGACACTTGTACCTAACAAATAATGTATAAAGGAATGAGATTTCCATTGAAATTAACAAGACGATATGTTAAAAATAGCATCAGGAAAAATCCTAATTTAATTTGTCCTTGAATTGTATTGGGAATAAAATTGAAATTCCACATCTAATGACAACTTGTAATAGTTAACTAAGTTAGTTTGACTTAGTTGGCTCATTTAATTCGAGTTCACAGTATAACTAGAGTCATGTAGAGTGTCTCCTACAATTAGGAGCACTATTTTAGTTTATTTTGACTTGTAATTACTTAATTCAGTCTAACAGAGTTAAAGTGAATTAAACTAGTTCCAATTGATGGAGGAATTAGTGGGACATCCATTAGCGGGGTGTAACTTGTAGTAGTGGGTGCAACCTATAGTAGTGGGGTGCTTCATTTTGAATAGTGGGACAATGTACTATTAGTTGTAAAATCATCTAAATTAAACAGATCATGCATGAAATCAGAACAAGGCCTAAAATAAATCATTCCTTAATTATAAACTCACTAATTTTATACATTCCAATTTCCTTTAAAAGGAGAAATGAAGGCACATGTTTAATCATTGTTTTGGTGAGCACGCTTTGGTGAGACCAAGTAATAGGAAGAAGTTTGTGCGTGGATCTTTGTAGAGAAAGGTGTGCCAAGAGAAGCTTGTGCATAGGTTGATAGAGAGATAGATAGAGATCATGTAGAGGTTGCTCGGGTTTGAGAAAATCATTGTAATCTTCTCATATTTTCTGATTAATGCAATATGGAGATAGTCAGGGCTTTTAGTATTGGATTTCCATAGAAAATTATTATGCTATGTGTGATTAAATTATTTCTCTTTTATGATTTGTGATTTCATTGATTGTTTATTATTTTCGCTAATGAGTAGAGTAGATTCAAGCCAATTGTTTTAGAGTATTACAATTAGCAGTTTGAATCTATAGGGAATTTCTACAATTTCTTTACTTGCATGAGTGGCTACTATCTATTCAAATTCTATAGTTCAGAGAGAAAATATGACATATCTCCTTCTCATGAAAATAATTGTTCCTCCAAATAGGTTAAACATGTAACCACTTATATATTTTCTCTTATCCAAAAGCACGACCCAACATACATCAAGTCACATGTAAATATAATTTTTTATATGCTCAAAGTATTCTTTTGTGGTAGATTACAAAATTCATAGTCCCATGTAAATACCTATAAGCCCTCTTTAAAATTCTCAAATGTTTCATTTTTAGTTGTTACATATACATTCACAAAAATCCCATTACATGGCCAATGTCTAGTCTAGAAAAGTAGTTTCATACATCAAATTTTTAATATCACTAGCATAGGGAACATCAGGTGTGTCTTATTCCTCTAATTTTTTGGAGAGGCAACAATCTATAGAAAGACTTGAAACTATAGGACTAGTGACGACCAATTTACATTATTACATACTAAACAGTTATAATATTATCATTACATATTTATTCTATTTTAACTTCAATTTTTTGATTTTCATAATCTCTTTCACCTTCCAAACCTAAAATAAATTTTGTAACAACAAGAACTTCCATTTAATAACCTTCCGTGTTCATGTAAATATTATTTTATTTACAATAAACTATTTTTAGCAATGGCTAGAAAGCTAGAGGGAACTTATATTGAAATACAACATGGTGATGTATTAAAAAAATTGGAATAATAATGATAAACTTGATTATTACTTGGGAGACATTTTGAATTAATGAGATCCTTACCAAAAATTCAGAAACTAAGGTGGATGGACAAGAAAAAAGATCAAGCTCCCTTATTTTCCCCTAAAAGGTACCTAAGAGTGGTTAAAGGTGCTTTAATATGATTGGAAAGAAAAAGATATATTAAATATCTCAGTGTGGGAAAAAACTGAGGAAGGGTGAATAAAGAACCCTAGGAGACAAATGTTTAATTTAACAAAAAGTGAAGATAATTTTTTGAAACATGGGAAAAATCCTAAATAATGGGGGTTGGAAGACACTAGAAAGTGGGAGGCCGTGAAGGTATGTACGCTAGGGAAGTAAGGCATAAAAATGTCTTGCTTAGAATCACAAGAGGTTGTTGATTTTGGGGGTAAGAGGAATATCTCAGCTCGTGGGAGGAACTATGGTGAAAGGTTCGTGGTTGGGTGGAAAATTTTACATCCCAAGTAGATTCAGCGATTACAGTTAGCTATTATGGTCGTTGTTTATTTTAAATTATTGTTTATCCTACACATTAGTTGATATGGAAGATATTTTTCTTTTCAGAGGTGAAATATTATGTTATGTTAATTAAGAATGATGTTCTAAGTTGTTATCCTGCATGTTAATTAAGAATTATTTTCTGAGTTTTTATCGTGGATTGTGGCATCTTGAACAAGTTGTAACTAGATTTATTCTACTTTATCTTAATGTTAAAGTGAAAAGTAAATCTACTTGATGCCAGTCATAGCTGGGGATAGGATACTCAGCTACTCGGTTGGGCTTGGATACTCCACCGGGGCTGCTTGGATACTCCGCTTGGCTTTGTTACTTGGCTTGACTTGAATCTTTATATGGAACAACTTCGTCATCTCCTTCTCCTCTTTGTGACGGAGACTACTCAAGCTCACCTCCTTCTGCACTATTGTTAGGAAGAGTTTTTCCGTCCACATCTGAGGTACTTTCTCTCTCCTTCCCGGAAGATAATATTTTATTTTTAACTATTGTTAGCAGATTTTAGATATATAATTGGTTAGGCAACCATAGTGAAGTATTTTGGATATGTCTATGAAATATTTTGGATATGTCTATGTAGAGAATCAAATGAAAATGGTTTAATTTCCTAGGTTGAACTTAGATTTGACCATTAGTCAAATTGGTTAATTTATTCCAAGGTTTTCTTAACCTCTTGAAACTATGCATATTCTTACATTAATCTTTTACTTTTACATATTGTTATTGCCACTGCTACCTAAGTAAAGCAATTTAGTGAACAACCTTAGAATGATTAATTGAAACTATGCATATTCTTACATTAATGTTTTACTTTTACATATTGTTATTGCCACTGCTACCTAAGTAAGGCAATTTAGTGAACAACCTTAGAATGATTAATCTCTCCTCTCATGCAAAAGAAGACCTAAGAAATATTTAAATAGTGAACAACCTTAGAATGATTAATCTCTCCTCTCATGCAAAAGAAGACATAAGAAATATGTTTAAATATTCATTTATAAATATGTAAGTATAGACCAAAAATTTATAAGGGAGTCATTTGTTAATTTAAATAATCATTTTTCCAAACATTTTCATTGAAGATTACAACAACATAAAAATAAGATACTAGAAAAGATGCATAGTATAGCTCAGAATTAACATGGAAGAGAAACATGTTCAGATCTGGATTTGACTCTTTTGAATAAGAAACAGTCTATATAGGACAAGGTAATGTACAGTCCTAATGAACCATAACTAAAAATGAACACCAAATACAAATAGCTCACTGTTATATTTACATTCGGATTGAGAAGGAGCGAGTGAACTAAATTAGCCAAGTGTTTTTAAAGTGTTTTTAAGTCTTTACATTTGTTACGAACTATTACAACATGAAACACTATTAAGAGAGAGATATATAATAAAAGTCATAAGTACAATCTTGATAACATGAGAATATGATCTTTTACTTAAATATGAAATACGTGAATTGCACATTAAATACTAAAGGATAGTAGGGTGCACCCCAAAAGAAATAGAGGGATGAAATTGACACTAGTGAGATCACCCTTGTGATTGTGCAATACATAAAAATATATTCTTCAAAAATAAGTTGTGAAAATTAGGAACAGTAGAAGCCTAAAATTAGGAACAGTAGAAGCCTATCATAACAACGAATGAATATATTTCTGGGTAATAATAATCTACCAATTATTTTGTATTAAAGGGATATTGGTGGTAGAGAAAAGTATGTGGTGAAGTAATAGCATCATTTATCAACAAAACCAGCATATTATAATGCAATCAAACTCGGGATCTTCATAACATTTACTAATCGTATCAATATTACACGCTTAGGAGACCTCTAGGGGTCATTAAAAATTGAATGTATCTACTGTTAACAAGTGTTGTAGGCAGCGGTAGTCCCTGCCGGGTCTGAAATCCTTATATTTAAATAGGTCATTAAAAATGTTTCTCTGTTTAATGATAAGTTTGAAAACAAATTGTTGACACTGTATGAATATTTGAGTAATGTATTCGTAAGCTTAATGTATTCCGGGTGTGTGCAGGGGTTGCCCTTCAGCACAACAGTCTAAATGCGACATATTGTATGATTAATGACACTGTATTAATAGTTGAGTAATGTATTCGTAATTTTAAACCAATGCATCTCGGACCTTCCATTAAGTTTCTTAACTGTGACGACCCTTCCATTAAGTTTCTTAACTGTGACATATGTAGTATTTATCATCTAAAAATATTCCTTCGTAAAGTTTGCCAAAATCATCACTACAATGCTAACAATACCATTCTGGGATTCAAACATGGCTCTCCATCAAATCACTGGATCAAGTGAAAAAGTTAATTAAGTTTAATCTCAAATCAAATCAATGGATTAAAGAAAAAAATAATCTAAGTTTAATAACAAATCACTGGCAAACAATGCGCTCTCATATCATCTCAACAACATGGATTTTTTATTTTTTTAAGTAGCTAATTCTAGATCCTCCTTACACTGATCACTGATCAGTGCAACTGTTAGAAACAATATCTCACAATCCATCACAATATCAAGGTGATCGTGTTAAGCTCCATTGATTTTACACAAAAGCTACCTTGATTTATGGAGTTGCAGCTTTTCTTAACTTATGGAAACCAACTACAGTAGTTTCCTTAAGTTAAGAGCAAGTACTAAGTTTCCTTAGTTTCCTCAACTGCAATTACTAAATTTATAATTGGGAGCTACTAAAGTGGTCCATTACTTTGATCTGATCTCTACCTTGATTTGTGGTTTTTCTAACACATAGCTTTTAGAAGCTTGATGGAAGCTTAGCTATATGTTCATCTGTTTGGTCCCCAAGCTCATATCTCAAACGCCCTTCAGTTCTACACCATCTAGCTGAGATAGCAGAGCTTGGAAGTGCCTTCAGAATTCTTGTGTTCTTTTTCTTTTGCTTGGATTGAAGCTGGAGTGCTGAAGAAGTAGCAGGCAAGTGGACTGTGGCCTTCATCAAAACATCACCAATGGCTGGAGGTAACCCGTATCCCTGGGTATTAAGTTTCAGTGATTCTTTTCAGTTCTTTCCGCATGTAGAATCGTTGTTTAAGTTATTAGTTATCTAACAGTTGGTATCAGAGCCTTAATTTACTTCTGCCTTGGTGTGCGATTCGAATAGCATTAGAAAATTTATTTATGAAGATTGCGCAACCATTAGAATCATATATTCGACCCACGGTTTGCGCAAAATTTCGGATGCATGCCTGAAACGAATAGAGAATATACCTTCAAAACAAACATGAGAAGAGTGGATATTCTTCTCATGCGAACATATATGAATAATGATAAGGGAGATTTAGGTTATTATTGGATGTTAGACTTAAACGCCCTTTCTGTTTCAATATCCAGCGGAAACTTTAGAGCTGCATGTTGAGTTTTGTGTCATATAAAAGCTTTTTGCTATCCCAATGTCACTGCATGTAGAAGAATTCTTTTCATTATTAATTCTTTGATGATGAAATCTCGATGCATTTTTGATGGGTTAATTGCAACGGTTTTATTAAATTTGACGCTCTTCCCATGTTCAAGCCAGAAAATAAAATAGTTGCTCTCCGAAATTTATATGGGGCAGGCTCACTTATCCCATATCTGGAATTTTGATCCTCAGGGCCAAATGATAAAATTTAGTTGTGTAGAGATATGATCGCCATTATCTTACGTTTCTGCTTATGTGGAAACTGGCATTGATTAACAAATATGCATGTGGCCGGTAAAATAAATGCCAGACATCGCATTATCTGCTTCAGCGCTTTGATATGAGGTTGCTTATATAAGTGGAGGTCAATGTTTTGATGTGATATCAAATTACATAGAATATATTTTTGATTATTATGTGTTAAGTTTACAATTTGAACATTCATATAATAATAAATTAATTTGGAGACTGGGGAAAAACTAAATATCCGTATGAGACAAGTTTTTTATTCTCATTTCCTCTTCCTTGGTTCCTCGAAATTAAAGAAATTCCATCACGAATTGATGTGATTTAAATATGCTCACCTCTGTACTTAAAGTCATTTTGGAGGCACAGTATAGATTGGGAGAAATAATTTTGGTTTATTATCTCGAGTCGGCGGCCAACCGTCCGTTGGATTATAGCTTGGCTTTAATTCTATTTTGAAGGTAAAGATGCGTATTTTAATCTTTTAGAGAGAATGGTTAGGCTGGAAGCCTGTTACGATTTATGCTCTTCAACGTAAAATAAAACCAGCCATATTTACATTCACTTCCTGCTTAGCAGTGGTTTCTATCATGCAACTATAATTAGACCAATCAAGTTACGTTTAGATTAAATCTGTGAATTTTGTGCTTTTCTTGGCTTTTATTGTCAAGGTTGGTATTGCCTCAATGAAAATTTCTACACTTTTGTATCTATTGCCATCATAAATTTGCAGTTGGGTGGGGATTCCTTCGACTGCTTGGTGTAAGGTGTATTGAATATGCAGATTTATCCAAACCCATCTAAACCTGGGTTTAATATGACATGCACCTCGAGGGCAAAAGGTTACATGATGTGTATTGTTTTCTAGTGGGAGCTATGAACCCCAAGGCGCTTTAATATGATATATATATTTTGATTATGTTTTTATGGTTTGGTTATAATTTATATAGTTAATTTGGATAACTATATAAAATCAACAATGCAAAATGCAAAGTAAGTTTTATAATTGATTACATATTTACATTAAACTTACATTTATGAACATTTGTAATTAAAGAGAAATAAGAAATGGTTTATTTCTCATTTGGGCATTCAGTTTATGAACATTGAAGAGAAATAAGAAATGGTTTATTTCTCATTTGGGCATTCAGTTTTGATTCTATGTTTATTTCGCATGAAGTTCTGATTTAGCATTGTTGAAAATTAATTTTGTGAGTCAATCTCTGGGTTAAGTTTATAAATTGAACAATCAATTTTTAATCATACTGACTGCTTTAACCTGCTTTTGAATTTGCTGGAGAATTATTACAGTTATATGGAGTTTATTAAAATGTCATTTTGACTTACTCCTTTCAGTAAACATTAATTTTCTCTCTGGTTAAGTTTTGTTTATGTAACAAAATTAATGTCTAGTGATCCATGTAATTTTAATTAATTAGAGAGTAGCCACAGCATCTTTAATTAAATAAAATTATATATTGATTGGCAAGATCACATAAAGATTATTTAGACATTAAATTGTAATTAATTACACTGAATATAATAAATTTTATCCCACAGGAATTTTTATTATATTTATGTGATTAATTAGGATAAAATTTCATAACCTACCCACAGGAGTTATGAATTAATAAGTTTTATCATAAAGTTGTATTGAATCTGTTTGAATTGAAAATTTAGCCCACAGGCAATTTTCATGTCATTTGATTCAATTCTTTTTAGCATCATCATAAAGTTTTATTGAATCTGTTTGAATTGAAAATTTAGCCCACAGGCAATTTTCATGTCATTTGATTCAATTCTTTTTTAGCATGTTTTACATTGGTAAAACATAAAAGTTCATAAAAGTTTTATTGAGTCTGTTTGAATTGAAAATTTAGCCCACAGGCAATTTTCATGTCATTTGATTCAATTCTTTTTTGCATGATTTACATTGGTAAAACATGAAAGTTATTAAGCCTCAATTTAACATAAGCATGTGATCCTTTTGATGCAGCAGTACAACCTGCAAATTTCTCTGAAATTCGTTGTGACATTCCTGAACTTAAGGGAGATAACTACAAGATTTGGAAGGAGAGGATTCTCCTTCATTTAGGGTGGATGGACATAGATTATGCTATCAGGAAGGATGAACCATCGGCACTCACTAATACCAGCACTGCAGCGGACGTCGCGCTTTATGAACGATGGGAGCGATCCAATCGTCTAAGCATGATGTTCATTAAGACCAAAATTTCAGCTGGTATTCGAGGTTCCGTTGATCAGCATGATAAGGTCCGAGACTTGTTGAAGGCCATTGATGAACAATTCGTCTCTTCAGACAAGGCACTGGAAAGCACCCTAATCATGAAATTCTCATCCCTAAGGCTCACTAGTGTGAAAGGTGTGCGCGAGCACATCATGCAGATAAGGGACACTGTAGCTCAATTGAAGAAACTCGAGGTTGAAATATCGGAGTCCTTCCTAGTGCACTACATCTTGAACACCCTTTTGCACCAATATGGACCTTTCAAAATCTCATACAACATGCATAAGGATAAATGGTCAATTAATGAACTCATGACCATGTGTGTTCAAGAAGAAGAGAGACTGGTGATGGAACTAGGAGAGAGTGCAATGCTGGCAACGCGTGGAAAGGGAAAATCTCAAGCCAATCGGAAAGGGAAAGGTAAAGCACTTCCCCAAACTGATATCAAGAAGGTTTCCAAGTGTTTTTTCTGTAAGAAGAAAGGACACATAAAGAAGGAATGCGCCAAATATCAGAAATGGCTTGCAGAGAAAGGTAATTTAATCTCGTTTGTTTGTTATGAATCTAATATGATTAACGTTAATATTAACACATGGTGGATTGATTCTGGATCAACAATTCACATTTCGAATTCCTTGCAGGGTTTGCAGAACCTAAGGAAGCCAGTGGGAAGTGAGCAAAGCATCTTATCAGGAAACAAGATGGGCTCACATGTGGAAGCTATAGGAACATGTTATTTAGCTTTAAGTAGTGGTTTTGTTTTGGAGTTAGAAAATACCTTTTATGTTCCAAGTTTTATAGAAACTTGATCTCAGTTTCAAGGCTTGTACCTTTTGGATATTCCTTAAACTTTTCAGAAAAAAATCTTTCAGTCTATTCTATAAATCTGATTATGTTGGGAATGGTATTTTGTCTAATGGTCTTTACTGCATTAATTTACAAAACAATGTCACATATGATTCAATGCATGTTCACACTGGCACTAAAAGATGATGATTAATAACACTTCTTCATTAATGATTGATAACACTTCTTCATGAATAACACATCTTCATTGATTCCCCTCTAGTCATGGTGAGCAATTGGTTTGCAAGCTCAAGAAGTCATTGTATGGTTTAAAACAAGCATCCCGCCAATGGTATTTGAAATTCCATAGTGTAATTTCTTCTTTTGGTTTTGTAGAAAACATTATGGATCAATGTATATACCTGAAGGTTAGTGGGAGTAAAATTTGTTTTCTTGTTTTATATGTGGATGACCTTTTTTGCTAGCAACCAATGATAAGGGTTTGCTACATGAGGTGAGACAATTCCTCTCTAAAAGTTTTGATATGAAGGATATGGGTGAGGCATCTTATGTCATTGGCATTAAGATCCATAGAGACAGATTTTGAGGCATCTTGGGTCTGTCACAGGAAACCTATATTAATAAAATTTTAGAGAGATTTCGGATGAAGGATTGTTCACCAAGTGTAGCTCCCATTGGGAATGTTGGGACAATGTCAGAGTGATCCAGGTTTAGACCACTGGAGAGCTGCAAAGAAAGTAATGAGGTACCTTTAAGGAACCAAAGACTACATGCTTATGTATATCCTGTTTGAGGCTGCTTTACATGGTGTATGGCTTAAGAATTTCATTTCTGGGCTTAGAATTATGGATTCTATATCTAAGCCATTGAGAATATATTGTGATAATTCAGCTGCTGGTTTTATGGCTAAAAAAAAAAGTGGGAGTCGAAATAAACACATCGACATTAAGTTTTTAGCTATAAGGGAACGTGTTAAAGAAAATAAAGTGGTCATTGAGCACGTCAGCACTGAGTTAATGATCAATGATCCTTTGACTAAGGGCATGCCACAGTTAATTTCAAGGATCATGTATTGAATATGGGACTTGGTTCCATTATGCAGTTTTTCATTGTATGGACAATGTTAATGAAATTCTTAATTATTGTGATGTTTTTTCTCATATTTATGTGCACCTTAAGTTGATTTGAGAAAATTCATTTAAGAAGGACCAAGAATAAACATAAGGTTTATTCATTAAGATATTGTTGCCACATAAATTATAATAAGAATAAATGCATAGTAATACATGGAAGATAATACTCGTCATAAGAGGACTTATCGCCATGATTCATGTATCTATTACTTAATAAAGATTGTCAATGGTTTTTGAGACATTAAGTTTGGAAGTATGGACCAAGTGGGAGAATGTTAAGCTCCATTGATTTTACACAAAAGCTACCTTGATTTATGGAGTTGCAGCTTTTCTTAACTTATGGAAACCAACTGCAGTAGTTTCCTTAAGTTAAGAAAATCAACTGCAATTACTAAATTTATAATTGGGAGCTACTAAAGTGGTCCATTACTTTGATCTGATCTCTACCTTGATTTGTGGTTTTTCTAACACATAGCTTTTAGAAGCTTGATGGAAGCTTAGCTATATGTTCATCTGTTTGGTCCCCAAGCTCATATCTCAAACCCCCTTCAGTTCTACACCATCTAGCTGAGATAGCAGAGCTTGGAAGTGCCTTCAGAATTCTTGTGTTCTTTTTCTTTTGCTTGGATTGAAGCTGGAGTGCTGAAGAAGTAGCAGGCAAGTGGACTGTGGCCTTCATCAAAACATCACCAATGGCTGGAGGTAACCCATATCCCTGGGTATTAAGTTTCAGTGATTCTTTTCAGTTCTTTCCGCATGTAGAATCGCTGTTTAAGTTATTAGTTATCTAACAGATCGAGCTTGTATTAATGTGAAGACCTGGGTTCAAAACCCTCTATATAGGACTGCTCTAATTCCCTCAAGGTGTTAATGATACATTGAGAATAAGCCTACCCTAAAATAATCTAGTCTGCCAATCCATCGAACCAATCTAAACAACCAAGCAATGAAGGGCCAAACTGAAGCAACGGAGATCGTCCAGCACTGATGCTAAGATCCTGGAACAACAATCTATCTTTAAAATCATTGAAAGTAAATTGGGGCACTATTTTGCATTCTTATCTCTAAAACTTTTATGATGATGGAAAGTTGAAAACAAAACTGTTGCCATCTTTATAATCACTCAATGATACCACGGGCAAGCATGCAATAATATGCATACGATATTCCATTCAAGCTCTATTTTGGAATTGAGAAATGCTTCCAACACTCGACCGTGTCTTATATAAGCTTGCATCCTGCATGGAATGAATGCATGAGTTTCAGTTAGAAAATTCCAATGCCATTTAAATCCATAGCCATTTAAATCCAATGCTCCAGAAATAGATATGATATATAGCCATTGAAATCTAATGCTCCCGAAATAAATATGATATATAACCGTTTAAATCCAATGGTCAGGAAATGATATATAGCCGTACGGATACATATCTACATGCAATAAAAAAAACTATTGATACAAATTTTAAATGCAAATGTTGTAAGTAGAAACTCTTAATAACTCTCAACCATTCATTCCCTTGCCTCGAATATTGCAAGAATGACTCTTTCATTACCTCTTTCCTTTTCTCTGTACATATAAATCATTCATTCCCTTGCCTGGAATATTGCAAGAATGACGGTTTCGTTGCCTCTTTCCTTTTCCCTGTACATATAATTCATTGATTTAAAGACAATAGAATTATTTAATAGATTCAAAGACAATAGAATCAATTAACTATATATAGTATTAATTTATGTTATATGTTAATCTTCATTGATTTAAAGACAATAAAATTATTTAATAGATTCAAAGACAATAGAATCAATTAACTATACATAATATTAATTTATGTTAATCTTAGACTGACGTATCCAATATATGAGGTATGTATTAATAAGGTTTTGATGATTAAGTTTTTTATTTAGTATTTATGTAGCAATTCTCGCTCTTGAAACAAAAATTTAGTTTATCTAATTTCAGTTTTTGCTATGCAACTATTTAATTTCTAATAATTATAATAATTATTATATTTTATGCAAATTGATCCACAAAAACATTATGCATATAATCTCCATAGTCTCCATTTTTATTACTATTCAATGGACATAATCTCTATAGTCTCCATGAATTTCCATTACAATTCATAGTTTGAAAGTGACGAAGTATTTAATTTCACTTCTTACCATGTAATTATTTAATTATTAGAGTGACGAAGTATTTAATTTCACTTCTTACCATGTAATTATTTAATTAGTAATTTGTAATTATTTAATTAGTAATTATTTAATTATTAGAGTGACGAAGTATTTAATTTCACATGTAATTATTAGAAATTTTTACCATGTAATTATTAGAAATTTAATTTCTAATAATTGTTTTTATATTTTATGCAAATTGACCCACTACAACTTTATGCACATAATATCCATAGTCTCCACTTCCATTACGATTCATGGTTTGATGATTAAAATCACTTGCCAGAACTTGAGGTGTTGCCGGACGAAAACAACAAAAATTATGTGAAATATAAACAATCTACACTTTGCGGAATATAAACAATCTACACTTTGCATGACGAAAAAGAATGTGAAATATAAACAATCTGCAGTTTGCATGACATTATTTTACACATTCAAAGCCCTAGATAGCGTCAAACCCAGAAACACCATGACTGGACATTTTGGGGTGCCTTAGATAGCGTCAAACCCAGAAACACCATGACTGGACATTTTGGGGTTTAGGTTAGGCCTTACCTTAGCTAAGAGTGAACGTCAGTTAGCGGTAGCTAAGCGAACGTCAGTTAGAGTTAACACCCTCATTCCCAAAGAGTGTCATTCCCGGAGCAGTAGCTAAGAGCGAACGTCAGTGAGCGGAGATGCGGGTCTTTCTCAAGGGGTCTGTTTCAGGCATGACGAAAAAAAATGTGAAATATAAACAATCTACAATTTGCATGACATTATTTTACACATTCAAAAGCCTTACATAACACTATTTTACACATTCAAAAGCTTTACATAACACTATTTTTCTTCCGCACAATAAAAAAAATTGCAAAAAGAAAGTACACAATAAAATATCGATGATTACTAAAAATAAATACAGAATCTAAGTCATAGCCTGCAAAAGCAGAGTAAGAAGGTTTGAAAAGCCATTCAAGCTTACTCGCAACAATGAGAACAGATAATCTAAGGTCACAAAGTGTTGAGACAACGAGAACGGGCTACATCGGCCATCTAATCATTTTATCTCATCACCTGCCATAGCTCAATGTTTACGTGTCTATTTCATGTCTAGAGGGCTTAGGAATTTATACAAGATAATGTTGTATCTATATATGAGAGTGGTGGACTTACATATTGTCCATATTTCTAATTTTCCGCAAGCTTTGAAACAATAAGGAATATTGTTCATTGTTGTTGTTCCAAAAACAATAAGGAATATTGTTCATTGTTGTTGTTCCAAAGTATCAGTTATAGTAGCAAGTCCAGCTCCATCGCACCGAAAGTATATGACCATTCCTCCTTCGCTATACTTGGTATAGAAAGCGATACCTTTGACCTCGCTCTCGGGAAACTAACCCATCGACATGTATACCTCATAAAACAACCATACCATATTTGAATATCCAACCATGCACCATATACGACAACTAAAAAGAAATTACTTCAATTTATTTAATCATATTAATTTTTATTTTATATAAATTTGCATATGTTTTTATGTTAGTTATTTATTTGTTAGAAATAAAAATAAATGAAATAAAAATAAACAAACATTTGGTGACATATGGCCTTGGATACATTCCACGTGCCCCCACTGCCTTGAATCATTTCTTCAGGACAATTTTAGAAAGACTCTAGAAGGAGATTCAACCATTTGGGTGGATGCTTGCAATGGAAGTTTGTGGTGGAGGAGCTGCTGGGTGACCAAGCGCCTTTGATTCTGCTTGATCAATAAGGTGAGTTCGAGTCACGACCCTTGTTTCCAACCACTTAGTCAATGGGTGGTAAAAAAAATATATAGCACAACTCAAGCTCCGAAAAAATCTAGGTAGGGAAAACCATGGATGAGTTTCTCGTCCACGCTCCTACGATTGATGATCATAGGTATTTTACCATTTATATTAACAGGAAAATAATGAGTACTTATAGATTAATCTTCTTCCGACTCAATACCCAATTCCTCTTAGGCAGGTGGTTCTAGAAATGAATTAGAACAAATTCTTCTTCACTAATCGTACTCTAAGCGCTTGAACTGCTAGCACCCTCATTTAGTGAGGGAGGAACTCTTGTATTCTACACATCCGGTAACTTTTCTAAGGTTAGTGAAGTTGGAAGCTAAAAAAATTATCTTCCTCTCTGTCATTCTGCACATGAATTGTAAAAAATTTGATGTTTAAAAAAATTATTTACAGAATCACATAGACATGTAATGGAAGTAAAATTAACACTCCTGCAAATATATATTTTCTGCATAGTTCTATTCTACACACCCAAAGCAACTGATCATCCCAAAGTTATATCCCCATATCCTCGTCATCTTGATCCTGAAGTAGACATGGGAACATGTCCAGCGTTCAAATCCTTGGACAATCTTCTAGAATTCATGAATAAGGAAATTTATTCGAGTGAAGGAAAGTTATTCGAGTGCAAACCCAACCAACAACATTTTCAATGGAAATCCTGTAATGAAGGTTAATCCATGCTTGCTATATCATGGCCCGTAGGATGTCAAAACGAGCAGACAATCACCCGTACTTGTTATCTGTGCAAGTAAACGTGCCATTCTCATTTTCATGAGCAATCCAAGGCATCGAATTAATTGTGCACGGATAGACTCATATGGAAAATCGTCATTATTCACACAAAACCCTGAAACAAACCACCAACAAAAATTTCCCAACCCACCATGGGAAAGTGTAGCTCACTCACACCCGCCAACAACCATGAAAAGCTAATTAAGTGGAGCAGCAACCATGAAAAGCTAATTAGGTGGAGCAGCTAAGTTGGTTTCGCCTTCCTTTTACAACCCGAAGAAAGAATAAAGAACTCACATTAAGGAAAACTGCTCAGAGGAGCATTATAAAATTAGAGGGTTCAGTTTGCAACAACAACAAAGTGATCCAAAAACCTTTAAAGGGGAAGATATATGTAAACACAAACTGAGTATATGTAAAAGCATACCTTTAGTTTGTTTGCAGCAGCAGCAAACTGATTCAGCCCCAACGTCTTTGTAGTGGAAGCTAGAGGTCGTTTATGTTACAATAATCCCAAATGCTTCATCCTCGTAGAGAAAACACACCTGGACAAAGATCAACACGGGAATGAAGAGTGGATGCACTGCAATGGAAAATCTGTCTGCAATGGAATGAAGAGGGGCAACAGGGAGTGCAATTGAATGAAGAGGGGCAACAGGGAGCGGGAGGGCGGTGGACAATCTGCCTTCAATGGAATGAAGAGGGGCAAGAGGGAGCGGGAGGGCGGTGGAATGGATAGATAAGAAGACAGGTGGTGACAACTATAAACAATCATGTCAGCACGCAATGGTGACAAGTGTAAACTAAGTTACAAAAACATTGTATAAAATAATTTCCCGAACCTTATTACTTTGCATAAAATAACTTCATCGGCCTTTGCTTTAAAACACTACACTTAGGATAAAATAACTTACACTCACTGGGCAGGCAAGGCCAGCAATAAGACCTCCAAATAGAAACATTGGATAAAAATTGGTTGAGCCCATCATTTTTTTTAAAACATAGGTTTGAACCTCAAATGTACCGGTAATATTATTAAGTCAAAGTGAATTAATAGGAAGTCAACAATCGATCGATCTCTATAGTCCAGGAAGGGACTAAAAAGGAAACCAATCATGTAATAAGCATTGAAAAATATACAAATTTTAAAATCATGGTTGGTGAATCCATAATATAGTAACCATATATAGAAAAATACTAGAAAAATCTATGGAATAATTACTCCGAGGGGCAATTCATACAAGTGTATTTAAAGGGGTATTTCACCCTTTAAACAATTACATATGTATACTAATCAGGATAGCTAGCGATAAAAATTCAAACATAACCCAATATAATTTTAGAGGAAGACTATTATAAGACCCATCACGAGGGTGGGGGAAAATGAACTGACCTTGAATCTCAGAGGCATCCTCAATCTGGAACAGAATGAGGGTATTAGCCAGGTAGTTTTGATAGTGACAACTGAAGCACTATTACTGGTAAATAGTGCGAGTATCCATACTTGTAGATGTCACATTACACCGAAAATCATTGGAAATGTAACCAAGGAAGATAATTCGGAAAACTTTTTCACAAGCTATATACCCATCAAAGCAAAAGAAAAACTTATTAGGTGTAGAAGCGAAATTTGGGAAAACTCCTTTGCAGATGGAAGGGAAACACTAGATTTATATTAATATTAAAATGATTGTGTTGGACAACATTAAGAAAACACTAAGGTTGAGGAGAGTGTGAGGAGGATACACAGGAAATACCTGACAGGGTGTGCTCAAAATTAATTTTCATCATGCATAGGCTAAGGATACTGAGCCAAAACAAAGGTCACATAGACATTTTTGGGAGTCGCCCTAATCCAAGTTATCTAATAACAAAAGGAGTTCATAATTTGTTCATGTGTAGAGTGAAATCTCAATTAACAAAGAAACAAATGAAGTTAAAGACAAATTTTACCTATGAGCACCAGTTTCCTGAAATAAGCATTGAACCAAGCTTGTGGTGCTGATAATAACACCCCTTTACAATGCAACTAATCACATTAAATCAAGAGGGTAGAAAAGAACCCAGAGAAATTCAAAAAACTCCTTATATAAGACGTCATGTAAACAATACCGAAGATTACTTCGAAGGTTTTGACCTGGGTTAAATCATTGAAGAAACCCACGTACAAGAAAAAAAATTACAGAGGTTAGCATGTTAAGAGAAGTATGTAGTGGGTGCGTGAAAGGATAGAGCTGGAATATAAAACAAGATAACCTATATATAAAGCCAGGGTGAAGGTTTTACCAATAGCTAGAGCTGAGAAGTGTGCGACAAGGACATACCACTAAAGTGCCGAGAAAATGTACTAGGTTCTAATCCAAAACTCATTTCCATGATACCAATGTTAAACCTCGATGCTGAGATCGTGGTGCAAGTCCAGGTGTGAAACAATGTCTGGGTGAGTTGACATATCTCTCCCACAATGAATATGTTAATTTCCCATGCCTCACTGGTAAAACTCTCTCCAGGTATCCATATACTGTGTCACTGAGAAGCGACGCTCAAATGAGAAGGTAGACAAAAGATAATGAGGGTTTAGCGTTTGCAAGCCAAACCACCACTGTTAGATAACCTCGGTAAATCTGAGTCCTTTACTTAACATCAATCTGATAGCCAACCTCCATCCCATGTGAATGTCATGCGATGACAGGGACGTGGCGTGATGAGAGTCGTCATGCAACACCAATGGTACTGCACTTTGCATCAATTTCCATGCCATGGATATAACAATAGAACATGACATAGATGAAATAATTAGACTATCGATATAGTTGATCATAATCATTATATCGAGCATAAGGATATGTTAATTAAAGTTATTTAGAAAACTAATAGCACATTAGGAAAGTGCACATACTAGGATACATAAGTACACCACAAATATCTCACCAATGAAGTTATAGTAATACACATGAGTGTGTGGTGAGACTTTATTTGTGTTGTTTAGGGAAACCATGTAAATGATATTATTGCATATAAAGGAAATACAACGTTGAACTGTATGGAATATTATACCTCCATCGTTATTCCTTGAAGTAAATCAGCCAAAAAGGATCCCAATTAATAAGTGACAGAGAGTGGTATCTATAGTATATAAAAAAAATCTTGTAGAATAGCGGAGTATGACATGTTGTGCACTTGTATTTGCTCTTGTGGGATTCTCCTCTTGGTGCATTCAATGTTGTTCTCCAATTACATGCCCTCGTCATTTGACAATTAGAACAAAGGCATATGAGATTTCATATGGAATTTAGAACAAAATTGAATTTTGACATTCTTGAAGATTTCTTTGTTTCCAAAAAAACCTGCAAGTCATGAAAATGTAAGATCGCATAAAAACAATTGTCACCAACTACGTTGAAATACACCGATTCATCTTGTTCGTTTACTTATATTCTAAGTCCCAATATACAAGTATCGAACTTGTAATACAACATCCTTGAATATTGTTTCAGCTCATGTAAGGACCTGTTTAACTTGCAAGCCAACTCTTTATTTCCATTCACTATAAAACCCTATCATGACTTCACATAGATTTATCCTTTTGGATGCCGATGGAGAAGTTTTTTCTTCACATTGATTTTCTCTATCTCAACATCAACATTTGGAAAAAACAATCAAAATAAATCCAATAGAGGTTAGTTTATCAAGAGGAAAATTCGACACTTTGGAAAAATCCTTTTGTTACTAAGCGTTATTTGTATTTCTCCACTTTAAACACATATTTCAAAATTCTAGTATAAGGACTTGAACAACAAAAAGATTTCATTAAATTTGGAATTATTCAGTGGATCTAGAATTTAGAACTTTAATTGGATTAAATTTGAAATCAGTTAGTTCACTACATCAAATGTATCTATTCACCATTTTTTGTGATAAAATTAGCTTGAAAAAATATATAAAACAAATTTATATAAATTTGCAATTGTAAACCTTTGATGTGTTAATATTGGAACCCTTTCATTATATCTTCTATTATTATTTATGGTTCCTATTAAAAAGTTTAATATTAATTGATGACAAGAATACTCTTTATATTAATGTTATTAACCAATTTAATTATAGTCTGATATAGTAAATATGACACTTGTGAGGTTCAGTTATTATTCCAATAGAAGGCACAATTTTTTAAAGGTGTCCATAAAAAATTATTTAATGGTAGAATTATACTAGTATGTTTGTTTCCATAACAATTTTAATTTTAGGTAATATTAGTAATTTTCTTTATGTTGAGTATCGTATTTTATTATATAATTTAGCAGTTTCATAATATTTTATAAGAAATGATAGAAAATATTACAAAAGACTGATATTTTGTTTAAATTTATTATTTTAACAATAAAAACCAACTCAAGGACATCATCAACAATTTTAATTATTCTAGAAACTAGCATAGATCCATCATATATACAGATCTACCATTCGCTAAGAGGGATCAATTTCAGAGCTAAGATGCTTCTAAGATAGTACTCTTACATTTCATAATATATTTCCTCCAGCCTTTAAGTAGGATTCATCATTTCCGGGAAAATTATGATTTATCATAAAATATACCACGAAAAAATACCATGGTCTATATAATGCCATGGGATTGGAATCCACCATTATTAAACCCATCAAATGACTAGCTCAAGCTTATCTTAACTAGTGAGCATTTAGCAAGGAACTCCCCACATCCTACTAAACATTGACATTTACAGGTGCAAATATTTATGTGGGCTCTTTCCGTACTAGGTGGTATAGAACCTCTAAGTGAAATCACCATATTAACTTGATATAAGATAAAATAAACATATTTTTATTAATGTCAAACCAATTAGTGACCATGAATCGCTCAATAATGGGACTCCTAGGAACAAGAATATCAATACAGAGTAAGGATTTGAGAGCAAATCTTAGTAGGAATCAATTAAATAATATTATTATGTCTAACATCAAACCAAGTTATTATAATTATGGATGATAGACCAAAGTCATTGAAATCTACTTCTTGCGTTGAATTCTCTCACCCCCAAGGCTCCCATAACCACTAAGGGAGGGATTTGTTGATCAAAATATGGTGATGCTCTAAGGATCTCAATGTAAGATTTAGCATGGAGTGCATCCCTTGCAAAATCTGTAATGGAATTATTCTACTAAAATATTACTAAGTAAAATATGATTTTATTCTAATTTTCCAAAGCCCCTTTACTAACTTTGGAAATCACCAAGAGGAGTTTCAAACCACATATATCACTTAGAAATAATTATCGAATAATTATAAATTTTTGAAAGTTCATTTAGGATTCATTATCAATTAATTATAAATTATAAAAAAATTGTTATAGACATCCATCTGTGACCATTCTCTTGAGTCAGCCTCAAAATTCCACTTAGCACTCATTATCACATAATTATTTCATAGTTTATTGGTAAAGGATTTTTTACATGTCTTTTAATTTCAGAAACAACAATGCCACATTTATAAACTGATATTAAACCACATGATAGGAAAATGTAAGTAATAAATTATATTTGACTTATTGACTTATATGAGATGACTGTAAATATGAATTATTGATATAATAATACATAGTTATAATATCTTATCAATGAAAAGTAAAAATAGACCATTTAGGACGCATTATGAATTAGTTATGAATTATTTATTTTGTAAAATTTGTATATTTAATTATAGTGAGAGCTTTATTTCAATAATACATTACATTTATAGTCATGTATTATGGAAACGTATAGCTAAATATAATTCAATAAATAACTTCATGATGTGTTAGGTTCAATGAACTACAAATAAAGTATTTAAAAATTGAAATTTAAAAAATGTTAATATTCATGGGAAAATCAAATGTCATATTATGGTGCAAAATTTTTGAAGGCATCCATTTATATCTAATGTATTGAAGGAGATTGAATAGTCCCCTTAACACTCATTATCAATTAATTATTCCATGTTTTATTGGGAAAATCATTTTCTTTTATGTAAAGATTTGCTTGAAAAACAACAACAATGGCACATTTATGCACTAATATCAAACCACATGATAATAATTGAAAATTAAACAAACACATTCATGACTTATTGAGCTATATGATATGATTGCATGTATAAGTAATTGATTTAGTAATACATAGTTAAAAAAAGTTATGAAATTTTGTAAAAAAATATCTTTACTTACATTATGATCTTAAATAATTTAAAAAATGAAAGACATTTTCTAACTTGTATCAGTGCATATAACTAAACCAAATTCAATAAATAGGTTAATGTTTTGTCGGCTTCTATCACATTATTTCTATTAGAAATAATTTCTTTAAAAATTGTTAATGTGGATGGCAAAATCAAATGTCATTTGATGGAAACTATTTAAATACTTCCATTTACGACCCCTCTCATAATTAAGCTGAATAGTCCACTTAACATTAATTATCAATTAATTATTTCATGTTTTATTATGAAAAAACATTTTGTTTTATATGAAGTTTAATTTCGAAAACAACAATGTTACATTTATACACTCTTATTAAACCATGTGTTAGGAAAATGAATGTCAAGAAATGATTTACTAATTTTTGGACTCATATGAAATGACTTCATACATAAGAAATTTATTTGAGAGCACATCTAAGTTAGAAAGAGTTACGAATTAAAAATCCACTGCCTTAAAGTTGGAAAGAGTTTGAAGTCATTAATCTATGTCTCATTTCCCACTAGTCGAAATAGTTTGCTTAACACTTATTATGAATAAATTCTAATACTTGTTTATGGAAGAAATAATTCATAATTAATGGCTATTGTTTATCACATTAATGCGTTCATATTAATCATTATAAATAATTAAAAGTTGATAACATAATTTTGTGTGTTATTGTGTCATATGGTATAATTTCATTTTATTTAAAAATATAAATTTATAAAAAGTTATCATTGGACAGTAAAATGATATTCCTTAGCCTTCAAAAAGCTCAAAGACATCAATCATCTATGATACATGTCCAATGGAACCTTTACACTCCACTTAGCAATCCATATCAATTAATTATATGTCTTCTTTAAAAAATCAAAATTTATTTCCAAAAGAGTTTGATTTTCAAAATTATATATCACATTTATACACTTATATTAATGCATTTTACAAACAATTAAAAGTAAAAAAATTGACTTTAAGAATTTTTTGTTTACAATATAATATGATTACAATTACGAATATTAACTTATTTAAATGTATAAAAATTTCTAAAAAAAAATGGATTGAGAATCATAACTCTTATGTTTCAAAAATTACAAATTATTCACCTATGGCCTATTACCGATGCCCCATTTCCTATTCGACTAAATAGTGTGCATAACATTTATCAAATAAATCATCTATAATTTTATTAGTAAGATTTGTACCATTATTTATATTGAGCATTATTTCAAAATTCCCATTTGATATTTATATTTCATATTTATATATGAATATTAATGAATATAAGTAAATAGAAATTAAAAAAAAAAAAAATAACTTTTGTCTCAATGGATCAATATTAATGAATATAAGTAAATAGAAAAAAAAAAAAGTAACTTTTGCCTCAATGGATCGTATAAGATGATTTTAATGATAAATAATTCATTTAAGAATGTAAATTAAAATGTATATATGTACATATTACAAAAATAAATCCTTCCTATAATAAATTTACAAGTGAAAATGATTACAAATAATAATAAAAAATGTATATAGATATAATTTTCAATTCCCGAAAATTTTGGAAAAAATAAAAAAAAACACAAATTGATTCATAAAAAATAATATCCAAGTTGAATTGAAAAGTTGCAATGCTCTTGTAATCAAATCTACCAAAAAAATCCATCCATTACAATGAAATGCATGTTCTAATGAACATTCAAATGTATTCATGTTTCTCTTTGATACGATGAACCATACTGGTTCGTTCGAAAACGTCGACAAAATTATCTCTATGTGATTTTCGCCAAAGATTCTTCTCAAAATTGATATGGATCACAGAAGCCTAAATTCAATAATGATGAAGTGTCTTAGGAAATGGAAATAAAACATGTATAAGCCAATTATCTTACGTTTGTCCTATATAGAATTCTTTTATAAGGTCGTTTGACCTATATGTAATGAATTGAGAGGGGTGCTTTCATGAATATATTATCAACACATTTAATTCTTAATATTTATCTCCATATTAGGACTATACATCAATAAATATTTTCTCATAAAATTGTATTGTTGTCACTTCTTTCATTTTTGTTTGCAAATTGAGGCCACACCTATCCATTACGAGTTTAAAGTACCCTATATCAATATTTGATTTTTCAAGTGATTGTCCGATGTACTTTTCAGTGAAATCTAATGTCCATATTGCAACGTAATTAATTTTTAAACAATATCTTAATACTTACGACTGAGAAAGCCTGGAAAAATAATCCCGGCCACCAAATTTCCAATCAGTCTCTCTTTGAATATGAGAACTTGGTAAATATCCATTGTCTGGTTGTAAGAATACTCCTTCCACTTAAAATATCATCAACGTCTTTCAACATACCCTAGCGCCCACCTACATTTTTATTGCAGCCACATATATGAAATTAACATATATCCACTTCAATGCTTTCATCACTAAAGAACATCAAAGCATAACATGCCCAAAAAAAAAAAATCATTTTAGTATATATTACGAATTTATTCCATGTGTAACAAATAAATTTTTTCAAGGATTTAAATGGAAATCAAGAAACATTGTTACACTCGCCCATTAAAGCGAAAAAATTAATAGCATGTTTATTTTATACATAGAACCTAATAAATTTATTTAATTTGTATGGAAAAAGTCAGTATCACGTGAATAGGTTGACCCAATATTTAAATGGTCGATTTTAAGAGTTAGAACTATTTCTCTAATTGCAATTGACAAATATAATTACAATGATACAATTCAAAGTAAATAAATTAATTATATGTTAATTTGCACATAAAATTTAATATAATTATTAAATTTTAAACAAACTAATTTATTATATATTTTAGTGATTATTGATGATTATTTTATTTTAAGGTGTAGTTTTATTATTGGTGCTACATACAACTTAATATAGTTTTTAAATTTTAATGGAAAAAAAAGTTTTAAGAACACAATGAACTATCTTTTAAATCACTAATTTTTAAGAGGTCTAATGACAAGGTAAACCACACCTGAAAAGTGACTGTAATAGTCCAAACCAAGAAAACATGCCAATTATTTGATAATTTCTACATACAAACCCATATATTTTAAAATTTCTATAAAATTTTGATATAAACACAACAAACAATCATTCAAACCAATAAATGTCATTAACACAATATCTTGCTCACAATAATAAAATTATAAATACTTTATTCCTATTAATATATTGGTATCGTGAAATACAAGTAAATTTAAAATAATGAAGACTAGAAAATACAATAATAATTCATGATGTCTTTGGAATCTTAATTTCACCATAGTCCTTACAATATTAAAACATTTGTATAGAAATATATGACAATTTCAAATGAATTAAAAAATCACAAGTTAAAAGATATTACGAAATCATATTTGCAGCATCTCATTTCACATATATGCATAAGAGGAAGGAATTTCAAACCATATGCAAGTTTACTATAAGAAATTGATACCTAAAACTTCATTAATCAACCTTCAATTATTTGCTCAATGTCTAACCATATGCAATGAAGTGAAAAATGATTTTGAAAATGTCATACCATTTAGAGAATATTTTTGTGGTATATAATTTGATTTTTTTCCCTGAGATGCTTTCTTTTATTTTTCTTTGGCTTCATAGTCAATGATTTCTTAAAATACAATTAAAAAATTATTGCATCATTTTCTAATTATTGAATAAAATATAAATTATAAATAATGAATGAAATTATTACATCATTTTCTAATTATTGAATAAAATATAAATTATAAATAATATCATTTCATTCATTATTAGATTTTTAATAAAATAAATAATAATAAAAAAAATATTAAATGGTCTACGGCGTCTTGGATAGATGGTTATTTGGTGTTTTGTTAAGAGGCTCCTTTATGTAACGTCACTAAGTCAATTCCCCACCCTGATCGGAGTGATATATTGGACACAATGAAGATGTAATCCTGCAAAGCTTACAATTTTTTTTTTTTACATGGTCCACGAGGTCTTGGATAGACGGTGATTGGGTGCTTTGTTAAGGCACTCGTTGATGTAAAGCCACTGGTTCAATTCCCCGACCTAATGTGGGTGATCTATTGGACATGATGAAGATGTAGTCTTGTTAAGCTTACAAAAAAAATAAAAATGTTACACAAAAAATAAATCTAACATACAGTAAATTTCCTTCTTACACAAACGAAATTACATTGCATGGTGAAAGAAATCTATCATGCATAAGATTTCCTCTACCTTGCAATACATGTGTTTGTGTTAGAAACAAATCTATTATATGCTACATTTGTTTTACCTTTTGCTGCTTTTGTTGATGCTAGAAGGAAATCTAGTGAATATTATATTTGTTTTATTTTATAATGCTGGTATTTGTGCTAGAAACAAATCTAGCGCAGATCAATTTTTTTATACCCTAGATGTGTGTAATATTTTGTTTACCCTGTAATTATTTTGATCGTACTCGAAACAAATTTATCATGTGCCATACTTTTTTTACCTTGCAATTGATGTATTTGTGCTTTTGTTTTATCTGACAATGCTTTTGTGCTTTTCCTTAGTAGATATTTTTATTTTTATTTTTTTTAGTTTTTTATTTTATTTTATTTTTATTTTTTTATCGTACAATGCTTTTGTTTATGCTGGAAGTAAATATAAAATGCATTAGATTTGTTTTATCTTACAATTCTTTTATTTGTGCTAGAAACAAATATACCACACTACATTTGTTTTACCCTGCAATGCTTTTGCTTAAGTTAGAACCAAATCTAGCGCACTAGATTTGTTTTACCCTAAAATGTTTCCTTTTTTGTCATTGGTTTTACCATGTAGTGCTTTTGTTTTTTTCCTTACATTATGTTTGTTTTACCTTACAATGTTTTTTTTGCTAGAAACAAAACTAGTGGATTCTATATTTGTTTTACCCTTGAATTCTTGTGTTCATGCTAGAAACAAATCTAGAGTGAATTAAATTTATTTATCCTACAATGTTTTTGTTTGTGTTAGCCATAAATTTAGCATTTTAGATTTAGCTTACATTGCAATTCTTTAATACATACACCTAATACATTTATTTAATTTTTATGGAACAAGTATTACATGAATAGATTGACCAACTATTTAAATGGTTTATTTTAATAGTTAGAATAATTTGTTTAATTTCATTCAAAAAATATAATTACAATCGTCCAATTCAATTAAAGAAACTAATTATATGTTGACCTCCACATCAAACCTAATACACTTTTTAAATATCAACAAACTAATTATTTATTTATTATTTTTAGAGTATATCCATTAGTTTCATTTGGTGCTTATTTTATTGCAACATCTAATTCTATTGTTGGTGCTATATACAACCTAACATAGGTTTTTAACTTTTATGTAAAAAGAGAAATTATAAGAACACAATGAACAATGATTCAAATAACTAATTTTTAAGAGATCTAATGACAAGGTAAATAACAACTGAATAAATAATTGATATGCACCAAATAAAGAAACAGGCCAGTTGTTTAATAATTTCTACATGTAACATGGTAATTTTTAAATATTTCTATAAACTAAGAAATTTTGATATGAACAGATTAAATGACCATTCAAATCAATGATTACCATTAACACAATATTTTACTAAAAATAAAAATAAAATAAAATTTCTTTATTTTTACCAAATACAAGTCAACTTAAATTAATGAAGGCTACCAAATACAATAATAACTCGTGATGCAACACACATAATGGTCAATAATTCATATTATAAATATTATATCCACATTTATGGATGAAATAAACACTCGACATCTTAAGGTACTTTTAATTATGATTGAAAATCTTTCAAAATATCTCTCAGATATGTTTCCTCGTTGAATGTATTCAACATTTTCCATACTACATTGATAAAACAATCATCATGGTTTGTTCGAGTGAGTGGAATAGCAAGATACATATTTTCTTCGGGATTTTATTTTAATCTCTTAAGTGAACAATCTGCCATCACAATATTAGCTGCACCGGATTGAGTATGCATTTCCCACGTACTTTTCATTGATTTAGGGCATATAACATTTTTGGGATTGTAGTGAACTTTATGTCCCTTTCGCAATTTACAATCTAACACAACCCACATAAACACAAGTCTACTTTGTGATGTTTCTAAAATAAAATTTCAGAAAATTCTTGTTTCAGTTTGCTTCAAAGATGTCGTTTAAATGGTAATGTCAAGATATTTACTCATGAAACACTATTCAAAATATCTTTTCGCATGTGGTCGAAACTTAAATATTTTTTTTTTCTATTTTGCAATCTGCATCCTTTCCAATTTTATGAATAACCCCTTTAGTTGCATTTTCATCAATGTTATAATAAAAAATGTCTTTAAACTTTAAAATAACTAATTTCTTATTAATTATTTTGGTTGCAACACAATAACAGATAATCTAGAAAAAACACTTTATTGATGGTAAAACAATTCCTAAGAAAGAATGGTTGAAAAGGTACACTTACCTTGAATAATTTCTCAATGAAATGGAAATAATACTTCTTATGATTAAATTTTGTAATATAATACATATTCAATACAAAATTAATAATTAAAGAGAAATATTAGTAATGCAGCGTCTATCTCTATATATAAATATAAACGCACTCAGACACACTACACTTTTAACATTGGTCTAGTTGTTAGTTTTTTGTTTTCTATGTGTTCCTATAATAAACATATAAAATGTTATAATTGTGAAAATCATTAAAATTTGAAAACCAAGAAGAGAAACAACAACGCAAGTTGTAAGTGCTCCATAGGACAGTATCTGTATAATTGTAAGATTACACCTAATCATTGTCTTTGTCCTCCTTATTTGTTAGTGAACACATAAAAGGTTTTGAATTTGTAAAACTGAATAAAAATAATTAAACAATTAGGAAAACTAGTTAACAAGTTATAAATACATAATATAATATTATATTATTGATTATAACTTTGTTTATTTTCATTTGATTAATGTCTTTGTTCTCCTTAATTATCGCTATAATAAACATAAGAAATTTTATAAATTGTGATATTGAATAAAGTTCATACTAAATAGATAAATAATAAATCATATCAAATTATCGATACATTTTTTTCATATTGATTATAGTTTTGTAGGACATTCCACTTACCATTTTAGTCATTCTATTTAGTTTTAATTATGACAAACATATGAAGTACTATGAAACATGACAATGAAAACAATAGTTATAGCTAGAAAGAGAATTACAATGATTAATGTTTATTTCAACCTTCACTATTTCATAAACATTGTCTTCCTTAATGTCTTTGTTCTCATAGTTCCCTATAATAGAAATTATAAAATGTCATGAATGTGAATATTAAATAAAAAAAAAAAAAACAATGACACAAATTATGTATCTGGTATGATAACCTTTGTTCTCATGTTTCCATCTATTTTTTTTTCAATAGTGTTCACACTGCATTAGTTATGTTTATTCTTCCTACTTTCATCATTCTTTGTTTTAGAATCTCTATCATTGGTCATTTTAGTAGATATTTTGATAGTTATTAACTCTAAAGAAACCATTATCCAAAGAATCATAAGAGAAACAGTAGGGGAAGCGAAATACCTAAATTTTTTAGGAACTTATTGGATCTTGGGTTTGATACTTGCAAATATTTTCAAGTATTCAGCATCATTTTCATTTGTGACTATGTTTATGCAACGCAAAACTATTCTTCCGTATGTACAATTTGTTTTACGTTATAATGCTTATACTTCCACTACAAGGAAAATCTGGGGCACGATAAATATGATTTACCTTGTAATGCTTGTGTTTGTGTCGGAAACAAACCTAGTGCATGCTAGATTATTTTCAACTTACAATTCCTACATTCATGCTAAAATTAAATCTAATATTTTATATATTTATTTTAATTTTCAATGTTGTTTTTTGTACTATAAACAAATTTATCATGTTTTATATTTGTTTTTAGCCCTACAATGCTTTTTTGTTTTAGCTAAAAACAAATCTACCATGCACTAGATTTTTTTTTCCTTGCAATGCTTGTGTTTGGGATGGAAAAAAATATAGCATGTGCTAGATTTGTTTTACCTTGTAATTATTGTATTTGTGCTTGAAACAAATCTAATGCACATTAGATTTATTTTACCTTTCAATTCTTGTGTTTATCCTGGAAACAAATCTAGCATGTGCTAGATTGTTTTACCCTGCAATGCTAGTGTTTCATCTCTTATTTTACCCTACAATGCTCTTGTGTTTTTCCTTACACTAGATCATTTTCACCTTGCAATGTTTGTCTTTGTGCTAGAAACAAATCTAATGGGCACTAGATTTGTTTGACCTTTCAATGCTTATGTTTGTGTTACAAACAAATCTAACACATGTTAGATTTGTTTTACCTAGCAATGCTTTTGTTTGTGCTAAAAATAAATCAAACACATAGTAGGTTTTCTTTAATATTAAATTCTTGTGACTGTGCTACAAAAAAAAAAGTAATGTGTTCTAGTTTTTTTTTACCTTGCAATACGTACTTCTTTCTAAAAACAATTATGGTGGATGCATGATCTTTTTTACCTTGCAATGCATGATCTTTTTTACCTTGCAATGCTTGTATTTTTATTGGAACAAATCTAGTCTTTGAGATTCTGGATTTAGATGTTCCACAATGTTGATTTTCATCTTGTCAACGTTTAGAGTCTAGAATAAGACTGAGTCTTGTTCTAGACTCAAAACATCGACAAGTTGAAAATGAACAATGTGGAATATTCAAATCAATAATCTCAAAAACCACACCATAGAAATCTACAAACCAAAATCTAGTCTTTTAAATTTCCTTTACCCGACAATGCTTATGTTTATAATAAAAGGAAATTTTAGGTGCCATAGATTTCTTTTATGTTGCACTATTGGTGTTTTCGTTAGAAACAAATTTAGAGTGTGCTATATTTGTTTTACCTTTCAATGCGTGTGATTATGCTAGAGAACTAGAGTTATTTTACCTTCGAATGTTTGTGTTTATGTTAGAACAAAATGTAGTGCATGCTAGATATGTTTTGCTTTATAATGTTTGTGTTTGTGTTGTAAAAAAATATAGTGCGGGCTACATTTTTTTACAATTAAATGATCTTGTTTTTGCTAGAAATAGATCTAGCATGTGTTAGATTTGTTTCTACTCCTACAATGCTTTTGTTTGTGTTAAAAACAAATCTACCACACTAGATTTGTTTTACCTTCAATGCTTGTGTTTGGGATTTTGTTTTACCTTTCAACACTCTTGTGTTTTTTATTACACTAGATATGTTTAAGCTTACAAAGCTTGTATTTGAGTTAGAAACAAATATAGAAGGTTTTAGATTTGTTTTACCCTGCAATGGTTATGTTTTTTCTATAAATAAATATAGAACACACTAGATTTGTTTTACCCTACAATGATTTTTTTTGTGCTAACAACAAATCTAGTGTGTACTAAGTTTGTTTTAACCTTCAATGCTTATGATTATGCAAAAAATGCATTTAGTGTTTGATACTTTTTTTACCTTACAACAATTGTTTTATGCTTAAACAAATCTAACATGTGCTAGATTGTTTTTACCTTCCAATGTTAAGTCTTGTGCCGGAAACAAATCTAGTGCATGATACATTTGTTTTACCTAGCAATGATTATGTTTATGCTAGAAAGGAATATAACACATATTAGATTTGTTTTATGTTGAGTTGTTGGTGTTTGTGCTACAATTATTTCTAGCCCTGCAATGATTTTATTTTCAATAGAAATAAACCTAGTGCACGCTAGATTTATTGTACACTAAAATTCTTTTGTTTGCGGTTTTGTTTTACCACGCAATGCCTTTTTTTCTTGTTACACTAGGTTGTTTTACCCTAAAATGCTTTCCTTTTTTTTCCGAGGAAAAAAGAAAAACTTTTTATTAAGCATATAAAAAGTTTACATTCTGTTGAGACCTTGAGCAGACCTGATGGCTCACATGGGTGCTGTTTTGTTCTTCTTAAAAGTAAAAACAAACAAAAATCTCAGTCCTTTTTTTGATTGATTGTGGAAAGATATGTTATGTCCTGATTCTGCTGAGAAAACATGAGTAGTCTTCCTCCCTTCAGGAGGCTTAAATACAGGCTATACTATGCATACTCTGGGGTCTCCTTCAGAGAAGGAAAACAACCCCTTACAAGATTGTAATAAGACTGTGATACATCTGAAAGCTGTAACAATAAGATTTTTGTTTTACTGTTTGTAGTGCTCATGATAAAGATAACAGTAAAAAAGAGAAAGCTGTAAACAAAAAAATACATTGTGCCCGTGTGCTGACAAAAAGAAGAGATGTGCCTCGATCACTGTGGAGGAGCAAAAGGGGGCTGAAGTGAAGTGGATGACTGCCCCTGTTTGGTTTCTACTATTGACCAGCTGCCCAAATCTTGCTATAAACCAGCCTTAGAAAGCTGGTCTGCTTCCTCGTTTTTGTCCTTGTAGATGTGGCAAATAGTAAAACTGTTAAAAGATGACTTTAAAAACATAATTTCTTCTACAAGAGTCTTCAGAATCTGGTTTTGACAAGATGCATTCCCATTAACCCATTTTATGACATTCAGAGAGTCTCCGAAGATTTGAATTGTGAAGATATTTCTTTGAAGTAGCCAGCATAGGAGAAGGCGCAAGGCAGACAGCTCAGCATAGTTGTTTGTACCAGGTCCTAGCCCTACAGATGCTTTTAAAGTATGATCAGGGTTCAAGTGAATGCACAGGCCTGCTCCAGCCTTGTTATTCTAGGATGCCCCGTCAAAATAGGCCCAAGGAATGCCCTCCAAGATAGTAACAGGCTTTTGATTCTTTTGAGGATTTTTAGCTTCAAGGATCGGGATGGCAGTGTATATGGCAGCACAATTGATAGCAATGGCGGATGTGGGAGTGTCCTTGTCTTGAAACAAGCTTTTGTTTCTTGCTAACCATACACCCCAAAAGAATATAAGAGGCAGATTTCTCATGTTTCCCTCCGGATAGTTTTGCCACCATTTCCTATAAAATGCTTTCCTTTATTCTAAAGAAAAAGTTTAATGCATTGGGTTTCTTTTAACCTATAATGACTGTGATTGTGTTATAAATAAATGTAGTGTATGTTAGATTTGTTTAACCTTTCAATGGTTGTTTTTGTGCTAAAAATAGTTAGTGCACACTAAATCTGTTTTACCTTGCAATTCCTTATGTTCGTGTTGGAAACAAATATAGTATGGGTAAACATGTGAAGTTGGGTTATACTTTTGTGGGAAACGCCCCTGAAAAATGCATAATCGCTCTTTTTCAATTGAACAATTTTTTTTGGCCAAATTAGTCAACTTAATTCAATGGAACCATTATTGTCGTTTACATTAACATCGACCATTAATTTTTTTTTTTACTTGGAGTTGGAAAAATCGGCAATAAATTTTTCTGGTTGAATTGTGAATTCGATTGAAATAATAATTCAGTAAAAATTATTAATTCAACTGAATTAATGTTTATATATATCATGGCCCTCATGCCGCATAAAGATTTTCTGCATTGTTAGTTTACCATTATTATTCGTTCGCTGCTGCAGGAATTTTCTGCGCTATCGACACACTAGAGGAATTGACTTTCAGATATCGTATGTGTTGGCATGGAGGTTATTTCATATTTTTTGGTTTTTTACTGCAACGTTTACTGCTCTTTTAATTTTTTAATGGTTACTTTGGAGGATTGTTTGGCGTCATTCCTCGTCATCACTCGAGGAATTCTTCAGCCTCCACTTCCTCTTACAAACCTCCTTGTCCTCATCCTCATGTCAGCCTCCTCGTCATCCAGACCAGGTATGCAAGAAACAACAGATAATTTTTTTTACTAGAAATTTCAAGAAAAATTCAAAAGCAAGGAAGGCTTGAGAGACATATAATGTATTTGTTATAGAGGAACTAAACTATATTTTTTTGGTTTTAGAGGGGAATTAATCTTCCATAGGACCTTCAACTACCAAATTTTGGGTCCCTCTTAAACGTTGCCAATCCATCACATATATGTTAAGCCATTGGATTCTTTCTATGATAGGACGTAAAAAATATTGCAAAGGGATTGGTGTATTTGTTGTGATTGTGCTCAAGACTAAAAAAAATTAATTTCACTTTGGGTTAAAGATATGGACATAAAAAAGTTATAAGTTCCTATATGTGTGGAAGCCAGGCAGATAGTGATGTGTCAAGTGCTGGTCATGAATACGCATGGAAGCCACATAGATAATGATGTGTCCATTGGTAGACACGAATACACATATAAATTATATATTAAAAATGAATCATGTTTGAGATGTGTGAGATTGCACAAAAATAGATATATATATGTAGCCATTGAATCACCTTTGAGCTATGTGAGATTGCATAGAAATAACTATATATGTAGCCATTGAATTCATTCCACAATAAGACGAAAAAAGTATCGCAGAGGGATTTATGATCCCCTTGACATGTTTTATCCGATGAAATCATCTTTAAGGATAAGTGAACATGCTAGTGGGTGCTGAACGTAGTGTCCATAAAGTATCCTTCCCAGTCACTTTAGCATTAACTAGAATAGGAACCTGAACTAGTGGTAGAGGAAGCATGCAGTTTTCCTAAGCATGATGCTTTCTTCACAAGGCTGACATCATAGATATAATCAGCCATCTATTATTCTCCATCTTGGTAGCAATAGGCACTAGGCTCTAGGTTCAAACAACTTCTTGGCTTGGCTAGCTCACAGGTTTAATATTTGTCAATTTCTTCGTCGAATACCCTACAACATTTTTGCTTCACCATCTCACAATGTAGTATATGCCCAGTAGCTTCAAACAATTTGTATGAAGATTCCCAACTACACATGTGAGTACTTATATTTTATTGGATTAAAATTTTATAAATGAAGATTCAGAGATAAAATGTGATCATCTTACATTCAATTTGTAGATATAATTTCACATGGTATGGGCAGTCGAACTTAGACACTATTGATAAGCGTCATCATTGGGTAATTATATGGGCATTAATTAACCTCCTAGCTTATTCAAACCAAATTTTCTCGCAACTTATTACATGTTTTATATTATATTTCATTTATGAGATGAGTTACAGTTAGATATTATACCTGGTGGACTAATATGCATTGAATGCAGGATTGAAGAGAAAATCAAGGAATTTTGCAAATACTAAGGTTAAAACTAGAATGGAACATGGGAGAGGGATTTTAGGAGGTAAATCCTCCTCATTTACTTGTCCCCCATTCGTATATTCCTTCATCCATCACACCATCTTGGAGTGCAAGCAACCAAGCCATGAGAATTAGAAGGCAGCCGAGCAAGTGAGAGACAAAGAGATATTTTGTCTCAAGTTAGAGAGCTGAGCTTTCCTGATATTAATGAAGTCGTTGGGGACTTCATTTGTATAATTAGAAAGTCCTAGAGCCTCATTAGGATTCGAATTTTTGTTGTAAATCTCCAAGCTATTTTCGAGCTCTAGACTTGTGAAAGTTTTATTGATGTAATTTTTTGTTTTGGTAATAAGAATGAGTTTTTTTTTGAGCCTGAACTAAGTTAACTCAGAGGGATTAAGCTCTTGGGTTAGGGCCCAACCCTAGTAGCCAAGGATCCTCTTTCTTCATATGTATGTTTAGTTTAGTTTCATAGCTTCATTGTTAATTTTCTTTTAGATGCATTTCCATTGCAAGTAGTGTAGATTAGATTGGTCGTTTATTAGTTTTCTTCCATTTGGGCCTTACTTCAGTAGCTAGTTACCAGAGATAAAAGGAGAAGCACAAGGTTGTCAGCAGGTGTCTCGGCCTCACTTCCTCCCTCTGGGATCATGACTTGAGGAAGGGACCTTTATGCAACCCCAAAAACATAGATTTCTATTTCTTTTATAAGCTTTGAAGTTTGGTGTCTTTAAATTAGCATTTGGTCAGTTTTGCAAAGTTGGACTTCATTGTCATATTTTTCATCTTCATTTTTTCCATATATCTCATCCATGCTTTCATTCCTTTCAACAACTTTCCTCATGCCCAATGTAAGTAGTTAGTCCATTAATTCTATTTTTCTAGTTTATAAGAATGTTTCTTGTTTACATAGGTTTTTGGAAAATATACACGTTTTATGTAGAGAAAGTGCTTCAAGAGGAGACAAAGACTTCATAGCCATAAACCACCTTCCACTCCATCCACCATAGTCATTCCTTGTTTTCACCATCACCTTCACTAGTTTTCATCATTTTCCATAGAAATTCTTCCAAGCACATTGAGCAAATCCAACCATCTCCTATCTTTGTTGTTGACCTCTGAGTGATCATAGACCTTCTCTCACTCCATTCCACCCATCAACCACCTTTCCTAAGCCTTCCATCACCTCCAACACCTCACATTTTTCTCTCGGTTGTATCTTGAGGTTTACAGGGAATCTTGTAGGTTTCTAGTACATCTTGTAGGTGTCTAGTACATCCTGTAGGTTTTCATGAAATGGCCTATTTTGAGAATGAATTGAGGGAAAACCTATATGAAGTCGCCAAAAGCCTCCCAAGGGTCTCCCACACCATCAAACCATTTCCCAACTCTTCCAGCCATCCTCCGACATCCTTAATGCTCCTGGCACATCACCAAAAGAAATTAGTTTGCATACTTGATTTTGCATGAAAAGACAAAAACACAAAAATAGATTTATTTTAGTCCCATTACTTGCAAATTAGAGATGTTTGATTCTTCTTACTTCCATTCTTAGATAGTACCATTTGGTTCATGATAATTTAGAATTATTTAAAAGTATAGTTTCTTGGCAGTTAATTAGGAAATGATGTGATTTAATATTGAATTTCGGTCTTTTCCATTATTGCAGTAGAGTAGCTCTCCCTTACAGAAGGTTCCCTTTCTTCCATCAAGAAGCTAATATTCTTCTGACTCCATTGAAGTATGGCTTGAAAACCATAGTGGTCCCTCGCCAGCTGAACCATGACAAAAGGCAGAACCATCAATTTTACTTGTGTATACAACACTGTCACCTCCATGTTTGTACGAACCCTGGGTTGATAAAGTAAAGTTGGTAGCCCAAGAGTTGCAGCATTCTTGCTGCAATATTGGCGCTCATCACTTTTTTGCGTCACTTCTAGGGAAGTGACTGAGTAATATGTGAATACTACTTCTTTCTTCTATTCCTTATCTCTAATTTTCTTCCATGACTTTATTTCTGCAAAAGTAATTTAGTTGCTTCCTTTTTTCCTTTTCTCATTCTACATTTTCTACTTTCCTTTCCATTTTTTCAAGCAAGATTGCAATTCAGCGAGTAGTCTTTTCACTTAGTCAGTAATTTTCATTTAATCAACAATTTCAATTATGCAAAGTAAATTCCAAGTTTGAAAAAAAATGCAAAACCAACCCAAAAACATTTCCTTTCACGCCTCGTAGGAATAGGGATAACTTAAGGAAATTTTTTCCAAATACCCTCACTACATCAAATAGCCAACCTTCCCTCTTCTTCGGTGCCTGTGAACTGGAGGAACCCTCAGGTGATCAACTTGACATATTTGAAAAACCTACATGGGAAGAAGAAGAAGAACCCATTCCTACTGAACCAATGGCTGAAAACAGAAATGATAGAGGGAATAGAGAGAGAGCTGAGGGTGCCTTCCCCATCAGGGAAACCAATAGGGACACCAAGATGAAAAATATAAGCCCCTCTACCCTACCTCACTTCCATGACTTGACCATAGAAGACCCTGAAACTTTCCTATTTGAGTTTGATGTTATATGCCGAACCTATGACTATACAGATGATGAGAAGAAGTTAAAATGATTTCCATCTACCGTCAAGGATGTAGCATTGCGCTGGTTCACGGGTTTACGTGGGGATATTATCACAACTTGGGATCAGATGTAGCAAGCCTTTAACAAAAAATATCGAGACTACTATTGGTCAAAGGATACTAAAGAGGAAATTTTTAGGATGACCATAGGCAATCATGAATCCCTAGAGGATTATGAAGAAAGATTCCAACTTAGTTACAAACGTGCCAGGTGCACACTTGACCCTGAGTCACTAAAGCTGGTCCTACGTAGGGGAGTATGGGAAGATCTTATGGATACCTTACACTTGTTATCAGGAGGATATATCTACCAAATACCCTATGAGGATATCAGGACTAGCTTTACAAACCATTCTAGGGTAGTTAGGAAAAAGGGTAGGGGTAGTCAACCTATGTTTAATACATCCTCTTCTAACTTATCCATAAAGGGTGAAATTGGAAACATGCTGGAAGATTTCAAAAGTGAGGGGTTGCAAACCCTTGCCTTGCAAATGGACACTATGCACATTAAAAGAAAGAAGGAGGAATCAGAGGGAGCCTTGGCCATGTTTTGTCCTAGATGAACTAGGAGGCCTCCTAGGAATGAATGTCCATTGAATTCTATTAGAATTTGCATAGTCTGTGAAGAAAACCACTCCACAGACAGATGCATTTATTTTCCTGGACTCTGTTAGGGTCCTATAATAATAGGATTCATAATTTTGAATTGGTTATGGTTAGCCTTGTAATATTGTACATACTTTTTCTTTTTGCAAAATGTTTTCCATATAAAAAATAAAAAAATGTAAAGAGGGTATGTCCTAAAAGAATAATCAAATGACAAAAAGGAAGATAAAAAGATCAAAAAGGTGAAAAAATATGAACCCCCCCCCCCAAAAAAAAAATTAGATTAAATCCCCACCTTAGTTATAAATTGATTACAGTTAGTTGTAATTAACCCCTTAGGCCCTGCAAATCCTAACTCAGATTCCCTCTGTGCATATTGGCCATGCGATATCTCTCCGATCTCCCACCCCTAGATCCAATGGTGCCATCCATATCACACACATTCCCTGGCCAACCATTACTAGCCTGAGAGCACGCAAGATTGACAGTTTTTCTAGGGCACTATTCTGCTACATGGCAGCCCCATGCCAGATCACGTGCTCACAGAGAAATAACATCTTCTCTCTAAAAGCGGTGCGATGGCCTAAGAAACTGCATCCCCACCCACACCAAAAACCATCCATTATTCATTTGAAGATTTCATGCCAAAAATGTAACAGTTGCCAGTTAAAAGGCCTGAGAAGCCCCATTTCACCCTTTTCACTTGTTTTCTCTATGAATGTTGCTCAATCTTTTCTGCGACACCCTAAGCCTCTACGACCAAAATTGACCACCGTTTACTGCTTGAAGAAGCTCCGAACACCCAATTTGAGGATCCACTTCACAGTTGAAGCCATCATACCCTCTACAATCACCATTCAAACCAGTTTGCAAGCCATACCACCAAATTCCAGGTATTCTTAAGAAAAGCCAGAATGAACCTCTCAATTTGAAAATGTACAATCAATTAAAATCTTAATTAATTGAAATTAATTAAAATTTCCCTAAATTTAAGAGTATTTTGATTCAATACCTAAAGCCCTTCTTTTTTCAAACTATAATTTCCTTCGATGTACCAAATCTTCCAAAACCTTACATTTGCAGCAACCACAAGCCTAATCCCTATCCATAAGCTCAATCATGGCTTCCCAAACCTCTCTAGATGTAAGACCCATCTCAACCCCTCGTGTGGACATCGACCATTTGGCACTAGCAGACAAGAATTTCCAGATAAAAGATACTACCTCCCAAGCCTACCTTATGAAGCTCCACTGCTGAAGGATAGATTCCTGAACCATACAAATGTAATCCATCTGTGGGAATCCGATTTACCCAAGTATTTATTCCCAGAAGTGCACCCATTTCCTGATATCATACACTTATGTCATGCCTGATATGTCCCTAGCCAAGGAGATATTGTTGCCCCCAACCAACATTTGTTATTCACAATCACTCCAGAGTCTATCAACCAAATGCTGCAAGTCCAATCTAGCCCTAGTGAGGCCCCACTATCCAGTGGAGACCTATTGGACGTATATATCATACTAGATCTAGTTAAGATAAGAGAAATCTTCCAGACCTTCATCATAGAAGACCTCCATACTCCCACAGATAGTCCACCTTATGCTGGCACCATTTTTTGAGAGACAGGCAGACATATAATCACCATGATCTCTTGCATCCTAGGATATACCATAGATGAGCATGTGGATGTGGTTATCCTAGCCTTCCTATCCATTTTTACCCCAGGCAAGCCTCCTGCTATCATGTACAACTATGCTCAATTCATTGGAGACAGGATGCGTGAACAATTCACCAAGCTGCCAACTGAAAGAGATTTCAAGTACTCTTCAGTGTTATTTCACATGTTTTTATATTATCAAGTAGATAAATTCCTTGTCAGCATCCAAAAGTTGGATACCAAGGGAAAAGAGAGATCAGTTGTTTACTGGACAGCCATGATCCAGAAATAATCCACAACATTTACCTATAAAGATTTCATTGATTCATTTGTCTACCCAATCATGAACATGCTGACCAGTGAAACTCAACCCAGAATCAGCCAAGAAATCAAGAGGGTGCTACAGTTCGCCAACAACAACAAAGTGGAAGACTGGTATCTATACTAGAACCACATTGAAATCAGAGTCTATGGATTCTAACTAGCCCCTTATAAGCTACAAAAATACCTCCCTATGAGGATATTTGCACTTGAGTATTTTAGGCAAATCATCAATTTAGATGAGGTTAACTTCCTAAAATCTAGGAAGAAGACCCAATTTAAAATAAAGAACCAATTGGGCCCCTTCATACATAATAACAAAGAAGTTGGACCTGCGGCTAACAAGATATTGCAATAGATGAAATTCAGAAATAGCTTCATGTGGAAGTATGACCCTCATTGGGTCATAAACAAATTGAGGATCAAGGTCAAATTGGGACCTTTCATCCACCATCCAAGACTTGATATTGATAATTTTTCCAACCCATCTAAGTGGTTGGAAAATACATTGGTTGACATGGATAGCACAATAGTGGATGTTGAAAACACACTAATTGATGTTGAAAAGAAAATTGACGAGAGTTATTTCCTGCAGGTTCCAGAACTAGGGGAACCAATGAGTAATCCTCCTATTTTATAGACCCCGACCAATGAGGATAGGAATCCAAAAATAAGTAGGGAGGAGGATTCTAGTTCTACCATGGAGACGAAATATGAATATTTTGAACTCCGGAAAAGGCCCAAGTTGAATCCTATGTCTGAACAAGAAGCGAACATTGAATTAGTGGAAATCACTGACACTAAAACAATGGGGCAGAGAAGTAAAGACACAGCCGCTTCAGGTGAAATACATCAGCCATCAACCTCCAACACTCAAATGATTTAGAGACAGCTAAGTGTTGAGGTTTCCTCTTTCACTAGGCCAACTTACAGAGAAAGAGACATCAATGATGGGTACAAGGATATAAAGGTGAGGAATGAGAAGCTAAAGGCTGAGACATATGCCCAATACTTCAAACATAAACCAGCCAACCAAAATAGGTTGATGTCATCTTTTGACATCAAAGCAAGAAAGATGCAGGTCTCATTTAGGCAACCCACTGTTCAACAACCAAAGACCTCAACTGATTATAGGAAGATAGATTTTGAGGTATTGGTCAGGGATGTTCATCCCATTGACCAGATAGAGTTTCATAAAGAGGTTGGAGAGATGATCTACTCCACCCTTATAGGAGAGGCCATCGCTACACACAGGCTACAGGGTTCACTAGACAACATCACAGGGCAATACAAATTGGGGAAGGCATCCTCGTAGGCCAAAGACAACAGGATCAAGTGATTGAAGGACTTCATCATTGAGCTTGGCCATGACCCAAGTGACATCAAGGATACTAAGAAGTTGATAAAAAATAAGAATGAGGATATAACAAATCTCAAGTAAAAACTAATCTACATCATTTTGAACACCCACAAACAAAATAGGTCCTCGAAAGCTAAACAAATCATGAAGAGATGATGGACCTAGTGCTACAACTAAATGATGAGTTAAAGTAGATGGAAAAACAGTTGGATAGCTTGATTTAGCTAAAGCAAGCTAGTATTGAGGATGCCCCTACAATTGCCATCCCAACAGTTACCATTGTTGTACATTCCACTTTGGCAGCATCCTTAGCTCCCACAGCTCTAATGGCCACAACACTGCCATCATCTACACTATCCACATCAGCAACAGGGTCTATAGGAGATGAGGAAAGCAGATTGGTCAAGGCAATGGAAGACATGTCCATTCAGACCAATGAAATGAACAAGCTTAAGTAGAAGTTGACAGGCCTGGAAACTCACTATAGGCTTACCCAAATCATGCACAAAGAAGAAGTGCAGAAAGCCACTAGAATGAATGAAAGAATAAAAAACCTAGAGAAGGAACTCACATTGAATGAACCCCTTGGACAAGCTAAAGAACAATTGTGGGCCAATATCATTGACTCTACCAATGAGATTTGGCCATCCATCCAAGTAATTTTTGAGCAAACTGATTTGATAAAATAGGCTACAGAAGCCATACAAACAGTAAAAGCAGAACTTGGAGACATGCCAGAGGAAGCTACAAGGATCATACACTTCCTCAACTACAAAAACAAATATGAGTTGCAGGAATTAGAGATAAATAACAGAAAAGGTACAATTTTGGAAGTGAAAAGGGTTCTCACCAAGAGTAATTTAATGTTAAACTAGAAGACAAGTGCAAAACCATGTAGCTGACCATTGATAGATTCATGGTCAAATTTGAAATTTTGAGGCCAAAATGCTTACCAAATCCCTTGGTAATAAATGATAAGATGATGACACAGGAGGACTACAATAGAAAAATTAGAGAAGTAGCCAGAGATCAAGTGAATACTTCATCTATGAAGGGCATACCTACTGGCAAGGTCTTGTACCAAACTTTTGAGAATTTGTTTTACCTCCAATGTGAGGTAAGACATATTTTTGTCAATAAGCCTACTTTTTCCAAGTATACAGATGTAGATTCTATTTTTAGGAAAATGATGAATATCCAGTTACCAGATGCCGAAACATGGGAGAAATTAAATGATTTACTGTAAAAAGTTAAAAGGTGAAAAAGTACAGTAAAAGTAAACATGCACAGTGAAAGGATAATGATAGGTTAGACGAGACAAAGTGTATCAGATGAAAGGTCAGAGTGAATAAAACGTCCAGCGTGAAGACCAAAAAACAAAGGAAAGATTAAAGGGAAAAAGATCAAAGATTAAAGATAGCGGAGCCTAAATAATAGGGACAACAAACAAAAATTCAATAGTTGTCTCTATCTTCTTGCATGAAGATATTTATTTCTCCTAGATTAGTTCCCAAGACAGTTTGGGATATTTTGTAAATCATTTTTTGTATAAATACTTGATAATTCAAAGTATTGAGTGTGGATTTCTATACATTTGTAGAGTTATTTTGAACATAAGCCTGAGGGTTATTGTACCAATTCTCAAGTCAGTAGACTGGACAAAGTAATAAAGAGATTGCATTACAAGATTCATGTGTAGAGCTATTACAATGAAGTATTTCCTTTGTCAATTTGTTATTCTCTTATGTTTTTCACAAACTTAAATTTTATCTAAAGTTGAATGAATTAACTGGAAATTTATCTCAGAAATTGTCTAAGTACACTCTGTTTTCAATAGTTAATCTTTTACATGTTTTCTTCTAATATCTGGATATGAGAATCCTTAATTTCTCTCCCATCTCGGTTGACCTCTTTCACTTTCTTTATAATCTAGCCTAATGAACCCCTAATTGCTCTTTGGATCCAATTGAAAACCACTTCACCATCCAGCCTTGAGATCTGAAGTAACTCTGCTATCTTGCCCTGTAGACACTGTTTTTAGAAGTTGATCCAGTCCTATTTATCTGACATTTGACCCCATATCACAATGGTAAAAGACAACCTTTTTTCATCTAAGTAAGTGATCCCACCACCAAATCTAAATCAAAACTCAAGCATAATCATAACTAGCCTAAAATCAAATAACTAAACAAAGTTAAATAAAAAAGAGAGAGCCCTCTCTTAGATTAGGAAGTCTAGATCCTAATCTCAAAAGTTGGTTTGTCATTACCTCTAATCATTTCTTTCTCCAACACTCAAGAGAAATATTGGAGTAATAACATCTTGGCAACCATACTGGGGACTTCGATCCTCAATGTGATAAAAATTTAAGGAAACCTTAAATTTTATCTTGTGCCCCTTAAGGTCATTCTTTGAGTGTTGTTAAAAAGTTTTCATAAAAAACACTTAAAAAGTTAAAATTATAGCTCCCAAGAAGACTCACTATACCAGGGAAAATCCAGATCCAAACCATGCTACCATAGTTGATAACCTAGACAGGATTTTGAGAAAACCAAAAAGGGTAGAAACTTAGGCAAGTATTATCTAGTTAGTTAAAGCAAATTCACTCCCAGAGGAATCATAAACTTTAGAAGAAATTCCATTTTATTTTTCATTTGATCTCTCATTGTTTAGAACTAAATCAGAGAATGCAACTAATGAAACTGTGTTAGACCCTAATTTTATTCAATTTATTGAGTCAAAAAAGGTCCTTATACATCTAGATTTAGTTAAATTTGTGTTGGATACGTTTGACAAGTTAGAATCTTTAACCTCCACATTGATAAGCCATATAGATGATGCTTACCTTAAACAGTTAGTTGAACTAGCCTCCCTTACTGTTATTGCCTCTGAAATTTCTGCACAATCTTCAAATACTGCAAATGTGCCTTCATTTACTACAACCTCACCAATTGTAACCACAGTCAATTCCCCTAAACCAGTCATTCATCAGCTTCCTATCAAACTAAACTCCTCATCCTCATCTAGTTCATCTCCATCTTTTTTAAGCCCTTCCTCAAGTACCAAACTTTACCCCCTAGTCAAGCCAGAATCCAAGCCATGGTAGACTGATATGCACCTTCGGTTTTACCAGCACAACTCCATGCAATGCCCCAGGATTATCAAAGAAAAATATTTTTGTTTGATTCTACTCGTCAGTATACTGACTAACAGCATGTGAACAAAATGATTAACTATTTTGAGTTGCATGAGATTGATGAATTTGATGTCCAAATGGGGTTGTTTTCCCAAACATTAACTGGGGACGTTAATAAATGGTTCAAAGCTTTCCCCACTAATCATATTCTAGACTTAGTTCCTTTTCATAGATTGTTTATTGATAGATGGGAGAGAAAGAAAAGCCCTTTGCAAATACTTTATGAGTATGATAACATTAGAAGAGCTCCTAATGAGTCAGTTTAGGATTGTTGTACTAGGTTCAATAACATCTTCAACGCAATCCCTGCTAATATTAAGCCTCCACCAGACCTAGCATTAATCAAATTCCCCGATGGTTTTGACATTGATATCTCATACCAATTAAGGGAAAGAAACCTTGAAACATTGGAACAAATGCAAAGTAATGTTGTCAATGTAGAAGCCAATCTATTAGCTAACAAAGCTAGAATGAGGAATGAAAAGAGAGTTGTCATTAAAGAGGGAACTTCCACTTCTGGTGATAAAATAGATAGTTTAGCAAAAAGTGAAGAGAGAATAATGGATAGATTACAAAACATGGAAAGAAAAAATTAATGGGAGAATCAACAGCCACACCCAATAAGAAACCCCAACATCAGGAAGAATCCTAACACTAGAAAGAATGCAATACTAGATCAGCAAATTAGGCCACCCTTCTAGCAAAACTATGTTGAGGGTTCAGAAAGCCATGAAGGAGGGGATGAAACCCAGATAAACTTATTAGGAATAAAAAATGAATATGTTGTTTTTCTTACTCAGGAATAACAAGAATTTTATATGCTGCAACAATTGCAATTAGAATTTGGGGAGTCCTTTAACTTTAAATAGGGCTATGAATCTGCCATATATGAGGTTCACAATTAGTATATATTAAGAAGTAAAAAGAACAATGAAACTCCCACTAAGAGATCAATACAGACCCAAACTAAGAAAATCACAGAAGTTCCTATAACCAAAGTCCTACAAATCCTCTCTAGGGGAAGTAAGTAGACTTCCAGCCCAAAAATTGTAGATATAACTTCATCTGAAACTCAAACTAAAACAATTACTCAAAATATTCTAAATAAGATAATTCAAAACAAAACTGCTAAAACACAGAATGAAGAGCCTAATACTGAAAGAGAAGATAAAAACACATAGACCACATTCGCTAAATAAGATCTCATCCAATCAAGAAAAAATCAAATGCCTTTCAACATTAAAACTGAGATAATAAAATTCAAAATATCAATCCCTTTCACTAAGCTAGCGAAAAATGAATCATATAGATCACAGATAACGCAAACATTGAATATAGGTGAGGGGGAGGATGTTGTGAATTTGAATCATGATCAGCCTGAGTTATTGTTTGGCCATGAAGTAAATGGCACCCATCAGCAAAGGTGAGTCCCTCCTTTCTACATTAGCTTGGAAATTCATTACAAAATATTACATAATGCTATGGTAGATTTAGGGGCATCCCATAACTTAATGCCAAAGGCAATCATGGAGAGACTAAACTTAGATATCGCCAGACCATATAAGGACCTATTTTCCTTTGACTCTAGCCAAGTTAAATGCCTTGGCCTAATCAAGGATTTGTGTGTAACTCTAGTCCATTGCCCAAGAAATAGTATTGTGATGGACATAGTAGTTGTTAGGTTCCTATATCAATAGGAGTCATAATTATTGAATGGTTGAGATTAAACCTGTAATATGTGCATACCTTTGCTTTCTGCAAATGTTTTCCATATTCAAAAAATTAAAAAATGTAAAGAGGGTATGTCCTAGAAGAATAATCAAAGGACAAAAAGAATAAAAAGGTCAAAAAAGATGAAAATATGAACCCCAAGAAAATAAAAATTTCATGAAAGTGTGCAAGTCAAAATGCCACTACTATTTATTTTTTGTGCAAAATAAATGATTGTGTGCAACTTGTAATCTTTTCCAGAATCCATGATAGTCAAAATGTTTAAACTTGGCTATTTCATGTTGATAGTTAGAGATTAAATATCTAACCAAACTGTTTAATCTTGGCAGATAAGTAGATAGGTAGAGTAAATAAAAGGAGCTCAATTGTTTACTCTGAGCCCTTAGATGTAATAAGGTTAGATTTGTTTAGTTTACTATTGTAAAGAAAAATAAAAATGTTTGATAAGGGTTTGGTAGCTCAAATGCACCCTAATAAAGAGAAGTAAAAATGGTAGGATGAGTAGATGGGTAAGTAGAAGAAATGTTGCAAAATTTTGATGATTGATTAGACAAAAGCATGTGTATCATATTTTTCATCATAAAAGTTCCCAATGTGAATGGGTGCTCAAGCATGTAGATGGATATCAAAGTCACTTAATTAATTTCCCTCATTCATTTCACCTTTTACTTAACTAATTTACCAAAATAAAGATCAAAATACTTAAAAAAACCCTAAGTCAAAGAGGCTCAGAGAATTTCTCTGACTTTTGGAGGGACTAGACCCTCGGCTCAATGACTTATAGGCAATAAGTACTAAAATCCATTCATAAGCATTCATTCCCCCCCCCCCCCCCCTCAGTTTATACATTTTCCCTAAATAATATTCTTTCCTAAGGTTAAATCATTTTTACCTGGGAAAAGTATTTATTCCCCTACATAATTCATTTTCACATCAAAAAACCACAAAAAACACTATACCCTAAGTTTTATCAGAAAGCATTAAAAACATGAAAATCATATGCTTAGGGTATGGTGACCTTCCACTCATTTAACTAAACTATTAACTTATTTATTAAATGCCCAATAAAACCCATCTCCCGTATATACATTAACTCCCGCAATATTAATTAATCCCACCCAATTTAATTATATAAACTAAAATTTTCTACCCCAGACCCACTAACTAATCGATCCTCGATTAAGTTAGTTTAAAATATCCAATTAAATCACACCCCATACCTTACTCCATGCCTTAATCCCTCATTAAACCAAAACTGCCACGCTTAAATGCTCGCCGAGCCCCCAAATTACCTTCAGTGCAACTCCATCGCTTGACCACCACACAATCTCTCTTCTCCCCATCTGATGGCCCATGTTTATTTTGGAAGGGCCCGAAATCCAAACGTTACTGATCCGGATTTAAACAGGAACGCAACAAATTACAGAGATAACCATATACACAAAGATGTAGTGGAAATAATACTTCATTTCATTAATGGAAAATACTGAAATATGCTTACAAACAAAAATGGAAATAAACCAGCTAGGGCGATGGTAGCTTATCTCTGAGAAGAGATGTGATGGCTACATGCCTCTGAACTATCTTATACTGAGGCTCGAATGCCTATTTATTGTTGAGAAACAATGGAAAACCCTTAACATTCCAAAACCGAACCCTAGGAGATGAAACGCCAAACTGTGGGCCCCGTTTGGGGGTAAGTTGGTACATCAACTTCCTGGGGTCGTAACTTTGGCATATGATCTCCGTTTGACACGTACAATATCTCATTAGAAAGATCTATCCGAGCACTATCATTGTTGGAATGGGCAACATCGGTCCATTCCATGCATCGGTCCATTCCATGGACCCATGTTGCCCCCGGATTCCCCAAAAAACGTCGTTTAGGGCCTCAAAACGGCTCCGGAAGTTCAGGACCCGAAAAACTGCTAAAAATAGTGAGTTGTGCTACAATTAAGGAAACTGAAAATGCTGAGAAGGACAATGGTGGGGGTCCAGGTGGACTTGGCAGGTGGCCACCAATATCCACCTGGATCATTCCTCCCCCCTTAGGAAGCAATGGTCCCCATTGCGTTGAGCTCCTCCATGAGATGAGGAAACTTCTCCTGAACTTGTTCCCTGGTGAGCCACTTTCCCTGCTGAAGGAGTTGGGCTGCTTTGACAACTCGATACAGTTGGATATTCTGCTGGCGGGTGTTCTTGATCTGTGTGTCCATGATTCAATCAGTTGCAGCTTGTTCCATGCAATCTGGATTTAATTCTGTGGGTTTGAGCTGTTCTGCAATGTCGGATGTGTCTAGTAATGGTGGAAAGTATGGCCGAAGGCGGTCCACATTGAACACTGGGTGCAGGCCAAGGAATGGGGGAATGCTGAGCTCAAATGCATTGTTTCCCATAGCCTTAGTGATGGTGTAAGGACCATATCGGAGTGGCCTCAATTTCCGATAGGCTCCAGTAAGGCATTCCTTTTGCAAATGCAACCAAACTTTGTCGCCCACCTGAAACTTGTGTGGCACCCGATGTTGATCATGTCGCTGCTTGTACTTGGCATTTGATTTCTCAAGAATGTCATGGACCTGCTGGCGAATATGTTGGATGCGCTCAATGAAGCTGGTGGCCTTATTTGTTTCAGACTGGACATGAGCTGAATTCATGTGAGTAGCTGCAAGTGGCATGGCTACATCAATGGGGCATAGTGGTTGGAATCCCAAACCCACCTGAAAAGGGCTATGGCCAGTGGAGCTGTGAAGAGCTCGGTTGTAGCTGTGCTGAACATAGGGGAGGCTCTCGTCCCATGTGCGTGGATGCTTTGAGTTATACATGCGCAGAATGTGCACAATCATCCTATTGACAACCTCTGTCTGGCCATCAATTTGAGGATGGAAGGTTGTGGACTTCATGAGTTTGGTGTCCAGCATTGACCAAAGACTGGACCAAAATGTGCTGAGAAACCAACTGTCCTGATCTAAGATGATAGACTGTGGGATCCCAAAGTGCACCCACACTCGTTCAAAGATGAGTTTAGCAGTGGCTTCTGCTGTGATATTCTTCTTGCAGGCCACCATAATGGCCATCTTCGAGAACCTGTCGACGACCACAAAAAAACAGTCATTTCCATGCTTAGTGGAAGGAAGGCCTGACATGTAATCCATGGAGATGGATTCCCAAGGTCAACTAGGGGTAGGCAACGGGGTATAGAGGCCGTGCTTCTTAATGGCCGGTTTGGCAATGGCACAGGCAGTACATGATCGGATGTACTTCCCAACATCCTGTCGAAGATTCAGCCAATAGAAATAATTTTGCAGTACTGCCACTGTTTTCTCGACCCCGAAATGCCCAGCAGCCCGACTGTAGTGTGCTTCCCAAATCATCTTGGCACGCTCACTTGAAGGAACACAAAGGTGACCGAGGTGGCATAGGGCATCCTGGAGGTGAAAATCTGCAACCTGCCGACCCTCCAAGAGTGTCTGGTATGTGTGGCCGAATTCTGGGTCGCTTTTGTAGAGAAGTGGCCAATCAGAAGTCTCGTGCCCACAAGAGTTGAGCACGGTGGTTAGCGGCATGATCGGTGGTCGACTGAGGCAATCTGCAACATTATTGGTGCTGCCCTTTTTATACTTGATATTCAAGTGAAACTGTTGCAGGTATGTAGACCACTTCTGATGGCGATCATTCTGCAATTTCCCTTGGGTCTGTATGAACTGCAGAGGTCGGTGGTCTGTGTGGATGACCGTTTCCTTCCCCAAAATGTAATGCTTCCATTGTCGGCAGGCCTGTACAATGGAATACATCTCTTTATCATAAGTGGGGTACTTCTGGACTGTGTCTGAAAGTGTTTCACTGTGATATGCCACCGGATGTCCATGTTGAGTAAGGACTGCCCCAATGGCATAGTCAGAGGCATCTGTCTCGACCTCAAATGGTTGTTGTAAGTCTGGTAACGCGAGCACTAGTGTCGTGCAGAGACGATCCTTCAACTCCCTGAATGCCTTCTGTTGAGATTCAGACCAAAAGAATTTTGCTTTCGCCCCGCCCTTGGTGACTTGACTCAAGGGCCAAGAAATATGAGAAAACCCCAACACAAACCTGCGGTAGAAGTTGGAAAGACCTACAAAGCTGCGAAGCTCTGTTAGAGTGGTTGGAGAGGGCCAATCCGGAATGACTTGGATCTTGGCTGGATCGACATGCACCCCCTGTTCATCAATGATGTATCCCAGATACTGAACCTGGGTCATGCCAAAAGTGCATTTCTCCAAATTGGCACATAGCTTGTGTTGCCACAGTGTTTGGAGAACCTGTCGGATGTGGTGGAGGTGCTCTTCCCAACTCTGGCTGAAGATCAGAATGTCATCCAAGTATACTACTACAAAGGAGTTGGTGAATGGCCGCAAGATGTCATCCATTAGCCTCATAAAGGTTGCAGGAGCATTCGTCAATCCGAAAGGCATGACCAACCATTCGAAGAGGCCCTCCTTGGATTTGAAGGCAGTCTTCCACACATCGGAGGGTTCGATTGGTACCTGGTGATATCCCGATTTCAGGTCGATCTTGCTGAAATATTTCGCCCCCTTTAGTTGGTCTAGGAGGTCATCAATCCGCGGGATCGGGTACCTATTACGGACAGTGATCTTGTTCAGTGCCCGATAGTCAATACAGAGTCTCCACGTCCCATCCTTCTTCTGTACCAACACGATTGGACTCCCACAGGGCGATGAACTCGGATGGATGTGACCTTTCTGCAGGAGCTCCTGAATCTGCCTCTTGATTTCATCGTTCTCTAGAATGGAGCGCCGATAAATTGGTCCATTGGGTAGCGGCGCACCTGGGGTCAGATCGATGGAGTGCTTGACTTGACAGTGTAGAGGAACCCCTGCTGGGGAGGTGAAGATGTCCTCGTACTCCTCCACAATCTTGTCCATCTGTAGTTGTCGTGCAGAGGGGCCCCGTTTGGAGGCCGCGGCCACTGTCTTCTTCTTTCCTTGAGGGCGTATCATCAGGAAAACAAATTTCCTGGTTTTGGAGATGATCTTACTACATTGTTTTGCAGTAATCAAAGAGAGGGCGGCAGGTGGTGCTACCTCTGGTATCCTGAACAACTTATTTCCCAATGTAATAATAACAGCACGGGGCCTTGATTCATACACAGCATGTCGCTTCCACAAGTATGGTTGTCCTAGTAATACATCACAAACTTCAAGGGGAGCAATGTCACACAATACCTCATCCGTGAAGGGCTTGATGTTGTATGGAAGGCGACACTGCTGGCTCACGCGAAGATCTCGTCCTTGGTGAAGCCACCCAATGGTGTATGGTTGTGGATGTGCTGTGGTCGGTAAGCCCAACCGCTTCACGACCTCTGCCGAAATGAGGTTCTTTTGACTCCCGCTATCAACAATGAACTGTATCGGGGAGCCCTTTACCCACATCTGGGAGTGGAAGAGACGCTCCTCCTCCTCTGGATCTTCGGGTTCATTTTTCTGGATCTTTGCGGTAGCAACAGTGGCGCTAGGGTCCGCATCAATGATCTGCTTCCCTTTTTCATACCCTTTTTCGGGTTCTGACTTAGAGTCGGAACATGCATCTGATTCTGAAACCTTTAGCTCAGCCACTAGTGACTGCTTGGCCTGACACTCACTTGTGTTGTGAGTGGAGCTCTTATGGAACTCGCACCATTTTCCAGTGTCCTTTCTCGGCTTCGCGACGCAGTTCTTTGCTTGCGCCTTCGGCTGGTTGTCTTGGGCTGTCCCGCCATGGCTTTGTCCTTTGTTCTGTGGTTTAGGGGCACCTTTCCCCTGCTTTGGATTCGCAGATCCAAAGTCTCGCTTCTTTTGTTTAAACTTCTGCTCGACCTTGACGGCATACCGGTATGCTGCGCCGAGCAAGGGGATGTTCAGGAATTGTATTTCTTCCTGGATGTACTTGTGCAGGCAGCCACGGTATTTGAGTATCAAATGTTGCTCCGAATCCTTGATACCCAACTTTGTGCGAAGGGTATGGAAAAGATTGGTGAACTTCGGCACGTCTTGGTCCCTTCCCTGTCACAGCGTGGTCCACTTTATGTATCCATCCTCGTAGCTCCCGACAGGGTAGTACTGCTCCTTGATGGCATCCCGGAATGAATCCCAGGTGGGTGTGGCTGAAAATAGTGAGCCAGTACTTTCATCCTTCTGCTCGCAGTAGGTTTCCCAATAGTCCTTGACGTGGGGGGCTGCTTTGAGGAGAGCAAAAACAATCTTTTCCCGACTCGAAAATTCATCAACAGAAAAATAAACCTCTAGCAGATTTAACCATTTATCTACGGCATCTGCGTCTATCTGACCCTCGAATATGGGGATTTCAAAATTAACTTGTACCTTAAAGGGTGTGGCGTTTCCAGAGTAGCTGCTAGAAGCCGATGCGTTGCTTCTGGGTAGCCGCTGAAGGATCTGGGCAAAGTTGTCCATCATTGCGTTCCGTTGTCGCTCGAGGGCTTCTTCGAGCAAGATTTTGATGGGATCTCCTGCCCCCTCGTCTTTCTTCTTGTCCGCCATGGGAGGCCGTCGAGATTTGTGAGGCTGGTCTTGCAAAGGTTCAACCAGTTCAAGCCCTAACTCCTTATATCCCGACCTTGTTGGGGACATGCAAAGAAAAACAGAGAAAAAGCAGACCGCTCTGATACCACTGATCCGAATCTTGGGAGGAGGCCCCCAAGATCTAAAAGATTGAAATGGATCTTGGGAGGAGAGACCACCAAGATCTGAAAACCTGCATTGCAAGAAGAAAAATAGGAGAATGCCCAATAAACAAAACCACAAAGAAACTTTTCTATTAAAACCGATAATAACAGTAAAGGCTACATTGTGGCGGACAATCTGTCCTTTTACAAAAAGTGACTTGTTACTTATAGTATTTTTCAGTTACAATACCACGGGTCAATTCCATGGGTGAATGAATACCATGGGTGGATTTTACAATACCATGGGCAGATGCCATTTACAATACCATGGGTAAATTCCATGGGTGAATGAATACCATGGGTGGATTTTACAATTGGTCACAAGCATTACAGGGTATCTCTATCCTCGGATCTTCGTTCTTCATGGTTATGGGTCATCCACAAACCCACAGTTCATCGAAGTCCATTTGCTAGGCCACACACTGTCAGAATCACAGTCGGTCACAAGCATTACAGGGTATCTCTATCCTCAGATCTTCATTTATCAGGGTTTTGGGTTAACCACGTAAAACCCTTATCTTCATTGGATCTTCATATTCAACAAAGGCTTTGCAGGAGGGAACTTTACGCAATGGGGACCATTGCTTCTTAAGGAGGGAGGAATGATCCGAATGGAAAATGGCATCAACCCATGGTACTCATCCACCCATATTATTCATCGACCCATGGAATTTACCCATGGTATTGTAAATGGCATCCGCCCGTGGTATTGTAAAATCCACCCATGGTATTCATTCACCCATGGAATTTACCCATGGTATTGTAAATGGCATCTGCCCGTGGTATTGTAAAATCCACCCATGGTATTCATTCACCCATGGAATTGACCCGTGGTATTGTAACTGAAAAATACTATAAGTAACAAGTCACTTTTTGTAAAAGGACAGATTGTCCGCCACAATGTAGCCTTTACTGTTATTATCGGTTTTAATAGAAAAGTTTCTTTGTGGTTTTGTTTATTGGGCATTCTCCTATTTTTCTTCTTGCAATGCAGGTTTTCAGATCTTGGGGGTCTCTCCTCCCAAGATCCATTTCAATCTTTTAGATCTTGGGGGCCTCCTCCCAAGATCCGGATCAGTTACCCACTCAAAATGGGTTGTTTTCTGCTGGGTCCCCGAGACGACATGGCACTTAATGAATGGAATCAGATGACCTCCCCCCAATACTGCCAAGCGCCCAAAAGCTTTGCAAAGTAAACCACTTATTTCCAGCCCGCTACATGCCAAAACTACCACTATTCACCTCGCTACGCAAAAAATGGCCATTGTTCACCCGTACCTACCAAATTTAATTTTAGCACATAAATAAAAAAAAGCCCCAAATTATTGTTTTCATCGTTTTTTCTGACTGTAAACTTCCATGCATGCATCTGCGAATGTCCAAGTTGTCAACCCACATATAGTTGCACCCTTAAGACACCATAAACCTTCCAGCTTGCTTGAGGCTTTTCCAACTATTCGCAGTTTCTAGTTACCCGGTTCAGACCCAGTTTTCTTCAATTCCAACAATTTAAGCCAGAATCCATTGAAAGCCCTATTAATTTCCAAACTAGTCACTAAGTTTTCTTAATTGAAATTAAAAGAGAACTCTAGTAACTTAAACCCACCTGGAATTGAAACGCCATTACCCTAAAGACTGATAATTTACCTTCCCCATTCTTAAATCCAAAAGAATTGAGAATGGCAGCCCCAATTGCCATGGATGTCAGACTAATTTCCACTCCTCACCTGGACTTGGACCACCTTCCCCTTGCTGATAAAGATTTCCAAATCAAGGACACCTCTATCCATGAATCCCCTCTCAAATTATACTATTGATACAAAGACTAATACCTAAACCATGCTGATAAAATAGGTCTTTTGGAGTCTAATTTTCCCAAGTATCAATTCCCTGAGGTGCACTTCTTTCTAGAGATTGTCCATTATTTCCATGCAAACTACATCCCCAGTCAAAGAGCAGTGATGTCCCCTGACCAAACCATACTTTTCACCATCACTGCTGGGTCAATCAATGAAATTCTACAACTACAACCAAGGCAAAACCTAATGCCAATTTCCATTGGAGACCTATTGGACTAATTTTCCAAGCTAACCATTGCAAAGCTTGTTGAGATGTTCCAGAATTTTATTGTAGAAGTGAAACATATTCCAAATCATCCTCTCCCATATATATATACACCATATTTTCTCAATTTGGCTAGGACAGTGTGGCAATGATTTCTTGTGTCTTAGGCTATACCACCAATGAGTATATAGATGAAACCATCTTAGCCTTCATTTCCATTTTCTCTCCAGGACAGGCGCTTGTTTTCATGTATGATTATGCCAATTTCATAGCTGATAAGATGCATGACCAATTTCTTAGGATGAGTAATGAGAGAGTATTCAATTATTCCTCAGTTTTGAACCACCTTTTCTATATTACCAAGCTAGAAAATTCCCCTTTAGTTTCCAAAATCTTGATACTAAAGGTCACCCTAGGTCAGCAATTTTTTGGACTCCTTTGATCCATAAGTATGACTCCTCATATACCTATACAGACTTCATATATCCTTTTGTACATCCTATAGTGACAATGCTACTAGGAAGTCCTCCTCTAAGAATCAACCACACATGTATATGTAGAGACTGGCATGGTTAAAAGGAAAAGCATAAATCTTGTCTCTGAATACAAATTCACAGAAGAAACAGTTGGGGCCACTGGCACAGAAGGAGAAGCAAGCAGGCATGCCACTCCCTCTGGGGACACACTAGAACCTTCCACATCACACAGTCAGATGTTGGAAAGGCAGCAAAGTGTCGAAGTGTCCTCATTCAGGATGCCAGCTGATAGAGTCCAAGACATCAGAGAAAGGTACAAGGATATAAAAGCGAGGATTGAGAGGGTAAAAGCCCAAACTTATTCACAATACTTAAAGATGGAACCTACAAATTAGACAAGGCTTATGTCAGCCTATGATGTGAAAGAAGGCAAAATGTAGATGACATTTATGAAGCCTACTACTCAGCAACCAAGAATAATAGCAGAATTCAAAACGATATATTTCGAAGTATTGGCAAAGGAAATTCATCCTATTGACAAAATTTAACTTCACAAACAGACATGGGAGATGATTTACTCCACCTTGACAGGGAGAGCCATCTCAACTCACCAATTACAAAACTCCCTGAATAACATATCAGCTCAGTTCCAATTGGAGAAGGCCTCTTCACAGGCCAAAGTCACCAGAATCAAGTCCTTAGAGGACTTAATCATTGTGTTAAGACATGATCCCAAAGATGTAAATGCCATCAAAAAATTGATAAAGAAGAAGAATGATGACTTAGCTGCTTTAAAGAAGCAACGCAAGGTTCCACCATTGCATCACCCATAGACATCAGAAGTCCTGGAGACACAAAAAGGTAAAGAAGAGCTTATGGATTTGGTCATAAAGCTAAATGACCAACTGAAAGAAACATAGAAGAAGTTAGACACATTGATTTAGTCCAAGCAAAGTGACTTCACCACCACTTCTAGGAATAACATTCCCACTATTTCTATTGTAATTCCATCAACTTTGGCAGCTTCATTGGCACCTACATCTCCACCTGCCATAGCACTACCAATCACCACTGAACCTACAACAGCAGGTACTTCAATAGAGAAAAGGGTAGAGCTAGTGAAAGCCATGGTGGAGATGTCAATCTAGGCAATAGAGCTCAAAAGGTTAAAGGAGAAAGTGGTAAGCTTAGAAACTGATAGTAAGCTTGCCCAAATTCAACACAAAGAAGAAACACAGAAAGCCCTAAGGATGGGTGAGAAGATCAAGGTCCTAGAAAAAGATTTAACACTGCAAAAGCCACTAGGACAGACCAAAGAGATGCTCTGGGCCAATATCATTGACTCTGTTAATGATATTTTTCCATCAAGTCAAGTGACATTTGAGCAAACAGAACTGGTGAAAGTGGCCACTAAGGCTATTAAGAAAGTAAGTGAAGATTTGGGATATCAACCTGAGGATGCGAATCGACTCATCCACTTCTTGAACAATAAGAACAAACATGAAATTAATGAGCTTGGTGTAGAAGATAGAACTGAAGCAATCATAGAAGTCAAAAAGTTTCTTTCCAAAAGAAACCTTATGGTTAACTTAGAAGAAAAATGCCATAACATGCAAGTGGCCATCGATAGATTCATGGCCAAATTTCAAATTTTGAGGGACAAGGGCCTTCCCAGTCCTATGGTCATCCATGATAAACTTATGAACCAATTGGACTACACTGACAGACTAAGGAATTTGGCCAAGGAACAAGCAAGCACTTTAGGTATCAAAGCCTCACCAACTGGAAAAGTATTGTATAATACTTTGCAGAATCTGTTTTTTCTAGAACATGAGGTGAAACCTTTGTTTGTCACGAAGCCTAATTTTGCCAAATACACAGAGGCAGACGAAACCTACAGAAGAATGCTCAAATTAAAGTTATCTCAGGATAAATGGTGTGAAAAAATGACAGATTTACATATAAGTTACCGCAGTAAATCTAAAAGCAGCCAGATGAAATAGGTAAGAAACAGATCAGTAGGGTCAAAGAGTAGTAGCTTAAAGAGTATCAGTAAAAGATTAAAGATAAAGATGATCCCAACGTACAAATATCAGCCAGCTTAAAGGGCTCAAATTCAACTGCAACAGCTATCACTCCAACAATAAGAGGGACAACATGATGCAGTTATCCATCTGTCTCTATCTTCATGCTTGAAGATGTTTTTATTTCCTTAATTAAATCTCAAACTGTTATGAGATAGTTTGTAATAATTTTTGTATAAGTAGTTCATATTTCAAAGTATTTAGGGTGGATTCAAAGACATTTTTGTATAGTTTTCTCTCAGATCAAAGTCTTATCGTTTCAAAAATTGTATTGGCTTGTTGGATCATGGAATAAAGCTCAGGCATTTTTTAGGATTCTTATGTAAAGAAAAAATCAAATAAGTATTTTCTCATGTGTATTATTGTTTTTCCTTATGTTTCCTAATAATCATATGTGTTTCTATGAAATCTGAATGTTAAATTAGGAATGATATTTTAGAACATTCTTCAATGCACTTTGTCTTGACTGCTTACATTCTTAATGTTTTCTGCTAAACTATCTTAGCTAGGGAATCCTTAGCTACTCCTTAGCATCCATGGTTTTTGTTATAGACATATTTGGGCGCTGTAACCCCAATCTTATATGTCAATAAGATAGGGCTCTATAACCCCTAAAAGTACCGTTTCATACCCTAAAGGATCATGGTCAATTGATTACATCATTCCCCAAAAGTTCCACCTAAAAAACCATCCAGAACTGGCCAAAACAGGACCATACTGATTGCTCCACTGACAAGGTGGGATGTATACTAGCTTCTACACTAGCCAAGTGCAATGCATATTGAAGGGGCCTTCTGTAGGGTGCGATGAGTGAGAATAGACAAATGTCCAAGACAGTTTGCTAAGTGGATGCTCATGGAATCTTCTAGAAACTTCTCCTATGACACCTGCCTCTCTGAATTCGCTTAGGGATGAGTAAGAGATCCAAGAAATCTCCAAGTGGCCAAAACAACAAGTGGAATGACGCTAATAAAAAACTCAAAGATGAATCACACCCTTGCACACATCTATCAATGGATCCCTCATCTGAGATATCCAGAGGCTGCAATTTTGTAATTTTCAAGGAAATGTTGATAGTTTGTATCTGAGAAAGAGCATTGTATTGTTGGGTGATCTTGATTTTCATGAGGTGAAGAGGGCTTCGAAGCTGGGAGAATGATGCTGGATCAGACAGCTGGGTTGTAATTCTCCCTTCATAGTCAGTAAAGTTCTTTGAGTTTTCCTCCATAGAATTGTGTATTTGTGAATGCCATTGTATGTTCATTGTATTTTTTATTTTTCAATGCTTATGATATAATAGATCAAGATGCTTTGATGGTGTTTTGTTACTTTGTTTCTACAAGTATTCTCTAAGCGGGATAAGTAGGAGAGGAGTTGCAAGCTCTGTCAAGGGAGAAACAGATCAAGAAAGGAGTTAAGTGGAAGATCCAGGTTGGTTCCTTTTCCTCTCTCTTATCTATCATACATAGAGGAAATCACAAATTTATTTGAATTATTTGTTTCTAGGATAGCTGCCAATCCTAGAGCGCTAGTCGATCGAAAAGACACTAGTTTTCCCAGAAATGCCCTTTTGGTATATCAGTAAATGGCGACTCCGCTGGGGAATGAATAGACATTTGTTTTTTGTTGTTGTTTATTTTATAAACTATAGCTGGAGCCTGAAGTTAGCCAGATAGCCTTCGAACTGCTCTTGCTCTACAATTGCATAGTAGATGAATGTTGCTTCAATCAATCTCCGGTTTAGTTTATGAATTGAACATTTGACATACAAACATTCTAGATGCCCTTTTGGTAGCTGAGTAACCTCTCAAGATCATACCTTTGTACTTTTCTCTTTACTGTCCATCATAGCTCAGCTTAACTCACTGAAATCAGCTGCAAGTTTGACCCAAAACCCATCTCAGTTGCGCTCCCTGGCCCATCGCACTATCTTTCATTGTCAACCAGTATGCATCGCACCTCCCAAGCCTAAAAAGTGTGATGCATCCCTATTTCTGTGAAGCCCAGGTGTGATGACTGACTGAGCCTATTTCCCTTCTTGAAATTTGGGGTTTTTATTCTTGTTTTCAGGTCTGTTTAGTTGTTTTGCTGCTTATGAACAGTATCTCATTGTTGAAGCCTCCTTTCATCACATAGTTTAGCCTCCATTGATTAGGATTACTAAATGTTTTTATGTATTTGTCCGTTATTTACAATCCTTTGTCAAAGAGTTCCTTAAATCAATCTGTCATTTTGGTACAAGAAGTGTCGTAACTATCATTTTGTGTCAAAAAGAGAAGTGTCACAGAGTCTCCCTTTCCTGGATAGTCGATTGAAATTTTTGTCATGTACTTGATTTGATTTGTTGATATTTGAAGTGTCGAAAACATTTTCTATTCAAAATTGAAAAGTGTTGTTTAGTCTTCCTTTCTATTTTTAAAAAGAAATTTTCGAAATGTTGCTTTGAGTAAAATATTTTAGATCTTTCCTATACTTAGTTTTCATTTTTGGCATTTTTCACATTAAGAAAAACGAAAAACAAATACATGCATTTGCATTTACATTTAGACTATGTGCAAAAAATGATTTAGGAAAAGTGCATTTAGTGTGTGCTCTTTGCTCTTTGTTTCAAAGAATCGTAATTTTCTTTCCTTAGTAGCTAGGATTTTCATTGCTCAAAATAAACAACGATTGTTTATCATTGTGGATTGCATTTTAGGAATTTTACATCTACATCATGCGGTGAACCATTGAAAGGAAAACTTTTAAATAAGATCAACTCTAAAAAAAAAATTCAATGAACTTAACAACGCTTTGGAACCTAACGCAACACATCTAGAGGTGTAGGCTAGAGACGTGTTCCGGCGTCGTAAAAACTAGTAACTATTGTTTTCATTGAAGGTTGGGTGATTCCTTCTCTTTGATATAAAAAGTTCTAGCATGGACTTGTGCTCCCCGTACCATCACATATATATTGGGAGACCACAATTGGCTTATATCCTTTATCCATAGGAAGCCATGTCTGCGCCCTATCGATCACAATGCACTGAACACAACATTTGGGAAGATTGACTGTCATAAATAGTTTTCTGATTGGTTTGGTAATGCCTCTATCTAGATTTCCAGAGTAGCCACTTTCGTTCCTTTTTGACTCCTTAAAAGAAAAGGTCCATCTGAGCACTTTTCACTTCAGGTTGATTAAAAGTTGAAGGGGACTAGAGTCATCTTTAGGTTTTTATTGACTCTTAAAAATTGAAAAAGCAAAGTTGTGTCAAAGGGTCATTAAAATTTATTTAATTCAGAATAACATCTCTATTCCTTCGTTGATTTTAGGTTGAGATAATGGAGTCAACCAATCAAGGAATCTCTTTTGAAGGGAATCCCAATCCATTTTCTTCTTGGGGAAATATTGGTTCTCCATATATGGCCACATTGTCCCTTCCGAGAATTACAATTGGCTTGCCAGTATGGCTATTCTCAACCGCTGTCGTTCAAAATACTGTAATTCCTCACCAATCGAATCAGCAGCTAGTTGATACTAAAGTTGACCCTTCACCTTCTTCTTCATTTGTTTCTCCCTCCCCTTCTTCCTCTTCACTTGGTGAAAATAGCGATGCAGTAACCAAGTGGCTGAGAAGAAGAAGAAGAAAGGGAAGGAGAAGAAGAATAAGAAGCCAATTCAACAAGGTGGCAAGCATGCAGCATCCAGTGAAAATTTGTACACTAAGCTTTCCAAACCTAGATCTCCATTCATATTTTGTAAAGGAGACCATTTTCATCAAGATTGTCCAGGCATCCATCAAATCTTGAGAGAATGGTCCCCCAGTTTGCACCAAACGGTGTCATCAACCTCTGGTGATCATGTTGACAACACACCATCAACTAGTAATAGTGGACAGAAAAGAAAGGTCCAAATTCCATGTAAGTTATGTGAAGGGGAACATACCCTTCCCTGTTGTCCTTTTTTGGATGAAGTTAGAGGAGTCGTGCATAACCATCCTACTTCAGCACAGTGACTTCCATCTGGATATAGGAAACTCTCCCCAAGTCCTTTACTAGTTGAAAATCTGACTGACATAACTCAGCCGCTAGTCAAAACAACTATCGCTGAAAATGAATCTTCTGAGTCCATACCAGACCAAAGTTAACAAGTCGAGATGGCAGTCGACCCATTTTCACTTTCAGAGGATCATATCCTTCCCAAAGAGAGTGAGAATGACACTGTTTGAATTCTTTTTGTCACTTCAAAGTCTGATGAACTTGGGGGCAATCCACCCATTCTTCCACAACAAGAAGGGAATCCCCTAGTTCACGCAACTCAAGGGGTCATTTCTCCCGTTTATTTGGTACCCCCTCCAAGTACTCTAGTCACTTCCTTTGATTAGAATCAACTAGAAAGATCCCACCTTCCTTCTTATGTACCATTCTGGATCGTAGTACAAATCTACAAAATGATCGTGTTTGGCACTATCATAGATGAGGGTGCGTCAGCGAGTATCCTTTCCTCAACTGCTTGGAAAGCACTTTGTTCACCATCGCTTATGCCTGTTACATAGAATTTGTGAGGCTTTAACAAAGGAACTAGCCAACTGTTAGGGATCCTTCCTAAGTTACCGACAACTTTGGGAAGGAAAACCGTTCACTTTAATGTGATGGTAGTCCAAGGACCGTTAGATTACAATATACTCCTTCGACGTGACTATGTTTATATCATGAAGGCTATTGCTTCAACACTTTTTTGAGTGATGTGTTTCCCACATGAAGGCAAAATTTTCACTATTGACCAGCTTTCATTTCCTGGTTCAAGCATAGCTCCAAGTCAGTCATCATCCCTAAATGGTCCTTGTACATCAGCAATATCTCATCAAGCTTCATTCCATCCACCAGATTGTCGAGAGTAGTCTGGTGAATGTAACGAAGCTTAGGAGGCATGCGCCCTTGTCCATTTGGTGGACGAACCCAACTGAAAAGATAGGTTTCCCTGTAGGTTATGTGATTAGAAGTGCCATCCCACACCATTCACCTTTGTCCACTATGTGGATGAAGCCAAGGAAGTGTTTTGTCTAACCGTTGACAAAAACCATCTTGCCTAACCACAGTGATTTCCATATGCTTACTAGAGACTCTCCTTTTCTTGTCCATTTGGCGGACGAACCCAGCTGAAAAGATAGGTTTCCCTGTAGGTTATGTGATTGGAAGTTCCATCCCAAACCATGCACCTTTTTCCACTAAGTCGATGAAGCCAAGGAAGTGTTTTGTCTAACCGCTAACAAAAACCATCCTGCCTAACCACGGTGATTTCCATATGGTTACTAGAGACTCTCCTTTTCATCATGCTGGGGGCATGCGACCTTTTTTTCAATTTCATTTTCTACCCTTTTAGTTTTTTAGCTTTTTGTTTTTCTTTTTAGCTTTTTAACTTCTTAGGTTAGGTGATTGGCCCAACACACCATTCACCTTTTTTTACACTACAGACGAAGCAAAGGAAGTGTTTTGTCTAACTGTTGATGAAACCATCCTACCTAACCTCAGTAGTTCCTTACCTTTTTAGATTTTCTAGCTTTTTAGTTTTATCTTTTCTAGCTTCTTTGGTGTTTGTTTTGGTGGACGAACCCAGCAGAAGAGATAGGTTTCCCTATAGGTTATGTGATTGGAAGTGCCATCCCACATCATTCACATTTGTCTACTATGTGGAGGAAGCCAAGGAAGTGTTTTGTCTAACCGTTGACAAAAACCATCTTGCCTAACCATGTTGGTTCCTTAGCTTTTTAGTTTTGTCTTTTCTAGCTTTTTTGGTGTTTGTCGTTTCTCGCTTGCATAAAAAGACAAACTAAACATTGAGCATATGTTGTCACATGGTTCAAGCTCGTTAAAAAATAAACCTACCACTGAGCATGGTTCCCCACGGTTCAAGCTCTTTAAAAAATGAACCCACCTTTGGTAAATAACCTTTGTGATTGCCTTGCTATCAGCCTTTTAAGCCTTGGTTGTGTTCCTGCCATCATCTCCATTCTTTTGGCCAATCATATGATTCCACTTGATTGTTTACCTTTTTTGAAGAAGAGCTGCAACGAGTGGTCCTATTAGCCGCCCTCTTCACATCACCATGTTTTGAGAAGTTCCAAGCTTACCCGAAACCAGTTGCTACCCTGAATGCCACTCGTTCCTCAAGAAACGAGTCTCCTTTAAACTCTTTTCAGACTCATTAAATATGAAAAGCTTGTTGAGCTATTGGTCTTTCCAGCTCATTAAAGTAATGGGAAGTGTTGTTATAGATCTGATCTAAAAATATAAGACAATGAAAATAACCCAAGAAAGAACAAGACCTGAATATAGAAATGCATCACTTTATTAATATCAAACCCTTAAGGTAGGGAAACACCATACATTCACTCCTTAAGGAAGGAGAACACTCCACAAGCCATATTCTTGTTCATACAATATTCCTTGACATCCCTCAATGTGGAGTCTCTAGCCTCTATATAGGCATCATACATACAATACCATGGGTCATTAACACGGTTCCCTCAATACCATCTATCTAATACCATGGGCCCATTACATTATTACATTATTCCTTTGGGTTCCTCCCTTTGTACCCCATATTGTCCCCTTAGGTATATAGTGCCATCCCTCCTGTATATTTTAATATTTTTCGGACCTGAGGGATTATCTCACAAAAAAATTCAAGCGCTTGTCTTTTCCAGCTCGTTAAAGTGATTGAAAAGTCATCCCTTTCGTATTATTTTATCCTTTTTCAGACTTAATGGATTATGATATGGAAAAGAACTGCTGGAGTTTCCTTTTCATCCCTTTTCAAACTCTCTAAACATGAAAAGGACTGAGTTATCCTTGTTATTAAACTCATTAAAAAAATAGCGACAAACTTGTCCACCTAGACAAGAACAAGTTTCACTGACGCTAGGCTCGCTAAAACATAGCGACAGGTTTTTCTGAAGGAAAAATTATAGAACAAGCATATGTTATCCTCCTCAAGCTTGAAAAAAATAAAGAGGTACTAGACAACAATGACTGGGGAAAGGGGAAGAAAACTTGAAGAATTTTATGGTAGCAGGTCGCTCTTGAACATGACACTTTCACTCCATCACCATAATTAAGTCGGGTTGGGTTTTTTCGTTCACCGCTCATATCACCATTAGTCCTCGCTACCATCCATCTTTTTGGGTTAACGCTACCAATCCATCTCAGTGTCGCCAATATGCTCAAGAGAAGTCATTCAGTTGAGAAACCACGGTCCAGTTAATGCCTCATCCACTGCAATACCTTCACCCTCCATTTTTCATGACCGCCATTCTTGAACCTTGTGTCATTAGATTGTTTTTGCCTCCAGGAAAATCATTTTCTTTGTTTCGTGTCGTAGATGTGGGATACATTAAGGCCCTCCTATGATGAGTCACTTCTTCTCGACATCAGCTCATTATCCAAGAAGTTGAATTAGAAACAACCCTTTAAGTACCTTGAAGCTTGCATGCCTCAATGGCAAGTTTCTTACTTCCAGCGATAGGTTGACATCAATGGCCTTCGACCGAAATATTTTACGTGGTGTTCGACATCAGATCATATATTCACACCACGTGAATTGTATTGTGGTACCTTGAGGGTCATTATCATTATCGGTGATTCCTCTTGCATCTGTTAACAACTTACATTATTGGCTGGTAATCAGGTGATGCCTTTCCACGTTCAACTTCAGAACATCTCTTCATGGATCGACTTGTACATCGGGCGAAGATTGAACAAGTTTGAAGACCCCAGATCTAGTTTCATCCATCAGAGCTGTGATATATTCAAGGATATAAAGACATCAAATGTACATAGAAGCTACACAGATGGTTATCCAAGCCAGGGATGATGACCCTACATATGAAGAATCACCAATCTGCAACTACAAATGATTATCTGTTCTATGTACAAGAAATGAATTTATAAAGTTGAGCATGGGAATGCCCACTTCAACTAGATCATGAAAATTATATTATGATGATGTATTGTATTGTATCTTATATAGGTTACCTTCCAGTTTCGAAAACCTCAGGTCCTCATGATAAAGCATTTTACCCAACATCAAAGAGTTATGACTTCATGCTTTAGGGGGCAACTTTTATAGAAATATTTAGGCCCTACAACCAAAATCTTATATCTCAATAAACTAGGGCTCTTTAACCCCTAAAAGTGTTGTTTCATACCCTAAAGGATCATCGTCAACTGATTACATCATTCCCCAAACGTTCCACCTGAAAGACCATCTAGAACTGGCCAAAACAGGATCATACTAACTGCTCCATTGACAGGGTGCGATGCATACTAGCTCCTACACTAGCTAGGTGCGATGCATACTGAAGAGGCCTTCTGTAGGGTGTGATGGGCAAGAATAGACAATTGTTCGAGATAGTTTGCTAAGTGGATACTCATGGAATCTTCTAGAAACTTCTCCTATGGCACCTGCCTCTCTGAATTTTCCTAGGGATGAGTAAGAGATCCAAGAAATCTCCAAGTGGAACCAAAAACAACAAGTGGAATGACACTAATCAAAAACCCAGCGATGACTCACACCCTTGCACACATCTATAAATGGATCCCTCATCTAAGAGATCTAGAGGATGGAATTTTGTAATTTGTAAAGAAGTGTTGATAGTTTGTATCTGAGAAAGAGCATTGTATTCTTGGGTGATCTTGCTTTTAATGAGGTGAAGAGGGCTTTGATTCTAGATTAGACATCTGGGTTGTAATTCTCCCTTCATATTTAATAAAGTTCTTTGAGTTTTCCTCCATACAATTATGTATTTAAGAATGTTGTTATTTGTGAATGTCATTGTAGGTTCATTATATTTCTGACTCTACAATGCTTATGATATAATAGATTAAGATGCTTTGATGTTTTTTTTTACTTTGTTTCTACAAGTATTCTCTAAGCGGGATAAGTAGGAGAGGAGTTGCAAGCTCTGTCCAGGGAGAGAGAAATCAAGCAAGGAGTTAAGTAGAATATCCAGGTTGGTTCCTTTGCCTCTCTCTTATCTATCATACATAGAGGAAATCACAAATTTCTTTGAATTGTTTGTTTCTAGGATAGCTGCCAATCCTAGAGGGCTAATTGATTGAAAAGACACTAGTTTTCCCAGAAATAGTTTTCCTTGTGATCTATGTATCAAAGGATTCTTAATTGCCCTTTGTTGATGATCACCCTTTATTCCTCATTGTGATCCTGGTCCAAGGATTCTTAAGTGCCCTTCACCCTGTTTAGAATCATTCCATCCATTAGCCCTTAAAGATTTTATTTTTTCTTTCCTAGCCTACCCTGTGAAAACTCCCTTTAATGATCTGATCTAGTTATTCTATCCTTTTATTGACTCCATAGCCCAATGTCTTGAAGAAACTAGATCTATCCATATGTTCCTAGAATTCCACCACCCAACCAAAATCAAAACCTTATGAATACTAAGAGCTAGCCTAAAATCCTACCCAAACAAAGTTAAATTATAAAGAGAGAGCCCTCTCTGGACTTAGGTTGGCTAGAACCTGAGTATGAAGATTTGTTTGTGGTTACCTCGGATTATTCCTTCTTTTGGTAACTTCTAAAGAAGACTTCTGAGTGATAACATAGTGGAAACCATAATGGGGAATTCAAATCCTCAGTCTTAATAAACCTTTGAGTAATTTCAAATCTTTATTTCAATCTTCTTGAAGGGTTTATTAGAAGTTATTTACAAAATTTTACAAAAAAAAAGTAAATAGAAAAGTTTGAAACTCTGGCTTCAAGGAGAACTCACTATACTAGTTCTAACCTAGATCCAAATCCTCCCCCAGTAGTGGATAATCCCAACCTAATTTCGATAATATCCAGAAGACAAGAAAGTTCAGTAAGCCCAACACCTTCAATCAAAGCAGATTCATGCCCTGTTGAGTGGTTTCTTTTAGAAGACCTCCCCTTTGATGAGTCATTTGGCCTTTCCCTATTTAAAACCAAGTCTAAAAGTGCGCCTGATGACATAGTTCTAGATCCAGAGTTTATTGCAGATCTTGAATTCCAAAAGGCAAACCTGTCAATTGATGAGTATATTCTAAATTCCCCTCAGTCATCCCTTACTACTGTTAAGATCCTTGAGCTTTCTAAAACAGTTTCAACTCCCTTTAGTTCACCATTATTCCCTTCCACCTTCGAATTTCATTCCTCACCTCCATTTATACCTTCACTTCCCCACCAACCTAACGTTACACATCACTCACCCATTAGTCCCAGTTCTTCATCAACTACTGTATCATCTCCTAGTACCCCAAACCCACCTCTTAGTCCTACCCAGCTTAGAGCCATGGAAAATAGATATGCTCCTCTTATGTTACCTGCTCCACGTGGTGCCATGCCACAAGATTACTAGAACAAAATTGTCCAATTCGATAGCATAGGAACTTACACACCAAAACAACATACAAACAAAATGACAAATTTCTTTGAATTACATGAAATTGATATTGGTGATGTCCAAATGATACTTTTTGCTCAGACTCTAGCTGGTGATGTAAGAAAATGGTTTAGAGCTTTACCTACTAATAGCATAGACACGTTAGAAGTTTTTTATGAGTGATTTTTAAATAGATAGGAAAATAAAAAGAACCCTCTGCAGATCCTTTCAGAATATGAAAACATCAAGACAAGACCAAATGAAATAGTCCAAGATTACCATACCAGATTTAATAATATATACAATGCAATACCAATTAATCTTATACCCCCACCTGGTTTAGCTCTAATAAAGTTTCCTGATGGGTTTGAAACTGATATGGCATTCCAACTGAGAGAGAGAAATCCTCCAACTTTAGAAGACATGTAGAGTGTAGTAGTTAGTGTAGAAGCTAATTTGCTAGCAAAAAGAGCTAGGGTTAGGAATGAAAGGAGAGGACCCTTGAAAGATGAAGCCTCACCCTCTAACCTTAAAATAGATGCCCTAACCAAAGGAATGGAAAAATAGATGGATAGGATAGAGAACATTTAAAGGAAGCGTCACTGGGATAATAAAAAAGCACCTCTGGTGAGAAATCTAAACTTGAGAAATAATCAAAATCAAAATACTCAGAAAATGGACCTGATCAGACTATTAGGCCTCCTTCTCAAGAAAACTATGTTGAAATATCCCATTCAGAAGAAGATGAACAAGACAGACAAATTAACTTAATGCGATTAGATGATGAAGAAACTTTCTTTTTCACTCAAGATGATCAGGAATTACATATGCTTCAACAATTATAGACCCAATCCGGAGAATCATTTGATTATAAGCAAGGGTATGATTCTGCTATCTTCGAAGTGCACAAACATTACAACTTGAGGAGTAAAAATAACACTGATGCTCCTGACCAAAACAAGAAAGAAATACCAAATCAACCTAAGAAAATCAAAATAGTTCCAATTAATAAAACTCTTCAATTCCTCCCTAGACCAAATCATAATCCTTCTAGTCCCACCATTGTAGATATAACCAATAACCAACCCCCTGATGATCAACCATCTACTTCAATACCCTCCAAGGAGATAGTGGAGAAATCTCCAAACACCATATTATAAAATCCACAAAAATATACTTCAAGTGCAGAAAAGGAAGAGCAATCTATTCAAGCTCTTGCCATGACAATTCTAAGCCCTCAAACAGAGAAAGCCCCTTTGATTTTCAATTTGGGAGCAAAGGTGGCTAAACTGAAAATCTTAGTTCCCTTAATAGAGTTGATTAAAAATGAAACTTATAAATCTCAAATAAGCAAAACCTTCAACTTTTTGAGAATGAAGACTATTTCAACTTGTTTGATGATTAGCTTGAGCTTATATTCGGTCCTGATATTAATGCAAAATCATTAGAAGGAGGGATACCACCCTTTTATATTATCCTTAACATTCATGATAAAATCTTACACAATGCAATGCTAGATTCTGGGGCTTCACAAAATTTAATGCCTAAATCTATTTTGGAAAAATTAAATTTGGATGTTACTAGACCTTACAAAGATTTGTTTTCATTTGATTCAAGTCAAGTAAAGTGTCTAGGGTTAATTAAATACCTGTGTGTTTCCTTAGTATAATATCCTGCTAATACCATTCTCATGGACATAGTTGTTGCTGATATGCCACCTAAATATGGCATGATATTGTGTAGATCATGGGGGACTAAACTCCAAGGATATTTGCAACTTGACATGTCATATGCTACAATTTTAGTCTTTGGACATCCTAAAATACTGTATAAAGGGACCCTAATGAAATATGTAGTGAGTAGCCATGATAGGCCTGAAAAAATTCCTTTATATTCCATGCATTCTAACATTGATTCTTTTATTCTGTACAATGTTGAACAAAGACAAGAAACTACTTCAAACAACATTATTTTAGAACCAAAAGAAATTGTAGTTGCAACCCAAAATGAAATTTTCCAAACTAAAGAGCTTTTAGATAAAAAAGATGATCAATATACCTTAATCAATGAAGATTTTGTCCCTCCAGACAATAAGAATTATGAACCTGAAATATTATGGCATCTTAAATTTGATGGGTTAGTGAATAAATTAGGAGCAGGAGCAAGAGTATGGATTTACAATTTAGAGAATGATCACTCACAGGGCCATGCTGACAGACAAAATTTCAAATTTACTAACAACATGGTTGAGTATGAATCACTTCTTTTAGGTCTCAAAATAGTTAGAAAGTTAGGAGGTATAAGAGTTTCTATTATGGGATATTCAGAGCTGGTTATAAAACAAATTAATGTTGCATATATGACCAAAGAACCTAGATTAAGTTTCTATAGAGGAACAGTTGTAGAAATATTGAACACTTTTCTAGAAACTAAGCTTGTAGTCATCCCAAGGAAACATAATATGCAAGCTCATTCTTTAGCAATGTTTTCCAGCGCTTGTAAGTTACCATTCCAACCTAACCATTAGTACACTGCTGAGGTTAGGCACAAACCTACTATCCCAGATAACCTGAAAAACTAGCAAGTATTCACTAATGATTAACAGATAAACAATTTTTTAACTTTAGAAGAAGAATTTGTAAATAGCAATATAGATACTGACATAACATTAGATCTTGTTTTTAAAGATAAAATAGAAATTAAAAAATCAGAAGATGAAGAGATAGATATATTCCATCCCACTAAATTTACAAAATCAGATGTACAAAACCTAAAGCAAGTTGAAATTGATGAGATAATTAACGAAGACTCTGAACTCATTAATCTCAAAGACAACTTTTTGCTCAAAGGATTGACTCCTTTGGAATACTTTTTTGATTCAAATGATGTCCCTAGAAAACCAAAAATGGAACCCTTAAAATCTGATATAGAGGAGTGTAATATAGGTACTAAGGAAAATCCAAAACCGATAAAACTTTCAAAGTCCTTACCTCCTACTCAAAAGGTGAAATACCTTGAATTACTAAAGGATTTCCAAGATGTCTTTGCTTGGAGTTATGAGGACCTCAAGTCCTATGACACCAGCATAATACAACACACCATCCCCATAAAATAAAACCAGAAACCTTTTAGATAGGAGCTTAGGAGGATTAATCCCATTCTATTGTCTTCTATTGAAAAGGAAATCAGAAGGATGTATGAAGCCAAGATAATAGAACAAATTAGATTCTCTTATTGGGTTTCAAATTTGGTACTGTTGAGGGCCCAGAAATCGGGTCAACAACAAGGGGGATACCCACCCGGTCCGAAACCTAGTTGGCGGCTCCTTGCCCGTTTGGTGTAGCGGGTCCAACTGGGGATAATGGGACCAGCTTCCCAATCTAAAGGATGTATGTGTGTGTGTAGAGTTTGATTATGCTGATTCTAGAAGTATTTTAGAGCTAACTTAAATCTAACTTGTAAATTGACTCTATGCTATTGTAATCTAATGAAAACAACACATCTAATCTACGCTAACCCGGGATATATCTCTTCTATTGTGCGATCTAAAAAGATTTCGAACAATAACTGGTAATAAAGATCATTCAGCTATCATAAGAATATAAACCAATTAAGATGAACCATTCTGCATAAAACATTAGGCAAAACATTTGTGAACAGCATATCTCATAATAAGTCATTCATATGTCAAGCACAAACAAATGATTCCACAATACAAAAGTGCCAAATGATAACTCAGACATTCATACATCAACATATAAACAACTAAAACTGCATATCACTCTAAGAACATAAGCAGAAAATGGTCAAGAGATAAAAGTACCATTTATGACTGATTTCACTCACAAACTTCAAGCAATAACGATTTATTTCTACTTGTTCTAACATCTACCAAGAGTACAAAAGTGCAACATCAGTAGCAGACATTAAAATGCAAACATAAATAAATCTCGATCCTTCCATTCATCAAAACCTCCTCTGAGGGTGCAGAAGTGCATGTTCCGAGGACAAGTTTTTGACAAATTTCTGGACCCTTCTCCAATGCAATGAGAAGGGTTAAAATACTACTTCCTAATTCTAATAATAGTATCATTACAAAATTTTAGGATACGGTTTTCAAATGACCGTCCTTTTTCTAATCTAGTTAAAAGAAAAAAAACAACATTCTAAATGAAATCACTTATGAATTTGGTCTTTAAAGTTGCAAGTGTCCAGCATAGGCTTGAGAAGAGTCGGCTGACTGATTTCTGCGCTGAGCTGGGCTGCGAAAACGACATCTACGAGAGTTGGCACTAACTTCTCGGCTGCATTTGAAATGCATTTCACCGTCATCCATTGGCTGTGCGGTTTAACCAAATACGTCCAGTAACATTCCCAATTCAGCTTGGCCAATGCTTGGATTGCCTTCCCTTTTCTCTGTGCTTTCTGCCTCCATTCTATTTCCAGTTGCAACTTGTTCGGTAGGTACCCCGAGGTGGTCTCTGCAATTAAATTTTCCCTGTGTAAATTCTCATTTACACAGTCGATAAGAATGCTTGCCTGTGTCGCTGTTGTCTCTGCTGCTTGCTCCGAACGCCTGATTTGATCTTCCCATTTATAAAAGAGCAACTCTTTATGATTTTCATTAATCATGGGTGCACCTGCTCTTTTCCCTTCCTCATTATCTTGCCAAGTCAAATATTCTGTCACCCTCTTGTCATTCTGATCATAGTCACTCCGCAAGTCCACCACTTGACTGGTGATTTTGTCGCTCAGCGCACAATAGTGACTCCACTGTGATATTTTACGTCCCAACTCTTCCTGTTACTGCAGTAGTTGCTCGTTCAAGACGATAGATTCTGAAATAAACTCTGCCAGCTTAGGCTCATCTTTATGCATTTCTTACAAAGCCTACAATTGTTTTTCTTTTTCTTCGAGACTCCTTTGATAGCTTATCTGCATCTACTGAAAGTCTTCCTGTAGCTTTTCAAGCTGTCTGGAAGCTTCAGTGTTCGTGTTGGCTTGTTGCAACTGTTGTTGTAGTAGTTGTATATGATTTTCTTGTTCCTTTAATAGTTGCTGAACTTCAGAGGTGTTATCAATAGTTGCAGAAGCATATGCTCCTGCAATCTGAGACAACTTCGTAAGATTTTCAGTCAGATTATTATTGGGGTCTTTCCATAAGACGTCCAAATGTTCAACCTCTTGAGACAGTGTATTCTCAAGATTTCTTTTCTTTCTCTGTCTCCTTACAACTGCTTTGTGTTGGGGACTATAGAATACATCCAGTGGGGGAATTTCTTCTACGTTAAGTAGAAGTTCTGAGGTTGGAGCGATAGGAAGGTGTTCAGCTTCTGTGGCACTACTGACTATGGTCGAAACGACTTCTTGCACCACCTGTGTATTATTCACAGGTGTTTTCGGGACTTGCCCTTCAAGATTGATCAATTCATTGAAGGTTTCCCACTCTTTATCTAGCTCTGTCGTGACAAGTGGTGCTTCGATGACAGGAGGGGGGACATCTCTTGGTGGTGAGGCGATAACTTGCTGCTGAGACATTGCACTTGACTGAGCTGTGTCTTTGGTTGTTTCTTCATTTTCTCCTTGGTCGTGAACAGACTCTTCAGGATGCTCAGATACTTCTTGTGCGGCGTTGGACTTAGATCTGGAAGTGCTGTAGTTTTCACTGAGGCTGATGTTTGGAGTTGGTTCTCTAGTAGGTAGTCGCAGCCTCTCTAGTGGAATACTGGCCAGCCTTCTTTCTCTGTATAACGTGAATTTTTGGAGGTCATCTGGAGAAAACCTCGACTGAGCTTCCTGCAAAATTTCTTTGAGCGAACTCTTACTCTGAAACAGATCATCAAACGGATCTTTCTTTCTAGAGAACACTCTTATCTTGACGTTCGTTGTGAATCCTTGGGCCACATCATTTTGGTCGAATGGCCTCGCTGGGAACTTAAATAATTGAAGACACGTCACATTCTCCACTTCGCCAAAAGCGTGTCCTACATCGAACAAAGAGAAGGCCCCATAAGTTACGGGAAATTGAGGCCATATGGCCTTATTCTTGTCCTTTAGGTCTTTGGTCAGGCCGCCTTCAGAACAGGTTTGATAAGCGATTTCCTGGGCCAAACGTTTATCAGGGACATATAGGGGTAGGACATGTGGAGGTACAGTGCTTCCAAAAACTCTAATGTAAGTAAACCATTCTTCCCCAAACCATCTCGCGATGGGGATGATGTCGATTTGGGCCTCGGGAGAGCACCTTGGGGGGTCCTTATCATATATCATTCTATATAGGGGAAAAATAAGCCCATGGCAAATCTGGTAAAAGTGAGGGGTAAACTGGGAATCCCATAAGACCTTATGATAAACATGGATGGGCAATGGGTCTTGGGTAGTCCATTTCCAACCCATAGTAGGAAATTCAGATACAAGACAAACAGAATCCATAATATAGGCAGACAGATAAAAAGGAGGATAGACCCTTTGAGACAAGGATCTCTTAGACCGGTAATTGAGAACAACCGTGTATAGAGTATCAGAAAGGATTTTGGCCCAATCTACGAAGTCGGCGTTAGTGGCAGCATCAATTAATGGTAGCCATTCAGATGAAAACTTCTTGATATCTGGCATCCCAAATAACCTACAGAGCATGGCCGCAGCAAAACAATATGGAGAGGTGAGGGAACCAGTGTTGTACATACCGTTTTTATCCTTTTTTAGCGGCTCGTCTATTCTAGACCATTCTTTAGTGGTGTCTGATAGATCTGGATTCTCTGCTGCGAACTTCTTAACAATTTGTGCATTACAGGTCGCTTGCCGTTCAGGAAGATGATACATAAGCTTCAAATCTTGCGCAGCAAACGATCCCATGAGCCCATGTCCATGAACTTTGAATTGTCTGTTTTTCAATTCTACATCATCCAGTATCCACTTGATCATATCTATGTATGGTACAATTTTGGGTCTTGCCGGTATTCTGTGAAGGAATGAACATGCTAGGTCCTCCAAGGATGCCTCAGAAGAGCGTGGTGCACCCGCGACAGCAGTCACCTTCATTATTCTAGGCTTTTCTTCCTCTAGCAGCCTATACATGCCTTCCCATGTTGATATCCCTGTGTCTCTGTTACAGGCTGTGTCTGTGTATAGGGGCGCCATCTCCTTGGTCTTCTCTCTCGCTTCAGAGCTTTGAGCTTTATTTTTCTTTCCCATTTCTCTTTGCGTTTCTGTCCGAGTCATCTTAGCACTTTGTTCTTGCAGATTACGAGTGAAATGGAAATGACTGATCCAGAAAAGTGATGGGAGAGTTTTAAATGCAACAGATAAATCAAATATGCCACCTTACGTGAAGCAAATCTCTACCAAGGCACGTGTCTTTAATCCATTTAATAACTGACAACTAATTCATTTACTATCATTAAAAGGGCATGATTTCGGGTCAGATTATAGTAAGTGGTTTTTCTTTGAATGGTGCGCCTGAAGGATTCGTACCGAAGTGATTTATGATTTGCTGACGTAACCTCGCATGTCGCGCGATTGCTAATCGCATCATCGCAAATCGCATAATCGCAAATCGCATGGATGTGGCATTGCAGCGATCGCAATATTGTAGACCACAGAAATTTGATGTTTACCAAATCTTGCCTGGCTCATTTCTGCGATATGCGATCTAGCGATCGGCGTTATCGCAGATCGGCGAATCTTTAAGTTTTTCTTTATGAGAATTACTATGTGGCGATGCGATATCATTATTAACACGAGGGTGGTGCGCGTATCGATTTCTTTTTGTTGTAAAAGGGAAATGAAGGTGTTTCCTATCCTTTTGCAATGTGACCTTAAAGATTTCCTCTTTGCCATAGACTTAGGTTTAAAATATCCAAGAGGTTTTTTCTAAGCGTATGATTGTAACTTCAAAAAGAAACTCTTGCTTTTTCCTAAAAATTAAATAAGGGTCCCCATTCATTCAGTATCATGGTTGACACTTAATTGAACAAGGGGGGGGGTGTTGTTGGCCACAACAATTGGCGATTCACTTGGTAGAACCAGTTATCTCTGCTTTATATTGACGCTTTCAAACTGCTGAAAAAATTTTCTTAAAGAAAAACTTGAACTTTATTATAAAAAGATAAAGCAAATGATACTTCAAACTGTCAATGATGTCTCATTTCAAACTCTTTCTATTTCAATTACTTGCGTCCTCAGCTTGTCTTTGTATTCAAATCAGTCATTACTTGGTCTTGTAAAACATAAAATAAAGTCTTCCCTATGTATCAGCCCTTTTTAAATATGCTCCTTTGTCGCAGGTAGAGCCTCTGCTGCCAGCAGGCGTCCATAGCCTCGACAGGGTTACCTATTACCCAACAATTATCCTTTATCCTGCTTAAGGTTGTTTACAACTTTTTCAGAGAAAATCCATTTTTGACACTTTTTCCTTTTTTATTCTCTAAAGAACAATGTCTTGGTTTGGTCGCCAAATTATAACACAGTCATTCACTTGATTTACACTTTTGCTGAACAAGCTGGCTCGTGATGAGACCCCTTGTCTTTTGATTGCAACAATCTTGAGTCATTGCCCAGTTTTGGTAGACAGTTTTGGCAAAGTCAGCAAGTTATAATATCTGTGATCATGATAAGCCGGCTCATGATGAGACCTCTTATTCTTTGAGATATAGTGTCTTTTTGGATTATTCCTCTGAATGCTGTCTTTTCCTTTAGCAGGGAGGAAGTCAAATTTTCTTTCCTTAAGAAAGTTCTGGACGACAATGATAGGGTTGTTTTGGTAATGGCTGCTTCTATAGAGAATCTTTATTTTAATATTGATACCTTTCATTGTTCTGACCTAAAACAAATTCTCCACTGAGATAGCTTTCTTAATTTTTTTTTCTTTTGGAGTTGAAACTATCATCATATCTGGGTTAAAGTTCTATTGATAATAAAGATCAAATTCCTAAAAGATTTGTTGTTCATCGCCTCAGAAGCAGAAGTTCAAAAAAAAATCTTTAACAGAGAAAAGGTGTCTTTAGTAAATGCCAAATGCCGTTAACCAAAGCAAACATTATTATGGAGAAAAATATTTCACGCAATGAGAGGCAAACATTCCCTAGGGTTATGTACAAAATATGAATAACTTTTCCTATCAATTATTAAAAGCAAACCTAATAACCTAGCTAAATTGCTCCTACTCCTATTCTAACTATATACAGAAAATAAGCTATGTGAAATGATATTTCCAATGGAACCATCTATTCATTTTTATTGCTACCCATATGAAACTTCCAAACATCAGCGTAAAGAACCAAACTTTCCTTGGATCGTAAATATTGGCTGTGGAATAAGAACATATAACCTCAATTGGAATTTTGTCTGATTTTCCTTTCTCATGAGAACTTTTTTCCAACTGGATACCTATTGGATCATAAAAATTAGGATGAATTTCTGTTATGAATTGATGATCTCACAATAGGAAGGATAACAAGTCTGATTGTGAAAATGATTTTTTAGTTTCAATGGCTTGTAACATGTTGTTTGTTAACGCTGGGATTTTAGCGATTTTGTTTGAAATGAAAGTTCTCATATATAAATCGCTAAAACATAATCTATCAAAAGTTTGAAAATTTAAAAAGAAATCCAATTTTGTATAGAATGAGTTCAAGTGATAAAGAAATGAATGATTATTTGTACAAATAGTGTTACAGCACAACTGGGATTTACTTGTAACATCTTGCTCCTCACAAGAACTGGCCAGGTCTTATGAATCAGGAAATAAGTTATGATTGCGAACAGGAGTGGAGTTTTCCTCATGATATGAATCATAGATCGGGGTATTGTCTTGGATAGTAAAATCATCCAAATGATTTTTTACTTTGAAATGAGGGTCGTTTGATATGATTTCTGATTTAAGTTGTTTCTCATTATCTGAACCTAGTTGAGTTACTTGGGATAATTCAACAACATAATCGTTGTCAAATTAACTATCACGAAAGACTCTACAGATTTCCCTAGGTTCCTCTTTTTCATTATATATTTTCAGACAAGGGAGATAAAGCAGCTCTTGTTTGACATTAATCAAAGGATGTGCTAAAGCTGTCTCTTTATCTTGAAGACCTAATGATGAGTCGTTTGAATAACCCTCTGTGTTTTTTGAGATATCTTTAATGTTGAGAGGGGAAAAATTGTCATCACTAAAAACATCGGGATAAAGAGAAAAATGTGAATCTGGAATAATGCATTTGAAAACATCATAAAAAAAACTTTGTTCATCAGATCCATCATAAACATTGGGCTTTAGATCATACCTTTGTGCGCTGATACTTTTTGAAAGAGAAATAGTTCGTTGTTCTAACCTTGGCATCTGCATTCATTGATTTGTAATGATATTGTCTGACTTTGTGTCAGAGTCATCTTCTGGTTCCAAGGTAGTTTCTCTTTCAGCATTTTCGTTTTTGTTCTCTGGCATTAGAGCATGCATGACTCCTAGGCTTTGCAGATTTTCTTCATTACGGATGATTTGTGTATTTGACTTGAAATGCTCATTCATATTAGAAGAAAATGAAACAAAGGTTGAACTAATTTCTGCTTGATCAGACATAGGAGGTAGGGAATACTCATCATAATCTGAAGATTCTTCATCCGTGAGCTCACTCTCAAGATCATACTTTAGGCATTTAAGATGAAATCGCATATTAAAATCCCTTACTGGTTCATCTTGCTTCCGTAGATAATCAATTTCATCATATACCTGGTCGTAGTCATAACAATCAAATTCCAAAATGAAAGTCTTGACGAATTGGTCCCAGCTGTGGATTGATGCAACTGGGAGGGTTCTGCACCATTTTCTAGCTTCTGCTGTGAATGTAAGAGTAAAAATTCTGCACAAAACGCCTTCATCAATTCTCTTAATATCAGAACTTGAAACTTTTTGAATGAACTGAAGGGCATGATTAAATGCAGAAGAATTATTCTTACCGTTGAATTTTACCTGAGACAAGAGCCTTACTACATCTGGTGGAGGGTTGGAAGAGGTAGGAACATGGATGCAACTCCAAATAGGAATTCTATGAGCAGCCATCCTGTTTCAAGCTTTATAATTTGGAAAACATTCCAACAGACACTATGTTCAGGCCCTCCTCCTAGCCCCAAATATGTTGAGGGCCTAGAAATCGGGTCAACAACAAGGGGGATACCCACCCGGTCCGGAACGTGGTTGGCAGCTCCTTGCCCATTTGGTGTAGCGGGTCCGACTGGGGATAATGGGACCAGCTTCCCAATCTAAAGGATGTATGTGTGTGTGTAGAGTTTGATTATGCTGATTCTAGAAGTATTTTAGAGCTAACTTAAATCTAACTTGTAAACTGACTCTATGCTATTGTAATCTAATGAAAACAACACATCTAATCTATTCTAACCCGGGATATATCTCTTCTATTATGCGATCTAAAAAGATTTCGAACAATAACTGGTAATAAAGATCATTCAGCTATCATAAGAATATAAACCAATTAAGATGAACCATTTTGCATAAAAAGTTAGGCAAAACAGTTGTGAACAGCATATCGCATAATAAGTCATTCATATGTCAAGCACAAACAAATGATTCCACCGTACAAAAGTGCCAAATGGTAACCCAGACATTCATACATCAACATATAAACAACTAAAACTGCATATCACTCTAAGAATATAAGCAGAAATTGGTCAAGAGATAAAAGTACCATTTATGACTGATTTCACTCACAAACTTCAAGCAATAACGATTTATTTCTACTTGTTCTAACATCTACCAAGAGTATAGAAGTCGAACATCAGTAGCAGACATTAAAATGCAAACATAAATAAATCTCGATCCTTCCATTCATCAAAACCTCCTCTGAGGGTGCAGAAGTGCATGTTCCGAGGACAAGTTTTTGACAAATTTATGGACCCTTCTCCAATGCAATGAGAAGGGTTAAAATACTACTTCCTAATTCTAATCTTAGTATCATTACAAAATTTTAGGATACGGTTTTCGAATGACCGTCCTTTTTCAAATCTAGTTAAAAGAAAAAAAACAACATTCTAAATGAAATCACTTATGAATTTGGTCTTTAAAGTTGCAAGTGTCCAGCATAGGCTTGAGAAGAGTTGGCTGACTGATTTCTGCGCTGAGCTGGGCTGCGAAAACGGTATCTACGAGAGCTGGCGCTAACTTCTCGGCTGCGTTTGAAATGCATTTCACCGTCATCCATTGGCTGTGCGGTTTAACCAAATACGTCCAGTAACGTTCCCAATTCAGCTTGGCCAATGCTTGGATTGCCTTCCCTTTTGTCTGTGCTTTCTGCCTCCATTCTGTTTCCAGTTGCAACTTGTTTGGTAGGTACCCCGGGGTGGTCTCTGCAATTAAATTTTCCCTGTGTAAATTCTCATTTACACAGTCGATAAGAATGCTTGCCTGTGTCGCTGCTGCTTGCTCCGCCCGCCTGATTTGATCGTCCCATTTATTAAAGAGCAACTCTTTATGATTTTCATTAATCCTGGGTGCACCTGCTTTTTTCCCTTCCTCATTATCTTGCCAAGTCAAATATTCTGTCACCCTCTTGTCGTTCTGATCATAATCACTCCGCAAGTCCACCACTTGACTGGTGATTTTGTCGCTCAACACACAATAGTGACTCCACTGTGATATTTTACGTCCCAACTCTTGCTGTTGCTGCAGTAGTTTCTCGTTCAAGCCGAGAGATTCTGAAATAAACTCTGCCACCTTAGGCTCATCTTTATGCGTTTCTTGCAAAGCCTGCAATTGTTTTTCTTTTTCTTCGAGACTCCTTTGATAGCTTATCTGCATCTGTTGAAAGTCTTCCTGTAGCTTTTCAAGCTATCTGGAAGCTTTAGTGTTCGCGTTGGCTTGTTGCAACTGTTGTTGTAGCAGTTGTATATGATTTTCTTGTTCCTTTAATAGTTGCTGAATTTCAGAGGCCTTATCAATAGTTGTAGAAGCATATGCTCCTGCAATTTGAGATAGCTTCGTAAGACTTTCAGTCAGATTATTATTGGGGTCTTTCCATAAGACGTCCAAATGTTCAGCCTCTTGAGACAGTGTATTCTCAATCTTTCTTTTCTTTCTCTGTCTCCTTACAACTGCTTTGTGTTGTGGACTATAGAATACATCCAGTGGGGGAGTTTCTTCTACGTTAAGTAGAAGTTCTGAGGTTGGAGCGATAGGAAGGTGTTCAGCTTCTGTGGCACTACTGGCTATGGTCGAAACGACTTCTTGCACCACCTATGTATTATTCACAGGTGTTTTCGGGACTTGCCCTTCAAGATTGATCAATTCATTGAAGGTTTCCCACTCTTTATCTAGCTCTGTCGTGACAAGTGGTGCTTCGATGACAGGAGGGGGGAGATCTCTTGGTGGTGAGGCGATAACTTGATGCTGAGACATTGCACTTGACTGAGCTGTGTCTTTGGTTGTTTCTTCATTTTTTCCTTGGTCATGAACAGACTCTTCAGGATGCTCAGATACTTCTTGCGCGGCGTTGGACTTAGATCTAGAAGAGCTGGAGTTTTCACTGAGGCTGATGCCTGGAGTTGGTTCTCTAGTAGGTAGTTGCAGCCTCTCTAGTGGAATACTGGCCAGCCTTCTTTCTCTGTATAACGTGAATTTTTGGAGGTCATCTGGAGACAACCTCGACTGAGCTTCCTGCAAAATTTCTTTGAGCGAACTCTTACTCTGAAACAGATCATCAAACGGATCTTTCTTTCCAAAGAACATTTTTATCTTGACGTTCGTTGTGAATTCTTGGGCCACATCATTTGGGTCGAATGGCCTCATTGGGAACTTAAATAATTGAAGACACGTCACATTCTCCACTTCGCCAAAAGCGTGTCCTACATCGAACAAAGAGAAGGCACCACAAGTTACGGGAAATTGAGGCCATATGGCCTTATTCTTATCCTTTAGGTCTTTGGTTAGGCCGCCTTCAGAACAGGTTTGATAAGTAATTTCCCGGGCCAAAAGTTTATCAGGGACATATAGGGGTAGGACATGTGGAGGTACAGTGCTTCCAAAAACTCTAATGTAAGTAAACCATTCTTCCACAAACCATCTCGCGATGGGGATGATGTCGATTTGGGCCTCGGGAGAGCACCTTGGGGGGTCCTTATCATATATCATTCTATATAGGGGCAAAATAAGCCCATGGCAAATCTAGTAAAAGTGAGGGGTAAACTGGGAATCCCATAAGACCTTATGATAAACATGGATGCGCAATGGGTCTTGGTTAGTCCATTTCCAACCCATAGTGGGAAATTCAGATACAAGAAAAACAGAATACATAATATAGGCAGATAGATAAAAAGTAGGATAGACCCTTTGAGGCAAGGATCTCTTAGACCGGTAATTGAGAACAGCCGTGTATAGAGTATCAGAAAGGATTTTGGCCCAATCTACTAAGTCGGCGTTAGTGGTAGCATCAATTAATTGTAGCCATTCAGATGAAAACCTGTTGATATCCGGCATCCCAAATAACCTACAGAGCATGGCCGCAGCAAAAAAATATGGAGAGGTGAGGGAACCAGTGCTGTACATAGAGTTTTTATCCTTTTTTAGCGGCTCGTCTCTTCTAGACCATTCTTTAGTGGTGTCTGATAGATCTGGATTCTCCGCCGCGAACTTCTTAACAAATTGTGCATTATAGGTCGCTTGCGGTTCAAGAAGATGATACATAAGCTTCAAATCTTGTGCAGCAAACGATCCCACGAGCCCATGTCCATGAACTTTGAATTGTCTGTTTTTCAATTCTACATCATCCAGTATCCACTTCATCATATCTGTGTATGGTATAATTTTGGGCCTTGCCGCTATTCTGTGAAGGAATGAACATGCTAGGTCCTCCAAGGATGCCTCAGAAGAGCGTGGTGCACCCGCGACAGCAGTCACCTTCATTATTCTATGCTTTTCTTCCTCTAGTAGCCTGTACATGCCTTCCCATGTTGATATCCCTGCGTCTCTGTTACAGGCTGTGTCTGTGTACAGGGGTGCCATCTCCTTGGTCTTCTCCCTCACTTCGGAGCTTTGAGCTTTATTTTTCTTTCCCATTTCTCTTTGTGTTTCTGTCTGAGTCGTCTTACCACTTTGTTCCTGTAGATTACGATTGAAATGGAAATTACTGATCCAGAAAGGTGATGGGAGAGTTTTAAATGTAACAGATAAATCAAATATGCCACCTTACGTGAAGCAAATCTCTACCAAGGCACGCGTCTTTAATCGATTTAATAACTGACAACTAATTCATTTACTATCATTAAAAGTGCATGATTTTGGGTCAGATTATAGTAAGTGGTTTTCTTTGAATGGCGCGCCCAAAGGATTCGTACCGAAGTGATTTATGATTTGTTGACGTAACCTCGCATGTCGCGCAATTGCTAATCGCATCATCGCAAATCGCATGGATGTGGCATCGCAGCGATCGCAATATCGTAGATCACAGAAATTTGATGTTTACCAAATCTTGCCTGGCTCATTTCTGCGATATGCGATCTAGCGATCGGCGTTATCGCAGAACGACGAATCTTTAAGTTTTTCTTTATGAGCATTACTATGTGGCGATGTGATATCATTATTAACATGAGGGTGGTGCGCGTATCGATTTCTTTTTGTTGCAAAAGGGAAATGAAGGTGTTTCCTATCCTTTTGCAATGCGACCTTAAAGATTTTCTCTTTACCATAGACTTAGGTTTAAAATATCCAAGAGGCTTTTTCTAAGCGTATGATTGTAACTTCAAAAAGAAACTCTTGCCTTTTCCTAAAAATTAACTAAGGGTCCCCATTCATTCAGTATCATGGCTAATACTTAATTGAACAAGGGTGGGTGTTGCTGGCCACAACAGGTACCAAAAAGGAAAAAGGTTGGTGAGATTAGACTTTGTGTTGATCTCAGGAATCTCAATAAAGTTTCACTCAAAAACAATTACCCTCTCCGTAAAATGGATCATATATTACAAAGGATAGTAGGGTCAACCTGAATATCATTATTGGATGGGTTTTCTGGTTAGAATCAGATTTTAGATCACCCAGATGACCAGGGTAAACAACGTTCACTACTCCTTGGGGCACATTCATATATTTGAAAATTCCTTTTGGATTAAAGAATGCAGGGGCCACCTTTCAAAGAGCTATGGACATAGCTTTTTCTAAGGAGATTCATGACATCCTACTAATATACTTAGATGATATCATTGTATTCTCAAAATCTGATAAACAACACCTAAATCATCTAAGGCAAGTCTTCATCAAATATAGGAAGTATGGAATTTATTTGAATCCTAAAAAATCTTTATTTTGGTTAGAAGGGAAAAATGTTAAGCCACATAATCTCTAAAGATGGTATCCGAATAGATCCTGTAAGAATTGAAGCCATCTTACAAATACAACATCCTAGGAGCATCATAGAATTACAAGCCTTCTTAGGAAAGATTGAACTTTTTAGGAGATTTATTTCTAACTTAGAAGAATTAATTACATCATTGAATAACATGTTGAAAAAAGGTTCGACCATAAAATGGACCATTGAAGCTAAGAGATACTTTGAATATATTAAGCTAGCCTTAACAAAAACACTGATTTTGGTCAGTCCAAAGTTTGATAGGGATTTCATTATATTTTTCTTTGCCTCATAACGTACAATTGCTACAGTCCTACTGTAGAAGAATGATCAATTTTATGAACAACCTATTGCCTTTTTTAGCAAAGCCCTAAGGGATGCCCCTTTAAAGTACAATATAATGGAAAAGCAAGCCTTTATTTTGGTTAAAGCTATCAAAGATTTTAGAGTTTATATTTTAATTCTCATGTAATAGCTTATGTCCTCAATGCAGTAGTCAAGGATATCCTAACCCAAGATGGTCCAGATGGAAAGAGAGGGAAATGGATTACTACTATATTAGAATATGACCTAGAAATCAAGCCAACAAATTTAATGAAAGGCCAAGGTTTATCCAAGCTCATGGCTGAACCAAACTTTCAAGCCTTAGATATAAATTTTATTGCAGAAATGGATAATGGAGAGGAGATGGCGACTCCACCAATCAGCTAGGCCCTTATTCAATCGCCATGGTATGCAGACATCATATATATACTTTACAAAATTTACAAACTCCTCCAAAATTTTCCAGGACCAAAAGCAGGTGTTTAAAAATGAAATCTTCAAAATTTTGCATAATTGACAATGCTTTGTTTTGGAGGAATCATGAAGGTATCCTTCTTAACTATTTATTGAAAGAAGAACCTGACAAGGTGTTACAAGAGTTTCATGCAGGTGACTGTGTAGGACATCTTTACTAGAGAACCACTGTTGACAACATTCTTAGAGCCGACTTCTATTAGCCCACTTTATTTTCTGATGTAAATAAATTTGTAACCTCATGTCATAAATTCCAAATTTTTGAAGTAAAGAAAAAGCTTTTACCCCTACCCCTAAAACCAATATCTGCTGAAGCACCTTTTCAAAAATGGGTTCTTGACTTCATTGGTGAAATCCACCCACCTTCCTTTACCCAGCACAAATTGATCCTCACTGCTATAGATTATTTTACCAAATGGATAGAAGCCATACCATCAAGGCAAGCCACTGACATTGTTATAATAACCTTCCTTGAATCCAACATCCTATCTAGATTTGGGTGCCCAACCAAGATCATTATTGATAATGCAGCAACCTTCAAATCTAAGAGAATGGTCGATTTCTGTAATAAGTACCATGTAACCTTCGGCAATTCCACAGCTTATTACCCTCAAGGAAATGGACTAGCAGAGTCCTCAAACAAGAGTTTAGTGAATATCATCAAAAATTTGTTGGAAAATAACAAGAAATCATGGAACAAGAAGCTAGTAAATGCCTTATCGGTAGATATGCTAACCATAAAGAAATCCATTGGTACTAGTGCTTATCAATTAGTTTATGGAATGGAAGTTGTTTTCCCATCCTCCTTGGGAACACCGGTGATGAAGCTACTCCAAGAGTTGCAGGTTGAACCAAATGACATCCAAAGGAGAATCAACCAACAATTCACTTACAGCAGACCAGGGAAGAGGTGTACATCAAATCTAAAGTAGTGCAGGAAAGGATCAAGAAGGATTTTGATAAAAGGACTAAGGCAGAAGATTTTTACCTAGGTGACAAAGTTTTGAAATGGAATTCAAGAAGAGAGGACAAACGTAAACATTGGAAATTTGATTTCATATGGAAAGGCCCATATGTCATCTATTCATTTAGAGGTAATACTGCTTTCTTCCTCAGAGAAATGGATGGCATAGAAGTGGAAGGAGGACTAGTTAATGGTCGAATGCTTAAACACTACATTGAACCTAGTTTATGATTTCATTAGTCATTTGTACATATTCAGTTTTTCAAAAGTCTAGAGTGGATTGGATGGTGATTCTTTAGAGTTGAAGCCCGAAGTGAAGGCCCTAAGCTTCAAAGGTTTTACTGTCATAAATAGTAATAAGGCAGAAAAGTGAAAAAGGAAAAGTTGCAGAGTGACGTCACAACAATTCAGAAGGCCATTGATCTAAATGTTCTTGAAATTTCACCAGGAAACGTAATCCTTAGTTGGAGCCATTTTTAGGTTCCTATATCAATAGGAGTCATAATTTTTGAATGGATGAGATTAAACCTGTAATATGTACATACCTTTGCTTTCTGCAAATGTTTTCCATATTCAAAAAATTAAAAAATGTAAAGAGGGTATGTCCTAAAAGAATAATCAAAGGACAGAAAGAATAAAAAGGTCGAAAAATATGAAAAATATGAAATCCAAGAAAATAAAAAGACCATGAAAGTGTGCAAGTCAAAATTCCACTACTGTTTAATTTTTGTGCAAAATAAATGATTGTGTGCACCTTGTAATCTTTGCCACAATAATGATAGTCAAAATGTCTAAACTTGGCTATTTCATGTTTCAATTTTATGTGGATAGTTAGAGAATAAATATCTAACAAAACTGTTTAATATTGGCAGATAAGTAGATAGGTAGAGTAAATAAAAGGAGCTCAATTGTTTAATCTGAGGCCTTGGATGTAATAAGGTTAGATTTAGTTAGTTTAGTATTGTAAAGAAAAATAAAAATGTTTGATAAGGGTTTGGTAGCTCAAATGCACCCTAATAAATAGAAGTAAAAATGGTAGGATGAGTAGATGGGTAAGTAGAAGAAAGGTTGCAGAATTTTAATGATTGATTAAACAAAAGCATGTGTATCATATTTCTCATCATAAAATTTCCCAATGTGAATGGGAACTCAAGCATGTAGATGGATATCAAAGTCACTCAATTAATTTCCCTTATTCATTTCACCTTTTACTTAACTAATTTCCCAAAATAAAGATCAAAGTACTTAAAAAACCCTAAGTCAAAGAGGCTCAAAGAATTTCTTTGACTTTTGGAGGGATCAAACCCTGAGCTCAATGACTTATAGGCAATAAGTACTAAAATCCCTTCATAACCATTCATCCCCCCCCCCCCAGTTCATACATTTTCCCTTAATAATATTCTTTCCTAAGGTTAAATCACTTTTACCTAGGAAAAGTATTTGTTCCCCCACATAATTCATTTTCACATCAAAAACTCAAAAAAAAAACACTATATCCTAAGTTTTATCGGAAAGCATTAAAAATATGAAAATCGTATGCTTAGGGTATGGTGCCCTTCCTGCTCATTTAACTAAATTATTAACTTATTTATTAAATAGCTAATAAAACCCATCTCCCATATATACATTAACTCTCACAATATTAATTAATCCCACCCCAGTTTGATTATATAAACTAAAGTTTTCTACCCCAGACCCACTAACTAGTCGATCCTTGATTAAGTTAGTTTAAAATACCCAATTAAATCATGCCCAATACCTTAATCCCCGCCTTAATCCCTCATTAAACCAAAACGGCCATGCTTAAATGATCGACCACCACGCGATCTCTCTCCTCCCCATCTGACGGCCCATGTTGATTTTAGGCCTGAAATCCGAACATTACCCACCCAAAATGCGTTGTTTTCCACTGTGCCCCCGAGGTGACGTGGCACTCGATGAATGGAATCAGGCGGCCTCCCCCCAATACCACCAAGCACCCAAAAGGTATGTGAAGTAAACCACTTACTGCCAGCCTACTACATGCAAAAATTGCCATTGTTCACCCCGCTACGCGACAAATAACCACTGTTCACCCGTACTCGCCAAATTGAATTTTCGCCCATAAATCCAATTGCACCCTGAAGACACGAAAAAGCTTCCAGACTACCTTGTAGCCTACTTGAAGCTTTTTCAACCATTCACAGTTGCCAGTTACCTAGTTTGGACCCAATTTTCTTCAATTCCAGGTATTTAAGCCAGAATCCATTGAAAGCCTTGTCAATTTCTGAACCTGTCACTAAGTTTTCTTAATTGAAATTGAAATGGAACTCTAGTAACTTAAACCCACCTAGAATTGAAAAACCATTACCCTAAAGACTAACAATTTGCCTTCCCATTCTTAAATCCACAAGAACTGAGAATGGCAGCCCCAATTGCCATGGATGTCAGACCAATTTCCACTCGTCACCTGGACTTGGACCACCTTCCCCATAATGATAAAGATTTCGAAAACAAGGACACCTCTGTCCATGAATCCCCTTGCAAATTATACTGTCGATACAAAGACCAATACCTAAACCATGCTGACAAAATAAGTCTTTGGGAGTCTAATTTTCCCAAGTATCAATTCCTTGAGGTGCACATCTTTCCAGAAATTGTCCATTATTGCCATGCAAACTACATCACCAGCCAAAGAGAAGTGATGTCCCCTGACCAAACCATACTTTTCACCATCACTACCAAGTCAATCAATGAAATGCTACAACTACAACCAGGGCAAAACCTAACCCCAATTTCTATTAGAGACCTATTGGACCAATTCCCCAAGCTAACCACCGCAAAGCTTGCTGAAATGTTCCAAACTTTTATTGTAGAAGTGAAACATATTCCAAAATATCCTCCCCCATATATATATACTATATATTCTCAATTTGGCCAGGACATTGTAGCAATGATTTCTTGTGTTTTAGGCTATGCCACCAGTGAGGATATAGATGAAATCATCCTAGCCTTCATGTCCATTTTCTCTCCATGACAACCTCCTGCTTTCATGTATGATTATGCCAAGTTCATAGCTAATAAGATGCATGACCAATTTCTTAAGATGAGTAATGAGAGAGTATTCAAGTATTCCTCATTTTTGTACCACATTTTTCTATATTACCAAGCTGACAAATTCCCCTTTACTCTCTAAAAGCTTGATACTAAAGGTCACCCTAGGTCAGTAATTTTCTGGACTGCTTTGATCCATAAGTATAACTCTCCATATCCCTATATAGACTTCATAGATCTTTTTGTACATCCTATAGTGACAATGCAACTAGGAAGTCATCCTCCAAAAATTAGTTAAGATATCATGAGGATCCTACAGCTTTCAAAACAACACAAAGGGGGAGATTGGTACTTGTACCAAAATCACACTTAAACTAGGATCTATGGTTGTGAGTTGGCCCCATATAAACTACCCAGATACCTCCCAATGAGGTTATTTTCTCTAGAGTACTACAAGCAGATAATCAATTCAGATGAGGTACATTTTGTTAAAACCAAAAAGAAGGCCCAGCTCAGAATCAAAGATCAACTAGGCCCCTTTGTGTGTAATAGCTGATAAGTCAGAAAGGAAGCAAAGGAAATCCTTTAGAGACTTAAACTAAAACAGAGTTTCATGTGGAGATATGATCCCTTGGACTTAATCTGCAACAAAAGACAGAAAAACAAGATGGCTTCCTACATTCACCACCAAATCCCTGTAATAGAAAAATATGCAAATCAATTGGAATGGGTGTAGAATACTTTAGTGGACAGGGATAACACTAAAGTTGTTGTTGAAAATATTCTAATAGATCTAGGGAAATAGCCTGATGAAGGTTCTTTCCTGTAGGTGACAGGAGAATCTCAAGCCCAAGGAGAATCTCAAGCACAAGGACAATCACAAGCATAAAGTGAATCACATGTAGAAGAAGAATCTTAGGTGCAAGAAGAGTCAGAACAACCAAACCTATTAGAGGAGTTAACTCAAACAGGTATACCAGAGCCCATCATGTGTACTCCCCTAGCCTTGAAAACTCCTCTAAACGAGGAGAAAATCCTCAAAAGAATAAGGAAGGGGCCACTACCTCAGACAGAGGAACCACACAAACATATGTAGAGACCAGCCTGGTCAAAAGGCAAAGGATAAATCCTATATCTGAACATGAATTCATAGAAGAAATAGTTGGGGCCACTAGCATAGAAAGAGAAGCAAGCAGGCATGCCACTCCCTCTGGGGGTGCACTAGAACCTTCCACACCACACACTCAGATGTTGGAAAGGTAGCAGAGTCTTGAAGTGTCGTCATTCAGGATGCCAGCTGACAGAGACCAAGACATCAGAGAAAGGTACACAGATATAAAATCTAGAAATGAGAGGCTAAAAGCCCAAACTTATGCACAATACTTAAATATGGCACCTACAAATCAGACAAGGCTTATGTCAGCCTATGATGTGAAAGAAGGCGAAATGCAGATGACATTTATGAAGCCTACTACTCAGCAACCAAGAACATCAACAGACTTCAAAAAGATAGATTTCGAAATACTGGCAAAGGACATTCATCCTATTGACTAGATTGAACTGCACAAACAGACAAGGGAGATGATTTAATCCACCTTGGCAGGGAAAGCCATTGCATCTCACCAATTGCAAAACTCCCTGAATATCATAGCAGCTCAGTTCCAATTGGAGAAGGCCACTTCACAAGCCAAAGACACCAAAATCAAGTCCTTATAGGACTTAACCATTGAGTTGGGACATGATCCCAAAGATGTAAAGGCCACCAAAAAATTGATAAGGAAGAAGAATGATGACATAGATACTTTAAAGAAGCAACTCAAGATTCCACCATTGCATCACCCACAGACAACAGAAGTTCTGGAGACACAAAAATGATAAGAAGAGCTTATGGACTTGGTCCTAAAGCTAAATGACCAACTGAAAGAAATATAGAAGGAGTTAGACACATTGATTCAGTCCAAGAAAAGTGACTTGGCCACCACTTCTAGGACTACCATTCCCACTGTTTCTACTGTAGTTCCTTCAACATTGGCAGCTTCATTGGCACCTATAGCTCCACCTGCCATAGCACTTCCAACCACCACTGAATCTACAACAGTAGGTACTTCAACAAAGAAAACAATAGAGCTAGTGAAAGCCATGGAGGATATGTTAATCTAGGCAACAGAGCTCAAACGGTTAAAGGAGAAAGTGGCAAGCTTTGAAACTGACTATAAGCTTACCCAAATTCAATAGAAAGAAGAAACACAGAAAGCCCTAAGGATGGGTGAGAAGATCAAGGTCCTAGAAAAATATTTAACACTGCAAAAGCCATTAGGACAGACCAAAGAGATGCTCTGGGGCAATATCATTGAGTCTGCCAAGGATATTTGGCCATAAATTCAGGTGATATTTGAGAAAATAGAACTGGTGACAGTGGCCACTAAGGCTATTAAGTAAGTAATGGAAGATTTGGGAGATCGACTTGAGGATGCAAATCAACTCATCCACTTCCTAAATAGTAAGAACAGACATGAGCTTAATGAGCTTGGTGTAGAATATAGAACTGAAGCCATCAGAGAAGTCAAAAAGGTTCTTTCCAAAATGAGCCTTATAGTTAACTTAGAAGAAAAATGCCATAACATGCAAGCGGTCATTAACAAATTCATGGCAAAACTTCAAATTTTGAGGGACAAAGGCCTTCCCTGTCCTATGGTCATCCATGATAAACTTATGACCCAATTGGACTACACTGACAGACTAAGGATGTTGTTCAAGGAACAAGCAAGCACTTCAAGTATCAAAGCCTTGCGAACTGGAAAATTATTGTATGATATGTTGGCTAGTTGAATTGTTTATGAATTAAACATTCAAGTACCACATTAATTGTCAACCAGGGAAAGTCTTTTTATTCCAAAGGCTATTGTGTACTGTATGTACTTAAATTCTAAAAGCATTGAAAAGCTGTAGTATACGTGATTCTTACGCTATGTCATTACAGTACTTGTTAAAATAAAAGAAATTAATTAAAGCTACAAATCTGGAAAGAAAAGTGATGGATGCTCTGTTGGCAGAGGATCAGGACCCTATCCTCCAGGTGGGGACGTTCAGCACCTGCCCCTGTAATCAGATTACTAATGCACATTGCACTCTCATTCACCGGTGAGAAACAAACTCAAGTGATTAATGAAACAGAGTACTAGCAAAACAGAAAATACCAGAGGTAATGCTATAAAATCCAAACAGAGTACCAGAAAGAAACTATTGCACACTTACACACTTGACAAGAAAGTAAATGGGTGAATCTTGTGAGGAAGGTGGGCCCAGTCCCTCTCACAAGATTCCCCAGGAACGCGAAGACTGGATTAAGTGCTCAAAACAGTTTTATATTCATCTGCCAAAAAGATTTGAATACAATAAAGTTCAGACTTGCTGATGTTCTCAAGATCTCTTCTTACAGACTGACCATAGACACTGACTAATCCCCTTTTCATGTAGATGTCTCCTCTTTATAGAGGAGACATCTATTACAATAAAGTATTACAGCACATTCAGTTAACCCCTTCTATCAAAAAATAAGAATTTCAGAACGCTGTTACAACAGTATGATAGTATGTTCTTTCTTGGGTTCTGGCTGTTACACAGCTGGTAACTGACTTCGACCGTCTTCTCGGGATCTTCACATTCCTTTGCCATTTCCCCATGCTATTCCTGATTTAGGCCATGTTGACTGTGTTCTTCTTGCTTTAGACCTCCGCTTGATTATGCCGCGTCAGGGTTCTTTAAATAGTTGCCATCTGTTATTCGCGGCTGTTACAAAATAGCTTGCTTTAGGTGATTGTTGTTGTTGACTGTAGCAACTACGGAGTTGCTGCTTCTGGTGTTGCAGCAACTGTGTAGTTGCTGTTTCTGGTGTTACATCAACTGCGTAGTTGCTGTTTCTGGTGTTACAGCAACTATACATTATAATTCCTGCAAGCTTAAGGCAATTACTTGACAGTTTAGTCAGCGTTTCCAAGGATAAATATAAAGATATTCACGAATATGCAATGAACAATTAAACATAGATATGCGGGAGGTTACTTCGTACCTTGGGGTAATTATGTCATTATAAAATAAAAGCTTTCAACCTATGACTGCAAAAGGATAATAACACGGCAAAAAGATAAGGTCAAAAATAGGTCAATTCTGACTCCCAACATGATACTTCGGAGAATTTGTTTTTTCTATAGCATGAGGTGAAACATTTGTCTTTCACCAAGCCTAATTTTGGCAAATACATAGAGGAAGATGAAATCTATAGAAGAATGCTCAAAGCAAAGTTACCTGAGGATGAATGGTGGGAAAACGTGACAAATTTACTATAAGTTACCACAGTAAATCTGAAAGCAGCCAGATGAAACATGTAAGAAATAGATTAGCAAGGTCAAAGAGTAGCAGGTTAAAGAGTATTAGTAATATATTAAAGATAAAGATGATCCTAGTGTACAAATATTAGCTAGCTTAAAGGGTTCAAATCCAACTGCAACAACCAGCACTACCACAATAAGAGGGACAACATGATGCAGTTTTCCATCTGTCTCTATCTTCATGCTTGAAGATATTTTTATTTCGTTAATTAAATCTCAAACTGTTATTAGATATTTTGTAATAATTTTTGTATAAATACTTCATATTTCGAATGATATTTTAGAACTTGCTTCGATGCACTCTGTCTTGCCTATTTACATTCTTAATGTTTTCTACTAAACTATTTTAGCTAGGGAATTCTTAGCTTCTTCTTAGCTTCTGTGGTTTTCCTTGTGATCTATGTAGCAAAGGATTCTTAATCCCCCTTTGTTTATGATCACCCTCTGTTCCTCATTTTTGATCCCGGTCCAAGGATTCTTAAGTGCCCTTCATTCTTGTTAGAATCATTCCATCCATCGGCCCTTGAAGATTTGCCTTTTTCTTTGCTAGCCTACCCTGTGAAAACTCCCTTTAATGATCTGATCTAGTTATGCTATCATTTTATTAACTCCATAGCCCAATGGCTTAAAGAAACTAGCTCTATCCATATATTCCTAGAATTCCACACATCATTGCTTAAGTTCCAAACTCAGTAGTAAAGGACATTTTGACACAAAATGGGCCTGAAGGGAAAGGAGGCAAATGGATTGCCACTATTTTGGAATATGACATAGAAATAAAGCCTACAAAACTTATCAAAGGCCAAAGTTTAGCCAAACTCATGATTGAATCGAACTGTTAAGCCCTAGATATAAATTTCATTGGCACCCATGATGATCAAGAAGATAAGGCGACTCCATAGATCAGTGAACCTTTACAGATTCACCTTGGTATACAGATATCATATTTGTCTTACTAAACTTACAAGCTCCTCCTGGTTTATCTAGAACTAAAGCTAAATTTTTGAAAATGAAATTAATGAGATATTGTATCATAGATAATGATTTATTTTGGAAAGATAATGGTGGTATTCTATTAAATTGTTTACTGAAAGATGAATCTGACAAAATTATGCAAGAATTTCATGCAGGAGATTGTGCAGGACAATTGTATTGGATGAATACTGCTGACAAAATTATGAGGGCTGATTCTTACTGGCCCACTCTTTTTCCAAATGTTAAGAAACATGTGACCTCTTGTCATAAATGTCAGATATTTGAGGGAAAAATAAAGCTTTTACCTTTACCTCTCAAACCCATCTCCAGGGAAGTGTCATTTCAACAATGGGGTTTAGACTTAATTGGAGAAATACACCCAACCTCCTTAGCCAAGCATAAGTTGATTTTGACAACCACTGATTATTTTACCAAATAGATGGAAGACTTCCCTTCTAGACAAGCTACAGACTCTAACATTATCTCCTTCCTTGAAAATAATATCCTGTCAAGATTTGGATGCCTCGAAAATCTCATTAATCATAATGCAGCTGCTTTGAAATCAAAGAAAATGGTAGACTTTTGTAACAAATAACACATCACCCTTGGATACTCCACTACCTATTACCCTCAAGGTAATGGAATTACATAATCTTGTAACAAAAGCCTTTTCAATATCATTAAGAAATTACTGGAAGACAACAAAAAGACATGCAACAAAAAGTTGGTCAATGCCTTATGGGCAAATAGACTAACTACCAAAAAGTCCATTGGTGCATCTCCCTATCAGTTAGTATATGGGATGGATGTTGTTTTTCCATCCTCTTTTGTTGTTCCAGTGATGAAGATCATCCAGGAGTTTTAGGTAGAACCAAATGATATCCAGAGGACGATAAATCAAACAATACACTTGTAGCAGACCAGAGAAGAAGTCTATGTCAAATCATAAGTAATACATGATAAAATCAGAAAGACTTTTGATAAAAATACTAAAGCTGGTGATTTTTACATAGGTGACAAAGCACTTCAATGGGATTCTAGAAGAAAAGACAAAGGAAAACATGGAAAGTTTGAATTTCTTTGGCAAGGCCCTTATGTTAGTTATGGTTATAGAGGTAACAATGCTTTTTCTTGAGAGAGATAGATGGACTAGATCTACTAGGAGGACCTGTCAATGGTAGAATGTTGAAGCATTATTTTTCAACAAATTAACAATAGTTCACTTTGCTTTACTTATTGTATATAATAGTGCAGAGTTTATATTGGAGTGGATGGTAATCTTTTGAAGTTGAAGCCTGGAGAGAAGGCCCTAAGATTTGAAGGTTTCACCATCATAACTATTAATAAAGAAAAATCACAGAAGAACAGTTTACAAGGTAACTTCAGTCACATTTTCAATGGCTACTGATCTTCAAGTTCTTGACATTTCACTAGGAAATTCCATCCCCATGTGGAGCCACTATTAGGATCCTATAATAATAGGATTCATAATTTTTAATTGGCTATGGTTAGTCTTGTAATATTGTACATACTTTTGCTTTCTGCAAAATGTTTTCCATATTAAAAATTAAAATATCTAAAGAGGGTATGTCCTAAAAGAATAATCAAAGGACACAAGGAAAGATAAAAAGATAAAAAAATATGAACCCAAAAACAAAAACTAAAAAACTAAAAAAAATAAAACAGATCATGAAAGTGTGCAAGTTCAAGTGTCAGTACTTTTTACTTTACTATGAAAAATAAGGTTGAGTACAACTTGTTAGGAATGCCACAATCCATGATGGTCAATCATCTCAATCTTGACTCATTCATGTTTTTAAATTTTATGTTGATAGATAGAGAATAAAGATCTAGCCAAACTGTTTAACCTTAGCCGATCAGTAGTTAGGTAGAGAATAAAAATGTGCTCATCAGTTTAATCTGAGCCATTGGAAGTTATAAGTTTAGAATTGGATAGTTTTCTTGTCAAAAGAAAAGGAAATAAAGGGTCTGCAAGCTCAAATGCACCCAATAAAGTGAAGAAAAAATGTTAGGATAAATAAAGGGTAAGTATAAGAAAGGTTGCAGATACATAAGGATGTTAGATCAAAGGCACATATATCATGCTCTATCCTATGTTTCATGTGCAGGAGCATTTATGAGAGTGAAAAGGTATTCACAAGCTTGTTTGATTAACTTCCCCTCATTTCATTTCACCCCCACATACATACTTTGTAATTTCCCTATTGTCCCCTCATTTCTTATTAAAATACCCTTTTCCCCTCACTTTGACCCTTGCCTCATGGTTTCACACATTCCCCTAGGAATTACCCTACAAAAATAAACCCCTACCAAAAAACCCTTTTCCCTAGTGTAAAACCTATTCCCCCATTGAAAATATTACCATCCCCTTATTAATTTCCCTATTTCCCCTGAAAACCCATAAAAACCCCTTATGCTAACTTTTTATTCCCCCCCCCCACATTATTTAATTAACTCTCTGATTCATATCTCCCTGAAAAAAACCTTTTAACCCACCAACTCTTGGCGCAGTTAAGAAACCCCGTCACAATAAACCCTGGTCCCACTCCATTAAACCCGCGCTTATATTAAATCCCCACCTTAGTTATAAATTGATTAAAATTAGTTGTAATTAACCCTTGGACCCCTTAAATCCTAACTCTAATTCCCTCTATGCATATTGACCACGCGACAACCATTTGATCTCCCACCCCCAAATCTGACGATGTGCATCCATATCATTGACATTCCCTGTCTAACCATTACCAACCCGAGAGCATGTGTGATTCACGGTTTTGCCTGGGCACTATTTTGCTACGTGGAATCCCCACACTAGGTCGCGTGCTCGCCTAGAAATACCGCCTACTCTACAAAAGTGGTTCGATGGCCAAAAAAACTGTCTCCCCACCCACACCAAAAACCTTCCACTATTCATTTGAAGATTCCACGTCAAAAATGTAACCTTTGCTAGTTAAAAGGCATGAGAAGCCCAATTTCACAATTTTTGTTCATTTTCTCTGTGAATGCTACTCAAGCTTTTTTGTGACACCCTGAGCCTCTGCGACCAAAATTGACCTTTGTCTACTACCCAAAGAAGCTCCGGACACCCAATTTGAGCATCCAGTTCACAGCTAAAGCCACCGTACCCTCTACAATCACCATTCAAACCAGTTTGCAAGCCATACCACCATATTCCAGGTATTCTTAAGAAAAACCAAAACAACCCTCTCAATTTTAAAATGTACAATCAATTAAAAGCTTAATTAATTGAAATTAATTAAAATTTCCCCAAATTGAAGATTATTTCAATTCAATACATAGAGCCCTTCTTTCTGTAAATTGTAATTCCCTTCATTATACCAAAGCTTCCAAAACCTTACATCTGCAACAAGCACAAGCCTAATCCCTATCCATAAACTCAATCATGGCTTCCCAGACCTCTCTGTACATAAGAACCGTGTCAACCTCTCACCTGGACGTCGACCATTTCGCACTAACAGATAGGGATTTCGAGATAAAAGATATTGCTTCCCCAACCTACCTTCTGAAGCTCCACTGTTGGAGTAAGGATATATTCCTGAACCATACCGATGAAATCCATCTATGGGAATCCAATTTACCCAAGTATTTATTCCCATAAGTGCACCCATTCCCTGTTATCATACACTTCTATGTTGCTTGCTATATCCCTAGCCAAAGAGCTATTGTTGCACCCAACCAGTAGTTTTTATTCACAATCACTCGAGAGTCTATCAACCAAATGCTACAAGTCCAACCTAGCCCTAATGAGACCCCACTATCCATTGGAGACATATTGGACCTATATATCACACTAGACCTGGTTAAGATCAGACAAATATTCCAGACCTTCATCATAGAGGATTGCCATACTCCCACAGATAGTCCACCTTGTGATGCCACCATTTTTTCAGAGACAGTCAGACATATAATCACCATGCTTTCTTGAATCCTAGGATATACCACATATGAGCATGTGGATGAGGTTATCTTGGCCTTCCTGTCCATTTTTACCCCAGGAAAATCTCCTGCTATCATGTACAACTATGCTCAGTTCATTGTAGACAGGATGCATGAACAGTTCACCAAACTGCCAACTGAAAGAGTTTTCAAGTACTCTTCATTGTTATTTCACATGTTTTTATATTACCAAGCAGATAAATTCCCTGCCAGCATCCAAAAGTTGGATACCAAGGGAAGAGAGAGATCAGTTGTTTACGGACACCCTTGATCCAAAAATACTCCACAACATTCACCTATAAAGATTTCATTGATTCATTTGTCTACCCAGTCATGAACATGTTGACCAGTAACACTCAACCTAGAATCAACCAAGAAATCAAGAGGGTGCTACAGTTGGCCAAGAACAACAAAGTGGGAGAGTGGTATCTATACCAAAACCACACTAAAATCAGAGTCTATTGATGCCATCTAGCCCCTTATAAGCTTCCCAAATACCTCCCTATGAGGATATTTGAACTTGAGTATTTTAGGCAAATCATCAATTCAGACAAGGTCAACTTCCTAGCAGCTAGGAAGAAGACCCAATTTAAAATAAAGAACCAATTGGGCCCCTTCATATGTAATAACAAAGAAGCTGGACCTGAGGCTGGAAAGATGTTGCAACAGATGAAATTCAAAAACAACTTCATTTGGCAGTATGACCCTCATGGGGTCATAAAGAAATTGAGAATAAAGTTCAAATTGGGACCTTTCATCCACCATCTAAGACCTGATATTGAGCAGTTTTCCAACCAATTTGGGTGGTTGAAAAATACATTGATTGACATGGATAACACAGTAGTGGATGTTGAAAACATGCTAATTGATGTTGAAAATAAAATTGACCAAAGTTCTTTACTGCAGGTTCTAGAACTAGAGGAACCAGTGAGTAATCCTCTTGTTTTATAGACCCCAGCCAATGAGGATAGGAATCCGAAATGAAATAGGGAGGAGGGTTCTAGTTCTGCCATGGAGACCACAGATGAATACTTTGAATCAGGGAAAGGCCCAAGTTGAATCCTGTGTCTGAATAGGAAGAGAACATTGAATCAGTGGAAATCACTGACATTGAAACAATGGGGCAGAGCAGCAAAGACACAGTTGCTTCAGATGAAACACAGTAGCCATCAACCTCCAACACTCAAATGATCGAGGGACAAATAAGTGTCAAGTTTTCCTCTTTCACTAGGCTAGTTGAAAGAGAAAGAGACATCAAAGACAAGTACAAGGAGATAAAGATGAGGAATTAGAAGTTAAAGGCTGAGACATATGCCAAATACTTCAAACATACACCGGCCAACTAGAGAAGGTTGATGTCATCTTTTGAGATTAATGCAGGAAAGATGTAGGTCTCCTTTATGCAGCTCACTATTCAGCAACGAAAGACCTCAGCTGATTATAGGAAGATTGATTTTGAGGTATTGGCCAGGGATGTTCATCCTGTTGACGAGATAGAGTTTCATAAACAAGCTGGAGAGATGATCTACTCCACCCTTACAGGAGAGGCCAAGGCTACACATAGGCTACAAGGTTCACTAGAAAATATCATAGCCTAATACAAATGGGAGAAGACCTCCTCACAAGCCAAAGACAATAGGATCAAGTCATTGGAGGACTTGGTCATTGAGATGGGTCATGATCCAAGTGACATCAAGGCTGTTGAGAAGTTGATCAAAAGGAAAAGTGAGGATATAGAATCTCTCAAGAAACAACTAAAGATGCTTCATTTAGAACACCCACAAACAAAGGAGGCCATGGAAAGCCAAACAAATCATGAAGAGATGATGGACCTAGTGCCACAACTAAATGATCAGTTAAAGGAGATGGAAAAAGAGTTGGATAGCTTGATTCAGCTAAAATAAGCTAGTATTGAGGATGTCCCTGCAACTGTCATCCCAACAGTTACCACTATTGTACCTTCCACTTTGGCAACATCCTTAGCTCCCACAACTCCAATGGCCATAGCACTACTAGCATATACACAATCTACATCAGCAACTGGGTCTAAAACAACAAGGTCTACAAGAGATGATGCAAGCATATTGGTCAAGGAAATGGAAGCCATGTCCATTCAGACCAGTGAAATGAACAAGCTTATGGAGAAGGTGACAGGCCTGGAAACTGACTACAAGCTTGCCCAAATCATGCACAAAGAAGAAGTGAAAAAAGCCACTAGAATGAATGAAAGAATAAAAATCCTGGAAAAGGAACTCACATTCAAGGAACCCCTTGGACAGGCTAAAGAACAATTGTGAGCCAATATCATTGACTATGTCAATGAGATTTGGCCATCCATCCAAGTAATTTTTGAGCAAATTGATTTGATAAAACAGGTTACAGAATCCATACAAAGAGTAAAAGCAGAACTTGGAGACATGCCAGAGGAAGCTGCAGGGATCATACACTTCCTCAACTCCAAAAACAAATATGAGTTGCAGGAATTAGAGATACCTGATAGAGCAGGTACAATTTTGGAAGTGAAAAGGATTCTCACCAAGAGAAATTTAATGTTAAACGTGGAAGACAAGTTCCAAACCATGCAGCGGGTCATTGACAAATTCATGGTCAAATTTGAAATTTTGAGGCAAAAAGGTTTACTAAATCCCTTGGTAATAAATGATAAGATGATGACACAAGAGGACTACAATAGAAAAATTAGAGAAGTATCCAGAGATCAAGTGAATACTTCATCTATGAAGGGTAGAGCTACTGGCAAGGTCTTGTACCAAACTTTGAGAATTTGTTTTACTTCCAACATGAGGTAAAACACCTTCTCTTAAATAAGCCTACTTTTTCAAAGTATACAGAGGCCACAGGGGCTTCACTCAATGAACCTCTGACCTATCGCGTGCGTTCATGGCATATTAAACAATACCCTTAATTTGACTACATATTGGAAAGCACTCGTAAAAATCACATTATTTAAGCCCCTACTAATATAACCCAATACCCCTTCCCAATTTAAAAAATCCCTACTTCCACTAGATATTGTAGGTATCCATTTTGTTTTTAACATTTTTAATACCCCTTTATATTTTTTCATCAACTTTGAGCTTCATTATTTATAGTTTCCAATATAAAAACCCTTTGCCCCTTGTATATCCCCCAATATATCATGCCATGTTTTACTCAATATATATCCCCCAATATGAACCCACATGGTATGGTATTGCACCCCCTAGTAAAGCCCTCGTGACAGAGGCAGATGATATTTTCAAAAAAATGATCAATATCCAATTACTAGATGCTGAAACATGGGATAAATTAAATGATTTACTATAGAAAGTCAAAAGGTGAAAATGTACAGTAAAAGTAAAAGGGCACAGTGAAAGGATAATGACAAGTCAACCAGGTCAAAGTGTATCAGATGAAAGTTCATAGTGAATAAAACATCGAGTGTGAAGATCAAACAACAAAGCCAAGATTAAAGGCAAAACTATCAACGATTAAAGATAACAGAGCCTAAATAACAGGGATAGCAAACAATAATTCAATAGTTGTCTCTATCTTCTTGCATGAAGATATTTATTTCTCCTAGATTAGTTCCCAAGACAGTTTGAGATATTTTGTAAATAATTTTTGTATAAATACTTCATAATTTAAAGTATTGAGTTTGTATTTCTGTACATTTGTAGAGTTATTTTGATCATAAACCTGAGGGTTATTGTACCAATTTTCAAGTCAGCAGACTGGACCAAGTAATAAAGAGATTTTGTTACATGATTCATGTGTAGAGCTACTACAGTGATTTTTTTTCTTTGTCAATTTGTTATTCTCTTATGTTTTTCACAAACTTAAATGTTATCTAAATTTAAATGAATTAACTAGAAATTTATCTCAAAATTTGTTTAAGTACATTTTGTTTTCAACAGTTAATCATTTACATGTGTTCTTCTGATATCTGGATCTGAGAATCCCTAATTGCTCTCCCATCCCAATTGACCTCTTTCACTTTCTTCATAATCAGCCTAAGGATCCCTTAATTTCTCTTTGGATCTGATTGAAAACCACTTCACCATCTAGCCTTGAGATGTGAAGTAACTCTACTATCTTTCTGTGTAGTCACTATTTTTAGAACTTGATCTAGTCCAGTTTGTTTGACATCTGACCCCATAGCCCAATGGTAAAAGACAACCCTTTTTCATCTAAGTAAGTGATCCCACCACCAAATCTAAAACAAAACCAAAGAACAATCATAAATAGCGTAAAATCAAATAACTAAACAAAGTTAAATAGAAAAGAGAGAGCTCTCTCTAAGATTAGGAAGGCTAGATCCTAATCTCCAAATTTGGTTTGTGGTTACTTCTAATAGTTTCTCTCTCCAACACTCAAGAGAAATATTGGAGTGATAACAAACTCAAAGATGTATATCAAGGAGCTGAAGGGGTCACTGAAAAGCTCTGCTACATAAACCAAAGGAGACCTCATGGGCCTAGACCATACCAGCAGGGCATGCAAAGGCCATCCCATGCATATTACGAATCCACCCAAACCACAACCATACCTTCTTGGGGACCCCCTACTCATCCTTCCTAGTCTGCAACCCCTCGTTTTTCCTTTGCATATCAGGATCACTCCCAGCTAGCCAGCCAGTCATTTCAAGCATATGCTCTGCCACAACCTCAGTGGAATGCACTGCCCCAGGGCTGGAGGCCCCAATACAACAATGCTCTAGATTTATTGCCTCCACCACCTACCCAACGACAACTGCTACACTCTACTCCACCCAAGTGACCCCATATTCTTACCTAGCCAAATCTGAACCTGAAAAATAGACAGGCTTAGTAAGTATATGGTGGAGAGACATGATATCCATCTTATGCTACTGAAATCAAGGAGATTAACTTGAGATTTGGGAGAGTTATCTCAGATAACCAACCTCCATCTCCACCTCTACCTAGTGAGGTTGAGGAATAAATAGATGAAAGCATTCTTAAAGTGAATCTACCCTTTCCTAAGGAATTAACCCAACCACTCCAGCCTACCCCGAAAGAGACTGAACTTCTGGGAGAATTGAAAAATCTATGTGTAAAGATTCCACTTTTCCAAGCAATAAAAGATGTTCTTATTTACAATAAGTTCATTAAGGAGAAGTGCTTCAAGCATCCTGGGAGACGAAGAATGGATGCCCCTACCATTAATGTCATTGGATAGTTGTCGGACTTAATGTTGGGGAAGGTAATTTGTCCAAAGCATCTGGACCGTAGAAACCCTGTAGTAGATGTGCACATCAATGGCACCATTGTCCCACACAATTTGATCGATCTTAGGGATGCCATTAATGTGATGACCAAGGAAGCCATGCTCAAGCTCAACCTCCAAGGTTCATTAAGGAAGATCACGACAATTCTACAACTTGCAGACAGCTCCATAGTAACCCCTGAGGGGATTGTGGAGGATGTTATGGTCTCCATTGACTTTTGGGAGTACCCTGCAGATTTCCTAGTTCTCCAGCCTATGTCTTGTTGAGTGATAAAAAGGTGTCTTTTTAACTCCTAATTATCTTCATATTAATTGTCAACCCAGGGACAACTTTTTATTTCAAGACTGTACTCAGTCTGAGGTGGCTATTTACTCAAGAGTAATGTTTTGCAGTATAGTGCTTAAATTCAAAAATTAAATGAATGCTTGAAAAAGAAATCTAACTACAAAAAAATAAACTCAAATGCTCTGAAATCCAACTATTCACTCAACAAACATCAATCGAGGATATAGTAGCAATAACTCATTCCTCTAGAGATTGATGCAATTGAAATCAAACTGGAACAAGACAATCAATCTCAGAATGAGGAAGCAACAACCAATATTCTCTACAGTTGACAGTCCTGCTTTTAAAGCAATTAAAAGGAAATAGAAATTGAACTAAAGTTGTTATTGAAAGTAAATTAGGAAAACTCTTTAAAAGAAAACTCTTTGCAATTAATCATAAAGGAATAAAAAGTAAATGGGAAGCAAACTATAATTAAAGGAATTAAACAACGAATCCTATTTAATAAATCTGAACAAAAAACTCTAATTAATGGAATCGAATAACCAACAATCTGTAATGAATATCAAAGTCTGAAATGAACAACGAAGCTTTACGTTTGAAATGAACAACATAAAAATATACGTTGAAAAGGATAATAATCTCTGTTATGATAGAAAAGAACAACCACGCGATTCAATCTCAACTTGTGCAGTAAAACAATTTCATAAAATACTATAACAACACGCTGTAAAAACATGAAACTGTAAAGTAATGCAATTCAAAGGAATAGGAATTAAATCAAACCATCACACGGCAGCAATTGTAAAGATATGATACACAGCAGCAGTGTAATCCACCAGAGGCTGGGCCCTCAGCCGCCAGCGGATGTTGCTGGGCTACTTCAGATAAGAAGAATGAACAACAACCCCTTTATTTATTCATCATCAAACTATGAAATCATTACAACAACAGAATCTTTGAAGATTACAATGGTAATGCAACAATCTCCTTTTTCCTCCTATCCTATCATGAATCATGAATCCTTAATTCTAAATCTCTAATTCTCAAATCATAATTCTGAATCCATCATTTTCCATTCTTTGATCTCTGTTATGATTTAAATACACAGAGAGTAGAGAGCAGTTACAACTGTGATGATTACAATATGATCATTATTACAAAATTGGATTGTTTCTAACCAATTGATCAACAAAAAAGTATATTTCCATCCATCTTTCAACAAGAGCAAGGTGAATTTGGCTTTGCAGCTGAGATTTGGAAAACGGCCACACAGCAAATTTGAGAAAATCGTGCTCAAAGAACCCTGTGTTTCTCTCAATACAAGCCAAATTTGGGAAAACCATTTCTTAGTAAAGTTAATTTGGTTCGTTTTGGACAAAACCAATGTTCTATATTTTCCATATTCTTCTTCATTTGCTCAGAGTCGCAATTTCAAAACTATCACTTTTTATTCTAGCAAATTTCTGAGTTGGCACTTTTAATGATCAAATCTTCAATCTGGAAATTATCTTGGAGGCTAAAAATGGTGAATAATGTTACAACCAATTTATTAAAACTATCATTGATAAAATCATGCATAATCATCAATTTATTAGAAATAAAGGAGAATAAATAATATTCATCCATAAGAGTGTAAATCATTATAAAATGGATTTATATAATAAATTATAATAAATGACATGATAAAGAAGAATAAAAATGGATGAAATAAGTGTTAAAAAGTGGTCGTATTCATGGCCCAACATATCCACACACTGAATATATTGCATGTCCTCATGCAACAAAAACTGAATATATTGCATGTCTTCATGCAACCCAAAGACAAAACCCATGTGTTCACCAAGCAATAAAAAATTTGTTCATCCCAGCTCATGAAATGGATAGAACAAATGAATTCTTCCTTAATTGATGAATATTCAATTTTAGCAATCTTGATGAAGGCATAACAATTTTTACATTGATGTCCAACTTATGTGTATATGAAGTTGCAGCAAAATATGATATAAGTAACAACAACTTCATTAACCATTTTCTCAAAAACTATGAACCCGATTTTGTTGAAATTTTGCAAGTAGATTCCTACTATATTAATGCTTCCATGATCCAAAAATCAGATCGTTTTGATGCACAGATCATGAGATATAAACAAAATGGCTGTAGGTGATAGTGCATGATTTCCGAAATTTTATGAACTAATGAAATTATCTGGGTTTGTATATTTTAATGATACGTTTGTGTTTTCCAAAGATCACAAGAATTGAGTTCATAGCTTTAAAAATATTATGGAAATCAATTTCTGCATTGTATAAAAATGAAATTGTATGCCTTAAATGAGAAAGAAAATAGAAAACATCCATTATGCATAGCAATACCTTCCCCTCTCTGAAAAATTACCATGCCCTCATGCAATGCTAGAAAAAAAAAATTGAGGTGGTTGCTACCATTTATTGAATTCTATGCTTGGTGTAAAACAACATGGAATAAGGGAGGTGTTGAGAATGAATAAGAATAGCAATGGATGATAAAGAATATGAATAACATGGTCATAAGAAAAAAATGAAGGAAAGCAACACTCCCCCAAACTGAAATATGATATGTCAAAATTGGGAAGTGGTAAAGATGTGGAATGAAGGATGATAAATAATGCTCAAAATGGATTTTCATGAAATTCTCCTAAATTCATAATAAATCAGAAAATTATGCTATTTTACCTCAATTTTTACCTCCAAAAAGAAAAATGTGGAATGACATATATGTACTAGCATTTGTTGAAGCTGATGTAGGTAGAGTTGGTGTTGAAAGTGATGCAAAAGGTGGAATCCAGACAAGCAAATCATGTTTGAAGAATTGTACGCATGCGCAAGTTGCTCGAGCCTCTTTTGTTAGTTGAAATAGTGTGGTCATGCTGCGAATAGAGTTCCCCCCCATACTTGTTGTTCTCCTGTAAACAAATCACTATTTTGCATACAATGTTCTTAAATCCATATTGTTAGTTTTGAGTAGCAACAAATAAGACGCATGCAAAATTTTCAATCAGAAAATCTTTTGTATACATGCAATACTAATATTTTGTCAAATCAACAAGTTATGGCAGAGTGCAGTAAGCATATCACATGCTATCCCATAATGCATACATTCCCTCCTCCAATTGGAAAAGGGATTCCACGACCATAAAGCATATGAAAAGTGTTGTGCTGATGGTAAGGCAAGGGAACGAACAATACAATAGTAAATGAAGCAGAGTACACATATCAATGATAGGATGGTGAGAGTTATGGTTATAATGAGAGTAGAGTGTGTAAAAATAGTTATGAATAAGAGAGGACGCTTTGGATTGATGATAAGTTATGCGAAAAAGAAAAAGAAAAACAATATGCCAAAAGGATGCTTTACTGACGGTATTCTAGCTGAAAATGATGTGATTGATCATAAAACAATTTTTCATGCATAAAGGTTCAAAACAGAGAAAATTAAGGAAATAAATTCTCTGATAAAAAAGAAAAAATAAGAAAAGGGTATTATAGTAATAATTGACGATAAGATATAACTTCAATACCATAAGCAGAGTCTCTGCTGCCAGCAGGCATCTATAGCCTCTGCAGGGTTGCCTTTTAACTCATACGAACCAGGATCCTCAATTTATAAATGGAGAGTTCTAGTGTTGTTCTACAAAAGAGATCAGTGTGCTAGCATGGTAACCAAATAACCACATTGCCATTCACTGAGATGTAGCAAAAGTGATCAAGCCGGCTCGTGATGAGACATCCTGTTCCAAGGATAATTTAGCTATCCAATGGATCATAACCCTGGTGTGGTGGTCATAATGGGAATGTCCCTTTGTTACAACCCTATGAACATGGTAGGCTGACTCATAATGAGACCCCTTATCCTCCATCTGTGAACAAAATTTTGTTGTTATTACACAATTTTATGATAAAAAGAGGGAGGCTCAGTACTCCTTAAGAGTAGGGATGGGGGAAGAAGTTGAACATGTCAATAGAAAAAATATACCTATAATCTCATTTATTACAGATAGAGAAGATTATAACCAAGAAGGGTGGAACTAGCATGGTATTAAGATGATCAATCAGTATCATGTACAACAGAAAACAATGCAGTAAATTAGTATATAAATAATTGTGTCCATTTTGAAAATAAGCTATCATCAAGGAGTTGTCATGTTAAAGATCATAATGTGAATGATATTAACTCATTTCAAAAGAATCCATAATTCTTGTCCTCATAAAAGTAGTGTACTTCATGCATGAAAGGGAATCAGTAAAATGTGGTTGAGATGAACTACGAATCATCCCACAAGAGGAAGGAAGGGTTGCTCTCGAAAATACTCCCAAAGTGTTGCTCGTTTGAAGGAACAACAAAAACACTCAAAAGAGTGATGTTCCTTGCAAGGAACAGCAAAGGAAATGCACGCCAAAAAGAAAAAATACACATGAAAAGGTGTTGTTCCCTGTAGGGAACATAAAAAAAATGCATGTAAAAAAGTGTTGTTCCCTAAGAGGAACAACAAAAAATGTGAAAATGATGTTCCTTTGAAAAGGAACAACAAAAATGTGAAAGTGCAGAAGTGATGTTCCATTCGGAAAGGAACAGCAAAAACTGAAAGTACAAAAGTACTGTTCCATTCGGAAAGGAACAGCAAAACGTGAAAGTGCAGAAGTGTTGTTCCATTTGGAAAGGTACAACAAAACGTGAAAGTGCAGAAGTGTTGTTCCATTTGGAAAGGAACAGCAAAAAGTGAAAGTGCAGAAGTGTTATTCCATTCGGAAAGGAACAGAAAAATGTGAAAGTGCAGAAGCGTTGTTCCATTCGAAAAGGAACAGAAAAACGTGAAAGTGCAAAATTGTTGTTCCATTCGGAAAGGAACAACAAAAAGTGAAAGAGCAGCAGTGTTGTTCCTTTAAAAAGAAACAACAATGTAAAAGTGCAGAAGTGTTGTTCCTTTAAAAAGGAACAACAAAAACGTGAAAGTGCAGAAGAAAATGTGAAAGTGCAGAAGTGTTGTTCATTTAAAAAGGAACAACAATGTGAAAGTGCAGAAGTGTTGTTCATTTAAAAAGGAACAACAACGTGAAAGTGCAGAAGTGTTGTTCCTTTAAAAAGGAACAACAAAATGCACAATCATAAAATGTAAGCACGCAATGAATGAATTAGTTGTTCACTGTATTGATGCTGAGGATGGGCTATAATTTGAAGGAAGCAACAACTCAAACACAAGAATATAAGAGAAAGCAGAAAAGAACCAACATTTTATTTAAAAACAATGTAAATAAATAAATTAAGTTACAACAGCTATGATGTTATGTAAAAAAAATGATTTCTTTGAAAAATGTTTTGGCAGCAGTGACAAGACATGAATCTTTAAATGGAAATCAATTCTTCATTTCTTCTATTATGAATCCATTGGGTAATGAGTTAGATGAAATTCCTTTGTTTCATTAAAATTTCTTTCAAGAATCACTTGTCCATAAATTGACCTTCCTTATTTTCCCAGGACCTGCAAAAAAACGAGTGTCTACCTGCAATAAAACATTGAATCATGGAGAAAGAGAGGTGATCAAGCTCCCCTAATCCAAGAATTATGCAAAAAAAATAACAAGTAGTTGCTCTGTATAACAAATCCACCGAGAAAATAACAAAGTAAAATTTATTTGTCTCCCACGGGAGAGTAGTGGTCGACCATACTAACCAGCAGTGTTTTAATCACAAATTCTCTATTTTTTGTCCAAATTGAGTAATTAGAAAGCCAGATGAGAGCTAATTCAAAGATATATCTCCAATAGAAACAGGTTTTAAAAATTCAATGATATGATATGTCAATTTTAGTTAGAACAACCTGCATAATAGAGCCATTTTTTATTACCCCACTTAGAACAATAGTGAATGTTTTAAGCATAAATTTTTCGTTTGATGTCGTATTCAAATTATTCAAATTGAAAATGAAATTAGATTCATTTATTTATCTTCAATAGAAACAGGTTTTGAAGAAAAGAAGAACTGATAGGTCAAATACTGTAAGGAACAGCCGGAAAAACAGAGTTTTAAGAGTGTTGATTTATTATAGACAGCCAGTATTTTGATCATAACTTCCCCATACGTATCGAAAATGAGTGATTCTAATTGCATTGTAAACTAGATTCATAAGGGAATCTACCATAGAAACATGTTTTAAAAATATGGTCATTTAGGCCTCCAAAAACTGACTGTCCCAACTCTGTTCCTAAGTTGCCCGCTAGACACCCTGTCAATGTTTCGGTTCTAAATTTTTCGTTTCAAATCAAAATTGAGTGATTAAAATTGGGTCGGAAAGTATAAATCAAGGGATACTTAGGATATAAATAGGCTTTAAAAATATTATCTTTTGGTCCCTCAAAAAACTACTGTCCCGACTGTGTTTTTAGAAATTTCGTTAAGCCCACAAGCAAAAAAAAAATGATATTCAAGCATTTTTTTAAATTGGTGATAGAAATGAAAATGAGTGTTTGTAGAAATATTATTTCTGTTATAAATCATCTACATACACAAATGAATTAAGAAAATTATCACCGATGTTGATTTACCTAGCATGTTGCAACAAAAAAACAACTAGTTTTACATTAAAACAAAATGTATTTATTTATGTCATTATTTATTTATTTTCTACACTAACCTATTTTGATTTGAAAAATGAAGATGAATACATATATGAGTACTTCTAGTGGAGCCATTTTCGAAATAAAGCTTCCTGTATACACATGCCCAAATTTGAAAAATGCATATTAATGAATATTAGGGTATGAGAAGCCAACTTCCCTTGAAAAGATGGTGTCAAAAATTGTTGAAGTATGAAGTGATGCTGCAAGCAAATGATGGAGTGAAACCAATCTTCAATATATCCTTTACTTTATTGATTTCTCATCGCCATCATATCATGAAGTTCTTGAGTTTTTAAAATGGCTTGTTGATGCAAACTAAAAGAAACCTCATTTTTTTCCATAACTTCTACAATTTTTGAATTTGAAACATTCTGAATCTCATTGTAAGTTTCTCTAATGGTGCATGTGAGATAGAATGGGTGGGAAGGGTGGGTAAATTTTGCAGTTCAACATTGTAAGCATGTTGTACTGATTTATTATGGAGAGGGTGTGGAATTAGTTGAGCAGGAAATTGTGTACAGAATGGAGCATTTTGATGATGTAGATGATTGGGTTGAGTGGATGATTTTGATAAGCAAACAAGATGTTGTGGAAGAGATAGTGAAGAATATGGAGAATTTGTTTGTGCTAAAAGATGAGGGACATTAGTCAGCAATCATAAGGTGAACCATGCCAAACTTGTAAACAAGATTGGTGGTGGTTATATTGCGATTGACATGGTTGCTCTAACATGTGAGTATTCCATGATGGATTATGTAGGAAAATGAAGAGGAAGTGTTTTGAACCATACATGTTGACCTTGTTGTAGCTTCCCCATCTCTTTGATATGCTACTTCCATCCTAGATAAGGAAGAACAAATATCTATGGGCTGCTCCTTTTGGTCATGAGGGCAAAACACTTCATCAAATTCTTGATTCTTCTAAACCTGCAAAACATCCAATTTTGATCTTAGAGAGCTAATAAAATCAACTTTAAAATTTTCAAATAAAACATTGATTTCAACTCTTATGTTTCCTATTCTTGTAGCAGATTTGGAAGAGAAAGAACAAACATCTCTAGAATTCTTACCAGCCTTGGAGATTCCTCTTGAATACCTTATGCACAATTCAAAAACATCAACATATGACAAATGAAAAACATCACCTTTTCCTATCAGATTTAAGAGTTCTAAAAATTCATCTTTGATCCCTTTAAGAAGGAGTGTTTTCAAGATCTCTTTTTCCAAATGCTTATGCTTTGATTTTTGAAGGTTATATTGAAATCGATCTACATAGTCCTCCAAGCTTTCATCTTCCCCTTGTATCATATCAAAAATATCTCCATTGGATTTGCAATAGTCTTGGTACTTCTTCAAGAATATGTTCTTCATGTCCTCCCATGTTTGGATGCAATTCCCACCTAGGCTCATGAACCATCGGAGAGCTGCTCCTTTTAGAGTAAAAGGAAACACTTTCAGTCTTTGATCATTAGTACAATAATCATATCCTCTACAAAGTATTTCGAACTCAAATAAGAATGTATCTGGGTCTTCATTTTTCAAGCCATGAAAATTTGGTAAAGAAGATGGGAGAATTATGTGCATTTGTGTCACTCCTCCTAGATCTTTGATAGGAAATTCAGAATTAGAAATGTGGTACATTTCTTACCATAATAGAAGATGTTTTTCATGTGTTTCTTCGAGGCTCCTTCTTCAAAGGTTCCTTTCAATCGGTTAGTGAAATGGGTGGTGCTTACATCACCACTTGAGTGAAATCATAAGATTTGTTTTTCAAAATTTCTATTTTTTTTTAGTCATTCACACAGAAATTCAAACATTTATTTCTACCCTAAGTTCTTTAACAGTTCTATTGGAAAGCGCACAGGGGAGCAGGGCTTCTACATGCTCTGTACGCAAGGTTCTTACCTTCCGTTTTTCATACCCAATTATTTCCTAACAGGCACTCATCATATGGACACTACTCTTTACAAATGGCTACACTCTCCCCAGCAATGGTGCCAAAATGTTGAGCGATAAAAATGTGTCTTTTTAACTCCTAATTATCTTCACATCGATTGTCAACCCAGGGACGACTTTTTATTTCAAGAGTGTACTCATTCTGAGGCAGCTATTTACTCAAGAGTAATGTTTTCTAGTATAGTGCTTAAAATCCAAAAGTAAATGAATGCTTGAAATAAAATCTACGTACAATTAAAAGAAACTTAACACTTTGAAACTTAAATCATTCACTCAGAAAACTAAAACAATTTATCAGTCAAGGATGCAGTAGCAATAACTCATTCCTTGTTTAACTGATATAAATTAAATCAAATATAAACAAGATCCACAATCTGAGAACTTAGGCAGCAATAGTCAATGTCCTTTACAGTTGTTGATCTTACAATCCATACTAAAGCCATAAACTAAAAATGATAAATCAATAATGCTGCTAACAGAAATGGAATAAACACACTTGCTGCAATAACATTTAAAAGGAAAAAACAAATCCTTGTGTGAAAGAGATAATAACAAAGTCTATTTAAACAACAAAGCTAATTTACTGGAAATGAACAACAACACTAAATTAATGGAAATGAACAATAGCAAAGCTAGATTAACAACAATCTGTGATGAACATCAAAGTCTAAAATGAATAGTGAAGCTTTATATTTGAAATGAACAGCATAACAATATAAGTTGAAAACGATAATAATCTCTGTTATGATGGAAAAGAACAGCGATGCGATTCAATCACAACTTGTGCTATAAAACAATTTCATAAAATACTATAACAGCTCGCTGTAAAAACATGAAACTGTAAGGAAATACGATTCAAAGAAATAAGAATTAAATCAAACCATCACACGGTAGAAATTGTAAAGATATGATACACAGCAGTAGCGTAATCCACTAGAGGCTGGGCCCTTAGCCGCGAGCGGATGCTGCTGGGCTACTTTAGATAAGAAGAATGAACAACAACCCTTTTATTTATTCATCATCAAACTATGAAATCATTACAACAACAGAAGCTTTGAAGATTACAATGGTAATGCAACAATCTCCTTTTTCCTCCTATCCTATCATGAATCATGAATCCTTAATTCTGAATCTCTAATTCTCAAATCATAATTCTGAATCCATCATTTTCCATTCTCTGATCTCTGATCTAATTTAAATACACAGAGAGCAGAGAGCAGTTACAACTATGATGATTATAGTATGATCATTATTACAAAATTGGATTGTTTCTAGCCAATTGATCAACAAGAAAATGTATTTCCATCCATCTTTCAACCCATATTTCCATCCATATTTTCATCCCCAACAACGACGCCAAAATTTTGAGCGTTAAAAAGGTGTCTTTTTTACTCCTAATTATCTTCACATTAATTGTCAACCCAGAGACAACTTTTTATTTCAAGAGTGTACTCAGTCTGATGCGGCTATTTACTCAAGAGTAATGTTTTGCAGTATAGTGCTTAAAATCCAAAAGTAAATGAATGCTTGAAAAATAAATCTAACTACAACAACATAAACTCAAATGATCTTAAATCCAACTATTCACTCAATAAACATGAATCGAGGATATAGTAGCAATAACTCATTCCTCTAGAGATTGATGCCATTGAAATCAAACTGGAGCAAGACAATCAATCTCAGAATGAGGAAGAAATAACCAATATTCTCTATAGTTGACAGTCCTGCTTTTAAAGCAATTAAAAGGAAATAGAAATTGAACTAAAGTTTTTATTGAAAGTAAATTAGAAAAACTCTTTAAAAGCAAACACTTTGCAATTAATCAGAAAGGAACAACAAAGTAAATGGGCATCAAACTATAATTAAAGGAATTAAACAACGAATCCTATTTAATAAATATGAACAACAAACTCTAATTAATGGAATCGAATAACCAACAATCTGTAATGAATATTAAAGTCTGAAATGATTAGTGAAGCTTTACATTTGAAATGAACAACATAGCAATATACATTGAAAAGGATAATAATCTCTATTATGATGGAAAAGAATAGCCACACGATTCAATCTCAACTTGTGCAATAAAACAATTTCATAAAATACTATAATAGCACGCTATAAAAACATGAAACTGTAAAGTAATGCAATTCAAAGGAATAGGAATTAAATAAAACCATCACACGACAACAATTATAAAGATATGATACACAGCAGCAGCGTAATCCACCAGACGTTGGGCCCTTAGCCGCCAGCGGATGCTGCTGGGCTACTTCAGATAAGAAGAATAAACATCAACCCTTTTATTTATTAATCATCAAACTATGAAATCATTACAACAACAGAAGCTTTGAAGATTACAATGGTAATGCAACAATCTCCTTTTTCCTCCTACCCTATCATGAATCATGAATCTTTAATTCTGAATCTCTAATTCTCAAATCATAATTCTGAATCCATCACTTTCCATTCTTTGATCTCTGTTCTGATTTAAATACAGAGAGAGCAGAGAGCAGTTACAACTGTGATGATTACAATATGATCATTATTACAAAATTAGATTGTTTCTAACCAATTGATCAACAAGAAAATATATTTCCATCCATCTTTCAACAAGAGCAAGGCAAATTTGGCTTTGCAGCTGAGATTTGGAAAATGGCCACACAACAAATCTAAGAAAATCGTGCTCAAAGAACCCTGAGTTTCTCTCAATACAAGCCAAATTTGGGCAAGCCACTTTTCGGGAAAGTTAATTTGGTCCGTTCTGGACAAAACCCATGTTCTAGATTTTCCATATTCTTCTTCATTTGCTCAAAATATCAACCGTAAAACTATCACTTCTTATTCTAGCGAATTTTTGAGTTGGTACTTTTAATGATCAAATATTCAATCTGGAAATTATCTTGGAGGCTAAAAATGGTGAATAATGTTACAACCCATTTATTAAAACTATCATTGATAAAATCATGCATAATCATCAATTTATTAGAAATAAAAGAGAATAAATAATATTCATCCATAAGAGCATAAATCATTATAAAATGGATTTATTAAATAAATTACAATAAATGACATGATAAAAAAGACTAAAAATGGATGAAATAAGTGTTAAAAAGTGGTCGTATTCACAACCCAACATGTTTAAGCTTACTGGTTACCCTCTCATCCTTGGGAGACCCTAGTTGGCCACTGTCAATACTTACATTAGCTGTAGAGTTGGGAATATGACCATCAAGAATTGGCATATGTCCAAGTAGTTAGTCCTATAACCTCCTACTCAACCATCTCTAGAGCATGAATTACCTTTATGGTTGGACGAGGAGGAAGAATACAAATTTTATTCCACCCAACTTTATACTTTAGAAAAAACCATGGGAGGAGGACAACAGGATGAAGATGATTTGGTTGAACAATGTTATCGGGAAAACTAGAGTCTATGCAGAGTTACTAGTCCCACTAAGAATGGTACCTATCTTAGAAACAAACAAACTAAAACTACTTTCGTTTTCCTTTATGAGAAGTAGATAAGAGGGGAACAAAGGAAATCAACCTCTGTCTTGCACTTGGTTCCTTGCTTGATTCCTCTCCCTTCTGATAGATCTTCGCCACTTGCTTCCTTGTCTACCCAGCTTTAAAGAGCACCTATGGAATCAAAGCAGCATAACATTATCCAAGAACAGAGATATACTATCATAAACAATATAGGACCAGATATATATTGACTACAAAAATTCATATATCATCAATCATACAAGAATGTGGAGGAAAACTTGAATAGCTTTATTAATATCAAGAATAGCAAAGAGGATTACAACCAATTGTTTTGACCCAGTGTCATCCTCTCAGCAAGAAAGCCCTTCTTCACCTCATGAAAAGCTTAGATCACCCAACACTATGATGTTACACCAAGAAACCAGCAACACTTCCTTACAAGATACAAAATTCCAACCCCCTAGATCTCTGGGATGAGGGATCCATATATAGATGTTTGCAAGGGGGGTGAGTCAGCTTTTGAGATTTGATTAGTGTCCTCTCTCTGATAGTTCTTGATTCTACTTGGAGATTTATGATCTCTTACTCATCCCTGGGTGAATGCAGAGAGGCAAGTGTCACAGGAGAAGTTTCTGGAAGATTGCATGATCATCCACCTCGCAAATTGACTCTGCCATTTGTACACTCTCTCCCATCGCACCCCATAGAAGGGCTTTTCAGTATGCATCACACTTCCCGTGTGCATTTAGGTGGGATGAAACGCATTTTGACCATGGAGCAGGTGAGATGGTCCAACTTTGACCAGTTCTGAGTAGTTTTTCATGGAGAAATTCTGGGAGATGATGTAATTAGTTGACCTTGTTCTTTTAGGGGATGGAACAACACTTTTAGGGACTGAGGAGCCCTTGGTTTATGGACATGTTTGATTGGGGTTGTAGTGCCCAAAAATTTCTATAATAGTTGCCCCCTACAGCATGAGGTCGTTAATCTTTTGATGTCGAGTGAAATGCTTTATCATGAGGATCCAAAGTTTTTTCAAGCTGGAAGGCGACCTGTAACAAGATACAATACAATACATTATCTTCATAATATTTTCATGATCTAACTAAGGTGGGCATTCCCATGCTCAGCTTTATAAATTCATTTTCATGTACATAAGACAGACAATCGTCTGTGTGCAGACTGATGATTCTGGTAGAGCCATCATCCCTTAGATTGGATGATTATCTGTGCAGCAATGATGTACATTTGATGTCTTTATTTTCCTGAATATATATCGCAGCCCGGATGGATGGAACTAGATCCGGGGTCTTCAATCTCATTCGATCTTCACTCAAAGTGCAAGTCGATCCATGTGAGAGATGTTCTGGAGTCGAACATGGAAATACATCGCCTGATTACCAGCCAATGATGTAAGCTGTTAACAGGTGTGAGAGGAGTCACCGATAATGATGATGACCCTCAAGGTACTACAGTACAATTCACGTGGTGTGAATAAGGGACTTGACGTCGAACTCCACGCAAAATCTTTCGGTCGAAGGCCATTGATGTAAACCTGTCGCCGGAAGTGATAAACTTGCCATTGAGGCATGCAAGCTTCAAAGTACTGAACGGGTTGTCCCTAGGTCAACTTCTTAGATAATGAGCTGATGTTGACAAGAAGCGACCTGCCGTAGGAGGGCCTTAATGAATCCCACATCTACGGCATGGAACGGAGTAAATGATTTTAATGGAGGTGAAAACTATCTGATGATATAAGGTTCAGGGTGGCGGTCATGAAAGAATGGAGCGTGAATGTATTGCAGTGGATGAGACACAGGTGAATTCCCTGAACGACTTCTCTTAAACATATCGGCGACACTGACATGATGGATTGGTAGCGTTAACCCCAAATATGGATGGTGTGATGGACCAATGGTGATATGACCAGTAAACGAAACAACCCAACCCGACTTGGATGCGGAGTGAAAGTGTCATGTTCAAGAGCGACTTGCTACCAATAAAGTTTCTTCAAGTTTTCTTCCCAATTTTTCCCCAGTCATTGCTAACTAGTACCTCTTTATTTTTGTCAAGCTTGAGGAGGATAACATATACTTGTTCTATAATTTGCCCTTTGGGCAAACCCATCGCTATGTTTTAACGAGCCTAGTGATAGTGAAACTCGTTCTTGGTTGTATGGACAAGTTTGTCGCTATTTGGTTTTAACGAGTTTAACGACAAAGATAACTCGGTCCTTTTCAATTTTAGAGAGTCTAAAAGGGACATAAAGAAAACTCCAATAATCCTTTTTCGTCATATAATCCCTTAAGTCTGAAAAAGTATAAAATAATACAAAAGGGATGAATTTTCGGTAATTTTAACGAGCCGAATAAACAAGTGCTCAATATTTTTCTGTAATAATCCCTCAAGTCCAAAAATATTAAAATCTAAAGGAGGGATAACACTTCCGATCACTTTAACGAGCTGGAGAGGCCAATTACTCAGCAATCTTTTCATATTTTACGAGTCAAATGAAAAGAGCTTAAAGGAGACTCATTTTTCAAGGAATGAGTGATAAATTCGGGTAGCAGCTAATTCCAGGTAAGATTTGGAATTTTCCAATCACGGCAGTGTCACAAGGATGGCTAACAGGATCACTCTTCGCAGCTATTCCTAAAAAAGGGTAAACAATCAAATGGAGGTGAATGATCAGCCAATACAGAGTGGAGGTGATGATGCAAACACGACCAACGCTTCAAAGGCTGATGATAATGCATTCATGATGGTTATTTATCAGAAATTGGTTCATTTTTTAATGAATGAGCTTAAAATCTGGGGGAAACATTTGCTCTCTACTTATGTTTAATTTTTAACGAGCTTGAACTCCACATAAAAACTTCTCGATATAATGGTCATTGATTACCTTGATTTTACCATTGACAACTTTGTTCCTTCAAAGGTTGTACTGCCTATTCAATTGCTTCATCAAACTAGTTAGAAATGAATAATATATGCTTGAAAAATGAGTCAAAACACTAATATTTTACTTGAATTACATGAAAAGTAATTTAAAAGTGGTTTTTACCTCTCATTTTACGATTTCATTTGAACTTTGGTTTGTTGGAGCTTTGGAGGTGCTTTCCCCCTTGATTTTCACTAGCCGATTCAGGGAGATTCTGTGGACGATTCTTGGTGCTGTCTGGACCAGGTAAGATCTAAACCTGAGCTCTTCAGTTTCATTCCTTCCTTTTTGAATTCTGAGCATGTTTCCTAGTTTTTCTGAGCCCCTGGGGTTTGAATAATTCGTCCTGGCTCCATCGCACCTTTCCTATATCGAAAGGTGCGGTGCATGCTAGCTTGGCCATTGGCCAGTCAGAATGCATCGCACCCAGTACACTACTGGGGGTGCGATGGGCACAAGGAGGGAAACTTGTGCACAGTTTTTCATGGAAATTTTTGCCTGTTTTTCACCAAATCAGGATCCTGACTCTTCTCTTGTTTGTTTTTAGAGATTCATTAGAGAAAAATGCCTGTTACATGGGAAAAACGTGAGCATGAAGAAGAGGACATGCTTGCTTTACATGATCCGGTTACGGTAAATGCACTGCGGAACTGTGGCCTGTTCAAGTTTTTCCGCATCTCTAGCATGAGGCAACAAATCAACTTGTTGCAATATTTTCTCGATGCATGGGATCCTACCAACCAGGTGTTCCCGATTAGGGGAAAATCCATCCCTTCGACTGTCATGGACCTCTATTTGTTGACCGGCTTATCGAGGCGTGGTGCCCCTATCTCATTATCAGGTTCGGCCCATGGGGGTGAATCCGTGATAGATTATATTCATCGGCACTGCAGAGAGGGATCTCAGCCTAGTAAGGACAACAAGATCAATATCCAAAATGTCACTGATAGGACTTTGAGGACCATTCTATTCATTTTTTCTAGACTGGCTGGTAGTGCGGCTCTTCATGTGGCCAACAGGTCTTATATGCAATATACCTTGGAATGCCTTGAACCAAAGGTGTTCAACTGGTGTGATGCAGTACTCTCTGTGATGAAAGAACAACTGACCAAGGTAAAAAAGGGAATATTGAAGAACTTTGGTTATGGTTCTATTTTGACCGCTTTTTCCTTGGAAAAGATCCTGCTGATGCAGCCGCAGTACATTTCACTTGGTTTACCTCCACCAACTGAGCCACGGATGCAGAGATGGGTCGACCTTATGGCCAGACATGCTGGTCAGTCCCAGGTTTCCTTTTCTGATACCTTCTTTAAGTGGTTCAATCGTCAGGAGATGGTTTTTTCCAAGTATCCATATGCTGGTATGGATTTCCGGGGTGACCTGGATTTGGTGCTGTCAGCTGGCGAGTAGTGGGGTGCCATCGGTAAATTCTCTAACCATATCTCTGTTTATCATTTCTTTTTATAATGTTCTTATGCTTTATTCTATCAGGACTAATCAAAACTCATGTTCTCGTGCAAATGTTGGACCAGTTCGGCCAGTAGTACGCCTGAGAGTGCCAACTGCCGCTCCAACAGGAGAGGCTGTGGGAAGGGCTATCCTTTGTGACCTTGATGTCGCCGAGACTCTTTCAGCATTGCAAGATCAGGTCAAGGGCCTCACTCTTGGTATTCTGGACGTGAGGACTAACGAGCTGCCTCTGAGGTTGCAGCGACATACTACTGGCGTGTGGAGTCGATGGACTAGGCTTTTATGCATGATTGCACAGGTGGTGACTTGTTATCACCAACATCATTAGACTAGGGTGCCCCCTAGCGTTTTGAGTTTTGGGTCATCCGACCAATTTTGTCTTGGTTATAGAACATTATATGTAAACCATAAACAGTTATATATATATATATATATATTGGTTTTCAGAGTTTTATTTTGGTTAAGTTACATGATCCTGATGCAAATATTGATGAAATGCTTCTTTTTATAAATGTTGCAAATGTCTATCTAACACATAATTTTCCAATGAGTCTGTTAATGTGTTTAAATTTATGGAAATATGCTGATATTGAATAGAATCAAACTGCCTTTCCAAAATCTCGACCCTTAGGAACATGCAATATATAGTTGGATTTCGGATGGAGTAGATACCAGTGAGTTGTAGGATGATGAGTTGTGGGTCTAGCCTGACGACAGGTCGGCGTATGCCCTATGAGATGGCATCAGAGAAGAGTTCTATCAACGCGCTATATTCAGCGATGTTATTTGTTGACCGACCAATACATACCCCTCTGAAACTTACTAACTTGCCGCTTGGATAAAAAATGGCCCAGGCCGCAGAAGATAGGTTCTGCGAACTATGACTCGCTCCATCGGCATATCCAACAAATGATTCCAATAGGTTCGACATCTGCAACAAATGTAAAAAGTGGATTACTTGACCAAAACAATTACCCTTAGAGAAAACAAAAATGTAACAAAAGCATAGGGGTTACTACACTGAATCATGCGTAGTAACGCTTAAGGTACAACCTGTTACGGGGTTGCGCCAGTGGAATCCTGTCATAATCCACTAACTCGTAGGCCCCTTTTTCTAATACACGTTTAACAATATAGGGGCCCATCCACAAAGACTTGAATTTACCTGCTCCCAATTTATCGGATTCCTGGTCGTAAAGTAAGACCAAGTCACCTTCTGAGAAGACACAGGGTTTGACATTCTTGTCGAACTGCATCTTGACTCGTTTCTTATGGGCTTCGTTAGCCAAAGCGGCATCACGACGGGTTTCATTAAATTGGATTAGTTCCAAGAAATGAGCCTCCTCTTTTGAAGTTCCGGGGAGAAGGTCAACTGCGAGTTTGAGGGACGAGATTTCACACTGAACTTGTAAGATTTCATCTAGGCCATACACCAATTGAAAGGGTGTAAACCTGGTTGCTTTCCTTACCGACATTCGGTATGCCCACAAGGCTGAGTATAGGATTAGCTGCCAACTCCTTTTGTGGACTCCAATCATCCTTTACAGCATCCGCTTCAGGACTTTGTTGATTGCTTCAACTTGTCCATTGGCCTGCGGGTAATATGGAGTAGAGCTGTTGTGGGACAACCCTAATTTGGCAGCCAATTCAACCATCATGTGATTGCGAAAATGTGATCCATGATTTGTGACTATGGCCTGTGGAACGCCGAATCTGGTGACTACATGATTGAAAAAGAAAAGGGCAGCTGTTTCGCCGATACTGTTTAATGTAGGCATCGCCTCGGCCCATTTGGTAAAATAGTCTATCGCGACTATGATATACCCATGCCCCCTGATTGAGGTGGGGTTACATGTCATGAAATCTATGCCCCATTTGGCGAATGTCCCAACAACAACTATTGGTTACAGGGGTGCGGATGGTCTTCTTGTTTTGCTATCGAAAATTTGACATGCATGGCAACTTCTGACTGCAGTTATGCAATCTTTGAACATTGTTGGCCAGAAGTATCCTGCTCGTAAATTTTTTTTACGCCGTAGCGTAACCAGATTGATGCCCCCCACACGCGCCTGAATGGCAATCATTCAGGACTTTTTCAGCCTCCTCATGGGTGAGGCACCTCCTCAGAACTATATTGACACCATGACGGTAAAGGGTATCACCGACGATCATGTAGTCTTTCGATTGGTATCGAATACGCCTTTGTTCTGAGCGAGAGGTATTAGACCTATATTTTTGGGTTTGGAGATAGATGATTATATCTCCATACCACAGATTGCTTGAAGATATCAGAAACAAAGATTCATCCACGATGGTTTCTTCGGATGTTTCATCATTGGACGACGATGGGAGATCGCATAGTAATTCTGCGAAAACCAGGGATTTTTTCGATTTGGATTTTACAAATTCTAGATCAAACTCTTGAAGAATTGCTATCCATTTTGAATATTTTCCCCCCAGCAACTGTAGCGACAATATATAAGTCATGGGGTTGCAATCTGACAAAATGGTAGTTTTTCGAAAGAGGACATAGTGTCGAAATATCTGTATCGCTTGAACAGCTATGAGAGCCAGCTTTTCAACGTAGGAATATTTGCTTTCTGTATCATTTAAGTTTCTACTCAAATAATATATAGGATGTTCAATTCCATTGTCTTCTTGAATTAAAACCATTGCGATGGTTGTATCTGCTGCAGCCAGATACAGGTTAAAGTCTTTTTGATAATCAGGAGCGTACATTAATGATGCTTTCATTAGGGATTCCTTTAAAGCATTAAAGGAAGCTTGCACGACCTAATCCCAGATGAAGGGTACTTCTTTTTTCAATAGATGTGTATAACCTTTAGCAAGTTCAGCGTAATTTGGAATAAACCTCCTCAGAAAGTTTGCTTTCCCTTGGAGTTTCTGAATCTAAAGAAAATTTGAAGGTGGAGACAAATTTATGATTGCCTAAACCTTGCATGGGTCGAGACGAATCCTATCCTCTGAGACTACAAAGCCAAGCAAACGACCAGAACTGACAAAGGACACACATTTGTGTGGATTGAGTCGTATCTTGTAGTGTCAGCAACGTAGAAATATGGCTCTCAAATGTTGTGGATGGTCGGTCTGCTTTCACGAATGAGCCAGAAGATCGTCGAGATATGGTTGAACGATGTTTTTGATGTCATGGAAGGCATACTTCATTGCCCTCTGAAATGTTGTCCCGGCGTTCTTTAAACCAAAGGGTAACTTGCGATATGCAAATGTGCCCCACGGACAAATAAATGTAGTCTTTGACTAGTCCTGTGGGTGGATATTTATTTGGTTATACCCATAGAATCCATCCATAAATGAAAAGATTTCACATCCAGCGCATTCATCAATTATCTGGTCAATAAAGGGTGTAGCGTAGTTGTCTTTTGGACAAGCTTGATTTACATCCCTATAATCGATGCATGCTCTAATCGTTCCTTGTTTTTTCATTACAAGAACAATGTTCGATACCCAATCGGTTAGAGGAACCGGGTAAATAAAACTAGCATGGAGAAGTTTTTCAACTTCTGCCTTGATGGCAACGGCTTTCTTGGGGTGCACCTGCTGTAGCCGTTGTCGTACTAGTTTAACATCTGGATACATATTTATTTCGTGTTCAACTATACTCGAGTCAATGCCTGGCATTTCATCATATGAGCAAGCAAAGACATCTCTAAATTCGCGAAAAAAAACTTTGTATATTTCCAGTTCTGAAGGAGAAAAACATTTGCCAGCATAAATATTCTCTACAACTCTGTTTTGGTCGAGATATTTATGGCGATAGTCTCTTTGATATTGGACAAGTTTCGCTCAGAATCCACTGTGTTTACGGTATTTGATAGGAAATCAAAAACTGAAGGATGATGAAGGTCATCAGGAGTATCTTCTTAACAATCCGGAAGATGGGAACAATGGTGGTAATCTTCCCATGGCGCCCCGTCAATTATCATTGACTGAACAATTCCTTTGTCAGTGTAATGCACTTGCGACCAAGGATCTGAAGGGGGGTCCTATTCCTTAGACCTATCTATCCAAACGCTTGATGAGCGTTGATTTGGGTTTGCCTCCCATGCTAGGAACATTGATTGCTACAATATTTCTATTGGGCTTGGAGGAAATACCTGCAGATGGTCCATGATAATATCGATTTCTGAGATCTTTTGAGTAGAAGATATCATATTGCAGGTTCCTACTGTTGCCACTTCCGCCAGATTGATTGGAGGTGGGAGGGCAGAAGTTCCCATTAATATAGGGTCTTTTAGTAGGCCTACTCCGATATTTTGAAGCGAATGGGGGCTTCCATGGATCATCGGAATGCTTCCCGTAACTTGGGAACTATTGGGGAGAAATGTTTGTTGGTCGACGATTGTAATTCCCCCTTGAAAGGGAAATGCAATCTTCCTAAAGTAGGTCGACACAACCACAGCCATAGCATATATCCAGGGCCTTCCCAGTAGGATGTTGTAGTCGGGGTTTCCGTCGATTACTTCAACATCTATTTCTACTGTTTCCCCCCCAGTTCAACTTGCAAGTTACTTAAAATCCCATATGGGGTATATGTTCGTCCATCAAATGCTTTTAATGTCATCGAAGATCGCGACAAGGTTGGAGATCCTAAAGTTTTCCAGCAACTCATTGACATAATACATGTAGATGCCCCCTCATCAATAATTGTTCGATGAACAATTTTGTTGAGGGCTTTCACTTGAATGAGGAAAGCTAGTTGAGCTGGTAACTGAGGATCATATCCTTTGTGATTAAAGGACACAAGATTAGAATCCTTTGGGTCAATCGCACCTACTGCTCATAATAAAGCCTGTTTTTGGGAGGAGCACTTTTGTAGTACCTCAAGCGTCGACATAGCGGATGGCGATTGGGCCAGATCTTCCACTATATTATAATGTTGTGCTGCTCTGGCATGAGGATTAAATGTTGACTTGTGTACTACTCCCTTTGGAAATTTTATTGTTAGCTCTGGAATGATGGGAGGTGCAACTTCTGTCGAAGTTGTTGTCGAACTACTAGGTTGATCTTTATCCTTGTTGTGCGACAGCTGTGGATTCCCGTAATCTTTATTTCTTGTCGTTATCAAAGCATCATTTTGTTGCTTCGAAACCGACAACATCAGCACTTGGGACGGGGAAGCATTGTCACTGGAAACCAGATTTGTTCCTGGATTTGGAAACAGATCAGTTAATACCGCTGAGGTTTTCGAATTTTTGAAGAATTTTTTATGTTCAGCTTTATATGGACAATCTTTTACCCAATGATCCTCATCACATATAAGACATGGACGATTTGGTTTCCTATCTCAAAAGGGTTTGCAGAAGATTTTTCAGGTGATGATTCCTCGTTTTTCTTCTTCTTCCCTTTGTTTTTCTTCTTGCCTCCTGGTTGCTTGGTTTCTTTTCCTTTGTCTGTTGAGACGACATTTACTTCCGAGGTGATAAGTTCTTCTTTTGCATTTTGACTAGAAATCTTACGGGCCTTTTTAGATGTAGCCTTTGTCGATTTCGTGTCTGTCACACCAATCACACCATCGCCGACATGAGAGTCATTGTTTGATTTAGGAGGAGGAACGAAAAATTCCAGTTTGGGAGCGTCAGGGATTTTATCATAGAGCGTGCCAGACTGAGTATAAATCAAGTCTAAATATTGCGCACGAGCAATAACTTGCTCTTCAGTGACGACTCCTCCCTTTGCCACATCTTCTGTAATGGAAGGTAATAATGACTTAATAAACCATTCAGCTAAAATCTGATCAGGAACGTATGTTTTTACCATTCTACGACGACGTCGCCACTCATGAATATGATCGGATATGTGAGTGGCCATCATTTGCTTGAAATTGGTAAGAAGTCCTGTTCTCGTTTTGTACCTTATGGGTAACTGAAAATGCGTTAAAAAGGTTGTGGCTACGGTACCGAAGTTATCAAATGATGCTCTAGGTAATTCGATATACCATTTTGTTGTCGAACCAGATAACGTTCTCTGAAAAAGGGGAAGCCTAATCGAATCATCATTTAGGGTGTTTGATGAGCACCACAGATGAAAGGTCATAACATGATTCGATGGGTCTTCACCCGGATTTCCACTAAATTTAGGAATATCTGACAGAACTTTATGCGGAATCACTGGCCACCAAGGGGCGTAAGCAATTGGATCGTTCGTTAGCCGATTTAGAGTCGGTAACTCTAAAGTCACCACAAAGGGTAACTGCTGACTCAGGTTTGGTGAAGCAAACCCAGGATAAGATGGAATTGCCTGAGCAGTTGGTCTTTGCATACCAGCATAATGCATTTGATGCTGGTAACTTTGGTAAGGTTGATGGGAATAACCATTATACAATGGTTGATTTTGGCCATTTTGAATATACGGCTGCCCATTATTTGCAAAGATTTGTTGCTCAGATCCTCGGTAAACTTGTTGGAATTGCGGTTGTTGATATTACACCAGCCATGGTTGTGAAGCCATGTGTTGTTGTCCAATACTGGCTGTTTGACCAAGATGAGGGGCAATTGTACCCATTTGGGCCTGTGTCATTCCACTAGTTGGCGATTGTGGTTGAGTTACAGGGATAAGAGGTTGTTGCATTACAACCTGAGAAACCCGAGGTTGGCATACAAAAGGCAACGCTTGTACTTGCGACACTGTCACAATAGCCGACGTAGTTGGTATATTTGGCATAGGTAAACATTGTTGCATCGAGTATACAACTCTTGGTTGTTGAGGCTGTATTGGCACCCAACCGCTAGATGTAATTCTAGCATAACCTGAATTTTGTTGTGAACTCTCGTATGGTTGTCCTCCTAGAGGAGACAATGAAAGGGTATATTGCCCCCCATACGGCGGTAATCTGGTACTTAAAGGAATGGTTTTCCCTTAAGGACCAGACTGCCCAAATTGACACCGTGAAGGATCAATTTACTTAGACTCAACATAAGAGTTCCCGGATATTATTCCGGATGAACAAACGGGAACGGACCATACTGTCGAAATAGCCCCTAAGTGGGCCCCATCTAGTGATTGAGAGCTAGTTGGGATAGATGGTATGCCGGCGAACATTTTTGGAGTGACAACAGGAAGTTCTGCTGTCGTTGTGTCAGATGACACGGTCCTAGATGTCGACGGTTGTTCAGACATTTCTAGTCTATCCAAAAGATTTCCTAGCGATTCTACAGGAGCTTCTGATAACGATAGACTAATTTCTGATGAAGAAGGATATAAGGTGATCCTGACTCCAAATTGCGATGGAGTACTAGATGGAGGATCCTCCACAATCTCTTCTATAGCAATCAGACCAGGTGGAAGAGGTAGACCATCAAGTCCGTAAATTATTTCCAGTGTCAAAGAAGGTATAGATTCTGCAGCGACAGATGTTTGGGGAATAATACCTTCTGAATCAGCTATAGATGGAGTTGGTTCAGTAATACAAGTGTTTACCTTCACATTAGTATCAACTCTACTGTCCTCTGGTGGTTGTGGAACTTCTTTTATAAAGGTAGGGATACCAGAAATGTTTGGAGTAACCGGAGTCTCCGATGGTGTTGGAACACTTGTTCTAACTTTACCAGTGGATTTCGAACAGGTTAAATGAGTTCGCTTCGTCCGTAACAGTTTTGATTCTGGAGACAAAGACGGTTGACTCGTAAACCTCCACGAACGACGGGGTTTCAATTGACTTTCTTGCACGATTGCGGATATCTCGACCAACTAAAAATCAAGGGGAAATATGTTTCCGAATTAAATGAATTTTAGACGCTTTGACACAACTTTTTTTTTCCATCAAGAATTGGCATATGTCCAAGTAGTTAGTCCTATACCCTCCTACTCAACCATCTCTAGAGCATGAATTACCTTTATGGTTGGACGAGGAGGAAGAATACAAATTTTATTCCACCCAACTTTATACTTTAGAAAAAACCATGGGAGGAGGACAGTAGGATGAAGATGATTTGGTTGAACACTGTTATCAGGAAAACTAGTGTCTATGTAGAGCTACTAGTCCCACTAAGACTGGCAGCTACCTTAGAAACAAACAAACTAAAACTACTTTCGTTTTCCTTTATGAGAAGTAGATAAGAGGTTAAAAAAGGAGACCAACCTCTGTCTTACACTTGGTTCCTTGCTTGATTCCTCTCCCTTCTGATAGATCTTCGCCACTTGCTTCCTTGTCTACCGAGCTTTAAAGAGCACCTGTGGAATCAAAGAAGCATAACACTATCCAAGAACAGAGATCTACTATCATAAACAATATAGGACCAGATATATATTGACCACACAAATTCATATATCATGAATCATACAAGAATGTGGAGGAAAACTTGAATATCTTTATTAATATCAAGAATAGAAAAGAGGATTACAACCAATTGTTCTGACCCAGCATCATCTTCTTTGCAAGAGAGCCCTTCTTCACCTCATGAAAAGCTTAGATCACCCAACACTATGATGTTACACCAAGAAACCAACAACACTTCCTTACAAGATACAAAATTCCAACCCCCTGGATCTCTGGGATGAGGGATCCATATATAGATGTTTGCAAGGGGGGTGAGTCAGCTTTTGAGATTTGATTAGTGTCCTCTCTCTTATAGTTCTTGATTCCACTTGGAGATTTATGATCTCTTACTCATCCCTGGGCGAATGCAGAGAGGCAAGTGTCACAGGAGAAGTTTCTGGAAGATTCCATGATCATCCACCTCGCAAATTGACTCTTCCATTTGTCCACTCTCGCCCATCGCACCCCATAGAAGGGCTTTTCAGTATGCATCTCACCTCCCGTGTGCATTTATGTGGGATCCCGCGCATTTTGACCATGGAGCAGGTGGGACGGTCCAACTTTGACCAGTTCTGAGTAGTTTTTCATGGAGAACATCTGGGAGATGATGTAATCAGCTGACCTTGTTCTTTTAGGGGATGGAACAACACTTTTAGGGACTTAGGAGCCCTTGGTTTATGGACATGTTTGACTGGGGTTGCAGTGCCCAAAAATGTCTATAACAGACACCTACTCCAAATTCCAACTCCCAGTACATTTCCCTTAGAAGATGTAGTAAAGGAAACCCAGAACAATCATCCAATTGACCTGTGCTTGGCCGATAACAACCCCTCCATGTCAAAACCATATAATTCGGGCCTGAGAGAACCTTGAAAATCAATCCATATCTTTCTGCTCTTTAAGAAGAGAAGTTATGCAACATGCTAAAGGAACATGTAGAAGCCTTTGCTTGGAGTGACAAAGAAATGAAGGGAGTACACCACTCACTGTGTACTCACCACATATACATCAAAGAGAGTTGCAAGCCAGTCCAAAAGCCCCAAAGGAGGATGAATCCAACTAAAGATATAGTCAAGGAAGAACTGCAAAAATTTCTAGATGCAGGACTCATTTACCCTATCTCTGACAGTGAGTGGGTCTCTCGTTTGGTGTTAGTTACAAATAAAAATGGTAAGTGGAGGATTTGTGTCGATTACATGGAGTTGAACAAAGCCACAAAGAAGGACCATTTCCCTCTACCCTTCATTTACCAAGTGCTAGATGGCCTGGCAAGGAATTTTTTTTTCTCTTTCCTAAATGGATTCAGGGGGTAGAACCAAATCTAGATCAGCCCGAAAGACCAGGATAAAACCAACTTCACTTTTCCTTGGGGTACTTTTTCCTATAGGGTCCTTCCTTTTGGCCTATGCAATGCTCTTGCCACTTTCTTGAGAGCAGTCCTGAGTATTTTCACTGAGTTAGTCCATGATGCAGTGGAAATTTATATGGATGATTTTACACATTATGGCTGTGATTTTCAAGCGGCTCTGTCCAACCTAGGCAAAGTACTGCACAAATGCATTGAAATGAACCTGTCTCTCAGTCCCGAAAGATGTGAATTCTTGACGACTGCAGGGACCGTGCTAGGTCATTCAATATCTCAGCAAGGACTGCAGGTGGATCCAAACAAAATAGCTATCATCCAAAGGGTCCCACCTCCTCAAAATCAGAGAGATGTCAGAAGTTTCCTAGGGTTAGTTGGATACTATTGAAGGTTCATAAAGGACTTTAGCATGTTGGCCTCTCCTTTATTTGGTTTTTTGGCTAAGGACTCTGAGTTTATATGGCCAAAAAGTTGTCAAGAGGCCTTAAACATCCTAAAGGACAAGTTAACCACTGCACCGATTCTCTGAGGCCCAAATTGGGCCCTTCCCTTTCATATTCATGCCAATGCCTCACACAAAGCCATAGGAGCAATCCTAGGTCAGATAGATGAAAAATTACCTTATGATATCTACTTTATCAGTAAGAATCTATCAAATGTTGAACTAAATTACATAGTGACTGAAAAGGAACTATTGGTTGTTATGCATTCATTGAACAACTTTAGGCATTATATTACAGGTTATCAAACATTTTTGCATACTGACCATGCTACAATCAAATATTTAATGAATAAACCAGAAGTGAATGCTTGAATTATAGGATGGTTACTCTTATTACAATAGTTTGATATAACTATTGTTAATAAGCCTAGTAAGGAAAATGTTGTTGCAGTGTTTTTGCCTAGATTAAATTTGCTTACAGGTGAAGACGGAATGGTTGATGACCAGTTACCGGATGAGCACTTATTTTCTATTTCAATTCTCTCTCCATGATTTGTTGATATAACAAACTATTTGATATCTACGCAGCTCCTACCGAACTTGTCCTCCAAAGATAAGAGCAAGATATTGACGAAGAGTGCCCCCTTCACTTGGATTGGGGGCAATCTCTTCAAACGTGGCCCATATCAAATCTTGAGAAGGTGTGTTGGGGAGGAGGAAGTCCTTGACATCCTTCTGACCTGTCATGATGGGCCTTGTGGAGGTCACTTTGCAGCAAAGAGGACAACATTCAAAGTGTTACAAGTAGGCTATTATTGGCCCACTCTTCATCAAGATGTGAAAAGATATACTAGTCAGTGTGATCAGTGCCAAACGATTAGGAGGCCTACTCCAAGAGATGAAAAACCTCTGCAGCCTCAAGTGACTTTCAAGCCATTTGACATGTAGGGCATGGACTTCATTGGGCCTATTGACCCTCCTTCAAGCAAAAATACTACATCATTGTGTGCATTGACTATTTGACTAAGTGGGCTGAAACCAAGGAAATTAAGGAAGCAACAGAGGAGAAGGTAACTGAGTTCCTACAGGAGAATGTATTCTACAAATTTGGGTACCAGGAGAGCTAGTCATAGACCAAGGCAACCAGTTTACTTCCAACATGATTGAAGACTGACTCAGCCAGCACAAGATCAAGAATAGAACTTCCACTCCCTATCATCCACAAGCTAATGGGGAAGTGGAGGTGACCAATAGAGTGCTGGAGGGCATCTTGACCAAAGTGGTAAGTAGTAACAGGAAGGATTGGGAAGATAGACTAGTTGAGGCAACTTGGGCCTACAATACCACCTAGAAGATCACCACTGGCTTTACACCCTATGAGCTATTCTATGGGAAAAATCCCTTGTTGTCCATTGAGTTTGAGTATAACACATTAAGGATGGAAGCACAACTAGATCTAGATCTCAACAGAGCACAAAAAGAGAGATTGTTCCAGTTGAATGGTTTCGATGAGTTCACATTATAGGCCCTCCTACATACAGAGGTAATTCAACTTCAGAGGAAGATCTAACATGATAAGAACATCAAGGAAAGGAAATTTCAACAAGGTCATTGGGATTTGTCATATTGTTCTAGGTATAAAGACTTCAAGGGCAAGTTAAGGACAAGATGGATAGGACCTTGTGTTGTAGAAATATGCCATGATAATGATTCAGTATAGATTAGAACCATAGATGAAGAGGCCATTCCTTTACTTGTTAATGAACAACGACTGAAAATTTACAATTGATCATTGTGAAAACAAGATTTCATGGATGATATCAATAAAACAATGATGATAGTGGAGAAAGTTTCAGCTCCTACCTCATCAAATTGCTGAGAGCAAAAAAGAAAAAGAATAAGGACTCAAGTGAAAACCTCCACGAGGCACTTGAGTTCCACTATCGGGTTGAAAACCTCTTGGGGTGGCCCAATGGTGTCGACATAAAAAAAAAGAGAGAAAAAGATGAGAATAAAAATATCCCTAGGTGAAAACCTCTCTTGAGACACCTAGGGAAAATAGCTAGGATGAAAACCTGTTAGAGGTAGCGTAGTTATTTTAAAAAAAAATGAAAGAAAGAGAAAAATCATGAAAAATTCTATTTTGCAGGTCAGCTAGAAGGATGATCAAAGAGAAAAGGAGGAATACTGAGAGACCTATTTCACTCACATTTTATTTTTCCACACATTCATCACTCTACCATTTCTCTCATTTTTTCCACTCCTTTCCTTCAGTTTACAAGGGGACTGTGTTTTCTACAGGATCCCCTGTAAACTTATAGGATCCCCTGAAAACCTATAGGATGATCTTGTAGGAATCACAGTGACTCAAAAATCCTACAGGAAGCAACCCAGAGTAAGAAATTACCTACTATTTCAATTAAATAACATCCCCTTCATCATCATTCCATCACCATACCTTACCCACCACCATCACCCCTACATTCACCGTTAAAAAAAAATCAGTTTCAAAAAAAAAATGATAGTCTTCGAAAAAAGGGAAACAGAGAGAAATAGAGAGCACCACCTAAGTATTCCTCATTCTCCACACTCCTAGTCTCTCCCTCCATACATGTCACCATCCTCACAACCCCAAAAAACAGTATGATTAAGAGTTCTTAGGTTGAAGCAGCTAGAGGACATCCTGTAGAAAATCCTGTAGGAGCCTATCCCATAGAATACAAATCATAAGAGCAACAAGCCTCCATCATGATGATCCAAGGGCAGAAGGAGATCCAAAGTAGTAGTAGTACCACCATCTTCAACAAAAGGTACCTACAAAAACAAAGGGATCATTAGAAAACAACAAGAAAGGGAATAAGAATAGCATGCAACCAATACACACAACAAGCACCTCCAGTCTTCAACAACTGCAGCAAGGTATTGGCACCACAGGTAGGTATCCTTCTCGTTCTCATATGCATCATGTATTAAAAAAATATGTAAAGGTTATGAGTAATTTGGTTTATAAGAAAAAAGGTGGCCAGTTAACTTGGCCACCTTCACTTAGTCAATAAAGACAAAACAAGGTGTCCTCTCACACGTGGCAGTAGTTAACTCAAAAACAGAAAAGGAGAAGGATAAAAGTGGTTAAAGCTACAAATGTATAAGGTGGGAGCTGATTATGAGGAGTGGGGAATGATAAGGTGGTAGTGGGGACCAACGGTCCAAAAATGGAAACGTACCTCGGCTGCCAGAACACCACCTCACCCCAAATGACCGTAAGAGGAAATAACCATCATCCCCATGCATTCATGCATTCACTTCCTCGAGGATCACTCTCACAGTTCATTCTCAAACCTAGGAAACCTACCGAAATAAAAAATCCATCGTTTTATTGCAGAGGAATTCCTACAGGATTGCACTGGAATTCCTACAGGATCATGCACAAGAATTCCTACAAGATACATAGAGACAATCTCTAGAATAGTCTAAGAGGAGTTTCACAGGGGAAATCTCAAGGGTTGACCAAAACAAATATTATGAAGAGGTAGGCTCTGTAATTACATTCCTCTTTCAAAGTAAATTGATAAAAAAATCCTCTAGTTTGAGCAAATTTGGCAGTTTTGCAATAGAATTGTCCACACAGTCATCTCAGTTCTTTTACATCTGCATTTGAAAATTGTATCAACCATCTCATCTTCTGAAAACCTCACTAACCAAGATGACAGGTTTTTTTAATAACAGGGAGCCCATTGTTGGGTGCGGTTTTTCACCCATTTTCCGCACCTTCTTCCCCTTGTTTTGACCTTTCTTTCCTTTAGACTTGTGCCCTTATATGACCAAACTCTGTGTTTTCTTACCTTTTAATCCATTTTACTGTCATGTTACTTTGATTTATTTTACCAAATAAATACGAGGCTTTATTTCTTTTTGTGGCTAACTGGATGAAAGTTGAAGGAACATGTTGGGAAGTTTATATTTTTCAGGTGTTAGCTCACGGAAGTAGATAGGCAGCACGAGTTAACTGCAGGAATGGGTAGAATAGTTTGTTGTTACCCCGAGTGTTGTTAGATATCGTTGCTACATACTACTAGGTGTTGTTACAAATCATTCTTGTTACAGGTGGCTACCATTATAGATTTTTGCTACACATCGGTGCTATTACAGGTTGTTGTTACACATCAGGTGATGTTACAACTCGCGTGGATCCACCGTTACACCAACAATGTTGTCATCATTTATGCTGCATCATCCTGAACCATCACTTGCTCAATACTGTTGCACCGAAGTTGGAAATGTGGCTACTATTCCACATAACAGTTTTCAGCAATAGGATTGTTTATTTTTGAGGCAAAAAGACTCAAGTAGTTGTAACTAATGTATATTTATTTAGTAGTAGGTTGCAACTTCTTTATTTTTGGATCAGCATGAGAATCAGAGATTCTCATGACTGATCTATTTTCTAATTTTCGGGATGTAATAGTTATAAAAGATTCATATTTTTATATATCAGAGGGGGCATATAGAGGAGTACTGTTACTCTGTTTTTGTAATTTCTGAACTTATTTTAATATCAATTGGCATGGTGATGTTGTTATTGGTTTCCAACTGATTTGGTAATCACTTTTTGTGTTCTTCCTACGCCATTCTGAGGAGGAAGGGCCCTCCTCTTTGGCAGGAATCACAATGATTAGGTAGTGTACATTTCAGTTTAGATTATTTATTTATGGTTTCTCATTGTTTTTGTACAAATGATGGATTGCATTCACTGCTGTTTATATTTATCTTATGTTGTTACACATAGTTAAACAACAGAGGAATAGTAACCAGTTGGCATAGATGTTAGTTTTGGTGTGGCGCACCTTTGCTTCAATAGCTACGAGTTGTGATTTAATTCTCCGGAGTGTTTTTTATATCTGCATGCATGATTGATTCAACAATTTATATCAACGACATCTTTACAGTTTTTCTGCACTTTCTTATGCTTGGCTGGAGTGTATCGGCATAGATAGCGCGAACTCCATTGAAACAACAATGCCTACCTTGGGTTGAAAATTAATGTTGCAGTTTGAGTCAATTAAGGTTGGTAAAACAAAAATACATTTTGGCGCCATTTCCGGGGATGGCAGGTTCAAGATACAGTCAGCGAAGTTGTTTGTTTAATATAGAGTGCTCCTAGTCCACGATTGTTGGGCTGTAAGATGAGAGGTAAGAATCTATGCATTGCTCTAACATGCCTAGGTGGGCTCACCATTATGATCACTAGGAAACTCAGGACATTTTGATGCTTTGATTAGTGTGTCTTTAGCTCTTCAGTTGGTGAGTGGTAAGATGAGAGGTAAGAACCTACACATCACTCTAACATACCTGGGCGGCCTCACCACTATCGAAGGCTAAGATACTTAGAGTTTGATTTGATACACATAGGGTCCATGTGTGCACTTTCTAGGACTTACAGAGATACTGAAATCACCCCAAATCTAATAGGTCACAAGAACGACGGGTCGTAAAAAGGAAACAAAGGGTGAAGATTTTGGAAGGAAGAGATTTATCTAGGAATTAATCTCCAAGGTGAAAAAATAAAAGTCCAGCTCTCAAAGGAATGCAAGGAAGACAGGGCCACAGAAGGCTGTTACTCCCATAGCGAAAGCATAAACCTCCAATCCCTCCATCTCGGGACCATATCATTCTAAGGCCAGCACTCATACCTTCAAGATCAAGGATTTGATTCATGAGCAGGAAGGGGAAGTTAGTAGCCAGAATTTGAGGACCGAGGGCCAAGGGGAAACTGAGGGGGAACATCGAACACCCAAGATGGAGAAGCACTTAGAGACTTATCAATATCTGGATATAGGTAGTGTGGTGAAAAAGCTAACCCCAGGAGTATTTGCGGCGTTAATTGTGTCTACAAGGCCATCACAAATGTAGCTGGAAGAACGCCTGTTACAGGAAGGGTAAGAAGAATTAATCATGGAGGACAACAATGATAAAAATGCTAAAACAAAAACCACTAGCACCACTTTTGAGTTCCCAATTGGGAATCTCAGTGCTGAAGCTCCTGTGAAAAATATTCCTCTATCATCCTTACCATGCTTTTGGGGGATTACTATGGAAGATCCAAATACATTTCTATTTGAGTTTGATGTCTTGTGTAGAAGTTATTATTATACAACAGATGCTCAGAAGTTAAAGCTATTCCATGCTACCTTAAAAGGAGAAATGTTGAGATGGTTCGTGGAATTAGGTCCCTCTTCCATTTGAACATGGAATGCTATGAAGGAGGCGTTCTTGTCAAAGTATCAAGACTATTGTAGGATGAGGGACTTAAGGGAAGAGATATTTAGAATGACACGGAAGGAGGAAGAAAGCCTATAAGATTATGTGGACTGTTCCACTACAATTTGCAAAGGTCTAAACATGGCGATTTAGACCCGGAAATCTTGAAGACTATATTTATTAGAAGAATGAGGGATGACTGCCATGACACCCTGAACCTATTAGGCAAGGGGGATATATCACAAGAACTATTCGTGAAAATTATAAATATCTGCCTACGATGCTCTCAAGGATCATCTAGAGGAAGAAGTACAATTTGGGATGCCTCTGTTTGCATACAAAAATCTGGAGGCAGAGGAGTAACCACAACGGACATCAGAAATTTCATCAAAAATTTTGTTGGTACCATCCCATGACCTCCGTTTTCCTCCTAAAACATATCATTTGCTTACCTCTTTCCGTCATACATCTCTTACATCCCTTGAAATTGATTAGTTAATAGTACTATAGTTATTAAAATGCATTAAAATTGATTTAGGAGTTTTATGTTAAAGAATTAGGAATTTTTGACATGTGGCATGACAGCTAGGCTAGAGTGAAGGGTAGGGATGAAAAGTAGAATGTCCAAGCATGGACGAATACCTATCCTACAACAGAACTGACCCTCCTACATGCACGGTCAATGATGGTCAAAATATAGCATGTTGGCGACAAAGGCAACAACAGCATAGCATTCTAAACTGATTTAGTTTTGTTCCTTTTCGAAATCAGTTCAGAATAGAAACATTTTAAAAAGTCATGACATGATAAAAGCGGCAACAGCCGCATCATGAATGTACATTCGTTTTCGAAATGTAAAGGTTGTAAAAACATATGTAAACACAGTTCTGTGTGGTCAGTTGTGATTATCATTGTATCGTTTTGAAAACAGAGTTTTGAACTTAATACCAAGAACACGGTTGCAGTCACGATTTCCTTGTTGCGTTGATTCTATAATTGGTTGATCACAGTCCAGTATACCTCTGAAACGCGGACGGGCCCTGCGTTAAACTGGTATACTGTCATTTCTTTTTATTCGCAACTTAGGGTATTAAATGATATGCACAGCAATTAGAATTGGTTTTTGATTTCACTAGAATGCGTATGAGTGATGTTTATGATAGTGATTGAACAGTTCATCACTGAGATCGTGAATCGTATCCTGTAAGGGATTTGATCCTTTCAGTTGTCTTTTAAAGCAATGTCATGAACTCTGTTATCATTTTAAAGTTAGTTGAATGATGAGTATTTGCTGAACAGGGGTTTTATGCACAGTGTCTCCGTAAGGAGATTGAAATCTTGGTTTAAAGTGATACACAGTGTTTTAATTTGGTAGATGAATTGAATGACAGTGTTTTAATTAGGTAGATTAACTGAGTGACCTAAGTGTTTGGGTGATAGGTAACACACCTCAATCTTCCGTAAAGAAGTCCTGTAACCTACCATCATAACCACTTAGCTAATAATCCTTTATGTCTATATATTGTAGACGCATGCCTCTAAGTCTACGCATCCTGGTCGATAATAAATATAGCCTAGTCTAGCACCCTAGATAGGACACTACATTTTGGCGCCGTTGCCGGGGAGGCGTACTTAAAGGATTTAAAAAGAAAAAAATTTCAATAAACAAAAACGAGCAAAAACATAGATTTAGAAATCATGATCATTTATGCCTAGATTTAGAGACAATCAAGGTAGATTCATAAAGACCCCCCACCATCCAAAAACTAACCCATCATCATCAGGAGCAGACTCTTTAGGGAATACAACACCAGCTGAGGAAGTCACCATACAAGCATTAGAGGATAAACAAAAGTCAGGACAAAGACTTACTCTCATCGAAAGGCAAACTTTATTAGCACATAAATCGCAGAAGAAGCACTTTCCTAGATCCTCCACACAAGGAGAAAGTAGCACAGTGACCGAACAATATTTCTTTAATCTCCTCTTTAAAACAAGTGACACTGACACAGAGAAACCTATTAGAATGGCTGAGGAAGGAGATGGATCAGTACCAAATCAAGGACAGGGAGACGAAGAAGAGTCAACTTTTAAGTTTCCTATACAAGAACCACAAGAAGATGATGAGATCAAAATGAAAAACATACCTCCATCCGTGCTACCAAACTTTTATGGTATGGCTTCGGAAGATCCAGACTCATTCTTGTTCGAGTTTGACATTGTATGTCGAACATATGGCTATACAGATGATGCCCATAGGCTTAGACTCTTCCCAGCGACATTAAAGGCATCAGCCTTAAGATGGTTCATGAGGCTTGGTGAGCATGCGATAGTTGATTGGGATGGCATGAGAAGAATATTTCTAAGGAAATATCAACCTTATTGTAGATCCAAAGATTCCAAAGATGATATCTTTAGAATGAGCCAACAAGAGGATGAAACCTTAGAGGAATACTTAGAACAGTTTGTCTACAACTTACAAAAATCCAAACACCGAACTATGCCTCTTGATCTGATCCACACAATATTCTTGAAAGGCATCCGAGAGGAATACATGGATGATCTTAACTTGATGGGCAAAGGTGACATTTTTGCCTTACCCTTTGAAGAAATCGGTGAGTTATGCGAAAAGTATTCAAGGAGCAAAGCTAAAATGGGAAAAAGAACCCTGTCATCCAAAGTCACAAAATTTGCTTCAGCAAGTGTCACAAGGGCTGAAATAGGGAATCTGTTAGAAGAGTTTGAAACAGATCTGTTAAGCACCCTAGGGAACCAAATTGACACTCTAAAATCTAAGAAGAAATGAGAAGATGAAGATCAGATAATGGCTATATTCTGCCCAAAATGCCGGAAGAAACATGCCTTAAAAGGCTGCCCATTAGAAAACATCCAAGTTTGTGCTTTCTGTACTGAACATCATGATATATTTAATTTTCCTAAAGTTAAGGTTTTGCAGAACTGTAATATGGCAGCTAATGCAGAGATGGAAAACGTGTATTACATGGGCACAAAGAGACCATGGCAGCCAAGGCCAGCACCTCAAGGTATGTTTCCAAATGAAAATTTGCAATTTCCTGTAAATGATCAAATGTATGCTCAGAATTCATGGAATGTACCCATGCCATGGCAACACCAAAATCACCCACAGCAACAATGGAGACCATCTCAACAATACTCTCAATTCTATCATACATATCCTCAATCATACCAACCATATTCACAACCATATCAACAATATCATCAGCCGTATTCATCACATTCTCAACCATATCAGCAGTATCCTCAGCAGCAAGTTGTTTACCAACCTCAACCTACTCAACAAGCACTGCTTGCTCCTCCACCAATAAATCCACCACAACTGCAATTTCCATCTAACTCACAACCTCCCAGACCTACTCAAATTCCTGCTCAAATTGTCCCAAATCCAAATAACAGAGCAGAGAGGCCAGCCTACAATGTAGAAGAGGGACCTCATATCCCACACTACCCTTGCAAAATATCAACTTGAGGTCTGGTAGGGTACTCCACAAAGATTCTCCAATAACAGATAAGCAAGAAGAAAACACAGAAAATGAAAATGAAATGACAAATCAAAGAAAACCAAACGATGATACCAAAGATAAGCAGATGCAACCATTGCATCCACCTTTTCCAGACCGATTGGTCCAAATGAAACTTCCAATGTCTATACCACAGTTTGATGTCTTAGATGAACTTAAGAATGTCTATATAAAAATTCCACTGCTGCAAGCTATAAAAGACATTCCCATATATACTAAAGCCATCAAAGACATGTGCCTCAAGAAGCCTACTAGGAAAAGGATTGATCCTCAAACCATTCATGTTATAGGACATTTAGCTGGCCTTATGACCAATACCATCTCCATGGAAAAGTATGTTGATCCTGGCATTCCCAAAGTGACCACCATCATTAACAACATACAGATTTCAAACACTTTGATAGATCTTGGGGCCGCAATAAATGTCATGACTCTTGAAACCATGAGAACACTCCATTTCATAAATTTGCAACATACAACGATTGTTCTAGAACTAGCTGATAGGTCTAAAGTGATTCCTGAAGGGATTTTGGAGGACATAATTGTCTCACTGGACTCTTTGGAGTATCCAGTGGATTTCTTAGTTCTTCAACCCAAATCCAATTTAGGAGGGCACCCTATCATCCTTGGTAGACCATGGTTAGTGACTGCTGATGCATTCATAGGATGTCGATCGGGCAACATGATCATTTCAAGAGGGATCGAAAGAAAACAACTCACTGTTTATCCATCGGCACAATCACCAGCAGTAACACACAATTTGTGGCTTGATGATAAAAACAATGATAAAGAAGAAGTACAATATGTTTTTAGCATTGACCAAATCTATGATTTCCAAGAACAAAATAATAATGATTTGGTAGAATTGTTCCTTTCTCAACCTGATATTTCCGAAAATTTGAGAAACGACCAATATCATGCTGCAGATGTACTTTTAGCCCAAAATTTTCAGGAAACATGCACCATTCAATCTTTGCAAACCACATTTCACGATATTTTTCCAGTTCAATCCATCACAAACACACAGAGTCAGATCATAGAGATTAGTCCAGGGAAAACTCTGAACATAGGCAATCACCTAGACTCATCTCAGCAAGAGAAATTGATTCGACTATTGAGAAAATACCAGAAAGCATTTGCTTGGGACTACACCGATATGCATGGGATTCACCCTGACACATGCACTCACCATATTTATATAGATAGTACTATCAAACCAGTGAGGCAACCACAGAGAAGAATGAACCCCATGCTCCAGGATATTGTCAGAGAAGAATTGCAAAAACTGTTGAGAGTTAATTTTATATATCCTATTTCTGACAGTCAGTGGGTATCCCCATTGGTTATAGTGCCCAAGAAAAATGGTAAGTGGCGCATTTGTGTTGATTACAGACAACTGAACAAAGCAACGCTCAAAGATTATTTCCCACTACCATTTATTGACCAAGTGTTAGACACCTTAGCTGGGAAATCATCATTTTCTTTTCTTGATGGTTTCAGTGGCTACAACCAGATCAGAATAGCCTCAGAAGACCAGGACAAAACCACATTCACCTGTCCTTGGGGCACTTATGCTTATAATGTTTTGCCATTTGGACTTTGCAATGCTCCAGCTACATTTCAAAGAGCTGTATTAGCTACTTTCGCTGATTTAGTTCATGATTGTGTTGAAGTTTACATGGATGATTTTTCAGTGTACGGCAATTCATTTGAACATGCATTAGAGAACCTTGAAAGAGTTTTGAAAAGATATATTGAAGCTAATCTGTCCCTGAGCAATGAAAAGTGCTTTATGATGTTAAACGAAGGGATAGTATTAGGCCACTATATTTCTTTTCAAGGCATCAAAGTTGACCCAGCAAAAATCTAGATCATTGCTGATTTGCCAATTCCAAAGAATCAAAGAGAGGTAAGAAGTTTCCTTGGGTATGCAAGCTATTATAGAAGGTTTATTGAACATTTTAGTAAAATAGCTTTACCTTTGTTTAAGCTTCTAACAAAAGATGTACTTTTCAACTGGAATGAGAACTGCCAACAAGCATTTGAAGCACTCAAAAAGAAATTATCAACCGCACCAGTCCTAAGAGGGCCTAACTGGAGCCTACCATTTCATATCTTTACAGATGCATCTGACACTGCAGTGGGTGCCTCATTAGGCCAAAAAGAGGAATCTTGTAATTATGCCATTTATTTCATTAGCAAAAATCTAACACCTGCAGAGTCAAACTACACAGTCACAGAAAAGGAAACACTTGCCATCATATATGTTGTGAATAAATTCTGACATTATATAACTAGTTATGAAGTCTTTGTACATACTGATCATTTTGCCATTAGACATTTAATGAATAAACCAATAACTAGTGGCAGAGTTACCAGATGGTTATTATTGTTACAGGAATTTAACATCACAGTGTTAGATAGACCAGGTAAAGAGAATCAGGTGGCAGATTTTCTTTCTAGACTGCAAAATCCAGGTGAGGTTGTTCCGGTTGAAGATTCTTTTCCAGATGAAAATTTATTTGCAATTTCCATAGTAAATCCTTGGTATGCTGATTTGGCCAATTATTTGTCTACAGGAAGGACACCTCCACACTTTACTGCAAAGGAAAAGAAGAGACTAGTCAAACAAAGTGCTAGATATTCATGGCTTAATGGCGATTTATTTTACACTGGTTATGATATGATTATTAGAAGATGTGTAAGAAATGATGAGATAATTGATATTTTAAAATCTTGCCATGATGAACCGTGTGGTGGGCATTTTGCAGCTAAGCGAACAACATTCAAAGTTCTTACTCTTGGATACTACTGGCCATCCATTTTTAAGGATGCCAAGAAGTATGTGAAGAGTTGTGACAGCTGCCAAAGAATGGGCAGGCCAACAGCCACAGACGAGATGCCACTTCAGCCCCAAGTTCACCTAGAGCCATTTGAAAAATGGGCTCTAGACTTTATAGGACCCATTAACCCAACCTCCAATGGTAAGAAGTACATCTTAGTATGTACTGATTACGTCACAAAGTGGGCTGAAGCAAAAGCACTAGTTAGAGCCACCGAACAAACAGTGGTAAATTTCCTTTTTGAAGAGATTTTTGTAAGGTATGGAGTACCAAGGGAGATAGTGATTGATCAAGGTACTCAATTCACTTCAAAGTTAGTGAAGGACATCACAGACAGATACCAAATCAAGCACAGAAGAAGTACACCTTACCATCCACAGGCCAATGGGCAGGTGGAATCCACAAACAAAACTTTGGAAGGGATCATTACTAAAACTGTGGCAATGAACAGGAAAAATTGGGAAGAGAAGCTCAAAGATGCACTCTGGGCTTACAGAATTACGTGGAAGAATACTACAGGATTTACACCATATCAGTTGGTGTATGGCAAAGAGGTAATGCTTCCTATTGAGTTTCAAATACATACTTTTAAACTGGCTGCAGATTTGCAAATTGACCTGGACCAAGCACAACAAGAAAGAATTCAGCAGTTGAACCAGCTGGATGAAATGAGGCAGCAAGCAGAGGAAACCACAATGCTCATGCAAAAACAAAGGAAGCAGTGGCATGATGCACATATCAAGAAGAAGCAGTTCAAGGAAGGTGACTGGGCTTTACTTTTTGACTCTAAATTCAGAGATCATAAAGCCAAGTTTACCACCCATTGGATGGGCCCATACCAAATTACTCAGGCTTACGACAATGGTTCAGTCAAGCTCAAAACTATTGATGGAGAAGGTCATTCCTTTACTGTCAATGGTCATCGCCTGAAACTATACACTAAGCCCATCAGCAAGCAAAATTTTCTCCAAATAGTATCTCAACAAAGAGAGGTTGAGATACTGCAGCCTTCAGCTGCAGTATCCCTGCCTTAGTTCATTTCATTTCAATTTAGAAATTCAAAAAGAAATTAAAAAAAAAAAACAAAACAAAATCTAAAAAAAAATAATATATATATATATATATATATATATATATATATAATAACAATGGGTTAGATGTGAAAACCAGACTCTGGCACACTCTAACCCCAAATTCTTACTTGAAAACCAATTCGTTGGCGGGTAAGAATTCCTTTTCTTTTGTTCACTGTTTCATTTATCAACTGAATAATGACTTGAGGACAAGTCAAAACTTTAGTGGGGGAGAGAAGCATCAGCATTTTGTTCTTTTATCTCTCCATTGTAAATTCTTAAAGATTTCTTATCTCATCTCCTCACTGTAAATTTCGAAAGCAGTTTGTTTCAGCATTCCAGATTTCAATAAAGAAGTTGTTTTGTCATTGTTTTATCTCAGAGGGACCTGGTTATAAACATTATGCAGGGGGACCTGTTCTGTCCAGAAGACCATGTTACCAACACCAGCAGTAATGGGACCTATTTAAGACACATAAAAGGGACCTGTTAAGAGACTGTTACTTCAGGATTACTTCAACAAAGCCTCATCAAGTTTCTACAAGGATCCACAGGTTGCTGGGCACCAAGACTTCATCAAATACCAAAGATCAAGGGACCTGTATACATATAATTCTTTCTCCGGACTTCAAAGGAGCTGCATGAACATCTTCAAGATCTCAGAGGGACCTGTTGCATTCGAATCTATCTCAGGGGACCTGTTATGAACAACAAAGAATAGTCAAAAGAGACTAGTCCTACTCAGCATGCCAATGCAACAACAACCAACAAAAGTGTAATGTATTCCTTATTCTTAACATTTAATTTCTTAGATTAATTTTTAATGTTGAATTTAATGACTGTGACTGTTATGATCAATTTCAAAGACACTACATTTTCCATCATCCCTTATCTTACTGTTAATTCTTATCATCTTTCATACTCCAACCTATTTCATACCTCTAAATTCGTTACCCCTTTTCATATCAACCTTGTTATGTCAATCGGATCTTACAGCCATACCAACATCTTCCATTTGGCCGAGTGACACGTGGTGAATTGTTCTTTAAAAAAAGAAAGAAACAAATGTTAAGCGGGCTTATTCATTGTATCCCACACGGCCGAATTATGATTCCACCACCCGACGTAACCAAATGATACAGAGGACTCCCTGAAATCATACCCCAGTACTGCATATACGCTTCCAGCGCTTCTATGATGGCATCCATACAAGCAGTACAACCATTCCTCTGTTCCAAAAGATGAATACGCTATGAAGTAAGTGTAGTGGTTATTTCACCATCATTCTCAGTTATTTCACGTTGGCATTCGACTCCAGTGACTTCCACAGTAAGGATTGAAAGCAGTGAGCACCACAAAAGGGAAATATAGCCATTCGGGTTCGACTTCCACCATAATCACAAGACAGTCAACCGAGCATCATATGGGTTACTAAGGGAGCGACACCACCAGGTCATCAGTGTTGGGGTGGAAGACAAAAAGGTAACAAATTGAAACTTCTTTGTTGGAATTGCAAAACATAAACAGAGAAGAGTTAGAGCACAACTCTCTGCCAAAATGACCAATAGGGTCGAGCCGAGCATGTTCGACAGTTCTCAGTATCACGAATATTGCATTTCAATTCTCAAAGAGATACAGTGGCTGCCCTTTTTAGAGAAATTTCGTGGAAGTAATGAAGAGGTTACCAAACAATTCGCTTTCACATTCAACGGAGAGAAAGCCCTGATAGGTAATTTTTCATTCAGGGTTTCGGAAGACACCATAGCCCAGTCAATAGGGATCAGCCCAGAAGGGGAGAAGTACTTCAAGACAAAGCAATTTAAAGAGAAGTCATGGACTCAATTTATGTCCAGATCCAGAGTCTCATCAGTTAATTGGAAGAAAGGCGTCCCAAGGAGTTGGCTGATGCATCCCTGGGACGAGATGGTCTATATCCTCCAAAAATTCGTAACTTGTGAAGGCCGTTACAGTATTGTTTATCTATACCATATTAAACTACTGCTACACTTGAAAAGGCAGTGTGTTATCAATCTACCATATTTCCTATTGCAAAGCCTAACCAAGATGTCGAAGACCATCCAAAATAGAAGGGAAATGAAGACAAGAGCTTATATCACTTTGGGTTAATTAAAATTCTTATTGAGTATGAATTGCAGAGAAGAGGGAAAAAGTGGAAGGAGTTCTTAGCTGCTAACCAAATTAAAGATGAAGAAGACAAAGAAGAACTGCAGGAGAACTCAGGATTCATGAAGGATATCGATGAAGAGATCCCAGTACCCAAAGCAAGCAATGTACCTCCACCTGTGAGCAGCATAAGGACTAGGAAAATGAGAAAAGAGGATGCTCAGAAAGCAGAGCAAGATAAAATTTTCACCACCTATTCAAGAAGAACAAGGAGAGCATCAAAAGCCCAGTTACAAGAAGACCAGCTTGAATCCAATGCACCTATACCGATGGATATTGAGAGTAGTGCCCACTCACAACCAGGACCAGGAGCTGATATAGAGGTTGAAAGCAATAACAGGCAAGAAAAAGGTTCACCACCTCCCATTAAGAAACAAAAGAAACTGGAGAAACAAATTGAGAAATTAAAGGAAGAACTCATGGAGGCTAATATGCTGGAAAAAGTTATCAAGAAAGAAAATGAAATGCTCCGAGCACAGAGTAAAGAGACTCAACAGAAGAATGAAAAGTTAAGGGAGCGAATCAATGAACTTGAAGCTGAGCAAACAGATATCTGTAAATGGGCCACTAAGTGGTACAACTAGAAGAAGACCCTCAAAGAAAAATACAAAAGATTAAAGCAGGAGCTCCATGGTCAGAAAGATGCCCAGGTGAAAAAGAATGTGGATACATTGTTGAAGGCAGCAGAGGTACAGGCAGGGACAGATTTCAAGGGAAGCACTTCGGGGTTAGCATGAGGTCATGCTAATTCATTAAGTCAGGGAGAGATGTTGGTACCATCCCATGACCTCTTTTTTCCTCCTAAAACATATCATTTGCTTACCTCTTTCCGTCATACATCTCTTAGATCCCTTGAAATTGATTAGTTAATAGTACTATAGTTATTAAAATGCATTAAAATTGATTTAGGAGTTTTATGTTAAAGAATTAGGAATTTTTGATAAAATGACTACAGGAAGTTACAACATCCTGTAATTGGTTTATTGTTTGACATGTGGCATGACAGCTAGGCTAGAGCGAAGGGTAGGGATGAAAAGTAGAATGTCCAAGCATGGACGAATACCTATCCTACAGCAGAACCGACCCTCCTACATGCGCGGTCAACGATGGTCAAAGTATAGCATGTTGGCGACAAAGGAAGCAATAGCATAGCATTCTAAACTGATTTAGTTTTGTTCAATTTTGAAATCAGTTCAGAATAGAAACATTTTAAAAAGTCATGACATGATAAAAGCGGCAACAGCCGCATTATGAATGTACATTCGTTTTCGAAATGTAAAGGTTGTAAAAACATATGTAAACACAGTTCTGTGTGGTCAGTTGTGATTATCATTGTATCGTTTTGAAAACAGAGTTTTGAACTTAATACCAAGAACACGGTTGCAGTCACGATTTCCTTGTTGCGTTGATTCTATAATTGGTTGATCACAGTCCAGTATACCTCTGAAACGCGGACGGGCCCTGCGTTAAACTGGTATACTATCATTTCTTTTTATTCACAACTTAGGGTATTAAATGATATGCACATCAATTAGAATTGGTTTTTGATTTCACTAGAATGCATATGAGTGATGTTTATGATAGTGCTTGAACAGTTCATCACTGAGATCGTGAATCGTATCCTGTAAGGGATTCGATCCTTTGTTGTCTTTTAAAGCAATGTCATGAACTCTGTTATCATTTTAAAGTATGTTTATGATTTCAGTATGTCTTTATCTTTCATGAATATTAGTTGAATGTTGAGTATTTGCTGAACAGGGGTTTTATGCACAGTGTCTCCATAAGGAGATTGAAATCTTGGTTTAAAGCGATACACAATGTTTTAATTTGGTAGATGAATTGAATGACAGTGTTTTAATTAGGTAGATTAACTGAGTGACCTAAGTGTTTGGGTGATAGGTAACACACCTCAATCTTCCGTAAAGAAGTCTTGTAACCTACCATCATAACCACTTAGCTAATAATCCTTTATGTCTATATATTGTAGACGCATGCCTCTAAGTCTACGCATCCTGGTCGATAATAAATATAGCCTAGTCTAGCACCCTAGATAGGACACTACAAATTTCAAGACCAATATCCTTAGTACTCCATCAGCCTAGATAACTATTATCACTCAGGTTGTTCCGCAGAAGTTGTGAGAAAAGGAAATACGGCCGAGTTAACCACTAACCAATCTTTTAGATGCAAATTGTAGCCAATCTGCAGCCAGAGAGGGCTCTCTCTTTATAATTTAGCTTTGTTTTGGGGTATATTGGGCTAGTTATGAAGTGCAGGTATTTGTTTGATTTTTGGATGGTGATTTTTCAATAGAACAGGGGTGCAATATATGAAAAGTTCAGTCCATTGGGTTAATGGAGTCTATGAAGATGAATTGTTGGATATGGTTTGTTTGACAGAGGGAGGAACTACAGAGCAAGGTAATTAACCATGGAACAAACTGTAAGCTGGAATCAGGTGAAAATGGGGTCAGGGGGTGAAGGGCAACTAAGAATCCTTCATCATGCTAACAGAGGGAAAGTGGATGAATATTACCAGGGAGCAGTTAAGAATTCCTTAGCTATATTCAAGATGTAAGAACCAAGGGAAACAGGAGCAATTAAGAATTCCTGCTTATGCTAGTCCTGAAGAAAACATTTAAAATAACAGGGATTGAACACAGAGTACAGTTAAGTAAGTTCTGAGTTATTCTTTTTCCCTGTAATTTAGAATATGATATATAAATGATATATAAAACACAGAAATAGAAAAACATGAGTTAAAAAGACTTATTGATCCATGAAGTAATTCGAGAATTCTTTAACATGATCCTCTACCATCAAATCCACATCCAACAAGTTCAGCAACAATGCATTCCAGTAAGCTTTTATTCAGAAGAGTTTCATAATTACAGTGCAGCTCCAGAAATGTATCACCAACCCCTAATACTTAGCTTGGGGAGGTATTTATACAAAAAGGCTTACAAAATATCTCAATGAGATAATATCTAGAAAAAATTCTTCTACCTACTCTACAGGAGAAGTAAATGATCTTGGGAACAGAGAGAAATGAATGCAGAAGTAAGAGATGTTGTGCTAGCCACTCAGTTGGTGAGATGCATTGATTATTTACTCAGCGAGTCGGCCGATGGATACTTTAGTGAAATCCCGCGCTGTCGGCTTTGTTTTCCTGGGTGCTTTTAATAGCGCTTTAATAGACTATTGCCCAGCGCGATTTTTATCTGCTCTTTTCTCCACTTTATAATATCTGTTGTGTTCTGGGAAAAATAAACCAAACTTTGAAATCCGCCTACAAAATTTCCAGCATACTCTACCACCACTAGTCATCTGGTAATTGGTGTATGCACATTTTTATTAGTGTTTCATTAGCATCTGTGTACCTGAAGAAAGTAGGCTGGACTGTGAAAAGATGCCTCACTTCATGCTCAATAAAAAACAGATTTTCTAAATTTTCATACAAACTCTGTCCAGATGGGAGTGCCTTCTCTCCTGCAGAACTTGATGATGTTGTGACTTGATTATCCACATATGTATTCAACCTATGTACATAGTCTTCATGTGTCATCAGTCTATAGTCATTAGTTAATAAAGTGGGCAGACCCTTTTCCTCCAAAGCTGTAAACTTCTGTGTGAAAGCATTTATCTCCATTTGCATGTCCTGGCACTTCCTCTCCAGATTTTGTATGAAGTTCCTCATGGTTGAAACTCTTTTAATTGTTAGGATGGTGCTTTTCCTATCGTTGATATCCAGTGCTGCCAGTTGTTCCTTGGTGTGGATGTTCAAAAACTGTATTAGCCTATTGGCTTGCTCGGGCATGTGTCCCAATGAATCCCTGGCCTTTTGAATTTTTTCTTGAGTTACCGTCACCAAATCAATCTGCTCATGAATTATTTTTATTGATGTCCATATATTAGTGATGGATTGGCCAATGTTGGCCCACAAAATGCCCCTGATTTCTCCCAGAGGCTTGTCTAATGAGAGGTCTTTTTCCAATGCCTTTACTTTATTCTATAATGCTTTTACCTCCCTTGTTTTTTTGCCACAGTCATTTTAGATTAGTCATAACTTACTTCCAACTTAGCCAACTTCTCTTTAGCATCCTTTAATTCTGATACATGGAGTCTTAGATCCTCCATAGCCTTTATCAGTTCCTTAGTAGTCATGGTAGTGTTGTTTCCTGCTGCTGTTGTTGTTGAAGTACTTGGTGCTGTTGATGCCGGGACAGTAGGAGGGACTGCTGTTGTGACTGTAGAGGGAGAAGTTGTAACTATTGGAGCTGTTTGAGATGGCTGGGAGGTCGACACTCCCTGATTTTCCTGTAATGCCTTCTCCAATGCCTGCTCTGTTTCTGCCAATCTCTCATTCATTTTCATCAGTAGGTCCATCGTATCTTCCTGTGATTTTTGTTCAACAATCTCTGTAGTTTGGGGATGCATGGTAATGGGCAGCTTGAGTTGCTTCCTGAGAGCTGCAATGTCTTCTTCCTTCTTTTTATTAATGCTTTGATGCCTTTGGCATCCTTGGGATCATGTCCCAACTCTATGATAATCTCTTCCAAGGACTTGATTCTGTTATCCTTGGCTAAAGAGGAAGCTTTTTCCAACTCCAATTGGGTAGAGGTATTATTTAAAGAATTCTGCAATTTGTGGGCCAACAATGCCTTATTTGCCAATGTGGAGTATACCATTTCTCCAGTTTGTTTATGTAATTCAATCTGGTCCATTGGCTGGATGTCTTTGGCTAATACTTCTAGATTGGTCCTGATGTAATCAACAGCTGACTGTGGTTGCTGCATTTTTGGCTTAAAGTGACTCAAGATCATCTTCAGCAAGTGATTATAAAGTTGAATTCTTATTGGCTCATTCTTTTCCTTTATTTTAGTAAATGTTCTCTTAATGTCAGAGCCTTTCCTGCTTTGTGGCTTGGCAGAAGAGAATTCCACACTATGTTGTCTTCCAATCTCCTGCCTGTGTGAACTGGCCGATGTTTCTGTGACCGGAGATGTATCCTGGCTGACTACTCTTTCTTCCCTTAGACTTTCTGTGGTCTCCTGAATGAATTCCTCCTCTGATAGGGGGTTCAATCTCTGCCTTTTCTCCCCTAGTTGCTCTGCAGAACCGCTGATCGGTGTGTCTTCTTGCCTGTCCATTTTCTTGCCTCTCTCCTCATTTAGAGGAGTTTGTAGTATAGGGAGTTCTGGTGCTTTTGTTTGAGCTGGAGGAACCTGCCCTTGGCCTTGTTCCTTTGATGTAGTTGGTTGGTTTGTCATTATGTCCTGCTCTTGACCTATTACTTCTTTGCCCTTTGCTGACCCTGTGCTGGCTTTTTGTGTGGGCTTCCGAGAAGTCCCAGCAAAAGATGTATCACCTCCTGTGTGCTGAGGAAGCTTGAAGGATACCTATCCAAAAGAGTCCAGGTCAAGAATTTTTTCAAGCTCTTTCATGGCTTTTTCCAATTTCTCTTCCTCAGTAATTTCTTCAACTAATGTGCCTTCTACCCATTCTTGTTGGTTAGCATACTGTTGAATTTCAGGGATCTTGTGGTGAACATATGTTGTTAGCTTGTTTTTCACTTTTCTATAACTTCTAAAATGATCAGGGTCATAAGGTGCCCAATAAAAACTTTGTTTCAACTTAAGTTGCTCCCCTAAGATCTTGTCAGCCTCTTCCCAGGCTTCCCTTTTATTGAAGACAGATGGGCCCAATTGACTTCTTATTTTCAGCTGTGCCTTTTTCATGGCAGCATAGAAATGAGTCAAATCTGAGCTAATAAATTGCTTGAAGTATTCTAGGGCAAACAGTCTCATAGGCACATATTTTGGTAGCTTATAGGGGCACAAATCACAACCATATATCCTGATCTCAGTGTGATTCTGGTAAAAGTACCAGTCACCTATGCTGTATCCCTTTGAGAGACGTAAAATTTTCTGCATTTCACCAGAGAGTTTGGTAGGAGGAGTTGTCATCAATAAAGAAGAGGTTGCATGTATGAATAGGTCAATGAATTCACAATAAGTATAAGGACAGTCACTAACATGGTGGAAGACTGAGGTCCAGAAAATTACAGACCTTCGCTCTCCTTTGAGATCCAATTTTCTAAGGGGAATTTGAAAACTATCTGGTTGATTGTACAGCAGCAAATGATATATGTATGATGTGTATTTAAACACTCTTTCTCTGTCCAGGCTCATGAATTGCTCATGGATCTTATCAGCTATGAAGGTGGCATAATCATATTTGACAGCAGGGGGCTGTCCTGGAGTAAATATGGACAACAAAACTAAGGTAGTCTCATCAACATACTCACTAGTTTTAAATCCCAAGATGTAGGATATCATATCTACAATGAATCTCTCTGCTTCAGTGAACCATGAATGCAGATAAGGAGGAGGTTGTTGGGGCTCATAATTTGGTTTCATGAATAATTGAGCTATTCTGGTTATCTCTGAACTTGGCAGTTTGGCACCTTGGTCAAGCAAGAATCCCATGGAGAGAGGGGCCAGAGGCTGAGTTGGCTTAAAGTGTAGCATCTCATTTATGGATTCAGGGGTAATGTGAAATAAGACAGTCCCAAGGGAGCCATAAATACTCTTTGAGTGGGATCATAATTGGCACAGCATAAGTGGATGATATCAGGAAGCACATTTACTGAGGGGAGGTAATATATGGGCATGTTGGACTCCCAAATTCCATAGACATCAGCATTGTTGCGGTAGCTATTCATAATTTCACAAATTGCTTGGAGGTGAGGCTTGTCACCAATTAGGTCATTAATCTGGAGATCTCTGTCAGCAAGGGGCAACCATTCCAACTATTTGTGTGGTGCATTGAGGGGGGAAACATTCAGGGCCACTGGAGCCTCCATTATTCAATCTTCTATGATTTTTCAATTTGAAATTTGGGCTTGATGCAGCAACAGTAGGTAAAATTATAGCTTCTGGGAGTTTTCTCAGAGAATTTGTAGGCCGAGACCGATTTGAATTTAGTTTAGTGGGCGAATTTGCAGAGGGAGACAGAGTTTGAGGGATTTCCTGGTAAAATGGGTAAAAACAGAGGTTGCAGTGTGCGGTTTTGAAGGCAGCGCAACATTTCTAATTCAAATTTGGGTGTTTTTGGCGAATTTACAGAGAAAACTAGAAAAAATGGGGTTTGGGAGAAAATTTGGGTAAATACCTGTTTTAATGGGCGCCCTGTGCGAAATGCAGGTGGCAGACCGAGCTGAGGGGCCGAGCTGTGGACTCAATTTAGCTGGGTGGTGGACTGTGTAGTCAAAATGCTACTTTGGATGAGAAACAACATGCAGAAGTCGCGTATAAGAAACAAATAGAAATGAACTAAAAATGACATTTTATGCCTTTTTGGCCAAAACTTGATTTTGGCGAGTTTTGGTGCGTTTGGTTGGGTGACGTCAGCATGATGTAATATTTGTCGTGTAGCGGGGGTATGGAGGCTGACTTGGCAGTGACATGGTAGATGACACGATGGATGATATGGAGGTGAGGTGGCAGACAATGTGGGCGATGACGTGGGTGACGACGTCAGCGGGGGGAAGCGGGGGTGGTAAATGGTATTATCCCACACCGCTTTTGGACAAAAGCTATTTTGGGCAGAGGGGTCGCGATAGCACTGGGCGGGCGCCACGTGGTTCTTGTAAGATGGCAAAACCGCCATTTTCCCATGCGCTAATGTTCGGTCATCGGAGGGGTTCTGATATCATTGTGGGTCATCCGATGGGAAAGCCCGGATCAGACGGTTGAGAGCGGACAGAGTTGGTGGAGGGGTATGGCATGGGGACTCGCCATATAATTCAATGTTTTGTAAGGTTTTTGCAGTGTATTTAACTTTGGGTTTGTCGGGCGGGTTGGTTATTCATTTAACTGAATGTTAAATGAAATCCAATGCTTATATGCACGCGCAGGGAGGGTTGTCCATAAGGTTTCGGATAAACCTTGAACCCCCTTAAAACATTAATATATGGCTATAAATAAGCCCAGGGCGGGATATTAAAGTTTTTTGGGGTTTTTATGTATTTATATAATAGAGCGTGGAAAACATTATGTAGGAGCTATATAATAGTGTTAGAATGTTAATATAGGTTTAATCAAAACCCTAATTTTGAAAAGTGAAACTTAGGTTTAGGGAAATGAACAAAGGATTGAAGTCATGAATTTTAGATACTTAGCATAATGGAAGAAAATGATTTTTACACAAGAAATGTGGATTTCATATCCTAAGTAGAAACAGAGTCTCACTTAGTCTTTCTCCTGAAATGAAGTGAACTAGGAACACTGAGCAGAACTCAATGTCCTTGATGGGAGGTTAGTAAATGCTTTTTGGAGGAATAAGAAGGGAAATTAGTCATGCTCCAACTGTTTTGTAGCCACCTTGCCATGGCATTTATGATATCCATGAGATGCAACATCTTAAAAAGACAAAATTGTTCACAAACCTGCTTCTCCAACATCAAAACTGCCTACCCAGCCTAATACACCTAACATTTTTTCTTCCTTTTTGATTAGGTGCATTTGAACTAGAAAACCCTTACTCTCTTCTTTTCTTTTGGCTGCAATCCTATCTAAGTCTATCCTTATTTCTTCCAAGGGCTCAGATTTAGCTGGTGAGCACCCCTGCTTCCCTACCTAACTACCTATCTGCCAAGCTTGAACTGTTTGGACAGATCTCATTCTCTAGTTCTAAAACAAGAAATTTAAACATGGACTGGCCAAGATTAAGCTGATTGGCCATCCATCAACTGTGACAAAAGTCATTGATTGCACATTGAACTTCCTTGCAAAAATAGGATAGTAGTGGCATTTTGGACTAGCACACTTCTTGGTCTTTTCCTTGGGGTTCATTTTCTTTCTTTTTGACCAATTCATTCTTTTTTCCCTTTGATTTTTCTTTTAGGGCATACCCTCTTTTCATTTTTTATTTTTTTTATTTTTTGAAAATATGGAACCTTTGCAGCATGGAAAGATGAACATATTTGGCACTTTAACAGTCAATCATGAAATATGACACCTATTGGTATAGGAGTATAACACTGGCTCGGATGGCTTTTCCAGGTGAAAAGCCAAGAACAACAGGTCACATGGCCTTATATTCAACACTTGCTGCAATCTGAAATTTTTCCTTTGCTGTAAGTAAACAAAACTATATCTCTGTAACATATATACATTTATCATAAGCTGATTTGAACAATTACAACTCTATCTTTGATAGTTTTTCTGAATGTTTTCCATCATTTTTACAGCTCCCAAGTCTTCTTCTTCAATTCTTCTGATAAATTTAAAGGTAATATAAAAAGGTAGCCCAGTTCTTTGATATTTTATCAAAATTTGCTGCATCTTATTCCCTATCTTATCGCTGTAATAAATTGCAGAAAATAGACATTATTATGTACAAATTATAGTCCTGAGATCTCAACAAAGTGGATCAAAATAATGCTTGAGCATCCGACCATTGACTGGCCCATCTTCTGCTTCTGTACCATCCAGGCTTTTCAAAAAGTAGGTGTTGTTTCCTTGTACAGCCTGAATAGCAAAAAGTTCCCTTCCATAGGAAGTCAAACTTCCCATGTTTTCCTTTATCTTCCCTTCTGGAATCCCACTTCAGTACTTTGTCTCCTAGGAAAAAATCCTCTGCCTTTGTCCTCTTGTCAAATATCTTCTTAAGTTTTTCTTGTAGAACCTGAGATCTTTGATACACTTCTTCTCTAGTCTGTTGTAAATGAATTGTTTGATTGATTCTCACCTGAATGTCATTGGGTTCTGCCTGTATTTCTTGCAGCAATTTTATCACAGGGATTCCCAAAGAAGAAGGGAATACAACCTCCATGCCATAAACTAACTCATAGAGGCTTGTTCCAATAGATCTTTTTGTAGTCAATCTGTCTGCCCAAAGTGCATTGACAAGCTTCTTATGCCAATTTTTCTTGTTTTTTCTCGAATACTTTCTCAATGATATTGATCAGGCTTTTCTTGGATGATTCAACTAAACCATTACCTTGGGGGTAATAGGCTGTGGAGTGGCCTACGGAAATATGGTATTTGTGACAAAAATTGATCATTCTTTTGGATTTAAAGGCAACATCATTGTCAGTTATAATCTTTTCCGGACAACCAAACCTGGAGAGGATATTGGTTTCTAAGAATTGCATGATGACTGAGTCATTAGCTTGTCTACAAGGGATGGCTTCTATCCACTTGGTGAAGTAGTCTATGGCAGTCAAAATCCACTTATGTTGGCCAGAAGAGGGAGGGTGAATTTCCCCAATGAAATCTAAACCCCATTGTTGAAATGGTCTTTCAGTGGAAATGGGTTTTAGGGGTAGAGGTAACAACTTTCTCTTGCCTTCAAAGATTTGACATTTATGGCAAGAAACTACAAATTTCTTTACATCAGCAAACATGGAGGGCCAATAAAAACTAGCTCTTAAGATTTTATCAGCAGTTGATTTCCAATACAAATGTCCACCACAGTCCCCTACATGAAATTCTTTAAGCACTTTGTCAGTTTCATCCTTTGTTAAGCATTTCAGCAAAATGCCTTCATGATTTTTCCAAAATAAAACATTATCTATAACACAAAACTTTGAAGCTTTCATTTTGAGAAATCTCTTTTTAGTTCAAGATAACCCTGGAGGAACCTGCAGGTTTAACAATACATAGACTATATCAACATACCAAGGTGATTGTAAAAAGGCTTGATTGATCTGTGGAGTCGCCATCTCCTATTTGTTATCCAGTTCATTGATGTCAAGGGCTTGAAAGTTGGTTTCAGTCATCAATTTAGCTAATCCTTGTCCTTTTATCAGCTTTGTTGGTTTAATTTCAATGTCATATTCCAAAATTTTAGTTATCCATTTGCCTCTATTGCCTTCAAGTCCTTCTTGGGTTAGAATATCCTTAACCACAGTATTTGGCACATAAGCTATTACATGAGAGTATAAGATATAAACTCTAAAATCCTTGATGGCCTTTACAAGTGCATAAGCCTGTTTTTCCATGATTTGATATTTTAAAGGTGCATCTCTAAGTGCTTTGCTGAAAAAAGCAATGGGCTTCTCACATCCTTGATCATGTTTTTCTAATAGGACAACAGCAATAGTATGTTTAGATGCAAAGGAAAAAATTATAAAATCCCTATCAAATTTCGGGCTTGTGAGGACTGTTGTTTTAGTTAAAGCTATTTTGATCTCTTCAAAGGCTTACTTACCTTCTATTGACCACTTGAATTTGGAATCCTTTTTCAGCATATTGTTCAGCAATCTTATCAGTTCAGCCAAGTTGGGTATGAATCTCCTTAGAAAATTGATTTTCCATAGGAAATCTTGTAGTTCTTTGATATTTCTAGGGTGAGGAACTTGCAGAATGGCTTGTATTCTATCTGGGTCAATTCTAATGCCATCTTTTGAGATTATGTGACCTAATAGTTTGCCCTCTTTTAGGCCAAATAATGATTTTTTTGGGTTAAGTGATATGCCATATTTTCTGCAAATGCAAAACACCTGTCTTAAATGTTCTAAATGTTCTCGGTTTGATTTAGAAAAAGCAGTGAGATCATCAAGATATATGACTAGAAAATCATGAATCTCTTTTGCAAAGGCTATGTCCATGGCTCGTTGAAATGTTGCCCCTGCATTTTTGAGTCCAAAAGGCATTTTTACATACTTGAAGGTTCCCCAAGGTGTTGTAAAAGTAGTTTTATCTTGATCATCAGGGTGAACTAGGATCTGATTAAAGCCTGAGAATCCATCTAACAATGAAATTCTGGAAGCTCCCATTACCCTTTGTAAAATGTGATCCATCTTGGGTAAGGGGTAGTGGTCTTTGAGAGAAACTTTATTCAGATTTCTTAAGTCAACACAAAGTCTTATTTCTCTCGTTTTCTTCCTAGTGGGTACTAGATTTGAGATCCATTCTGAGAATCTAATGGGTTCAATTATTCCAGCTTCATACATTCTATTGACTTCCTTTTCAATGAGAGGAAGGAGTACAGGATTGACCCTTCTAAGTTTTTGTTTAAAAGGTTTTCGATTTTCTTTTAAGAGTATTGTATGCTGGATCACAGAAGTATCATAGGACTTAAGGTCTTCATAGCTCCATGCAAAAACATCTTGAAATTATTTAAACAGTTCAATGTATTTGAGTTTTTGGTTAGGAGGCAATGCTTTGGACAATTTTATCATTTTAGGCTTCTGTTCAGTGCCTATGTTGCAGTCCTCAATTTCTGCATTTAATGGCTGCATTTTTGGCTTTCTTGGGATATCATTTGAATCAAAAATATCCTCCAGGGGAGTCAAGCCTGTGGGTAAAAAATTATCCTTTAAATCAATCACTTCAATATCTCCTTCAGCAATTTCATCAGAGTTTGTTTCTTTCAGCTCTTGTAAATTTTTTCTGGTAAAGATTATTGGATGCAAAATCTGATTTGCTGTTTCAACTGAAATATTAGTTTCAATTCTGTCTATTTGTTGTTCTTCATAAATGGTGCTAGTGTCTATGTTTGTGTTGGAAAATTCCTCTTTTAGTGTCAAAAAATTATTGATTTGAGTGTCATTGTCAAACACCTGCCAGTTTTTAACATTGTCTGGTACAGCAGGTCTGTGTTTAATTTCAGTAGTAAAATGATGATTAGGCTCAAATGGCAACTTACAAGTGCTGGCAAATGTTGCCAAACTATGAGCATGCAAATTGTGATTTCTTGGAATTTTGGTAAGCTGTGATTCTAGAAAGGTATTGAGTATTTCAATCGCTGCCCCTCTATAAGCTCTTAGCCTGAGATCATTTGTGACAAAGTTTCCTTTCATCTGTTGAATAATCAAATCAGAGTCTCCTAACATTGATATCTTAGCTGCCCCTAGACTTTTAATCAATTTGAGACCTAGCAGAGGGCTTCATATTCAACGATGTTATTTGTACATCTAAAATTCAGTCTGTATGCATGTCCTTCAGCATGATCATTTTGCATGTTATGTATCCATATGCCTGCCCCTGCTCCTAGTTTATTCACTCACCCATCAAATTCTATATACCATAGGATTTCTTGATTACAACTGGTATCAGGAGTTTTAGAAACTTTCTTAGTGGGCAGTTTTGGATTTTGTAACTCATATGGTTTGCCTTGTGTGTTTGTTGCATCAATTATTTCAGTGATTTCTAGATCTTGAGCAATGGATTCTTCATTTATGCTTCTCCCTTGCGCTGATTCTAGAACCTTGTCATCAGTTTTGGGGCAAATTTCAGCATTGTACAAGATGAAAGAATCCATATTAGAATGCATGGAATAAATGGGGAAATTTTGGGGTTTCTCTTGACTGCTGACCACATATTTCATTAATGTTTCCCGGTACAATCTCTTTGGCTGGCCAAAGACTGATATGGTAGCATAAGACATGTCTAACTGTAAAGATCCTTGGAGCTTTGCACGCCAAGATCTGGACAAAAGCATTCCATATTTTGGTCGGATATCAGCTACCACCACATCCATTAGAATTGTTTTGGCAGGGTATTGAACTAGAGATACACACAAATATTTGATTAAGCCTAGACACCGGACCTGGCTAGAATCAAAGGAAAACAAGTCTTTATATGGCCTTGTGATATCTAGGTCCAATTTTTCCATTACAGACTTAGGCATTAGATTATGGGAAGCTCTCGAATCAAACATTGCATTGTGGAGTACTTTGTCATGAATGTTTAGGTTTACATAGAATGGAGTAACTCCTCCATCTACTGATTTACCATTTACTTCAGGGCCAAAAATTAACTCTGGCTGGTCATCTGGGACATTCATTGCATCTCTGTTTTCGGAAATTTGAAGTGTCATGCTGATTTTTTCTCTATAGACCTCATGCCTAACCAATTCAGACAGTGGAATGGCTATTTTTAACTTGCCTATTTTGGTTTCTAGGTTGAAAGGTTTTTCCACTTGAATTTTTGCATTCCGGGCAGCTAGATTTTCTTTTTCTGCAGTGTTTTCAGTGGTTTCTTCTCTATCAAGAGTGCTGTTATGAACTAGATCTGCTTTAAAGTCAATTTCAAGAGATTTGTTTGCATTTTATTTTGGAGGAAAGGAGGTGTATGGCTGATTGTTTGATGGTTGTAAGTCTGATATGTCTTCAACCGTGGGCTCTTTTGGGTTGAAGTCTTTTCTAGCAGGGAGTTCTATAGGGGAAGTTCTATCCTTTTCTTTTTTGGGCTGCTTGGTATCTTTCTGCTTGTTGGGTTCAGGAACATCTATTGTTCTACTTCTCAACATGTATTGTTTATGAACCTCATAAGCAGTTGCATCATATCCCTCTCTAAAATCAAATGATTCTCCGGATTTGGTTTGAAATTAATGGAAAGTATGAGCTTCTTGGTCATCTGGGTTAAAAATATTTGTTGTTCAGTGTTCAGACCCATCAAATTAATTTGAGTATCCTCCGTTGGTTGACTAGAAGTTGAAGCTTCAGCATAGTTTTCCTGAAATGGAGGTCAAATGTTTTGGTCAGAACCAACCTTCCCGGTGTTAGGATTCTGATTTTTCCTGAAGTTTGGATTTCTTGCGGTGTTACTTGGTTGACCTTCCCAAGAGGATTTCCTTTCAATTTTTCCTACTCTATCACCCAGTCTATCCATTCCTTTGATAATTGCATCTAGTTTTTTATCAAATGCAGAAGGTTCTTCTTTGAAAAGAGTCCTTCTTTCAACTCTAGCTCGAGCTCTTTTAGAGATCAGATTGGCCTCTACACTAACAGCTATGCTCTGCATGTCTTCTAAGCTTGGGGGAGCTCTTTCCCTTAGTTGGTAAGCCATGTCAGAATCAAATGCATCAGGAAATTTCATCAATGCCAAATCTAGTGGAGGTCTAAGGTTCTGAGGAATAACATTATACACATTATTGAATCTGGCACAGTAATCTTGGATAGTTTCTTGTGGGCCTCTTTTCAGGCTTTCATATTCTGATAGGATATGTAATGGGTCCTTCTTCTTTTCCCATCTGTTCAAAAAGGTTTGGTAAAGGGCATCTGAATCAGCAATGGTGTTTATAGGGAGTGCCCTAAGCCAGGTCCTTACATCACCAGTTAGGCTTTGGACAAAAATTTTCATTCTGACATCATTATCATCAATTTCATAGTTCTCAAAATAATCCATCATTTTCTTAGTATGTTTTTGTGCTGTGTAGGTGCCAGTACCATCAAAATAGGTGATTTTTCTTTGATAATCTTGAGGCATAGCCCCTGGATTCGCAGGTAACTGCAAAGGAGCATATCGATTTGCCATGTTTACAGGTATAAATGGGACAGCTGGAAGAACAGGGACAACCACTAAGATATATGCAGTGGATGGTGGAGTGGAAAAGATGTTTTGAAGTAATAATGGTGAACTAGAAGAAGCTGCAGCAATGGAAGAAAGGACTGCTGCTTTTCCAGGAGCAAGCTCAGATTGGGTAAAGTTCTGCTAAGGTGTTCCAAGGTTTAAATTAGTAGAATTCTCTAGACTTTCTTGTCTGCTAAGGTTCTTAGAGATCAAGTTAGGATTTTCAAAGATAATTGGAGGATTCGGATCTGGATTTGAATCTAGTGTAACAGATTTTCTTCTTTGGAGCCAGATTCTAGATCTGTTTTTGGTATTTTCTGGAAGTATTTGAAGAATACTGCTTTTGACAATATCTTTCTAGGCAATTATGAATTGTGAGAGCCTTGAATTTTCCTGAAGATCTTTTGAAATCAAAAAAGGAAACTGATCAAATTTTTGAGACAGCTGTTTAAAGCCTAAAACTAGACTGGAGATAGACTGAAGCAGCTTCTATTTACTCCTGTAATTGCATACCAAAAATAGTTTCCAAGGCTACCTGGCTAACTTCAGGCTCCATCTGTAGCTTTAGAAAATAGATAACAATAACAGATAGTCATTCAGATCCCCAGTTGAGTTGCCAATGATGTTATCACTCAGGTTGTTCCCCAGAAGTTGTGAGAAAAGGGAATACGGCTGAGGTAACCACTAACCAATCTTTCAGATGCAGATTCTAGCCAATATGAACCAGATAGGGCTCTCTCTTTATAATTTAGCTTTGTTTTCGGGTATATTAGTCTAGTTATGAAGTGTAGGTATTTGTTTGATTTTTGGATGGTGACTTTCAATAGAACAGGGGTGCAAATATGAAAAGTTCAGTCCATTGGGTTAATGGAGTCTATGAAGATGAACTGCTGGATATGGTTTGTTTGACAGAGGGAGGAACTACAGAGCAAGGTAATTAACCATGGAACAAACTGTAAGCTTGAATCAGGTGAAAATGGGGTCAGCGGGTGAAGGGAAACTAAGAATCCTTCATCATGCTAATAGAGGGAAAGTGGATGAATATTTGCAGGGAGCAGTTAAGAATTCCTTAGCTATATTCAAGATGTAAGAACCAAGGGAAACATGAGCAATTAATAATTCCTACTTATGCTAGTCCTGAAGATAACATTTAAAAATAACAGGGATTGAACACAGAGTACAGTTAAGTAAGTTCTGAGTTATTCTTTTTTCCTATAATTTAGAATATGATATATAAATGATATATAAAACACAAAAACAGAAAAACATGAGCTAAAAATACTTATTGATCCATGAAGTAATTCGAGAATTCTGTAACATGGTCCTCTACCATCAAATCCACATCCAACAGGTTCAGCAACAATGCATTCCAGCAAGCTTTTATTCAGAAGAGTTTCAGAATTACAACGCAGCTCCAGAAATGTATCACCAACCCCTAATACTTAGCTTGGGGAGGTATTTGTACAAAAAGTCTTACAAAATATCTCAATGAGATAATTTCTAGCATAAATTCTTTTACCTACTCTACAGGAGAAGTAAATGATCTTGGGAACGGAGAGAAATGAATGCAGAAGTAGGAGATGCTGTGTTGGCCGCTCAGTTGGTGAGATGCATTGATTATTTGCTCAGCGAGTCGGCCGATGGATACTTTAGTGAAATCCTGTGCTGCCGGCTTTGTTTTCCTGGGTGCTTTTAATAGCACTTTAATAGAGTATTGCCCAGTGCAATTTTTATCTACTCTTTTCTCCACTTTATAATATCTGTTGTGTTCTGGGAAAAATAAACCAAACTTTGAAATCCGACTACAAAATTTCTAGCATACTCTGCCACCACTGGTCATCTGGTAATTGGTGTCCGCGGATTTTTATTAGAGTCTCTTCAGCATCTGTGTGCCTGAAGAAAGTAGGTTGGACTGTGAAAAGATGCCTCACTTCATGCTCAATAAAAAATAGATTTTCTTAATTGTCAGACAAACTCTGTCCAGATGGGAGTGCCTTCTCTCCTGCAGAACTTGATGATGCTGTGACTTGATTATCCACATATGTATTCAACCTGTGTACATAGTCTGCATGTGTCATCAGTCTATAGTCATTAGTTAATAAACTGGGCAAACCCTTTTCCTCCAAAGCTGTAAACTTTTGTGTGAAAGCATTTATCTCCATTTGCATGTCCTGGCACTTCCTCTCCAGATTTTGTATGAAGTTCCTCATGGTCAGAACTCTTTTAATTGTTAGGATGGTGCTTGTCCTATCCCTGATATCCAGTGCTGCCAGTTGTTCCTTGGTGTGGGTGTTCAAAAACTGTATTAGCCTATTGGCCTGCTCGGGCATGTGTCCCAATGAATCCCTGGCCTTTTGAATTTCTTCTTGAGCTACTGTCACCAAATCAATCTGCTCATGAATTATCTGTATTGATGTCCATATATCAGTGATGGATTGGCCAATGTTGGCCTACAAAATGCCCGTGATTTCTCCCAGAGGCTTGTGTAAGGAGAGGTCTTTCTCCACTGTATTTACTTTATTCTCTAATGCTTTTACCTCCCTTTTTTTTTCTGCCACAGTAATTTTAGATTTATCATAACTTATTTCCAACTTGGCCAACTTCTCTTTAGCATCCTTTAATTCTGATACTTGGAGTCTTAGATCCTCCATAGCCTTTATCAGTTCCTCAGTAGTCATGGTAGTGTTGGTGCCTGCCACTGTTGTTGTTGAAGTACCTGGTGTTGTTGATGCTGGGACAGTAGGAGGGACTACTGTTGTGATTGTAGAGGGAGCAGTTATAACTATTGGAGCTATTTGAGATGGCTAGGAGATCGACACTCCCTGCTTTCCTGTAATGCCTTCTCCAATGCCTGCTCTGTTTCTTCCAATCTCTCATTCATTTTCATTAGCAGGTCCATCATATCTTCCTGTGATTTTTGTTCAACAATCTCTGTAGTTTGGGGATGTATGGTAATGGGCAGCTTGAGCTACTTCCTAAGAGCTGCAATGTCTTCTTCCTTCTTTTTTATTAATGCTTTCATGCCTTTCGCATCCTTGGGATCATGTCCCAACTCTATGATAATCTCTTCCAAGGACTTGATTCTGTAATCCTTGGCTAAAGAGGAAGCTTTTTCTAACTCCAATTGGGCAGAGGTATTATTTAAAGAATTCTGCAATTTGTGGGCCAACAATGCTTTATTTGCCAATGTGGAATATATCATTTCTCCAGTTTGTTTATGTAATTCAATCTTGTCCATTGGCTGGATGTCTTTGGCTAATACTTCTAGATTGGTCCTGATGTAATCAACAGCTGACTGTGGTTGCTGCATTTTGGTCTTAAAGTGACTCAGGATTATCTTTCCTTCTTGAATTTCATATGCTGACATTAACCTTTGTTGATTTGTTGGGGCCATCTTCAGCAAGTGATTATAAAGTTGAATTCTTATTGGCTCATTCTTTGCCTTTATTTCAGTAAATGTTCTCTTAATGTCAGAGCCTTGCCTGCTTTGTGGCTTGGCAGAAGAGAATTCCACACTATGTTGTCTTCCAATCTCCTAACTGTGTAAACTGGCCGATGTTTCTCTGACCGGAGATGTATCCTAGCTTACTACTCTTTCTTCCCTTAGACTATCTGTGGTTTCCTGAATGAATTCCTCCTCTGATAGCAAGTTCAATCTCTGCCTTTTCTCCCCTGGTTGCTCTGCAGAACCGCTGATCGGTGTGTCTTCTTGCCTATGCCTTTTCTTGCCTCTCTCCTCATTTAGAGGAGTTTGTAGTACAGGGAGTTTTGATGCTTTTGTTTGAGCTAGAGGAACCTGCCCTTGGCCTTGTTCCTTTGATGTAGCTGGTTGGTTTGTGATTATGTCCTGCTCTGAACCTATTACCTCTTTGCCCTTTGCTGACCCTGTGCTGGCTTTTTGTGTGGGCTGCCGAGAAGTCCCGGAAAAAGATGTATCACCTCTTGTGTGCTGAGGCAGCTTGAAGGATACCTGTCCAAAAGAGTCCAAGTCAAGCATTTTTTCAAGCTCTTTCATGGCTTTTTTTCCAATTTCTCTTCCTCAGTAATTTCTTCAACTAATGTGCCTTCTACCCATTCTTGTTGGTTATCATACTTTTGAATTTCAGGGATCTTGTGGTGAACATATTCTATTAGCTTGTTTTTCACTTTTCTATAACTTATGAAATGATCAGGGTCATAAGGTGCCCAATAAAAACTTTGTTTCAACTTAAGTTTCTCCCCTAAGATCTTGTCAGCCTCTTCCCAGGATTCCCTTTTATTGAAGACAAATGGGCCTGATTTCTTATTTTTAGCTGTGCCTTTTTCTTGGTAGCATAGAAATGATTCAAATCTAAGCTAATAAATTGCCTGAAGTATTCCAGGGCAAACAGTCTCATAGGCACATATTTTGGCAGCTTATAGGGGCACAACTCACAGCCATATATCCAGATATCTGTGTGATTTTGGTAAAAGTACTAGGCACGTATATTGTAGCCCTTTGAGAGATGTAAAATTTTTTGCATTTCACCAGAGAGTCTGGCAGGAGGAGTTGTCATAAATAAAGAAGAGGCTGGGTGTATGAACAGGTCAATGAATTCATAATAAGTATAAGGGGAGTCACTAACACGGTGGAAGACTGAGGTCTAGAAAATTACAGACCTTCGCTCTCCTTTGAGATCCAATTTTCTAAGGGGAATTTGAAAACTATTTGGTTGATTGTACAGCAACAGATGATATATGTATGATGTGTATTTAAACACTCTTTTTCTGTCTAGGATTATGAATTGCTCATGGATCTTATCAGCTATGGAGGTGGCATAATCATATTTGACAGCAGTAGACTGTCCTGGAGTAAATATGGACAACAAAACTAAGGTAGTCTCATTAACATACTCACCGGTTTTAAATCCCAAGATGTAGGATATCATATCTACAATGAATCTCCCTACTCTAGTGAACCATGAATGCAGATAACGAGGATGTTGTTGGGGCTCGTAATTTGGTTTCATGAATAATTGAGCTATTTTGGTTATCTCTAAACTGGGGAGTTTGGCACCTTGGTCAAGCAAGAATCCCATGGAGAGAGGGGCCAGAGGTTGAGTTGGCTTAAAGTGTAGCATCTCATCTATGGATTCAGGGGTAATGTGAAATAAGACAGTCCTAGAGGGAGCCATAACTACTCTTTGAGTGGGATCATAATTGGCACAGCATAAGTGGATGATATCAAGAAGCACATTTATTGAGGGGAGATAATATATGGGCATGTTGGACTCCCAAATTCCATAGACATTAGCATTGTTGCGGTAGCTATTCATAATTTCACAAACTTCTTGGAGGTGAGGCTTGTCACCAATTAGTTCACTAATCTGGAAATTTCTGTCAGCAAGGGGCAACCATTCCAACTCTTTGTGTGGTGCATTGAGGGGGGCAACATTCAGGGCCACTAGAGCCTCCATTATTCAATCTTTTATGATTTTTCAATTTGAAATTTGGGCTTGATGCAGCAACAGTAGGTAAAATTATAGCTTCTGGGAGTTTTCTCAGAGAATTTGCAGGCCAAGACCGATTTGAATTTAGTTTAGTGGTCGAATTTGCAGAGGGAGACAGAGTTTGAGGGATTTCCCGGTAAAATGGGTAAAAACAGAGGTTGCAGTGTGCGGGTTTGAAGGCAACGCGACGTTTCTAATTCAAATTTGGGTGTTTTTGGTGAATTTATAGAGAAAACTAGAAAAAACGGGGTTTGGGAGAAAAATTTGGGTAAATACCTGTTTTAATGGGTGCCTTGTGTGAAATGCAGGTGGCGGACTGAGCTGAGGGGCCGAGCTGTGGACTCAATTTAGCTGGGTGGTGGACTGTGTAGTCAAAATGATGCTTTGGACATGAAACAACATGCAGAAGTCGCGTAGAAGAAACAAATAGAAATGAACGAAAAACGACATTTTATGCCTTTTTGACAAAAATTTGATTTTGGCGGGTTTTGGTGCGCTTCGGTCGGGTGATGTCAGCATGACGTAATATTTGTCGTGTAGCGGGGGTACGGAGGCTGACTTGGTGGTGACGTGGTGGATGACACGACGGATGATACGAAGGTGAGGTGGCAGACAACGTGTGTGATGACGTGGGTGACGACGTCGGATGGGGGAAGCGGGGGTGGTAAATGGTATTATCCCGCACCGCTTTTGGACAAAAGTTGTTTTGGGCGGAGGGGTCGCGATAGCACCGGGCGGGCGCCATGTGGTTCTTGTACGACGACAAAACCGCCATTTTCCCGGGTGCTAATGTTCGGTCATCGGAGGGGTTCCGATATCGTTGTGGGTCGTCCGATGGGAAAGCCCAGATCAGACGGTTGAGAGTGGACGGAGTTGGCGGAGGGGTACGACGTGGGGACCCACCATATAATTCAACGTTTTGTAAGGTTTTTGCATTGTATTTAACTTTGGGTTTGTCGGGTGGGTTCGTTATTCATTTAACCGAATGTTAAATGAAATCCAATGCTTATATGCGCGCGCAGGGAGGGTTGTCCATAAGGTTTCGGATAAACCTTGGACCCCCTTAAAACATTAATATATGGCTATAAATAAGCCCAGGGCAGGATATTAAAGTTTTTTTGGGGTTTTTATGTATTTATATAATAGGGGCGGGGAAAGCATTATGTAGGAGCTATATAATAGTGTTAGCATGTTAATATAGGTTTAATCAAAACCCTAAGTTTGAAAAGTGAAACTTAGGTTTAGGGAAATGAACAAAGGGTTGAAGTCATAAATTTTAGATACTTAGCATAATGGAAGAAAAGGATTTTTACACAAGAAATGTGGATTTCATATCCTAAGTAGAAACAGAGTCTCACTTAGTCTTTCTCCTGAAATGAAGTGAACTAGGAACACTAAGCAGAACTCAATGTCCTTGAGGGGAGGTTAGTAAATGCTTTTTGGAGGAATAAGAAGGGAAATTAGTCATGCTCCAACTGTTTCGTAGCCACCTTGCCATGGCATTTATGATATCCATGAGATGAAACATCTTAAAAAGACAAAATTGTTCACAAACCTGCTTCTGCAACATCAAAACTGCCTACCCAACCTAATACACCTAACATTTTTCCTTCCTTTTTGATTAGGTGCATTTGAACTAGCAAACCCTTACTCTCTTACTTTCTTTTGGCTGCAATCCTATCTAAGTCTACCCTTATTTCTTCCAAGGGCTCAGATTTAGCTGGTGAGAACCCCTGCTTCTCTACCCAACTACCTATCTGCCAAGCTTGAACTGTTTGGACATATCTCATTCTCTAGTTCTAAAACAAGAAATTTAAACATGGACTGGCCAAGATTAAGCTGATTGGCCATCCATCAACTGTGACAAAAGTCACTGATTACACATTGAACTTCCTTGCAAAAATAGGAGAGTAGTGGCATTTTGGACTAGCACACTTCTTGGTCTTTTCCTTGGGGTTCATTTTCTTTCTTTTTGACCAATTCATTCTTTTTTCCCTTTTATTTTTCTTTTAGGGCATACCCTCTTTTCATTTTTTAAATTTTTTTATTTTTTGAAAATATGGAACCTTTGCAGCATGGAAAGGATGAACATATTTGGCACTTTAACAGTCAATCATGAAATATGACACCTATTGGTATAGGAGTATAACACTGGCTCCACTTCGGGATGTCTTTTCCAGGTGAAAAGCCAAGAACAGCAGGTTACATGGCCTTATATTCAACACCTGCTACAATCTGAAATTTGTCCTTTGTTGTAAGTAAACAAAATTGTATCTCTGTAACATATATACATTTATCATAAGCTGGTTTGAACAATTACAGATCTGTCTTTGATAGTTTTTCTGAATGTTTGCCTTCATTTTTACAACTCCCAAGTCTTCTTCTTCAATTCTTCTGATAAACTGAAAGGTAATATCGAAAGGTAGCCCAGTTCCTTGATATTTTCTCAAAATTTGTTGCATCTTATTCCCTATCTTATCGTTGTAATAAATTGCAGAAAATAGAAATTATTATGTACAAATTATAGTCCTGAGATCTCAACAAAGTGGATCAAAATAATGCTTGAGCATCCGACCATTGACTGGCCCATCTTTTGCTTCTGTATCATCTAGGCTTTTCAAAAAGTAGGTGTTGTTTCCTTATACAACTTGAATAGCAAAAGGTCCCTTCCATAGGAAGTCAAACTTCCCATGTTTTCCTTTATCTTCCCTTCTGGAATCCCATTTCAGTGCTTTGTCTCCTAGGAAAAAATCCTCTGCCTTTGTCCTCTTGTCAAATATCTTCTTAAGTTTTTCTTGTAGAACCTAAGATCTTTGATACACTTCTTCTCTAGTCTACTGTAAATGAATTGTTTGATTGATTCTCTGCTAAATGTCATTAGGTTCTACCTGTATTTCTTGCAGCAATTTTATCACAGGGATTCCCAAAGAAGAAGGGAATACAACCTCCATGCCATAAACCAACTCATAGGGGCTTGTTCCAATAGATCTTTTTGTAGTCAATCTGTCTTCCCAAAGTGCATTGACAAGCTTCTTATGCTAGTTTTTCTTGTTTTCCTCTAATACTTTCTCAATGATATTGATCAGGCTTTTATTGGATGATTCAGCTAAACCATTACCTTGGGGGTAATAAGCTGTGGAGTGGCCTAGGGTAATATGGTATTTGTGACAAAAATTGATCATTCTTTTGGATTTAAAGGCAGCATCCTTGTCAGTTATAATCTTTTCCAGATAGCCAAACATGGAGAGGATATTGGTTGCTAGGAATTGCATGATGACTTAGTCATTGGCTTGTCTACAAGGGATGGCTTCTATCCACTTGGTGAAGTAGTCTGTGGCAGTCAAAATCCACTTATGTTGGCCAGAAGAGAGAGGGTGAATTTTCCCAATGAAATCTAAACCCCATTGTTGAAATGGTCTTTCAGTGGAAATGGGTTTTAGGGGTAGAGGTAACACCTTTCTCTTGCCTTCAAAGTTTTGACATTTATGGCAAGAAACTACAAATTTCTTTACATCAACACACAGGGAGGGCCAATAAAAACCAGCTCTTAAGATTTTATCAGTAGTTGATTTCCAATACAAATGTCCACCACAGTCCCCTGCATGAAATTCTTTAAGCACTTTATCAGTTTCATCGTTTGGTAAGAACATCAGCAAAATGCCTTCATGGTTTTTCCAAAATAAAACATTATCTATAACAAAAAACTTTGAAGCTTTCATTTTGAGAAATCTCTTTTTAGTTTTGGATAACCTTGGAGGAGCCTGTAGGTTTAACAATACATAGACTATATCAGCATACCAAGGTGATTGTAAAAAGGCTTGATTGATCTGTGGAGTCGCTATCTCCTATTCGTTATCTAGTTCATTGATGTCAAGGGCTTGAAAGTTGGTTTCAGTCATGAATTTAGCTAATCCTTGTCCTTTTATCAGCTTTGTTGGTTTAATTTCAATGTCATATTCCAAAATGTTAGTTATCCATTTGCCTCTCTTGCCTTCAAGTCCTTCTTGGGTTAGAATATCCTTGACCACAGTATTTGGCACATAAGCTATTACATGAGAGTATAAGATATACAATCTGAAATCCTTGATGGCCTTTACAAGTGCATAAGCCTGTTTTTCCATGATTTGATATTTTAAAGGTGCATCTCTAAGTGATTTGTTGAAAAAAGCAATGGGCCTCTCACATCCTTGATCATGTTTTTGTAATAGGACAATAGCAATAGTATGTTCAGATGCAAAGGAAAGAATTATAAAATCCCTATCAAATTTCGGGCTTGTGAGGACTGATGTTTTAGTTAAAGCTATTTTGATCTCTTCAAAGGCTTGCTTAGCTTCTATTATCCACTTGACTTTGGAATCCTTTTTCAGCATATTGTTCAGCATTCTTATCAGTTCAGTCAAGTTGGGTATGAATCTCCTTAGAAAATTGATTTTCCCTAGGAAATCTTGTAGTTCTTTGATATTTCTAGGGTGAGTAACTTGCAGAATGGCTTGTATTCTATCTGGGTAAATTCTAATGCCATATTCTGAGATTATGTGAACTAACAGTTTGCCCTCTTTTAGGCCAAATAATGATTTTTTTGGGTTGAGTGATATGCCATATTTTCTGCAAATTAAAAACACCTGTCTTAAATGTTCTAAATGTTCTTGGTCTGATTTGGAAAAAGCAGTGAGATCATCAAGATATATGACTAGAAAATCATGAATCTCTTTTGTAAAGGCTATGTCCATGGCTCGTTGAAATGTTGCCCCTGCATTTTTAAGTCCAAAAGGCATTTTTACATACTTGAAGGTTCCCCAAGGTGTTGTAAAAGCAGTTTTATCTTGATCATGAGGGTGAACTAGGATCTGATTAAAGCCTGAGAATCCATCTAACAATGAAATTATGGAAGCTCCCATTACCCTTTGTAAAATGTGATCCATCTTGGGTAAGGGGTAGTGGTCTTTGAGAGAAACTATATTTAGATTTCTTAAGTCAACACATAGTCTTATTTCTCCCGTTTTCTTCCTAGTGGGTACTAGATTTGAGATCCATTCTGAGAATCTAATGGGTTCAATTATTCCAGCTTCATATATTCTATTGACTTCCTTTTCAATGGGAGGAAGGAGTATAGAATTGACCCTTCTAAGTTTTTGTTTAAAATGTTTTTGATTTTCTTTTAAGGGTATTGTATGCTGGATCACAGAAGTATCATATGACTTAAGGTCTTCATAGCTCCATGCAAAAACATCTTGAAATTCTTTAAATAGTTTAATGTATTTGAGTTTTTGGTCAGGAGGCAATGATTTGAACAATTTTATCATTTTAGGCTTCTGTTCAGTGCCTATGTTGCAGTCCTCAATTTCTGCGTTTAATGGCTGCATTTTTGGCTTTCTTGGGATATCATTTGAATCAAAAATATCCTCCAAAGGAGTCAAGCCTGTGGGTAAAAAATTATCCTTTAAATCAATCACTTCAATATCTCCTTCAGCAATTTCATCAGAGTTTGTTTCTTTCAGCTCTTGTAAATTTTTGCTGGTAAAGATTGTTGGATGCAAAATCTGATTTGCTATTTCAGCTGAAATATTAGTTTCAATTATGTCTATTTGTTGTTCTTCATAAATGGTGCTGGTGTCTATGTTTGTATTGGAAAATTCCTCTTTTAGTGTCAAAAAATTATTGATTTGAGTGTCCTTGTCAAACACCTGCTAGTTTTTAACATTGACTGGTACAGCAGGTCTGTGTTTAATTTCAGTAGTAAAACGATGATTAGGCTCAAATGGCAGCTTACAAGAGCTGGCAAATGTTGCCAAACTATGAGCATGCAAATTGTGATTTATTGGAATTTTGGTAAGTTGTGATTCTAGAAAGGTATTGAGTATTTCAAGCACTTCCCTTCTATAAGCTCTTAGCCTGAGATCATTTGTGACAAAGTTTCCTTTCATCTGTTGAATAATCAAATTAGAGTCTCCTAAAATTGATATCCTAGATGCCCCTAGACTTTTAATCAATTTGAGACCTAGCAGGAGGGCTTAATATTCAGCCATGTTATTTGTACATCTAAAATTCAGTCTGTATGCATGTCCTTTAGCATGATCATTTTGCATGTTATGTATCCAAATGCCTGCCCCTGCTCCTAGTTTATTCACTCACGTATCAAATTCTATATACCATAGGATTTCTTGATTACAACTGGCAACAGGAGTTTTAGAAACTTGCTTAGTGGGCAGTTTTGGATTTTGTAACTCATATGGTTTGCCTTGTGTGTTTGTTGCATCAATTATTTCAGTGATTTCTAGATCTTGAGCAATGGATTTTTCATTTATGCTTCTCCCTTGCGCTGATTCTAGAACCTTGTTATCAGTTTTGGGGCAAATTTCAGCATTGTACAGGATGAAAGAATCCATATCAGAATGCATGGAATAAATGGGGAAATTTTGGGGTTTCTCTTGACTGCTGACCACATATTTCATCAATGTTTCCCGGTACAATCTCTTTGGTTGGCAAAAGACTAAGATGGTAGCATAAGACATGTCTAACTGTAAAGATCCTTGGAGCTTTGCACGCCAAGATCTGGACAAAAGCATTCCATATTTTGGTGGGATATCAGCTACCACCACATCCATTAAAATTGTCTTGGCAGGGTATTGAACTAGAGATACACACAAATCTTTGATTAAGCCTAGACACCTGACCTGGCTAGAATCAAATGAAAACAAGTCTTTATATGGCCTTGTGATATCTAGGTCCAATTTTTCCATCACAGACTTAGGCATTAGATTATGGGAAGCTCCCGAATCAAACATTGCATTGTGGAGTACTTTGTCATGAATGTTTAGGCTTACATAGAATGGAGGAACTCCTCCATCTACTGATTTACCATTTACTTCAGGGCCAAAAATTAACTCTGGCTGGTCATCTAGGACATTCACTGCATCTCTGTTTTCAGAAATTTGAAGTGTCCTGCTAATTTTTTCTCTATAGACCTCATGTTTATCCAATTCAGACAGTGGAATGGCTATTTTTAACTTGCCTATTTCGGTTTCTACCACTTGAATTTTTGCATTTCGGGCAGCCAATTTTTCTTTTTATGCAGTATTGTCAGTGGTTTCTTCTCTATCAGGAGTGCTATTTGTTTGCATTTTCTTTTGGAGCAAAGGAGGTGGATGGCTGATTCTTTGATGGCTATAAGTCTGATATGTCTTCAACCATGGGCTCTTTTGGGTTGAGGTCTTTTCTAGCAGGGAGTTCTATAGGGGAAGTTTTATCCTTTGCTTTTTTGGGCTGCTTGGTATCTTTCTGCTTGTTGAGTTCAGGAACATCTATTGCTCTGCTTCTCAACTTGTATTGTTTATGAACCTCATAGACAGCTGCATCGTATCCCTCTCTAAAATCAAACGATTCTCTGGATTTGGTTTGAAATTGATTGAAAGTATGAGCTTCTTGGTCATCCTAGGTTAAAAAGATTTGTTGTTCAGTGTTCAGACCCATCAAATTAATTTGAGCATCCTCTTTTCGCTCACTAGAAGTTGAAGCTTCAGCATAGTTTTCCTGAAATGGAGGTCGAATGTTTTGGTCGAGACCAGCCTTTCCGTTGTTAGGATTCTGATTTTTCCTAAAGTTTGGATTTCTTGCGGTGTTACTTGGTTGACCTTCCCAAGAGGATTTCCTTTCAATTGTTCCTACTCTATCACCTAGTCTATCCATTCCTTTGATAATTGCATCTATTTTTTGCTCAAATGTAGAAGGTTCTTCTTTGAAAGGAGTCCTTATTTCAGCTCTAGCTCGAGTTATTTTAGAGATCAGATTGGCCTCTACACTAACAGCTATGCTTTGCATGTCTTCTAAGCTTGGGGGAGCTCTTTCCTTGAGTTGGTAAGCCATGTCAGAATCAAATCCATCAGGAAATTTGATCAAGGCCAAATCTAGTGGAGGTCTAATGTTCTGAGGAATAACATTATACACATTATCAAATCTGGCACAGTAGTCTTGGAAGGTTTCTTTTGGGCCTCTTTTCAGGCTTTCATATTCTGATAGGATATGTAATGGGTCCTTCTTCTTTTCCCATTTGTTAAAAAAGGTTTGGTAAAGGGCACTGGATCAACAATGGTGTTTACAGGGAGTGCCCTAAACCAGGTCGTTACATCACCGGTTAGGCTTTGGACAAAAATTTTCATTCTGACATCATTATCATTAATTTCATAGTTCTAAAAATAATCCATCATTTTCTTAGTATGTTGTTGTGTTGTGTAGGTGCCAGTACCATCAAAATAAGTGATTTTGCTTTGATAATCTTGAGGCATAGCCCCTGGATCGCAGGTAACTGCAAAGGAGCATATCGATTTGCCATGTTTACAGGTATCAATGGGACAGCTGGAAGAACAGGGACAACCACTAAGATATATGCAGTGGATGGTGGAGTGGAAAAAATGTTTTGAAGTAATAATGGTGAACTAGAAGAAGCTGCAGCAATGGAAGAAAGGACTGTTGCTTTTCCAGGAGCAAGCTCAGATTGGGTAAAGTTCTGCTGAGGTGTGCCAAGGTTTAAATCAGTAGAATTTTCTAGACTTTCTTGTCTTCTAAGGTTCTTAGAGATCAAGTTAGGATTTTCAAAGATAGCTGGAGGATTCGGATCTGGATTTGATCTAGTGTAACAGATTTTCTTCTTTGGAGCCAACTTCTAGATATGTTTTTGGTATTTTCTGGAAGTGTTTGAACAATACTGCTTTTGACAATATCTTTCTAGGAAATTATGAATTGTGAGAGCCTTGAATTTTCCTGAAGATATTTTGAAATCGAAAAAGGAAAATGATCAATTTTTTGAGACAGTTGTTTAAAGCCTAAAACTAGACTGGAGATAGAATGAAGCAACCTTTATTTACTCCTGTAATTGCATAGCAAAAACAGTTTCCAAGGTTGCCTGGCTAACTTCAGGCTCCATCTGTATCTTTAGAAAATAGATAGCAGTAACAAACAGTCATTCAGATCCCCAGTTGAGTCGCCAATGATGTTATCACTCAGGTTGTTCCCGAGAAGTTGTGAGAAAAGGGAATACGGCCGAGGTAACCACTAACCAATCTTTTAGATGCAGATTCTAGCCAATCTGCAGCTAGAGAGGGCTCTCTCTTTATAATATAGCTTTTTTTTTGGGTATATTAGACTAGTTATGAAGTGCAGGTATTTGTTTGATTTTTGGATGGTGACTTTCAATAGAATAGGGGTGCAAATATGAAAAGTTCAGTCCATTGGGTTAATGGAGTCTATGAAGATGAACTGCTGGATATTGTTTGTTTAACAGAGGAAGGAACTACAGAGCAAGGTAATTAACCATGGAACAAACTGTAGGCTTGAATTAGGCGAAAATGGGGTGAGGGGGTGAAAGGAAACTAAGAATCCTTCATCATGCTAACAGAGGGAAAGTGGATGAATATTACCAGGGAGCAGTTAAGAATTCCTTAGCTATATTCAAGATGTAAGAACCAAGGGAAACAAGAGAAATTAGGAATTCCTGCTTATGCTAGTCCTGAAGAAAACATTTAAAAATAATAGGGATTGAACACAGAGTACAGTTAAGTAAGTTCTGAGTTATTAGTTTTCCCTATAATTTAGAATATGATATATAAATGATATATAAAACACAGAAACAGAAAAACATGAGTTAAAAAGACTAATTGATCCATGAAGTAATTCGAGAATTCTGTAACGTGGTCCTCTACCATCAAATCCACATCCAACAAGTTCAGCAACAACGCATTCCAGCAAGCTTTTATTCAAAAGAGTTTCAGAATTACAGCGCAGCTCCAGAAATGTATCACAATCCCGTGATACTTAGCTTGGGGAGGTATTTGTACAAAAAGGTTTACAAAATATCTCAATGAGATAATATCTAGCAATAAATTCTTCTACCTACTCTACAGGAGAAGTAAATGATCTTGGGAACAGAGAGAAATGAATGCAGAAGTAAGAGATGTTGTGATGGCCACTCAGTTGGTGAGATGCATTGATTATTTGCTCAGCGAGTCGGCCGATGGATACTTTAGTGAAATCCCACGCTGTCGGCTTTATTTTCTTGGGTGATTTTAATAGCGTTTTAAAAGACTATTGCCCAGCGCGATTTTTATCTGCTCTTTTCTCCACTTTATAATATCTGTTGTGTTCTAGGAAAAATAAACCAAACTTTGAAATCCTCCTACAAAATTTCCAGCATACTCTGCCACCATTGGTCATCTGGTAATTGGTGTCTGCGCATTTTTATTAGAGTTTCATCAGCATCTGTGTACCTGAAGAAAGTAGGCTGGACTGTGAAAATATGCCTCACTTCATGCTCAATAAAAAACAGATTTTCTAAATTGTCATACAGACTCTGTCCAGATGGGAGTGCCTTCTCTCTTGCAGAACTTGATGATGCTGTGACTTGATTATCCACATATGTATTTAACCTGTGTACATAGTCTGCATGTTTCATCAGTCTATATTCATTAGTTAGTAAAGTGGGCAGACCCTTTTCTTCCAAAGCTGTAAACTTCAGCGTGAAAGCATTTATCTCCATTTACATGTCCTGGCACTTCCTCTCCAGATTTTGCATGAAGTTCCTCATGGTCAGAACACTTTTAATTGTTAGGATGGTGCTTGTCCTATCCATAATATCCAATGCTGCCAGTTGTTCCTTGGTGTGGGCGTTCAAAAATTGTACTAGCCTATTGTCCTACTCGGGCATGTGTCCCAACGAATCCCTGGCCTTTTGAATTTCTTCTTGAGCTATTGTCACCAAATCAATCTGCTCATGAATTATCTGTATTGATGTCCATATATTAGTGATGGATTGGCCAATGTTGGCTCACAAAATGCCCCCGATTTCTCCCAGAGGCTTGTCTAAGGAGAGGTATTTTTCCAATGCCTTTACTTTATTCTCTAATGCTTTTACCTCCCTTGTTTTTTCTGCCACAGTCATTTTAGATTTGTCATAACTTATTTCCAACTTGGCCAACTTTTCTTTAGCATCCTTTAATTCTGATACTTGGAGTCTTAGATCCTCCATAGCCTTTATCAGTTCCTCAGTAGTCATGGTAGTGCTACTTCCTGCTGCTGTTGTTGTTGAAGTACTTGGTGCTGTTGATGGCGGGACAGTAGGAGGGACTGCTGTTGTTACTGTAGAGGGAGCAGTGGTAACTAATTGAGCTGTTTGAGATGGCTGGTAGGTCAACACTCCCTGCTTTTCCTGTAATACCTTCTCCAATGCCTGCTTTGTTTCTGCTAATCTCTCATTTTCATCAATAGGTTGGTGAGCTCCAGTATTGCAGCAATAATGCTACAATTCTTGGCACTCCGTTCTTTACTTTTATCAACCCGGTAGTTTGTTAAAAACTTGGAAGAGACGGTGTTGTATGCACAAGTACTAGCTCTTGCCACAACTGTCACTTGGTCAGCTGGCACAAGTACGCTAGGGGCTTAAGCCAACTTCTACGTGCTCTAAGAAGAAGCTTTTTAATTGATGGATGAAAGCTAACTCAAAGAAGGCTGATCTACTTGCAGAAAGAAACTGGAAAGAAAAAACGAAACGTAAACCCTAGCAAACTCTAATTTTACCAGCTATCCCTACCGATGCAAGAAAGAGGATGCAAGCTACTAAAAGAAATGCCATTGACTTCTAGGAAGGTAAATACATGTATCTAAGCTACTTCTACAGTAACATCTGCAAAAAACATCTTTTTGTATTTTTGGATAAGTTGCCAGAATTATCATGCATGAGAATTGATTGTTTCGACTGTGTAGGGGTGGATTGGCGAGAGGAAATGCTTAGATGAGGTCGAGAAGGTTCAGAGAGGTCCCAAGGGGTCCCTAACACCCTTCCAAAGAGTTTCACAGAGTTTGGCTATCAAGAAACCTCATTCGTGAGCTTCTACAGGAGGTCTGAAGGGTTCTACAGGATGTCTGTGATTTTCTATAGGATGTTCTGTAACTTTCTACAGCATGTTCAGAAATGGGATTTTGGAGGATGGATGGATGGAGAAAGATGAAGGAGTGGGTATGGAGGCAAGATAAGGGTTGGAGTTGGTCCAGGACTTGGTGGATGGAGTTGAGGACAGATGTAGATGGCTGGATTTGTTCAAGGAGGACTGAAACAGTGATGCACAAAAAACTAGGGTTATGTGAGCAAATGGAAAACATAAGGCTAGAAGCTAAGCTGAGGAATGGAGCAAATGGGTTTGATGGAGTATGGGCAAGTAGAGAAGTAGTACAGGTGCTCTGCAAGTCGTTTTTCCAACTGGACCTATGAAGACTTGTAAAATCAAAAACCTAGTTACGTTGACCTAATCTGATCTAACTGTCAGTAAAAAGAATGAACAAAATTTTGAACTGCAATGAAACCATGTATACTAACTCATGCAACTAAGCAAGCAAAATTATAAACTTGTAACCAACTTCTACACATGAAAATCAAACACTAGTGATTGCATAGCAAAGCAAAATCAGTGTTTCTGTGGGCATCAAGGTTATCCTGATCCCAACTCCTGATCCCACTGAAGGAGAGGTGAAACCAGAGATGTTTGGTTGCCCTTTTTATAGGCTTTTCCCTATTAACAACCTATCAACTAAATCTGAGCATCAAAAGTCTTTCTAACCATTAACAATGACCTAGTTAATCAGCAAGATGTAATCTACTTAACAGAAATGATTTTGCAAATGCATAAAGAACAAATAACAATACATAAAGGAGGCCTTAGCACTCGGGTTGGGCCCAACCCCAAGAGCTGCAGGCTCTTATAAAGAACTCAGATCTGATGCCAAGTAAAGCTGCTTTGCATTAGTCAAAAATAATCATCACAAGAAAGTTTGTATAGGAGTAGCTAAGAAAAACGAGCTAAAAAAGGACAGCACTATAGTGCAAATACCAACAGCTCCAAAAGTAAACTACGAAGGCTAAGGCCTTCTTATTTATACAATACGAGGGGCTAACAGCCCTCCTAGATTCAAGGGACTCGGCTGTTCCAATTGCTAGTAGACAGTCACTCTTCCCAAAGCTGCTTGGTTTCCTTTAGAACTCGTTTTGGTGGCCTGTTGAGCTCGAAGTTGAGGGTGGAGATTTCAAGGAAGGGGCATTTAATGCCACAGACAACCTTCCTACGAATCCTCACCTCAAGCTTGGCTATCACCTGGGCCATAATTGCTTGGTTTTTGCTCCAAAATTTGTCCAAAAAACATGAAATGACCACGTATTAGCCTCCTTGGTAGAGTGACCACCCTTATTCGTTCAAATAACATAAACATACTAGAAAAACATGCATAATCTATGAAAAATGGAGGATTGAACAAGGACAATTAGGCAAAATGAGCCCAATAAGTTACCCAATTCGGGGCTTATCATCACCCCCTGCTAAATGGGTTGCTCATCCTCTGAGCAACTAGCCCAGCTCATTATCCTTTATGGCTTTGATCGCCTCCCTCACGTCCCAAGCCTCTGCTGTGATATCCTCTTCCCAGTTGTGGAATCCTACCTTCCTTTCCACTTCCTCCCATTGTCTACCTTCTTCTTCTTCCTTCACTCCTTCTAGCAATCCCAAAAGTAAAGGAGGACTTAATTTCAACCCAATCCAATTGGCCTGCAAATTCTGCATCAACAGTTTGTAGAGGGGTACCCTTGCCAGGACTTCTCTCATCCTGGTGGGAGAGTGGTATTATTTTATCTTCAGGCTGTAAGGCAGTGTGTTCCACTGCCTTGTGCAGGCATGCATGCAGTTTTCTCCCAACAGTCTCTCCATGTCCTCAAAGTGGGCAATGGCTTGAGCCTATTGCTCAATGTATTCCGGTAGATCCTGAGGACTGTTGCCCAAGTGCTGGTGGGTGCTTATCACTGCTGCTAGGTCATCCGGCTCTTCTCTGATCATGAGAGGATCACTAAGCTCTCTGCCTATGATAATACAGACCTCTGCTACTCTCTTCTCCTCATGGCTCATCCAAGAGGCCATGGCCATAAGCTGGACATCTCCTATCACCGTGTTGGGATCCCATGCGTTCATGTCCGGAAGGGAAAAGTTGTGCAAGTAGAACTCTGATAATTTGGCCCTATCCTCAGATGAACTACTGCCACATAGAGTTGCAAACTGATGATAATTTTGGAATGGGGTGATTCCCCTTTGAGCCAAGGTATTGATCTAAAACTGTAACCACTGATCCTTGAGGTACAAGGCATAGGATTTGGCAGGCTGCTTACATTGTAGATCTTCTATTGCCCAGCTGGCCATGCAGGCCAATTGGGCCTCCTTTTCTTGTACCTGTTGTTTCAGAGACTGTGTCTCCAATTCTTTTTCCTATAGTTGCCGATTCAACGTCTCAATTTCAGTCTACATCCCTTCCTTTCTCTGTTGTTCATCAAGGGTATCTTTGGCTGTTGTGGGCTCCCCCTGTTGCTATTGGTCTCCCAAGATGTGAGGCCTGTCTTCCTTCCTCTGTCCCTCTAATTGTAGTTGTTGTCTAAGCAGCTCATTTTCTTCCTATAGCTTGACCCGCTGGCTGCTCTCCACATGCCATACTAGAGCCAATTCCCTTCTTGCCTCCTTGAGTTGTTCCTCTAGAGGCCCTATATCCGCCACACCCTTGGACTTAGTGATTTTCATCCAAGTGTGGGTCATCACTCTCTCTTCTTCTAGTGCAAGGAAAAGTGGCACTGTGAATTTTTGAGGAATGATCTTTCCGGCCTCCAAGAAGTTATAGTAGGAGCCCAAGCTGTGCTGGGGGCTAGGTTCCACAATGTTCTCCACCTTTTCTTCCTCCTGTGGTGATTTAGCTACGTCACCTTTCATTGCTTCGGTCTCCTTCAGCCTAGCCAGTGTTTCCTATAGAATAGTCTCAGCATCCTGTAGAGAGGCCTTTGTGTCCAACATTTTCATTCTCTCCCTCCAGGTGGATGTCTTCCGGCTTCCCCATTCATAAGTGATGGATGCCTTGGAGGGTGACCTCTCCTTTTGTGTGGTATGGGTGTCTACAATTATGATTGGTTCTTTTGATGGAGGCTGGGGTCTGCTAGTCTTAATCCTCACACTCCTTCTTGCCTTAAAATATAGGGGAGGCTCCCTCTTTCTCTTTTCCTTCTGCTTTGAAGATGTGCTTAGGGTGGCCAGCACAGCTGCTGCCTCCCTAGCTAAAATTTCCGGTGATTTTTCCCTCTGTTGCTCTGTCTTCAGACTTCCTGTAGAAAGTCTTGTGCTAACAATTTTCTGTCTTCCTGTAGAAGCAGTTTTCGAGCTTCCTGTAGAAACAATTTTCACTGTTTTGGCCTGCTTGGCTGGGGGTGTCTTCTTATTCAATTTTGCTGTGGTTTCCTTAGATGTGCCCTCACTTGCTTGGACCCTTTCAGTCCTTTCTACCCTGATTTGCAACTGTTTCTCCCTTGGCGTTTGTGCTTTTACTCCACCCACAGCTTTGGCCTCAGTAGCTTGGCCTTTTTCTTGTTTCTCTTCTTGCCTTTTCTGTGGTGGCCTATCCTGGGTTTTCTTACCCTGAATTTCTTTACCCTTAGTGTGCTTCTCTGCCTCAATATGCTCCTTTTCCTCACTGTTGGATGAAGTGAGTTCTTCGGCTAGAATCCGGATATCATCATCCTTAGTCATATTGCAAAAAATCTCCCAGGAGAGAGGGATAGTATAAGTATGGAGGGCATCCTCTACTAGAAGCTTGATAAGCCCATGATGGGCTAGCTGGTCTGGTGTCCCTTCCTTTAGTTTTCTGCCACACTCAATCAATGACTGTAGGAGGAAGTAGGGGATGCTTTTGTTCTATGCGTAAATCCATCTTATGTCTGAGTTCAGTGAGCAACCGGAAGTGATAACCATATACAATACTCAATCGCCCCTCACAGGTAATGTATTTCATAATCTGAAGGCTAACCTCGCTCCAAAATGGATGTAGGCTAGCTCTCCGGACCCCATTTTTATCCTCTGAAAACTGTTCTTCTAGTAGGAAGAATTCCTTTTTGGCCTTCTAGCCCAATTTCCTTTCCTCTTTATCCCAGGGTATCCCCAATGGCAAGTTAGTGACCCGACTAATGAGTTGTGGGGTGAGTTTTAAGGTCAATCCTTGGAAATTTATAGTGGCCAGTGTCTTTGATTTAGGCTGCAGGGACCTTAGGAACTCCTCTGTTATCTCATCATCGTGACCTTGAATTCTGTCACAGAAGGTCATCCAATTTGCATGGGTAAATAGGTCTACCACCTTAGGAGTTTCTCTCAACTTCTTGGAATCTAAGGGTTCCTTTCTGATAAACCCTCCTAGCATGGTGAAAAATACTCTGTTTTGGCTTGTGTACTGATCAGAAGGGGAATTCTGTGTATGGTTTCCTCCTTTGATTCTCAGGACAGGGTTTCTCAGATGTTTGTATCTCCCTTTTCACCAATTCCCTGGTTGTAATGCTATTGCCACCGCAAAACTTGGCTGTCAAAAGGAAATTAGGCTCTCACAGACAAAGTGCAGAGCTTAATTTTCACACCAACCATATACAAGTCACATTTTGTTTATGCACATATCAGTCCTTACAGAGGTTTATCGTTTCTACAGGAGGAATTCGTTAACAGGCACTGTGGAGGAGAATGTAACACAGAACCATTTGAAAGAAATTCCGTGTATCATACAAGCAAACCACCATTCTTAACCCACAGGCAGACTTGTTTTAACTTTCTCTACTCCAAATAGTTTAATTTACCACCTTTTGAAATTTCATGCACAGGTATGGCATTTTTCGAGCCTACCTCTCTTCGAAACTCCAATTCCGATGTAGAGGATTCGGGTTTCTCTGCTTTGCGAGGCTATGATGTGCTTCCTATAGAGCTCCTTCCTGTAGAGAGCTTTATCAGCTTCTGGAAGATGTCACGGTGCTTCTGAGCAAGCCTGGGATGCGGGAGGAGTTTGAAACGGTCCGAGAAGCTCGGGCTAACGAACTGTAGAGGAGGCGGATGTGTACACTGCTGAAAACCGGTTGCAATAGTAAATGCCAGTGGTTAATGTGAGTGTTATGGCCGAATAATTTTGAATTACGGTGTAATTCATGGCGTGGGGGTGAGGTGTCCAGGTTGATCCATTGGCCAATGTCACGGCCATCATTCTCCAGCATCTCTCTGACCGCCATTTTTCTATCTCTGCCATTACCCGCCGTCATCACTGCCCATTCGCCGATTTCACTACAAATCCACTGATTTTCCTCGACTGGACACTTCCCACGTGTCGGCTTCACATCCCTTTGGCGGATTCGAGCGTAACCGAGCTTGTTCGGATCCCACCAGGCCATTCAATTGACTGTGGGTGGCCAGTTGACTGGCCACCAAAATTGTTCAACCCGCACCATTCATAGACATGCAAGTTCCATAGTATAGTTTATGCAATTTGATGAAATAACGTTGGGCACTTACCTGTGTGGCCATGGACATGCTTTGCAGGCTTCCGGATGCTGATCGATGGCTTTGCTCACTGTTGCTTCGTGCAAAGGTGCTAGAATTCCTTCGTTCATTGGCTTATGCTGCATGCAAGGCTTCGGGACCCGATCCACTGGTGGTGAACGTTTCATGCACGGCTCTGCCTTTTCTCAGTTTTCAAGGAGGTGTTCGCATTCAAGCGGAGCTGGCTACATGCCTCCTACGTTGATTTCAACTGCTATTGACTCCATAGTGTGTATTCCAGGCGGATTAGCTTCTACAAGATTCCTGTAGGACATCCTGTAGCTGTTTCTCCTCCTGGGATGCATCCTGAAATGAGTAGGGTTGTATTCAATATTGAAGGGTCCTGATGAAGCTTTAACAGGTAGAGTGTGTGGGCCTTCACGTACTTGATTTGTCCCTTGAAAAAAAAATTGCAATCTGAGGAAAAGAGGACTTTTTACATGACTGTGCAGGAATATAGGGCCAGATTGTGGTAATGGCGGTGGAAAGAGATGAAACAAGTGATGGATGGAAGAAAGGGGTGGTTACATGCCTTATCAACAGGTTTCAAGCTTCAAATCCCTCTCCAGAATCTATTTTGGCCTGCCCAAAGGTTCTACAGGAAACATCCTATAGAAATGCAGAACTTGCTGTAGAAAGCCCTGAAACTTCCTGTAGGAGGTCGAATCTTGACCCGAATGTGTCCAAATCCTGGAAGAAGTGAGTGGCCATGGAGGGAGTGTCTGTGAGGATGTCTGGTGACTTGGTACAGACCCCTGTCCTCGTTTTTCACGACCTTCTTTATCTGCACTGTATTCCCTGCAACCTGCAATAATTTTTCAGAGATTAGACCTGTTTCTTTTCTTTTCTTTTTTTCTCTCTTTCCTCTTTTTCTTTTTCTCTTTTTTTTTTTGAAGGACAGCAGGGGCGCCTTCATGACGTTCTCACCCCCACTATCCGCCCTGGGAGCCTCAGAGAGGTTTTTGCCCAAGGATCCTTTTTATTCCATTTCTTTATTTTCTGAGAGACAGCAGGGGTCCCTCCCTGAGGTTTTCACCCTCACTTCCTGCCCTGGACGCCTCAGAGAGGTTTTCGTCCAAGGATCTTTTTATTCCTCTTTTTTTTTTGTTTTTTTTGCAAGGTGTGGTAGGAACAGAGGCAGAACCCTGCTCTATTACCAACACTGATTTTTCCACAGTTTCAATGAACTCCTACCTTGAAATGGGTTTCTAGTAGATTTTCAATCGATGCCCATTGACAAGCATGGGGATGGCTTCTTCATCAATGGTCCTAATGAGGACTGAACCATTGTCATTGCATTTCTCCACTGTATATGGTCCTAACCATATTGTCCTCAACTTTCCTTTGAAATCCTTGTATCTTGAGTCATGCAGCAGTGCCCAATCTCGCGGCTGGAATTACTTTTCATTAAGGTGCCAGTCATGCCATATCTTCCTCTGGAGTTGAACTATTTCTGAATGGAGGAGGGCCTGCATTCTTTGTTCATCTAATCCTGTTAGGCCCCTATACTACTAGTGTAACCCCTTATTGTTATTAGCACAACCCACTTATTATATTGATGTACCCATGTAGTGCCCATATTGTTACTCTTGTGCCCCATAGAAGCCCACTATTGTTATTATTGTGCCCTTACATTATTATTGTTATGTCGGCTCTGATTATGTTATGACCCCTTAGACTCCTATATATAGAAAGGAGGTATTTTCATTTGTATCATCGAAGAATTATTCATTTATGTAATGTAAAGGAGGTTTCCCCCTCGAAGAGACTGAATTCTAAGGCCTTGATCTATCTTTTCTATCTTTTCTTGAGTTGGTTTCATAACATTTGGTATCAGAACTTTGGATTCTAGGGTTTCGCTGCTCCAAACAGGTCATCGTGGCATTTTCGTTATAACTTTTTTTCTGCGACGTTCCAAAAGTTGCAAAAAAAAACCCATTTGAGAAGAAATCGCACTAAATCTCGGGTCCGAATTTCAGAGCATTTCGCACTATATTTGGGGATATATGATCTGAGGAAGTTGGTCTTTTTATAGACATCTGAATTACATTCCAAACAGGTGACCTGGGGAAAATCATCATAACTTTCTCTCTGAGCATCAGAGTGAAATTTTGTAAGAAGGAACAGAAAGAGGACAGACTGTAGTTTCTTGTATATCGTTTTCAAAGCCGAAGGTTTAAAAATTGACACGTGGCACTTCATACAAGTTCGCTCTTCTGGAAAGGTCTATAATCAGGTCATCTTGGGAGATTGTGCATAACTTTTTCTTGGAGAATCCAATTTGGGTCAGACTGGTGGCATTGGAAAGAGGACACAGAGGGCTACTATAGGTAGCAATTGTAGAACTTAAACATTTGAAAGTGCAGTGTTACAGTTGTTTCAAGATTGAGGTCCTAAAATCAAGAAAAAGCAAGATGAGGAAGTTTGATGGCAAGGATCCAGTAAATTGGATACTTCAGATGGAGTAATATTTTGATCTACATGGTGTACCACTACTACAAAAGGCATGTATTGCATCTTCATATTTAGAACCAGATCAATTTTTATGGTATAAAGGGCTTTGTTCTCGTAAACAACTTGTTACGTGGTCAATTCTCACGGAGGAAATGATAGCACATCATGAGGATACAAAGAGCAACACCTTCTTTACAACAACACCACAACAATTGGAAGGAGTAAAAGGGCTTTGTGACATATTGGAAAGTAAAATTATGGCAACAAGGAAGTCTACCCCTCACAACTATAAAGATGGAAGTGTGGTTTCTCCTAGCCTTCCACAACCTACAAGGGTTACACCACAACAATTGGAAGAAAAAAGAGAAAAAGGGCTTTGTTACAATTGTGATAGAAAATGCACTAAAGGTCATAAGTGTGCTGAGAAGGAATTATTTTAAATAGAGTATGAAGAGGAGGAAGAAAAGGATCAAGAAACATCAAAAGAAGAGGATATATGCCAGGACCCAACCCCAGAGAAAGAAGAAATGAATCAGACCATATCTTGTAAACTATTGGCAAGAATGACCACTTCTCAAACTCTCAAGATAGAAGGACATATCAAGAAGAAAAAGGTGCAAGAAGTGAAAGATCACATCAAGAAAGAAGAAATGAATCCAACCATATCCTATAATTCATTGGTCGGAATTACCACTCCTCAAACTATCAAGATAGAAGGACATATCAAGAAGAAAAATGTTCAAGAAGTGAAAGATCACAACGAGCGTCAAGAAATGAATCTGACCATATCTTGTAAAGGATTGGAAGAAATTACCACTCCTCAAAATCTAAAGATAGAAGGACATATCAAGAAGAAAAAGGTTCAAGCAGTGAAAGATCACATTGAGCATCAACAACAAGTTCTCCAACTTTTAAAGGATAACGCCACTTTGGTGCAAAATCAAATGAAACAATAGGTAGATCAACATCATAGTGGAAAATGTTTTGATGTAGGTGATTGGGTATTTTTACTACTACATCTAAAGCAAGCTATTTATGAGAATGAAATGTTGGAAATAATACATGCACTTAAAAAATGGCGACCTTACCGAATGGGAAGACTCTTCAAGGATGAGGATGTGGAAGCATTGTTTTGTGTTATTTCTATTATCCAACCAGATTAGATAAACAAAGCAAGCAATGAATGGAAGAAGGACAAAGAAGTATGGCCACTTATTCAAAAGTTGCAAAAGATCCCAATTGAAACAATATTGCCAGAAATTGAAGAGGAAGAAAAAATCATATTGGAACCTGGAGTAGTCACAGAAACAAGAACCCGACAGCTACAAAATCGATCAATTTCAGAGTATCTCATCAAGTGGAAGAAATTACCTACTGAAGATTCCACATGAGAGGACAAGAATTTTATACAGAAGCATCAAGAACTACTCAAGCGTTGAGGACAACGCTTTTTGAAGGAGAGGGGCATGTTAGGCCCCTATACTACTAGTGTAACCCCTTATTGTTATTAGTACAACCCACTTATTATATTGATGTACCCATGTAGTGCCCATATTGTTACTCTTGTGCCCCATAGAAGCCCACTATTGTTATTATTGTTCCCTTACATTATTATTGTTATGTCAGCTCTGATTATGTTATGACCCCTTAGACTCCTATATATAGAAAGGCGGTATTTTCATTTGTATCATCGAAGAATTGTTCATTTATGTAATGTAAAGGATGTTGCCCCCTCGAAGAGGCTGAATTCTAAGGCGTTGATCTATCTTTTCTATCTTTTCTTGAGCTGGTTTCATAACAAATCCATTCAGCTGCAATAATCTTTCACGTTGAGCATAGCTGAGATCTAGGTCCAGCTGAGCTACCACCCTTAATGTATTGTACTCGAACTCTATGGACAGTAAATATTTCTTCCCGTAGACTAGCTCATAAGGTGTGAAACTGGTTGTGGTCTTCCAAGTGGTGTTATAGGCCCAGGTGGCCTCAACCAGGCGATCTGCCCAATCCTTTCTACTGCTGCTCACAACCTTAGTCAAAATCCCTTCCAATGCTCTGTTAGTGACTTCCACCTGCCCATTTGCTTGAGGATGACAGGGGGTGGAAGTCTTGTGCTTGATCTTGTGATGAGCGAGCAAATCTTCAATCAGGGTGGAGGTGAACTGGCTTCCTTGATCTGTGACTAACTCTCTTGGGTAGCCATACTTGTAGAAGATATTTTCCCTCAGAAACTCAGCCACCTTTTCTTCTGTTGCTGCTTTGATTGCCTTCGTTTCTACCCACTCGGTCAGATAGTTGGTGCACACAATGATGTAAGACTGTTGCTTTGAAGGAGGATTGATAGGACCCACAAAATCCATGCCCCACTTCTCAAATGGCTCGAAGGTCACTTGAGGTTGGAGAGTCATTTCATCCCTTGGAGTTGGTTTTCCCATCCTCTGACATCGGTCACACTAGCTGATGTATCTTCTGACATCTTGATGAAGAGTAGGCCAATAGTAGCCTGCCTGTAGAATTTTGAAGGTAGTCCTTTTTGCTGCAAAGTGGCCTCCACAAGGTCCATTATGATAGGTTAGGAGGATGTCAAAGACTTCCTCCTCCCTAACACAACGTCTCAAGATCTGATCTGGGCCAAGTTTAAATAGGTTGCCCCCGATCCAAGTGAATGGGGCACTCTTCCTTACAATTCTGCTCTTCTCCTTTGAGGATAGATGTGGAGGGAACTGTGCTGAGACCATGTAATTTGCTATATCAACAAACCATGGAGAGAGCACTGAGATAGCAAACAGATGTTCATATGGCATCTGGTCATCCACTGTTCCTTCTTCACCTACAGGCAAGTCCAATCTAGATAAGAAGTCAGCAACAACATTTTCCTTACTTGTCTTGTCAACAATTGTCAAATCAAATTGCTGCAACAAAAGTAACCATCTAATGGTATGAGCATTGACATCAGGCTTATTCATTAAATATCTAATCGCATCATGATTAGTGTGTACAAATGTTTGATAACCAGTGATGTAGTGTCTGAACTTGTTTAGGGAATGGACTACAGCCAGGAACTCTTTCTCGGTTACAGTATAGTTCATTTCTGCCTTGGACAGGTTTTTGCTGACGAAGTATATGGCATATGGGAGTTTCTCCCCAACTTGTCCTAAGGCTGCCTCTATGGCTTTGTTCGAGGCATCAGTGTGGATGTGGAAAGGTAGGGCCCAGTTTGGACCTCTCAAGATCGGGGCGGACACCAGCTTATCTTTCAACTCATCTAGTGCCCCTTGACAGTTTTCAGTCCATTTAAACTCAACATCTTTCCCTAAAAGTCCAAACAAAGGCAAGCCTAGCTTACTAAAGTTTGTAGTGAATCTTTGATAATATCCTGCTAAGCCTAGGAAACTCCAAACATCCCTTACCTTTTGCGGAGGTGGGACCTTTTGGATGATAGCAATCTTATTAGGGTCCACCTGTAATCCTTGCCGAGAAATGGTATGACCTAGCACGGTCCCTTTAGTCATCAGGAATTCACATTTTTTGGGACTGAGGGACAGGTTCATCTCAATGCACTTGGTTAGAACTTTTCCCAAATTAGTCAATGCTTCTTGGAAGTTGGACCCATAAGGAGTAAAGTCATCCATATAGATTTCTATCGAATCATGGACCAACTCAGAAAAGATGCTCAATACTGCTCTCTGGAAAGTGGCAGGAGCGTTGCATAGCCCAAAGGGAAGGACTCGGTAGGCAAAGGTACCCCAAGGACAGGTGAAGGTGGTTTTATCTTGGTCTTCCGGGCTGATTTGGATCTGGTTATACCCACTGAACCCATCTAGGAAAGAGAAGAACTTCTTCCCTGCCAGTCCATCCAACACCTGATCTATGAAAGGCAAAGGGAAATGGTCTTTCTTGGTGGCTTTGTTAAGTTCTTGGTAATCTACACAGATTCTCTGCTTCCCATTCTTTTTGGGCATAAGCACTAGAGGCGAGACCCACTCACTATTTGAGATAGGATAGATGAATCCTACATCCAATAATTTTTGCAATTCTTCTTTGATAATGTCCTTAAGGGCTGGATTCATTCTCCTCTGAGGCTGCTTGACCGGTTTACAATCTTCTTTAATGTAGATGTGATGGGTACAAACCGAAGGATGGACTCCTTTCATCTCTTTATAGCTCCAAGCGAAAGCATCTAAATGATTGTTCAGTAAGCTACACAACTCCTTCTCCTGGTAAGGAGATAGGGAGGAGCTGATCTTTAAAGTTCTTTCGGGACCAAACTCCACATTCTTAACTCTGGGAGAGGTTGGATTAGTCACACAGAGGTCTACTAAGGTGCTGGCTTGGGTATCCTCCACCAATTCCTCTAAGGACAGTGCACTGTGAGGTGGATTTTGAATCAAATTCTCAATCAAATCATCCTTGGTTTGAGGACCTCCCCTAGTGGTTTCTACTTTGCACAATGGTGTAGAGTAGACCTCATCCTCATCTCCTTCTTCCAACCAGAGTGGTAAGTCATGTTCTAGCAGAGGTTGGGCAGGAGGATATAGGACTAGCTGCTTGGACATAGGCCCATTTTTTATGGTCATGCTTCCAGCTCGGCAACTGATGTAAGCATCCACAGTGGCTAACCAAGGCCTTCCAAAAATGAGGGGGTATCCAGTAAGCTTAGCCTTTGGTTGAAGGACCAAGAAGTCCACAAGGTACTCCCAAGAGTCAATAGAGACCAAGACATCTTCCATAATCCCTTCGGGAGTCACGGTGGAGCGATCTGCCAACTACAAGACTGTCGAGGTCTTCCTTAAGGAATTTTGAAGGTTGAGTTTAAGCATGGTGTCCCTAGTCATCACATTAATGGCAGCCCCTAGATCAATCAAGGTATGGGGAATTATGGTGCCATTGATGTGGACATCAACTATAGGACTCCCAAGGTCCAAATAATTTGGACAGATTACTTGCCCCAACATTAAATCGGACAATTGTCCGATGACATTGATAGTCGAGGCATCTCTCTTTCGCCTGCCTGGGTGCCTGAAACACTTCTCCTTAATCAATTTGTCGTATATCGATACATCTTTGATGGCCTGGAGAAGTGGTATTTTCACACACAACTATTTCAGTTCTCCCAAAAGTTCAGTCTCCTCTGGGTTTGGTTGCTTGCTTACTGTTAGTCGCTGAGGAAAGGGTGGAATGGCTTTGCGTTCACTTTCCTATTTCTCTTCCTCGTCCTCTGGGGGAGGAGCTTGGTAATCTGGAAGGGTCTTCCTGGATCACAGGTTGATCTCCTGGATCTCCACAGCATAGGTCGAACATGTTGTCTCCCCAGTGTATACCTGCTCGGCCTGTCGGTTGTTGGGGTTCGAGTTCGACTGAGTAGGCATCTGGGGTTGTCTTGGAGGAGCAGGAGGTAATGGTTGTGGTTGAGCCGGTGGTGGAGGCAAAATGGCAGGAGGAGAGTTGTATTGGGGCCTCCACACCAGTTGAGGTGCATTCCACTGAGGTTGTGGCTGGACATGTGAGTGAAACGAATGAGCAGTTGGTTGAGTATGGTATTGAGGTGGATAAGGCCATAGAGGAGGTGCAGACTAGGAAGGATGAGCAGGGGGACCCCAAGAAGAAAGGTGAGCAGATTGGTTGGGGCTATAATAAGCTTGGAATGGCCCTTGCATCCCCTGCTGGTAAGGTCTGGGTCCATGCGGCCTCCTTTCGTTGAGGAAGTAGAGAGGTTCAGTGGGTGCCTCAATCCCTTGGTACATGGCTTTGAATCTGGGTAAGTTTGGGCATTGGTTTGTGGGGTGGTTCTCCTTACAAATGAAACATACCTCTACTGAGTGCAATGGAAACTCGTTCTTAGGGTGCTTCCTCGTACATCTGGGACAAAAAATGGCCAAAACCCTCTCAGCTTCCTCTTTCTTTTGTTGGATTCGGAAAGTATCAAGTTGCATGGCACTGGTCTGTCTCATCTCACTTTTGAGGTCTTCCATCTGATTAGCAAACTCATGCTTGGACAAGGTAGTACTAGCTGAAAGTGGATTCCCCCTACCTCTTTTCTGGGCCACCCTAGAGTGGTTTCTAAACACAGCCTTTATGTCCTCATAAGGTTGTTGGTAAATGTCTCCTCCAGCTAGCATGTGAAGGGTATCTAGGAGGTCTTCAGGGACTCCTCGGGGCAGAACCAGCTTTAGAGATTCAGGGTCAAGTTTGCACCTGGCCCGTTTATAGCTAAGTTGGAACCTTTCCTCTTAGTCCTCTAAAGACTCATCATTCCCCATGGTCATCCGAAAGATTTCTCCCTTGGTTTCCTTTGACCTACAGTAATCCCGGTATTTTTTGTTAAAGGCTTGCTGCATCTGAGCCCAAGTAGTGATACTGTTTCCAGGTAACCCCATGAACCAATGTAATGTTGCATCCTTGACGGTAGAGGGAATGAGTTTCAACTTTTGCTCATCTTTTGTATAGTCATAAGTTCGATAAAGGACATCAAAATCAAACAGGAAGGTATCAGGGTTTTGAGTGGTCAATCCATGGAAATGAGGTAATGCTGAGGGACTTTTGTTCCTCATTTTCATGTCCTCGTTGGTCTCTCAGATGGGGAAGGTAGCTTCTATTCTATCGTCATCGTCTCTACCATTTCTGTTGTTAGGCATGGTCCCAAAAGGAATGTTTTCTTGCTCTTCTTCTGTTATAGGATCTTTGTATATCTCAGGAAGTTCACCTATAGTTTCTTCTGGATCACTGCCACCAAAGAATAGAGAAGGGTGACTCAGTGAAGTGGTGGGGGTGTTGGGTAGGAATTTTCCGGTATTATCTCTATTCCTACAAGGCATGAAAGGATTTTTGGTTGTTTTTGCTTTTTTCTCTGCTTGTACCTGCAAAACTGAAACATGATGGAATTGCAACTACTAAAATCTATATTGCAGAAATGAAAATGCGGAATTGAAATGAAAGCAGGAAAGGACTAATATATTTTGCTGAAATCAAATTGCGAGAATGAAATGCTAGACTACACTTGTAGAATTGAAATTCTATTCTACGCTTGCAGAATTGAAATTGTGGAATTGAAAGGCTAATCTATGAAAGCAGAAAATGTCTAATTTACTTTTGCAGAAATGAAATTGCAGAATGGAACTGAAATAAACTACTTAGCAGAAGGTTAAAGTAGGAAAATAGAAGAAAATCAGCAATCACAAATACTCTGATGCTTCCCCGGCAACGACGCCAAAAAAGAGTGGTGAGCTCTAGTATTGCAGCAATAATGCTGCAACTCCTGGGACTCCCTTCTTTACTTTTATCAACTCGGTAGTTCGTAACAAACTTGGAAGCGACAGTGCTATATGCACAAGTACTAGCTCTTGTCGCAGCTGTCACTTGGTCAGCTGGCACAAGTCCGCTAGGGGCTTAAGCCAACTTCTCTGTGCTCTAAGAAGAAGCTTTTTAACTAATGGATGAAAGCTAACTCAAAGAAGGCTGATCTACTTGCAGAAAGAAACTGGAAAGCAAAAAGGAAACGTAAACCCTAGCAAACCCTAATTTTACCAGCTATCCCTACCGATGCAAGAAAGAGGATGCAAGCTACTGAAAGAAATTCCATTGAATTATAGGAAGGTAAATACATGTATCTAAGCTACTTCTACAGTAACATCTGCAAAAAACATCTTTTTGTATTTTTGGATAAGTTGCCAGAATTATCATGCATGCGAATTGACTGTTTTGACTGTGCAGGGGTCGATTGGCAAGAGGAAATGCTTAGATGAGGTCAAGAAGGTTCAGAGAGGGCCTAAGGGGTCCCTAACACCCTTCCGAAGAGTTTCATAGAGGTTGGCTATCAAGAAACCTCATTCTTGAGCTTCTACAAGAAGTCTGCAGGGGTTCTACAGGATGTCTGTGATTTTCTATAGGGTGTTCTGTAAATTTCTATAGGATGTTCAGAAATGGGATTTTGGAGGATGGATGGATGGAGAAAGACGAAGGAGTGGGTATGGAGGTAGGATAAGGGTTGGAGGTGGTCGAAGACTTGGTGGATGGAGTTGAGGGCAGATGTAGATGGCTGGATTTGTTCAAGGAGGACTGAAACAGTGATGCACAAAAAACTAGGGTTATGTGAGCAAATGGAAAACATAAGGCTAGAAGTTGAGCTAAGGAATGGAGAAGATGGGTTTGATGGAGTATGGGCAGGTAGAGAAGTGGTACAGGTGCTCTGCAAGTCGTTTTTCCAACTGGACCGATGAAGACTTGTAAAATCAAAAACCTAGTTACGTTGACCTAATATGATCTAACTGTCAGTAAAAAGAATGAAAAGAAGTTTGAACTGCAATAAAACCATGTATACTAAATCATGCAACTAAGCAAGCAAAAGTCTAAACTTGTAACCAACTTCTACATATGAAAATCAAACACTAGTGATTGCATGGGAAAGCAAAATCAGTGTTTTTGTGGGCAGCAAGGTTATCCTGATCCCAGCTCCTGATCCCACTGAGGGAGAGGTGAAACCAGAGATGTTTGATGGCCCTTTTTTGAGGCTTTTCCGTATTAACAACCTATCAACTAAATCTGAGCATCAAAAGTCTTTCTAACCATTAACAGTGACCTAGTTAATCAGCAAGATGTAATCTACTTAACATAAATGATTTTGCAAATGCATAAAGAACAAATAACAATACATAAAGGAGGCCTTAGCACTCGGGTTGGGCCCAACCCCAGGAGCTACAGGCTCCTATAAAGAACTCAGATCTGATGCCAAGTAAAGCTGCTTCCCATTAATTAAAAATAATCATCACAAGAAAGTTTGTACAGCAGTAGCTAAGAAAAACGAGCTGAAAAAGGACAACACTATAGTGCAAATACCAACAGTTCCAAAAGTAAACTACGAAGGCTGGGGCCTTCTTATTTATACAATACGAGGGGCTAACAACCCTCCTAGATTCAAGGGACTCGGCTGTTCCAACTTCTAGTAGACATTCACTCTTCCCAAAGCTGCTTGGTTGCCTTTAGAACTCGTTTTGGTGGCCTGTTGAGCTCGGAGTTGAGGGTGGAGATTTCAAGGAAGGGCCATTTAATGCCACAGACAACCTTCCTACGAATCCTCACCTCAAGCTTGGCTGTCACCTGGGCCATAATTTCTTTGGTTTTGCTCCAAAACGTGTCCAAAAAACTTGAGATGACCACCTATTAGCCTCCTTGGTAGAGTGACCACCCTTATTCGTTCAAATAACATAAACATACTAGAAAAACATGCATAATATATGAAAAATGGAGGATTGAACAAGGACAATTAGGAAAAATGAGCCCAATAAGTTACCCAATTCGGGGCTCATCACAGGTCCATCGTATCTTCCTGTGATTTTTGTTCAACAATCTCTGTAGTTTGGGGATGCATGGTAATGGGCAGCTTGAGCTACTTCCTGAGAGCTGCAATGTCTTCTTCCTTCTTTTTTATTAATGCTTTGATGCCTTTGGAATCCTTGGGATCATGTCCCAGCTCTATGATAATCTCTTCCAAGGATTTGATTCTATTATCCTTGGCTAAAGAGGAAGCTTTTTCCAACTCCAATTGGGCAGAGGTATTATTTAAAGAATTCTGCAATTTGTGGGCCAACAATGCCTTATTTGCCAATGTGGAGTATACCATTTCTCCAGTTTGTTTATGTAATTCAATCTGGTCCATTGGATGGATGTCTTTGGCTAATACTTCTATATTGGTCCTGATGTAATCAATAGCTAACTGTGGTTGCTACATTTTGGGCTTAAAGTGACTCAGGATCATCTTTCCTTCTTGAATGTCATATGCTGACATTAACCTTTGTTGATTTGTGGGGGCCATCTTCAGCAAGTGATTATAAATTTGAATTCTTATTGGCTCATTCTTTGCCTTTATTTCAGTAAATTTTCTCTTAATGTCAGAGCCTTGCCTGCTTTGTGGCTTCGCAGAAGAGAATTCCACACTATGTTGTCTTCCAATCTCCTGCTTGTGTGAACTGGCCGATGTTTCTGTGACCGAAGATGTATCCTGGCTGACTACTCTTTCTTCCCTTAGACTGTCTGTGGTCTCATGAATGAATTCCTCCTCTGATAGGGGGTTCAATCTCTGCCTTTTCTCCCCTGATTGCTCTATAGAACTGTTGATCGTTGTGTCTTCTTGCTTGTCCCTTTTCTTGCCTCTCTCCTCATTTAGAGGAGTTTGTAGTATAGGGAGTTATGGTGCTTTTGTTTGAGCTGGAGGAACCTGCCCTTGGCCTTGTTCCTTTGATGTAGCTGGTTGGTCTGTGGTTATGTCCTACTCTGAACCTATTACCTCTTTGCCCTTTGCTGACCATGTGCTCACTCTTTGTGTGGGCTGCCGAGAAGTCCCGGCAAAAGATGTATCACCTCCTGTGTGCTGAGGCAGCTTGAAGGATACCTGTCCAGAACAGTCCAGGTCAAGCGTTTTTTCAAGCTCTTTCATGGCTTTTTCCAATTTCTCTTCCTCAGTAATTTCTTCAACTAATGTGCCATCTACCCATTCTTATTGGTTAGCACACTGTTGAATTTCAGGGATCTTGTGGTGAACATATGCTGTTAGCTTGCTTTTCACTTTTCTATAACTTATGAAATGATCAGGGTCATAAGGTGCCCAATAAAAACTTTGTTTCAACTTAAGTTGCTCCCCTAAGATCTTGTTAGCCTCTTCCCAGGCTTCCCTTTTTTTGAAGACAAATGGGACCAATTGATTTCTTATTTTTAGCTGTGCCTTTTTCTTGGTAGGAAAGAAATGAGTCAAATCTGAGCTAATAAATTGCTTGAAGTATTCCAGGGCAAACAGTCTCATAGGCACATATTTTGGTAGCTTATAGGGGCACAACTCACAACCATATATCCTGATCTCAGTGTGATTCTGGTAAAAGTACCAGTCACCTATACGATAGCCCTTTGAGAGATGTAAAACTTTCTGCATTTCACCAAAGAGTCTGGCAGGAGGAGTTGTCATCAATAAAGAAGAGACTGGGTGTATGAAAAGGTTAATGAATTCACAATAAGTATAAGGGGAGTCACTAACACGGTGGAAGACTTAGGTCCAGAAAATTACAGACCTTCGCTCTCGTTTGAGATCCAATTTTCTAGGGGGAATTCTAAAACTATCTGGTAGTAGCAGATGATATATGTATGATGTGTATTTAAACACTCTTTCTCTCTCCAGGCTCACGAATTGCTCATGGATCTTATCAGCTATTAAGGTGGCATAATCATATTTGACAGCAGGGGGCTGTCCTAGAGTAAATATGGACAACAAAACTAAGGTAGTCTCATCAACATACTCACTAGTTTTAAATCCCAAGATGTAGGATATCATATCTACAATGAATCTCCCTGCTTCAGTGAACCATGAATGCAGATAAGGAGAAGGTTGCTGGGGCTAGAAATTTGGTTTCATGAATAATTGAGCTATTTTGGTTATCTCTGAACTGGGTAGTTTCGCACCTTGGTCAAGCAACAATCACATGGAGAGAGGGGCCAGAGGCTGAGTTGGCTTAAAGTGTAGCATCTCATTTATGGATTCAGGGGTAATGTGAAATAAGACAGTCCCAGAGGGAGCCATAACTGCTCTTTGAGTGGGATCATAATTGGCACAACATAAGTGGATGATATCAGGAAGCACATTTACTGAGGGGAGGTAATATATGGGCATGTTGGACTCCCAAATTCTATAGACATTAGCATTGATGTGGTAGCTATTCCTAATTTCACAAATTTCTTGGAGGTGAGGCTTGTCACCAATTAGGTCATTAATTTGGAAATCTTTGTCAGCAAGGGACAACCATTCCAAATCTTTGTGTGGTGCATTGAGGGGGGCAACATTCAGGGCCACTAGAGCCTCCATTATTCAATCTTCTATGATTTTTCAATTTGAAATTTGGGCTTGATGCAGCAACAGTAGGTAAAATTATAGCTTCTGGGAGTTTTCTCAGAGAATTTTTACCCGGTAAAATGGGTAAAAACAGAGGTTGCAGTGTGCGAGTTTGAAGGTAATGCAACATTTCTAATTTAAATTTGGGTGTCTTTAGCGAATTTATAGAGAAAATTAGAAAAAATGAGGTTTGGGAGAAAAATTTGGGTAAATACCTATTTTAATGGGTGCCCTGTGCTAAATGCAGGTGGCGGACCGAGCTGAGGGGCCAAGCTGTGGACTCATTTTAGCTGGGTGGCAGACTGTGTAGTCAAAATGCTCCTTTGGACGAGAAACAACATGCAGAATTCGTGCAGAAGAAACAAATAGAAATGAACGAAAAACGACATTTTATGCATTTTTGGCAAAAATTTGATTTTGGCGGGTTTTGGTGTGCTTCGGTTGGGTGATGTCAGCATGACGTAATATTTGTCATGTAGCGGGGGTACGGAGGCTGACTTGGTGGTGACGTGGTGGATGACATGACGGATGATATAGAGGTGAGGTGGCAGACAACGTGGGTGATGACGTGGGTGACGACGTCAGCGGGGGGAAGCGGGGGTGGTAAATGGTATTATCCCGCACTACTTTTGGACAAAAGCTGTTTTGGGTGGAGGGGTCGCAATAGCACCGGGCAAGCACTACGTGGTTCTTGTACGATGGAAAAACCACCATTTTCTCGGGCACTAATGTTCGCTCATCGGAGGGGTTCCGATATTGTTGTGGGTCGTCCGATGGGAAAGCCCGGATCAGACGGTTGAGAGTGGAGGGAGTTGGCGGAGGGGTACAACATGGGGACCCACCATATAATTCAACGTTTTGTAAGGTTTTTGCAGTGTATTTAACTTTGGGTTTGTCGGGCGGGTTGGTTATTCATTTAACCGAATGTTAAATGAAATCCAATGCTTATATGCGCGCGCGGGGAGGGTTGTCCATAAGGTTTCGGATAAACCTTGGACCCCCTTAAAACATTAATATATCACTATAAATAATCCCAGGGTGGGATATTAAAGTTTTTTGGGGGTTTTTATGTATTTATACAATAGGGGCGGGGAAAACATTATGTAGGAGCTATATAATAGTGTTAGCATGTTAATATAGGTTTAATCAAAACCCTAAGTTTGAAAAGTGAAACTTAGGTTTAGGGAAATGAACAAAGGATTGAAGTCATGAATTTTAGATACGTAGCATAATGGAAGAAAAGGATTTTTACACAAGAAATGTGGCTTTGATATCCTAAGTAGAAACAGAGTCTCACTTAGTCTTTCTCATGAAATGAAGTGAACTAGGAACACTGAGCAGATCTCAATGTCCTTGAGGGGAGGTTAGTAAATGTTTTTTGGAGGAATGAGAAGGGAAATTAGTCATGCTCCAACTATTTCGTAGCCACCTTGCCATGGCATTTATGATATCCATGAGATGCAACATCTTAAAAAGACAAAATTGTTCACAAATCTGCTTCTGCAACATCAAAACTGCCTACCCAGCCTAATACACCTAACATTTTTTCTTCCTTTTTGATTAGGTGCATTTGAACTAGCAAACCCTTACACTCTTCTTTTCTTTTGGCTGAAATCCTATCTAAGTCTGCCCTTATTTCTTCCAGAGGGTCAGATTTAGCTGGTGAGCACCCCTACTTCTCTACCTAACTGCCGATCTGCCAAGCTTGAACTATTTGGACAGATCTCATTCTCTAGTTCTAAAACAAGAAATTTAAATATGGACTGGCCAAGATTAAGCTAATTGGCCATCCATCAACTGTGACAGAAGTCACTGTTTGCACATTGAACTTCCTTGCAAAAATAGGATAGTAGTGGCATTTTGGACTAGCACACTTCTTGGTCTTTTCCTTGGGGTTCATTTTCTTTCTTTTTGACCAATTCATTCTTTTTGCCCTTTGATTTTTCTTTTAGGGCATACCCTCTTTTCATTTTTTAAATTTATTGATTTTTTGAAAATATGGAACCTTTGCAGCTTGGAAAGGATGAACATATTTGGCACTTTAACAGTCAATCATGAAATATGACACCTATTGGTATAGGAGTATAACAATAACAACAACACAGATAAAAAAGACACAACCAGAAGCTGACTCAGCGCTAGCTATGTTCTTCCTTACTTGTCACAAGAACCATCCTTACAGGGAATCCAAATTGAACAACATCAGCCTCTGCAACATCTGTGAACTGGAGCATTCGACAGAGAAGTGTCTGAAGCTTCCTAGACTAAAGGGAGCACTTATAGAATCAAGCGAAGAGGTGCGATCCTCTAACTTCATTACACCATGGAGGCCATGGAAACCGCGACCTCCAGATATGTCTCAAGACTTTTCCTCTTTCAATTCATGGAACAATGCATATAATAATCAACCATATCCATGGAAATATTCTACTCCTCCTTCAACTTAGTTCCCTTCACCCTAGAACCAATGGTCTACATCTCCTCCTGTCCAATATCCTCAATCCCAACCATACTCGTGGAACCAACACTAGAGAGGAAATGCCCAGAATTCGAGTCTGTCTCCACCACCCATGTAGCTACAGCTAAAGCTACCTCCTTTCCACGCTTCTGCTCCACCACCACCTGTGCAGCCTAACCCAAAACCCAAACAATAATGCAACTCAGAGCATAGAGGCTCCTATGACCTTCCAGACCTACCTTATTACACCCGTAGAATTTCATGAAATACAATTACGATTGGGAATGGTAATTGACTCCAGTCACTCACCTATAATTACGAAGGAAGACTATGAACCATCCAGTGAAGAAGATAGAGACTCTGAGGTGGCTACTACGTCTACAACAACTGATATAGAGGAAGTTGTTACATCTGTAACAGCGAACCCAAGAAGAACTATTACATCTATAATAGCTAATTCAGGGAAGGCTAATACACTTGTGAAAAGTATAAAAAGGAATTTGCATGGGATTATACAGTTATGAAAGGGATCCACCCTAACCTATGCACTCACCCTATTTATTTGAAGGATGGTTGCAAACCAATCAGACAGCCATAGTGCCGCATGAACCCTGCACTAAAGGAAGTAGTGAAAGAGGAACTACAAAAACTATTGAGTGCTAATTTTATTTATCTGATATATCACAGTTAGTGGGTGTCACCACTTTTCATCGTTCCTAGAAAGAATGGAAAGTGGAGGGTCTGTGTTGATTATAGAGAACTCAACAAGGCCACTTAGAAGGACCATTTTCCATTACCATTTATAGATCATGTCCTTGATACTCTCTCTGGAAAGAAATTATTTTCATTTTTGGATGGATTTAGTGGCTACAATCAAATACAGATTGCCCCAGAAGACGAGGATAAAACAACCTTTACTTGTCCTTGGGGGACCTACACATAGAGAGTGCTACCTTTTGGGCTTTGTAATGTACCAGCAACCTTTCAAAGGGAAATTCTAGGAATTTTCTCCGACCTATTGAATGACTATCTAGAAACCTTAATGGACGATATCACACCTTATGGAGATGCTTTTCAAGTAGCATTAGTCAATCTAGAAAAAGTGTTAGAAGGATGTGTACAGACCAATGTTGCCTTGAGCATGGAGAAATGCCACATGATGATGATTGAAGGGATCGTGCTTGGACATTACATCTCTATTGACGGAATTAAGGTAGACCCTATAAAAATAGAGGTAATCCTAAAAATTCCAACCCCAAAAATGTAGAAATAGGTACGTGGTTTCTTGGGGCATGTAGGGTATTACAGAAGATTTATAGAAAAATTTTCAAGAATTGCATCGCCATTATTTTCCTTTCTCATGAAGGATGTTGATTTCTTCTAGATAGGGAAGTGTGAGCAGGCCTTCTTAAAGCTGATAGGTTGTGTATCAGTAGCCCCAGTCTTGCGAGGACCCAATTGGGAATTGTTGTTTCACATAGGTATGAATGAATCGGATATTGTTGTGGGTGTTGTTCTGGGCCAGCTCGAGGATAAGAAACCTTACACTATTTACTACATAAGTAAAAATCGAACTCCAACTGAGCTTAACTACAGAGTGGGCGAGAAGGAATTCTTAGTAGTCATGCACGCCATCAATAAATTATGACATTACATCAACAGATATCAGGTATTTGTACACACTAACCATTCTGCCATTCGTTTCTTAATGAATAAGGCAATTATAAATGGTATAGATAAGCCTGGAAAAGACAATGTAGTAGTTGACTTTCTTTCTAGGCTAACTACTGACGACAGTTGCACTCCCATTGAAGATTATTTCCTTGATGAATATCTTTTTGCTATTTCTACATACTCACCTTGGTATGCAGATATAGTCAATTATCTTACTGCAGGGATGTTTCCCCCGTATTTGCCCTTTACGGAGAAAAATGAAATCATACAACAAAGTGGTACATATACCTGGATAGATGGGAACCTCTACGACATTGAACCTAATTTACAGGTCAGACGATGTGTTAGAGATGACCAGGTCTTTGATATCCTCAAAGCCTGCCATGAGGAACCTTGTGGAGGACACTTTGCAGATAAACGAAGAGGATACAAAGTCCTTTCAACAGGTTACTACTGGCCAACAATATTTCAGGATGCCAAAATTTTTGTGAAGGAATGTTATAGTTGTCAAAGGATGGGCCAACCACTACAATCAGATGAGATGTCATTACAGTCTGAGATCGTCATAGAGCCTTTTGAGAAGTGGGCTCTAGATTTTGTAGGACCAATCAATCCTTCATCCAGATAGAGATCCTACATCATGGTCTGTATTGACTATGTCACAAGATGGGTCGAGGTGAAGGCACTACCCAGAGCCATGAAGTAGGCTATCTTAGACTTTCTCTTCGCAGACATCTTCATACGATTTGGCATACCCAGGGAGATAGTCACAGACGGAGGAACGAGTTAACATCTCATAAGATCTGGGATTTGGTTGAGAAATATAAAATCCATGAAAAAATCACAACACCTTACCATCCACATGCGAATGGCCAGGTGGAAATCACTAATAAATTCATTGAGGGAATCCTTACTAAGAATGTGGCCAGTCATTGAAGAAATTGGGATGACAAACTTCCAGAAGTGTTATGGGCATATAGGACTACATGGAGGAACACCATTGGATTCTCACCATATGAACTTATGTATGGCAAGAACCCTTTATTCCCCATTGAATTTGAAATCATTGCAGGTCAATTTGGATTTGACTACAACACAAAGGTAGAGATTGAACCAGCTCAATGAATTGGATGAGAAATGGTTGGCTGCTATCCAACAAACAAAGATTATCCAACAACAGAGAGCTAAGTGGCATGAAAGATTTATAAGTAAGAAACAATTCCAGAAAGGAGATTGGGCTCTCTTATATGACTCAAGGTTTAAGGACTTCAAGGGTAAGCTCTACACCAGATGGCTAGGTCCTTATGAGGTAGACACAGTCTTTGACAATGGGACTATAAATTTGGTAACCATTGATAGTGCAAAGACACCATTACTTGCAAATGGGCAACGTGTTCGGTTGTATCACAGACCTAGCTCGAAGGGTTCATTTGTCAACATTGTCACAAATTTAGATCTACAGATTATGGGAACATGGGGAAGCCCCCCTGTGCTGCAAAAATTTTAACTTTTGAATAAGTGTAACAGCTGAAAACCACTTGGTGATGGCTGCGACACCGTCTCTAATATATATATATATATATATATGTAATAATAATCATAATAATAATAATAATAATAATAATAATAATCTGGCTGTGAAAACCTTTTGCAGGCAGAGACAAACACTTCTTTTATCCATTGAAAACCACTTGGTAGCGGCTTTTACACCATCTACAATAGAATTTGTTATTTAGAAGTGTATCATATGATACGTTTTGTTGCACCCTCTAAAACAACATTTGTTCCTTCAAATTGTATCATATGATAAGTGTTGTTACACCCTCTGCGACATCATTTGTTCCTTTAAAGTGTATCATCCGATAAGTGTTGTTACACAATCTTTTGTTCTTTATATTTTTGTAAAAATTAAATTAATATATACCAGTCATCTTGGTTGTTACACCTGTAATAGACGACGACTTTTTAGGATTAAAACGAGATATTTTATTGTAATAAACAACAAAAACATCACCGTGAGCCTCATTAGCAGATCTAAGTTCATGTGTCCTGCTGCCCGAGTATGATTCGACATCGTGCCACCCATCACCATGCCCCACATCACCCAAGTACATCATCAAAAAGGTAATATTGCATTCGATTTATTTTGTAATTATGGTAAGTTAACATGACTAATTGACGACTGAGGATGGATGTCATAATTAAGCTAGGGGGGAATGAATCATGTTGCGACATGACCGTCGGATGATTTGTAATTATTGGAAAAATCTAGTAATTAAGGCACGCGACCTAAGAGTTATTGTAACTTAACACCAAATCATACCGTAAAGGGTAAGGGCACCATTGAGGAGACCTCCCCACAACTAACCATTAAAGAAAAATTCATTAAGCCGTACGAACCATACATGCCAATTCTTAATCCAAATCTACACCTATGCCACCCTACCACCCTATCATTTACTGTTAGGAAACCAGCTCACAAAAAGATAGAAAAGATATATCAATTCCTTAGAATTTAGCCTCTTCGAGGGGGAAAACTCATTTACATTACACAAATGAACAATTCTTGGATGATACAAATGACTAAACCTACCTTCTATATATAGGAGTCTAAGGGGTCACAATATAATCAAGCTGACATAACAATAATAACATAAGGTCACAAAAATAACAATAGTGGGTTTCTATGGGGCATACTAATAACAATATGGGGACAATAGGGGCACAATAATAACAATAAGGGATACAATGACAATAGTAATGGGGGAATCCCTAGTATTATAGGGGCCTAACATGCCCCTTTCCTTCAAAAAGAATTGTCCTCAATGCTTGAGTAGTTTTGGATGCTTTTGTATAAATTCTCATCCTCCCATGTGGAATCTTCAATGAATAAGTTCTTCCACTTGATGACATACTCTGAAATTGATTAATTTCGTAGCTGTCGAGTTCTTGTTTCTGTGACTGCTTCTGGTTCCAATATGATTTTTCCTTCCTCGTCAGGTTTTGGAAAAATTGTTTGAACTGGGAGCTTGTCACCTATAACCTTCCTTAAACATGAAACATGGAAAATTGGGTGCACTCGGGAAGCTGTAGGAAGCTCCAATTTGTATGTCATAGTACCAATCTTTTGAAACACCTTGTATGGACTATAATACTTTGGTGATAATTTATTATCCTTCTTAGCTTGCTTGAGGGACATTTGTTTATATGGTTGTATCCATAGGAATATCCAGTCACCTACATCAAAAATTCTTTTGTTGTGATGTTGATATGCCTGTTGTTTCATTCTATTCTATGCCAATGTGAGGTTATCCTTTAAGACTTGGAGAACTTGTTGTATATGCTCGATGTGATGTCCCACTGGTTGAACCTTAGAATTTTCTCTTAAATATGATGTGATGGATGGTGGATGATATCCATAAAGTGCCATAAATGGGGTCATTTTTGCTGCAGTATGGAAGGAAGTATTATACCACCGTTCAGCCAGATGCAACCATTTGACCCACTATGTCTGTTTATCAGATAGAAAGAAATGAAGATATCCTTCCAAACACTATCTTAGTTTTCCCATCAGATTTAGGATGATAAGATGAGCTATGAGTTAACTGAGTATCGAGACAAGAAAATAATTTTGTCCAAAAATTTCCAGTGAAAATGGGATCTTTTGTTGCTTACAATAATCTTTGGGTTTCCATGTAGCTTTTGAATTGTTTCCATAAATGCAGTAGAAATTGTACTAGCTTTAAATGGATGTGATAATGTAGAAAGGTGTGCATACTTGGTAATTCTGTCAACTACCACCATGATGACACTCTTTCTTCGGACTTGGGTAAACCTGTGATAAAATCCATTGAAACCTCCTCCCAACGTTGGCTTGGAATGGATAAAGGTTGTAATAAACCTGGGGTCTTAATTGTTTCAACTTTATTTTCTTGCAAACCAAACATCCCGCCACAAACTTTTGAATATCCAATTTAAGGCCATCCCAAAAAAATTCCTTCTTAACCCTGTGGTAAGTTTTTAAAAATCCTTAGTGCCCTCCTAAGGGATAAGTGTGCAATTCAACAAGAATATTTTGTTTGAGTTGGGAATTCTTACATAGGTATAAATGATCTTTGTACCTTAATGAATCATTTTTCCAGCTAAATGTGTCATATGTACTGGGATCTTGTTATATATTTCGAATGAGTGCCCACACTTCTTCTTCATTCTTCCATTCCTCCCTTGCTTTGTTTATCCAATTTGGTTGGATAATAGAAATGGTGCACAACAATGATTCCACATCCTCATCCTTTCTTGAGAGTGCATCTACCACAACATTTTTCTTCCCTTTTTTGTAGATGATTTCAAAGTCATAACCCAACATCTTTGTGACCCATTTTTGTTGCTCTTCAGAGGATAATCTTTGTTCTAAAAATTATTTAAGACTATCATGTTTAGTTTTTACCTTGAAGTGTCTTCCCATTAGGTAGGTGTCAGGCCAGGAAGTAACTCCATAAGGCATAAATAATTTGACTGTATTATTCCATCAGGTAGGTCCTCATTATATACATGAGGGAGAGACTGTTCAGTTCATCTCTTGATGACTATTCATATTTCCTATTTATCTATTTACAATAATTCACCCAATCACAAGGATTAGGTGTCAACATTCCCCCCCTTAATTTGAAGGGATGTTGGTGAGTCCAAGCATCATTCTGAATCGTTCAAGATTTTCCCTTCCAAGCGCTTTGGTGAAGATGTCTGCAATTTGCTCATTTGTGGAACAATGACGGAGATGGATTGTTTTGGGCTCAACATGATGTCGAATCAGATGATATTTAGTATTGATGTGCTTTGTTCGATCATGGAACTTTGGGTTCTTGGCCAACTTTATTGCAGAGGTATTGTCAATCATGAGTGGAGTTGATTGTACTTGTTTTACCTGCAAATCTTCAAGAATTTTCCTGAGCCACACAATTTCTTTTGTTGCTTCAGCTGATGCTACATATTCTGCTTCTATTGTGGAATCTGCTGGAATTGATTGTTTGCATGATCTCCAGGAGACAGCTCATGATCCAAGACTCATAGCATATCCTGAAGTTGATACCCCAGTTTCTTTATCTCCATCGAAGTCTGAATCAGAGTATCCAATCAAACTGAATTCGTCCACCTGTGTATACTTGATTCCAAAGTCTTGAGTTCCCTTCAAGTACCTTAGAACTCTTTTTGCAGTAGACCAATGTCCTCACAAGGCTTTTTCATAAACCTGGAGAGGATTCCAACAACAAACAAAATGTCTGGTCTGGTAGTAGTTAGGTAGTTGAGACTTCCTACCAGTTGTCTATACTTTGTTGCATCCTCAAATTCTTTTCCTTCAATAGATGTGAGCTTTAAGTTTTGTTCCATTGGAGTAGCAAGAGGATTGCACTCTGTCATGCCAAACCTGTTCAACAGATCTCCAATGTATTTCTTTTGAGAAAGAAATATGGACTTTGGATGTTGGGTTACTTCAATGCCAAGATAGTAATGAACATAGCCCAAATCAGCCATTTCAAAACTTTTCCCTAATTCCTTCTTTATGGATGCAATGTAGCTTTCATTGTTCCCTATCATCAAAATATCATCTACATATACCACAAGATATACAACTATTTTTCCAACTTTCTTGACAAATAAAGTTGCATCATCAAGATCAAAATGTTTGAAATTGAGTTTCAGAAGATGCTCAGTTAGTTTTTCATACTAGGCTCGCGGTGCTTGTTTGAGACCATACAAGGACTTCACAAGTTTGCATACTTTATGTTCATGTCCTTTCACAGCAAATCCTTCAGGATGGGACATAAAAACATTCTCTTTTAGATCTCCATTCAAGAAAGAAGTTTTTACATCCATTTGATGGACTTTCCAACCGTTCTGAGCTACTAGTGCAAAGAGTGTCCAGATGGTAGCCCATTTTGTTGTGGGGGAAAAAGTCTCCTCATAATCGACCCCTTCCTTCTGTGCAAAACCTTTTGCCACAAGCCTAGCTTTGTGCTTGTCAAGTGAGCCATCAGCTTTATACTTGTTCTTGTAGACCCACTTGCAGCCAATTGGTTTGGTTTCTAATGGAGGATCAACCAGCTTCCAAGTGCCGTTCTTTATGAGGGCATCATACTCCTATTGCATCGCTTCTTTCCATTCATCATGAGAAGTAGCTTCTTTGAAGGAAGTTGGTTCAAAATCTATAGACAAGTTTAATTCACAATCATAAGAAACATCCATATCAACAGGTGAATTAGAGTCATCTACATCACCTCCATTTTGCCGGTTTGAATTTCTGGTTCCTGTCTAACTTCATCAGGATGAACACTTTCAAGTGTCTTTCTCACCCAATTTGGGGGACCTTTTTTAGATGGTCCAGGCTGCTCCTTTGATTGAGTTGGGACTGAATCAAGATTGATTCTCCCAATTCTATCAATCAAATCACTTAAAGCATCATCCGTTGTTGGAGTTTCATGCGGGGGAGAGTGTTCTTCAGAAGAAGATTCCACATGTTGATCTAGTATAGGAATCCCCCCTTCAAGATGTGGAATCTGATTACCAAATTCTTGAAATGATTTTGCTTTTGCGAATCTATCCAAGTGATCAAGTTGCCGCTCAATAACATTGTCAGTTTTGGATGATTCAAGGAAAATTACATCTCTAGGTACAACAAATTTCTTATTTACTTCATCATAGAGGCGGTATGCTTTGGAGGTGTTTGAATATCCCAGAAAGATACACTTACGACTTCTAGCACCAAGTTTGTTTCTATGTACCTTTGGTATCAAGGCATAACAGGTGGAACCAAAGACCTTGAGATGCTTTACCGAAGGAACATCTCCATACCACATTTCATATGGAGTCTTGTTTCTAATAGCATTAGATGGACATCTATTCTTTATATATGCAGCACATAGAATAGCATCAGCCCAAAACATTATCTTTACGTTTTTGAAGAAGAGCATGGATCATACCATATTTAAGATTGTCCTATTCATTCTTTCAACTACACCATTCTGTTGGGGATTATAAGGCACAGTTGTTTGATGTTTGATCCCATGTTGGCAAAGATAGTTTTCAAATTCATTTGATGTGTATTCTTTTCTAATATCAGTGCGAATAGACCCAATATGAGATTGTGCATCATTTTCAATCCATTTATGAAAATTCTTGAATGTTTGAAAAGCATCAGATTTGTTCTTCAATAAATAAACCCAACACATTCTGGTGTAGTCATCAATAAATGTCATGATATATTTATTTCCATTTGTAGAAGGAACAGGCATTGGACCACATAAATCTGAATGAATGAGTTCAAGTTTTCTATGTGCTCTTGAATGTGAATCATGAAAAGACTGTTTGCTATGCTTTCCTAGAATGCAAGCATCACATTGCTTAAGTTTCCTAAGAATTGTAGGCAAACTAGCAACACCATTTTTCTTCAACAAGCGGAGACTGTCATAGTTCAAATGACCAAATCTAGCATGCCATAATAAACTTGATGGAAGTGTACCTTCTTCATGATGAGAACTGTATAGAAATGTTGTGCATGAGTAGAGGTTCCTTGCAGCTTGATAAGCCTTTCTTCTTCTATTCCCCTCATGACAAGTGAGTGGTCAGATGCTTTTCTTACCTCAAGCTTGCCATCAAACATATGAATGGAGTGACCTTGTTGGCGGATGTGGACCAAGGACAACAAGTTTCTCTTGAGTTGTGGAAGATATAGAACATGATGCAGAAGAAAGTCTGGAAGACCAGGCAATTTAAGCCTGATTGTGCCAAGCCCTGATGGCTTGATTTTTGATTGATCTGCAAAGTATACTGCTCCATCAACATTGTCAGTGAAATCTTCAAAAAAATCTTTTCTATGAGTCATGTGGCAGGTTGCTCCTGAATCAAGAAACCAATCATTTTTCCAAGAAGCAAGTGAAGCATTAAATAAATCCTCATTTACTCCAATGTTACATTGTGCCACAACATAGTGAGCAGATTCAGGTGCTTTACCTTTGTCTGTATCATCAGTTTTACCTTTTTGTTGGTTTCTTTTCTGCTCAATTTTGTCCCATGGTAGCTTGCATGTAGAGGCATCATGTGATCCATTTCTTTTGCAGCGTATGCAGTGAAAATCTACCTTTTCTCCTTGAGAATGTCTGCCCCCCCTACCTCTGAAATATCTTCCTCTTCCTCTTCGACCACCTCTTCCTCTTGTAGAATCTTGAGCAGGATGCTTTTCTTTATGAGCAAGGCACACAACCTCTTTAGAAGATTCAGGGGCTGTCTTCTTTCCAAAAGCTTTCTCTCTTTCAGCAAACTTTTTCACAAGAGAGTCAAAGGTTATATCTTTGAGATTTCCATTTGCTTGCAATGACTCAAGATAATTGGAGTAAGTAGGATAAAGTGCCTTGAGAAAAGCGATAAGAGGAATATCCAATTCAACCTTCGTGGATTTGATATCATGCATTATAGACTTTACTTCAGATGCAAGAGTAAGAGGATCATTATTTTGCAGTTCAAGAGTGAAGAGTTTAATCATGAGTTGAACAACTTCAAGTGCAGAATGTGAGTCATGGAGTCCTTTTAGATTTTGTAAGGCTTCAAAGGCAGTTGAATATGACGAAATATGGACCTCTTCATTTATAGATGTTGTGATTAATGCATAAGCTTCACTGTTCTTGTTTTCCCAAATGACGAGCTCTTTGTCTGAGGTAGGTTGTACTGGTTCATTGTCTCTGTCTATGACACACACTCCTTTCCACAGCTCATTGAAAATGAGGGTGTGTTTTATCATCCGGGACCATTCAGGATAGTTCTCCTTGCCAGTGAGAACTATTCCCACCATGGATATGATTGAATGCATATTGTAGCAAAAAAAAAACTTCTGCTGCAAAACTTTTACTGGAAAAAAAATATACTTCTGATGTGACTGGACAACAAACTCAAATATCAATTCACATTCATCTGCACTAAGTCCAAAAAAATACCCTCAACAACATAAAACACTGTGTCCACTAAAAAGGCTGAAGAACGTAGTCCAGAGGTATTTGGACTCTAACTGCATTCGCTATATAAATTATTTTGGATAAATAATTTTCCCATCAAATTCCATGCCATCCCTACTTCAATGCTTATTGCTAAATGTCTTGTCTTTATCTTTCTGCAACAAGATCATGCAAACATAGTGAAAAAATGAGCGGCGTACCTTATTACACGGTCATACCATTGGTTCATCAAAAGCAGTTCAGAGATAGTGCATTCAAAATTTGAAATGCCGTATGACTGGTACTAGCTGTAACAATTAAGAATCAAGATTATCCTCATAAATATAGATATAGTTTCTGATCATATTATAGGACTGCATTGTATGTGGCCATTTATATGGCAACATCAGTTACTATAATTCAAAACTGTCATTTATTGACATCCTAACACGTCACGTGGAATGACAGTCAAGCTATCAAGACTTAAAATTTAAGTGTAATAGTGCATAACATTGTTGTATATGCTTGCTGAGGGCTGAGATCATGGTACTTTCGGGTTTTTTTTCCATGAGAAAGTTAGTTGTCTATGGCATCTAAAGTGGTAATGGACTGGGAGTTAATGAGATCAAACTTCGTGCAGCAAACCTTGCGTAGCTTAGGTTATCAGCAGAGAGAAGTCCGAGACAAAATTAGAAGAACAAGATGCAGAGGCCGATGTAGCCTCTAGATACCACGTCAGGAGGCCGACGGTTTGAATGCAAGACCTCGTGCACAGTTTTGAAACAGAATCGCAGCACAGGTCTGGAAGTTCAAGGGTTTCCCCATGCAACCTTCTCCTGGATATGGCGAAGCCTCCAGTGAAACCTTTGTGTAGTGGAATGAGACTATTTTGTAGGCAATGGAGGGCACACAGGGTTCAAAAATTAGAGATGATTTCAAGCACAGTCATAGTATGGACAGTCCAATAGCACCTTTTTTTTTTGTGAAACTAGTTAGAACAGAAAACGTTTATGGACAGTCGCCTTCTGGCAGACAGAGAGCGCAGGTAAAGGAATATGGCAGAACAACAAACGTTTATGGACAGTCGCCTTCTGGCAGACAGAGAGCGCAGGTAAAGGAATATGGCAGACAGAGTGCAGATAATGGAATATGGCAGACAGAGGGCACAGGTAAAGGAATATGGCAGACAGAGGAGTTACAAGGAGCATGAGAGCTAAAAAAGGAGTTGGCTTTGATACCATGTCAGGCCAGGCAGTAACTCCATAAGGCAGAAATAATTTGACTGTATTATTCCATCAGGTAGGTACTCATTATATACATGAGGGAGAGATTGTTCAGTTCGTCTCCCGATGACTGTTCATATTTCCTATTTATCTACTGACAATAATTCACCCAATCACAAGGATTAGGTGTCAACAGTAGGGTCGCCATTTCTTATGTGCATGTAGTATTTCCAACATTTCCTTCTCATAAATACCTTTATGTAAATACTTTCCCTTGATTGAATGACTTTTGAAAGAAATGGGTCTTTCATGTTGCATTAAAACAAGACCAATTCCATTTCTTGAAGCATCACATTGCAGAATAAAGGTTTTCATGAAGTCCAGCGTAACTCAAACCAATGCTTGGCACATTGCCTATTTAATATGTTCAAAGGCCTTTGTTGCCACTAGAGTCCATGAAAATGCATCTTTCTTCAATAATGTTGTTAGAGGTGCTGCTATTCTCCCATAATATTCAACAAACTTGCGATAATTACTTGTCAACCCAAGACATCCTCATAGATGCTTTATGGATGTGGGGATTTTCCATTCCTTAATGGTTTTACTTTTGCTAAGGTCTACCTTAACACCTTCATGAGATACAATATGATCCAAATATTTCACCTCTTGTACTCCAAAGAAACATTTGAAGATGTCCGCATGTAATTGTTTCTCATCCAATAGTTTGAGCAGCCTGTCAACATGTTGAACATGATCCTTCAAACACTTGTTGTAGATTAGTATATCATCAAAAAATACTAACACAAATTTCCTAGGGAAGGGTTTGAAAATCGAATTCATCAAACCTCGAAATGTGGAAGGTGCATTGGTAAGGCCAAAGGTCATAACCAAAAATTCATAATGACCCTCATCAATTTTAATTTTTTTTTTCAGAATGTCTTCAGTCTTCATTATAATTTGATGATATCTTGAATGAAGATCCATGAAGTAAACTGATCCATGCAATTCATCCAATAATTCGTCAATGATCGGAATGGGAAATTTATCTTTAATAGTGAGCTTGTTGAGCTCCCTATAATCCGAACACATGCACCATGATCCATCCTTCTTGTGCATTAATACTACTGGAGTAGAGAAAGAACTTTGACTAGGTTGAATTATACCAGCCTCTAGCATTTCTGCAACCATACATTCAATCTCACTCTTTTGGGAATAGGGATATCTGTACGTCTTGACATTTGGAGGAACACTTCCTGGAATCAAATGAATAGCATGATCATGATCACGAAGAGGTGGGAGACCTTTAGGAGTCTCAAATACCTTGGAATGATTTTCCAAGACCTTTTTCAGATCTGGAGAAATAAATGATTTCGATGTGGGAACCTCCAGTGAACATAATTTTGCAATTACACCTCATTATTCCTTCTTTAGAAGCTTTGTCATACCGTTAGAGCTGATTACCTTTCTTGGTTTCCCTACAATACCCATTAGTTCAACTTCCTTTCCTTCCACACAAAATTTCATCAAAAGTTCTTGAAAATTAAAAGCTATTGTACCAAGGATTGTAGCCATTCGACTCCTAGTACTACATCAGCACCATCCATTGGAATGGAAAGAATTGGGCTATTCAATACATATTCTCCCATGGATATCTTAATATTATGGCACTTTCCTAAGCAATTTATGGTTCCTCCACTTGCAACCATCACTTGACACTCTGGTGCTGGATATAGGAAGAAATTCAATTCCTTTGCTATCTTACAATGAATAAAATTATGGGTACTTCCCGAATCAATCAACACTATTACCTTTTTCTTCTTGATATGTCCTTCTATCTTGATAGTTTGAGGAGTGGTAATTCCAGCCAATGCATTACAAGATATGGTCGGATTCATTTCTTCTTTATATAGGGTTTGTTCCTAGAGTATATCCTCTTCTTTTGACATTTCTTGTTCCTTTTCTTCCTCCTCATCACAATATATGTAGAATAATTTCTTCTCAGCACACTTATGACCTTTAGCGTATTTGCTATCACAACTGTACCAAATCCCTTTTGTTCTTTTTCCTTCCAATTGTTACAGTGTCAACCTTATAGGTTGTGAAAGGCTAAGGGCAACAACACTTCCATATTTATAGTTGTGAGTGGTAGGCTTCCTGGTTGCCATAATTTTGCTTTCCATCCTTCTTGCTAACTTGAATGGCTTCTCCAATGAATCAGGTTCCCAAAGGTGACCCTCATGTTGAATATTATCATTTAAAGTGCCTATGAACACATCATTCTTATGCTCCTCTGGAATATCCTTTACCCTTATGTTCAATTTTTGGAAGTCCTCAATGTGCTCCATCATTGAACCCTTTTGTTTGAGATTTATCAATTGGCTAAAAAAGGTGTTGCTTTTTGTATCCTCATAATGTGCTATCATTTCTTCCATAAAAATTTCTCAAGTGACAATTTGTTTATGAGAGAAAAGCCATCGATACCATAAAAACTGATTTGGTTCCAAATATAAAGTTGCAATACGTACCTTTTGTGTGTTTTTCACATTATGGAGATCGAAAAATTGCTCCATTTGTAGTATCCATGTTCCGGGATCTTTCCCATCAAACTTCCTCATATCAATTTTTGGAACATGGTGGGTATTCAATCCAACATTAGAGTCTATGAAATCATGATCAACATTCTTTTTTTCTCATCATGAGTTTCCTTTACTAGCCTTTCACCATTAGTGACCATTTCTTGTAGCAACTTATTCAAATTTATCTTCAATTCTTCCATGTTATCATCCATGCCATTAATCTTACCATCCATGCCATTCATCTTAGCTTCCAAGCCATCCATCTTAACTTGCATTCCATTCATATTAGCTTTCATGCCATTCATCTTGGCTTCATTTACCTTTAGTGAGAGTGAAATTGTTTGTACTTGGTATTGTAATTTTGATATATCATGTTGCATTTCTTCCTCTTCTTCACAAGTCATGCTAGAGATTTTAAGTTGCTTACTAGGTATTTCCATTTTCTTTCTTCTGGGAATTAATTAATGCTAATAATTCTTCAATATTCCCTTTGAATTCCTTCAAACTAATTTTTCAAACCAATCTTATGCAAAATTTTAGAAAAACTACACACCTTTTTTTTCACTTTGTAAGAGCTCGATATTGAATCTATTGTATCTTTGTAACTGTAGAACTCGAATATATGAAATCTCATCCTGTGGTAGCCCTTTAAGTCCTCTTTCTAACCCTACAAATCTGATCAAGATTGCATTCTCAAAGGAAGAGTTATGCCAAATCTCCCATGGTGACCTGATTATAGACTAGTTCAGTAAAGTGAACTTGTATGACATGCCACATGTCATTGTTTCAACCTTAGTACCTAAAACTGATACACCGAAAGCTACAAGCCATCCTCTTTCTAAAAATTCCTACGAAATTTCAATCTAAGGCTCAAAACAAAATTTATGATGATTTTCCCCAAGTCACCAGTTTGGAATATAATTCGGGAGTTTGCAAAAACCCTAACGTCCTTAGGTCATATCTCCGCAATTATAGTGAGACAAGCTCTAAAATTTAGACTCGAAGTTTAAAACGATTTTGACTCAAATGGGTGTTTTTTGTAGCTTCTGAAATGTTGTAGAAAAATGTTACAATGAAAATTCCATGATGACCTGTTTGGAGTAGCGAAACCCTAGAATCCAAAGCTCTAATACCAAATGTTAGGAAACCAACTCACAAAAAGACAGAAAATATAGATCAACACCTTAGAATTCAGCCTCTTCGAGGGGGAAACCTCCTTTACATTATAGAAATGAAAAATTCTTGGATGATACAAATGACTAAACCTCCCTTCTATATATAGGAGTCTAAAGGGTCAAAATAATATAAAGCCGACATAATAGTAATAACATAAAGGCACAAAAATAACAATAGTGGGTTTCTACGGGGCATACTAATAACAATATGTGGAAAATAGGGGCACAATAATAACAATAAGGGATAAAATGACAATAGTAATGGGGAAATCACTAGTACTATAGGGGCGTAACATTTACCCCTATTGGAAGTCCTAAATCCCTATTCAGAGTGCTCATAGAGGAGGAAGGTATCAGTGCAGGGTGAAACAACTGGAATGTGTGCCAGAGGGAAGACAAGCAGGTGGAACAGTATTGAATTGCAGAAGTAATGGGTTGAGGAGTGATACGACATGAACCAGGAACTACAGAAGCCTTGGAAGGTTGTCCTGAGGCATGCTAGGTCTTCAAAGACGTAAGTTGGTTCGAATTCTTCCAGAAATTGGAAGGATTAGATAATGGTGTGGCCTTGGAATTCGCAAAGAACCTCAAAAGAAACCAGACGAAAGTCATAGGACTAAAATTGTAGTTCATGGAAGAATTTATCGCCAGAGTAACAGGATTTCCAATAGAAAGGAAGAGATGGTTTACTAGGAAGGTTAATGGCCCCTCACTAAAAGGGGATTTTCTTCAGGAAAGCGAGTCGTTGGTTAAGAAGGGAATGGGAATTGATAGGCTATCACTCCCCCAGCCATGGGAGGATGTTGCTCTCTTCCTCATTAAGTACATTACTTGTGAGGGAAGAGAAAAAATTGTGTTTAATTACCATTTCCCATTGTTGAACCATCTCCACCATCAGCAGTGGATTAACCTACCCTACTTCTTGCTGGAAAATATTAGACACATGGCCTTGAATATGAAAATGGATGCACATATAGAAACATGTGTTACAAACCATGACCCTATTAAACTCATCATGTTGTATGCCTTGAGCCAAGAGGGAAAGAATTAGGAAGAGCTCATGCGGAAAAGGCACAGGACTACTCGCAGAAGGCAAACAGAGATGGCTATGGAAACTCCGGAGATAACAAAGGATCAACCACAACCCTTGATAGTGAGGATCAACAAGAAGTTGGTTTATAAACCAATTGGCATCAATGGGCCGAAGCTGAGGAAAAGGGTGAGCGGACACCTAGAATCTCCATCTACGTCGAGAAAGTACAAGGAAGCTGTTTAAAAAAAGGACGAGGAGAAAGCTTAGCCAGAAAAACCTCATTCACCTAGTAAGAGCGAAACCTAGTCCTTGATGTCAAAAATTGAAATTTTAGAAAAAGTGATTAAGGAATTAAGGGAATAGCTAGTAGTAGGAAAGGTAGATCCAAGGGCCCTAGGGCTAGATACTTTGGCAGAGGCTGTGAGCAGGGCTAGAATGGGAGAAATATCAGGAACTCTATGTGTAGCCTATGCTGAGAAGTTGGTGGAAGCTAGATTCAAAGTCTGTGCAACAGATACTACCTCGAGGGAGACTCAAACCGAAAACTGGGAAGTTGTTACACCAGAACCTGTCAAGGATGTTGCTGATACACAAGAACCAACAACTGAGATAGCAAAATCCATAGAGAGTGATCAAGCAATGGTTACACAAGAGTCCTCTTCTGACACTATTGTTTCACTAGGAACAGTAGTCGAGGAGGAAATTAGCCAAGTGGAGGAAGAGAAAGATAATATCGATGAGCCGATGGTCACTACTACTGTTACACAAGAAACAACAGTAGAGACCGACGCTGGTCCAAAGGTAAATGATGAGCAAAAACTTATGGAAATTACTGCTGCCACATAAGAACCAGCAATAAGAGTGGAGGCTGACCAGGAAAATAAAGAAACTGTGGTCAAACCCACTAACGAAGATGTTGTTACACAAGAACTAGCAGTAGAGGTGGGACAGTTTCATCCTTAGGAGGATGCTACACCCTTAGTTGATGATGCATGTGGGAGAACCTTTGGTCCTATTGAAGGATGACATTCTGAGAAATTGTTGTTATTGGTAGAGCTACAAAAGTGGAAGCAGCTAGCACTCTCTCTGTAAGAGGGAGTGATTCCACTCAATGTGCATAAGAATATGATGGATTCCCTACAAGAGAAATGGTTGAAGGAAGAATGGGAAAGAAAAGAGGAGGCACAGAGGCATAAAGAAATGATGAAGAAAAAGGATGAACAACTGTATTAGCTGCATCGGGAGGTCTCTAACCTAATGTTTGATAAGACCAAACTATGTGACCTTGCTCTAAACCTGCTAGCATGCATGCAACTATCCCCATCAGACCCAGTGTTCCTATGGGAATGTTATTATTTATTTCCATTGAGGGTAGTTTCTGAGAACAGGTCCTATTTGGGTTCTTTTACCCACACCTTTTTGGAAATTTTTTAGTTGTGTGATTTTGATGATCAAAATTTGTTGTGCAAGCTGTTCTTGCACAACATGTTGTGCGAATACATGAGCACAAATATGGTGGAAACTATCCTTTCTTTCATGGGATATTTGTAGTTGTAGGCATTCCTCTCATTTATCAGGAATCAGATTGAGTGGCAACTCGCTAAGAAGACAATAGAGACCAACAAGGAAAGGACAACACTATGGGTCTGAGTTGAACCGGGAATGGCCTATAAACTCCGGCAAGATTTCAGGCAGTTATTGAGAACTCTAGAAAGGAGAGATCAGCCAACCATCTACAAAATAACGATCGTGAGGGTTTGCCTCAATTTGTTCACAACGATGAGTATCTAGGCACTAGTCGGATGTCTTAAGCGCACTGAGGCTTGCAGCGCAGAATTTCAGGAAGGGGACCCATTTGAGTATAAGAACTTTGTGACTGTTGTTTCAAGGTGGTGGGCTCTAGTATTGTAGCAATGATGCTGCAACTCTTAGGGCTTCCTTCTTTACTTTTATCAACCCAGTAGTTCGTAAAAAACTTGGAAGCAATAGTGTTGTATGCACAAGTACTAGCTCTTACTGCAGGCTATCACTTGATCAGCTAGCACAAGTCCACTAGGAGTTTAAGCCAACTTCTATCAGTTCTTAGAAGAAGCTTTTACTGTGATGGAAGAAAGCTAACTCTACAGGGGCTATTCTACTTGCAGAAAGAGGAAGAAAATTTAAATGAAACACAAAGCCTAGCAAACCATAGCAAACCCTAGTTTACCCACTGACCCCAAAGTGGTATTTGGAGGTTTGAAGGTGGAAAAATGATGGGAAAAGAGAAATGAAGGTTGGATGAAGGTGTTCAGGGGTCTAGAAGTTGTCAAGGAAGGTCAGAGAAGAACATTATGGTTGGATTCATTCAAATGGCAAGAAAGTAGCTTTATGGAAAAATGTAGAAATTAGGGCAGATTGGCGAAATGTTGTGAATGAGCTGAGAAATCTAGGAGAAGTGAGCTGGTTCTAGCTGTGTTATGGAGGGATGGTGAGTTGAGATGTCCTACAAGATATCTGCACATTCACTTATCAAAACTGACCAAAGAAAAAACTAAAAACAGAGTTTTGTCTAGCTTAACCTAATTCTTGACCTAAAACAGAAAATATTGATCAATATCCTATGAACAGAAAAGCATGCAAGAGAACTATAGTAAATGAACAGGAAATGATCTAAGCATGTGAATATAATCTCCTATCAAGTTTTCCAAATCAAGTTATCACACTAGCAGTTGCATGAAAGAGAAAAAACTGTGTTTTTGGTGGCAGCAGTGGTGCCTTGACCTCAGATCATAGTCCCAAAAAGGGAGAAAGAAGATCAGGACCTACTATGGCCTCTTTGAACCTTATTTTGTCATTGCAACAACCTACTTTCATAACTGATACAAAAACATCTATGCTAATCATCAAAAGCAACCTAAATTAATGAAGCAAGATGAACCTATGCAACATAAATTATCTCATGAATGAAAGCAAAAACATATAAATACACAAAGGAGATGCTGGGAAGCTTGGGTTGGGCCCTAACCCAAGAGCTTCAGCCCTTTGGAAGAAATCAGTGCTGGCTCAAAAACTGTTTCATCTTCATTTATCAAAAAATAGCAGTTACATCACATAAACTGTCTTCACAAAGAACTCGAAAATAAGCTAACCAATGTGCTGCACAAAAGTGCGAAAATCTACTAACAACTAGCTAACATCCAACTAAAACAATTGAGGCCCTAAGCCCCCCTATTTATACAAATGGAGTCCCCCAATAGCACTCCTAAAATTAAGGAGCTCGGCTTCCCAGAATTGGAGATAAACAATAGTCCTACTTTACTTGCTCGGCTGCCCCTTGGAAAGTGGACCCTTGTGCTCTGAGTTTCTGATGAAGAATTTGAGGTAAGTGTTCGTAAATGAAGGGGACGCCCTCCTACAAATCCTCTCCTTTGTTCTTCCTAAAATTTGGCTGCCAAATGCTCATTAAACCTTTGATTTTGTCTCAAAATTGACCAAGAATCTACATAATGCACACATTAGACTTTTTGGCATAATGGCTAACCCAATTCACTCTATTAGCATAAATATATTAAAAAACTTGCAATAAACTAGTGAGAATGGTGGATTAAGTCGAATTAAGAGGCAAAATGAGCCCATATAATTACCCTCCTACTGAAAGTGTTGCTCGTCCTCTGAGCAACAAATCCATCTACTCATCCTTGATGGCCTTAATGGCCTCCCTAACATTCCATGGCTCAGATATGAGATCCTCTTCCCTATCATGGAATCCAACTTTTACCACTGTTGTTTTTCTTCTTCTTCATCTGTTGCTTTTCCTGTTTCTGCTATCTCTAATTTTGTTTTCTCCTCTACTTGTTTAGTTTCTTCCTTTCCTGTGGTAGCCTTTTTCTGAACTGTCTTAGGCTTCTTCTTTTTAGTTCTTGTCCTCTTCTTTTTCTCTATTGCGGTTCTCCCTTTTTCTTCTTTTGACTCTGTCTTCTTCTATGCTTTAGGATCATCTTCGGTGGTGTCATGTTTTTCTTCTCCTCTCTGTTTTTATTCTTTTTCTGTGTGGGGTTCCTCTTCTTCCAATTGAATGTTTTGTTCTTCTTCATGGATTTCCTTCTCAGCTTCCCATTCTTGTTCCTCCTCTTCACTTCCAAATGGACTAAGGTCATCAGTGAGAGTTTTTATGTCATCCTCTTTAGTCATGTTCCTGAAAAATATCCCAGGCTATGGGGATTGTGTAAGTGAAGATGTTAAGACACTGCTGGAATATATCAGGTGAAGAGGAAGGCAACAAATTTCAAACCCGCAAACAGAGGAACAACTGAGGTTTTCTTTCTGGAACTAGAGCAAGGGAGTTTTTGTCTTTTTCTTTTTTTGTGTTCTTCCTTTCTAACAAATTTCAACTTTCCTTCACTTCAAACTCTGTTCCTAAACTTAATTTACTTCTCAGTCTATTTGAGGGAAATAATATCTAAAAAACAGAGAGTATACAGAACAATGTTTTTTCTTTCTCACAGAATAAATAGACTTCCCACTGCAAATTCACTTATTTTTTATAGGCTTGATTTTCTATGGTTGCATCCCTTCTTTACACAACAGAATACCACAGAGGAGAAAGAGACAAAATTTCAGTGCAGAGAGTAAAAATGGAGAGACTGTATATATATTTCAAAACATAGGTAGACTTTTGTTCTCACTTTTCCTCTCTTTTTAACTTAGTACTTCACTTCAAATCCCAGCACCTTTTATAGATATATAACATGCAGAGTGGGTTTTCTGTGCCTACCTTTTTCGAGCTCGAATTTGGCAAAAATTTCATTTTTTCTTCTGCAAGACTATTCACTGGTCCTCCTGTAAAACTATTACAGCTTCCTGTAGAATGCCGATAGCAAAAAAATAGCTAAAAACGATAGCAGATGATGATTTCGAGGTTATGGTGGTGGTTTAGAGTTTACTGTAGCTAAGTGGATGAGGATGAAATGGAAGAAAAGGTGGTGAAGGAGTTTTGAGGAGGCACACTTATGTTTTTTTTGAGATATTTCTACTGATGGTGAGCTGGAAAAAATGTGTGTTGGCATTATTTGGATTGTTGGTCCCTACTGTAGTATCATCATGAAACCTTATGCTTTTTGTCTGCAATCACCTCCGATCAATTGCGTTGGAGTTTAAACAGCCACCACTACTTGTTTTCAGTTTTCTTCCCGAGTTGGCTGAACACACATGCCAATTACACCCATTGAGCGTTGTTTGAACTGGATGAGGTGCTATCTAAAATGGACGAGGGTGGCCAGTTGGCTAGCCACCGATCTCGTTTAATCAAAACCATCTCACTTGTCCTTGCAGTTTCTAAATTATACTCATGCAACAGAGGAACGAGTTTCGTCACTTACCTGTTAGTCACTACCATGCTGTTGCATGCTCAAACTTTGGCTTTCTATTCATGGATTTCTGCTGCTGGCGCCCATGGCTTTTGGATTGGTGGCTCAACTTCCTTGTACAAGTGATCTTCAATCAGGATCCTGCTCCTTGCACATTCTACACATCTGTGGCACCGATTCTACTTCTAGAGCTTGATATTTAAAGGTATCAGCTACTTGCTTTGTTGCTATCTGATGTGTGACTGTTTTTCTTGTGCAGGCATCCTCTGGCTGGATCTAAGCTGCAGGACTCTGCCTCAACCTTCAGATTTGCATGCTCATGCTGCTGATGCGAGATTTTAATGGGACAATGACTTGTTTTTTCCATATCTCCCAAACAATAGACTGGGTTGACCTGAAATTTTCTGAGCATGTTTCCATCATCATTATGCACCGCCCATAGAAAAATTGTGATCAATGGATGCACGAATTTAGAGAAAAATTGAAAATGGCTGAAGGTGATGGAGGTCGATTTCTTGGAAACTGTGCACTGGAATTGGCTAAAATTGCTTCGTCATGTTACTATCACCCATATGCATCTCCCCATGAAACAATTTTTTAAATGGATGCACAGATATGGAGAAAATGCAAAAATGGCTAAAGGTGATGGAGGCTGATTTCTTGGAAACCATGCATTGGAATTGGCTGAGATTGCTTGGGCATGTTGCATCATCTCTATACAACTCCCCATGAAACAATTTTTTAAATGGATGCACGGTTTTCATGTTAAGGAAAAAACAAATTTCTGCTCTATGTATTATTGTATCAGAGAATTCTGCAATTTTTTTTGGACAGTAAGAACAATGACCTAGGGGTGTGATGCAAACTTGGAAATGATCAAAGATAGGTTTGAAGACTGCAAGAGGATTTGTAAACCCTTTATGAAGCTTCCCTGTTCCTCAAACTGCTTTTAAAATCCATTTCTAGCTCTCTGTAATTTCTGTAATTTCTACAGGAGCTTCCTGTAGAAAACACAATTTTCAGAAAAGAAGTAGGCGAGGTGGAAATAATGTCAAGAATGATGGAGAAAGGTGAGGGAAGGTAGGGTAGGTGTTGTTATTGGTTTAAGAGCTTCTTTGGCACTTGCTGCTACTTCCTAAAGCTCTCCTGCAAATCTACAATATAACTAGAAACTCATTTCTCTTTTTCTCTTTCTCTTTTTTTTCTTGAAAAGAACTAGGGCGCCTCAAGGAGGTTTTCACCCTAATTTCCTGCCGTGGGCACCTCCAAGGGAGGTTTTCACCTAGGGATCTTATTCTCTTTTTCTTTTCTATTCTTTCCAACCCATTGACTGGCTCATGGAGGTTTTCAATCAATGAGCCAATCTGAGGCGACTCCGAGAAGGTTTTCACCTTAGATTTCTATTTTTTCCTCTTATTTTTCATTTTTTTTTCTCTACCCTACCCTACTTGAAGAAAAAATCATTTTCAAGTATAAGAATACTTCCAATGGAGCCATGTGCATATCGAGATGATAGACAAAATGATGTGAAGGCTTGAAATGCATGCTTTGACAGGCATCCATATTTCAGAGACCAAATGATTTGACTTTGAATGGATCAAGCATAGGTGAGGAAGAGAGTACTGTTGCAACTTAAGGATTGTCTGGAATCATATTTGAATATAGTTTTGATGTCCTTGGTCCTTTTGCTGATCTGAATCATTCTTCATGTCTTCTTCTATCATGACCTTCACATCTTCCTCTTTTTGTTGATTTTTCTCTTGAATACATGAAGGATTTGATGGTAACCATGAGGAAGCTCTCTCGGTCTTTCATTTTGATGCCTTCTCTTCATGAAGTGCAGCCTATCGTTCTTTGATCTTCTCTTTGGCATCTTCTTCTACTGGAGGCAGTCCTTCAATGATATCAATATAATCTCTTTTTTGCAATACTCTTCTTGAGCTATGGTGAAGATCATTGAGCTCAAGAGGAGTTGTTTGAAAGTGTTGTATCTCGCATTGTAATTGGGTTGAGCTACACCAATGTGCATGTTTGAAAATGGTCATTCCCCACTATATACCTGCTGGGCCTGTCTGCTGTTCAGGTTCGGGTTCGGCTAGGTAGGCTTCTAGGGTTGCCTTGGAGGAGCAGGAGGCAATGGTTGTGGCTGAGTAGGTGGTGGAGGAAAAAGAGTAGGACGAGAGTTGTACTGGGCCTCCACCCCTGATGAGGTGCATTCCACTAAGGTTGTGGCTGAGCATAGGAGTGAAATGGATGAGCAGTTGGTTGGGCATGACATGGAGATGTGAAGGACCAAGGAGGAGGTGTGGACCAAGAAGGATGAGGAGGGGGCCCCCAAGAAGGTATAGAAGTGACTTGGTTGGGGTTGTAGTATGCCTGAAATGTCCCTTACATCCCCTACTGATATGGTCTAGGTCCATGTGGCCTCGTTTGGTCTATGTAATAGATCTGTTCAGTGACTTTTGCGGCCCCATGGTATACAGCTTTAAGTCTGGGCAAGGAAGGGCACTTGTCTATAGAATGATTTTCTTCACAGATTGAACAAACCTCTGTAGATTTCCATGGGCATTCATTCCTAGGATTCCTCCTGGTGCACCTAGGACAAAAAAAGGCCAAAGTCCTCTCTGCTTCCTCTTGTTTTCTTTTGATATGCATGGCAAGAATCTGCCTCATCTCACTCTTGAAATCTTCTTGCCAATTCTCAAATTCACTTCTAAGAGATGAGTTGGAAGACAAGGTACTACTCCCACCATTTCGGTTTTCAACCATTGGCTCCAGAGGAATGGGTTTCTTCTTCTTCTTCCCCTATAGGTTCTTCAAATATGTCTGGCTATTACCTAAGGGTGTTTCTTTGTTGCAGCCACCAAAGAAGAGAGAAGGTTGGCTGTGTGAAGCAGTGGGGGTGTTGGGCAAACATTTTTTTGAATTGTCTTTGTTCCTATGAGGCATGAAAGGAAATCTCTTTTTGGGTGATTTTTATTTCTTTTCTACTTGTACCTATAAAACTGAAATGGATTGAACAACAAAATGCAACTAACTCAAATGAATATTGCTGAAATGAAATTGTAGAATTGAAATGAAAGCAAGGAACTGACTAATCTACTCTTGCTGAAATGGAAATTGAAGAATTGAAATGAAAGTAGGAAATGCCTAATATACACTTGCTGAAATGAAATTGCAGAATGGAAATGAAAACAGGAAATGCCTATTCTACTCTTACTGAAATGGAAATTGCAAAATTGAAATGAAAGCAGGAAATGCCTATTCTACGCTTGTTGAAATGAAAATGCAAAATGAAAATGAAAGTAGGAAATGCCTAATCTACTTCTGCAGAATTGAAATTGCAGAATTGAAATGAAACAACTACTCTACTTTTGCTGAAATAAACTACTTAGCAGAATGTTACAGTGGAAAATAGAAAAAAAGCAGTAATAACAAAATACTCTGAGGCTTTCCCGGCAACGGAACCAAAAAGAATGGTGAGCTCCAGTATTGCAACAATGATGCTGCAACTCCTAGGGCATCCTTCTTTACATTTATCAACTTGATAGTTCATAAAAAACTTGGAAGCGACAGTTCTGTATGCACAAGTACTAGATCTTACTGTAGGTTGTCACTTGATTAGTTGGCACAAGTTAGCTAGGAGCTTAAGCCAACTTCTATGAGTTCTCAGAAGAAGCTTTTACTGTGATGGAAGAAAGCTAACTCTACAGGGGCTATTCTACTTGCAGAAAAAGGAAGAAAACTGAAATGAAATGCAAACCCTAGCAAACCCTAGCAAACCCTAGTTTACTCGCTGACCCTATTTTTGCAAGAAAAGAGATGGAAACTAATTAAGTGAGTGCCATTGAATACTGAAAAAGTAAATTACATTTATTCAATCTAGTTATGAAAAGAAATGTGAATAAATCATCTTTTTGTACTTTTAAGTATTTTTATGTGGAATTATTATGCTTGTGATTTTAACTGGTTGTGACTGTGCAAAGGTTTGGTGGCAAAGGAAGATGGAGTTGGCTTTTGTAGAAGGCGAGGATGGTGTGTAGGGGTTCCAAGAAGCCCCTAGTACCCTTCTAAGGACTTTCATTGTGATCAGACTTCGAAAAATCACTCACAAGAAATTCTACAGGAGGCTGCAGGGGATCTACAAGAGGAGGCCGAAAGTGGTTTTTAGAGGTTTGAAGGTGGAAAAATGATTGGAAAAGGGAAATAAAGGCTAGATGAAGGTGTTCAAGGTTCTAGAGGTTGTCAGGGAAGTTCAGAGAAGAACATCATGGTTGGATTCGTTCAAATGGAAAGAAAGAAGCTTTATGGAAAAACACAGAAATTAGGGCAGATTGGTGAAATGTTGTGAATGAGCTAAGCAATCTAGGAGAAGTGAGCTGGTGTTGGCTATGTTATGGAGGGATGGTGATCTGAGATGTTCTACAAGAGATCTGCACATTTACTTATCAAAACTGACCAAAGAAAGAATTAAAAACAGAGTTTTGTCTAGCTTAACCTAATTCTTGACCTAAAAACAGAAAATACTGATCAATATCCTATGAACAGAAAAGCATGCGAGAGAACTATGGTAAATGAATAGGAAATGATCTAAGCATGTGAATCTAAGCTACTATCAACTTTTCCAAATCAAGTTATCACACTAGCAGCTGCATGAAAGAGCAAAAACTGTGTTTTTGGTGGCAATAGTGGTGCCTTGACCTCACATCATAGTCCCAAGAAAGGAGAAAGGAGATCAGGGCCTGTTGTGGCCTTTTTAAATCTTATTTTGTCACTGCAGAAACCTACTTGCACAACTGATACAAAAACAACTATGCTAATCATCAAAAGCAACGTAATTTAACAAAGCAAGATGAACCTAAGCAACATAAATTATCTCATGATTGAAAGAAAAAACTTATAAATACACAAAGGAGGTGCTGGGTAGCTTGGGTTGGGCCCTAACTCAAGAGCTTCAGCCCTCTAGAAGAGATCAGTGTTGGCTCAAAAACTGTTTCATCTTCATTTATCAAAAAATAGTAGTTACATCACATAAACTGTCTTCACAAAGAACTCGAAAATAAGCTGACCAATGTGCTGCACAAAAGTGCGAAATTATACTAAAAACTAGCTAAAATCCAACTAAAAAAATTGAGGCCCTAAGCCCCCCTATTTATACAAATGGAGTCCCCCAATAGCCCTCCTAAACTAAGGAGCTCGGCTTCCCAGAACTGGAGATAAACAATAATCCTTCTTTACTTGCTCCGCTACCCCTTGGAAAGTGTACCTTTGTGCTCCGATATTCTGATAGAGAATTCAAGGTGAGGGTTTATAAATGAAGCGGACGCCCTCTTACAAATCCTCTCCCTTGTTCTTCCTCGAATTGTGCTGCCAAATGCTCATTAAACCTTTGATTTTGTCTCAAAATTGACCAAAAATCTGCATAAAGCACACATTAGACTTTTTGGCATAATGACTAACCCAATTCACTCTATTAACATAAATATATTCAAAAACATGCGATAAACTAATGAGAATGGTTTACTAAGTCGAATTAAGAGGAAAAATGAGCCCATATAATTAGCCATTTCTAGGGCTCATCACACGGGTTCCGGAATACACCCAGATTTTGTTGACACTGGGGGCATTCTGGATTACCCTCAAGTTCAATTTCCCTTTGATCTAGTTGCCATTGGAGGAGTGTCAACCTGATTATCAGTTATGTGATTATGAATAGGAATCCTGACAACGTGAGTTAATGGCTGATCAAGCACACAGAGCTGCAAGCAATGATACTATTGTTGCATACAATTTTATACATTTCCATGCGGGGCACAGTAGAAGGGTCTGAGATTCTGCATGGGGACATGTAGTGGCTTTAGTCGGGGGGGATGTTGGGTGTGGTTTTTCACCTATTTTCGGCACCTTCTTCTCATTGTTTTGACCTTTCCTTCCTTCAGACCTATGCCCTTATATGACCAAACTCCCTCTTTTCTTACCTTTTTAGTCCATTTTACTGTCATGTTACTTTGTTGTATTTTACCAAATAAATACAAGGCTTTATTTCTTTTTGTGGCTATCTAGACGAGCATTGAAGGAGCATGTTGGGAAGTTTATATTTTTTAGGTGTTGTCTCGCAGCAGTAGACAGGCAGCAGGAGTTAACTACAGGAAAGGGTAGAACAGTTCATTGTTACACCCTGAGTGTTGTTACATATCGCTGCTACATACTAGGTGTTGTTACAAATCAAAGCTATTACAGGTGGTTATTGTTACAGATTGTTGCTAGACATAGGTGTTATTACATGTTTATGTTACACATCGGGCACTATTACACCTCGCGTGGATCCATCGTTACACCAACAATGTTGTCATCAGTTATGCCGTGTCATCCCGAACCATAATTTTCTCTATATTGTTGCACCGAAGCTGGAAATGTCGGTACTATTCCACATAAAAGTTGTCGGTAGTAGGATTGTTTATTTTTGAGGCAACAAGACTCAAGCAGTTGTAACTAATGTATATTTATTTAGCAGTAGGTTGCAACTTCTTTATTTTTGGATCAGCATGAGAATCAGAGATTCTCATGACTGATCTGTTTTCTAATTTTTGGGATGTAATAGTTATAAAAGACTCAGCTTTTTATGTATCAGAGGTGGCATATAGAGGAGTACCGTTACTCTATTTCTGTAATTTCTAAACTTATTTTAATATCAATTGGCATGGTGATGCTGTTATTGCTTTCCAACTGATTCATTAATCACTTTTTGTGTTCTTCCTGCACCCTACTGAGGAGGAAGGGCCCTCCTCTTTGGCAGGGATTGCAGTGATTAGGTAGTGTACATTTCAGTTTAGTTTATTGATTTATGGTTTCTCGTTGTTGTTGTACAAATCATGGATTGCATTCGCTGTTGTTTCTATTTATCTTATGCTGTTACACAAAGTTAAAAAGCAAAGGAATAGTAACGAGCTGGAATAGATGTTAGTTTTGGTGTGGCACGTCTTTACTTCAATAGCTACGAGTTGTGATTTAACTCTGTGGAGTGTTTTTTATATCTGCATGCATGATTGATTCAGTAATTTAGATCAGCGACATCGTTTACAGTTTTTCTTCGCTTTCTTATGCTTGGCTAGAGTGTATTGGCACAGATAGTGCGAACTCCATTGAAACAACAAGACCTACCCTAGGTTGACAATTAATGTTGCAGTCTGAGTCAATTAAGGTTGATAAAACGATACTATACCCACAAACACTGTGAGAATCCAACAATAGCCTCAGGTACTAGAAATATTCAAAAGGCATAATTGGATGGGGTTTTTCAAAAAATTAAGGGGGTATGATGATGAGGTGGCCCGTGGTTTTTCTCTCTCCCTCATTCCACTCACCAGAGTCCATGCCACTGTTGTTGTAAGAGGCCTCTCCATAGTACTCACCCCTTAATTCATTAGCAGAGTTACCACACTTCTGCTAGGAGTACCATGGAGGAAGGAAGACAAAGGAGATAGCAAGGTTGCCAAAAGGAAATTCTTTTTAGAAGGTGAGGAACCCACTGAGGACAAAAATGGAGTAAGGAGAGAAAGTTTGCCATATCCCTGGAATGAGGTAATCTACCAATTGATCAAATACATTTCATGTGAGGATAGGTATAGTGTGGCATATGGCTATCATTTTAGGCTTCTTGAAGAATTGATATTTGGAGCAGAAACACCCCCTCACCATAGGCTCAGCATACCATACTTCCTATTGCAATCACTAATAGACTCAAGAATCAAAGTGCAATAGAGAAATTCCCAACAGCTAGCTCGCCATGGGTTAATTAGAATCCTTATAGAAGATGCCCTCCAAAACCTCAGAATTCCTATACAATGGTCAGTTTTCAGAGACATGCAGGCAGAGGAAGACATCAAAGCTCTTACATATGATGTTAGTCTTACTGTCAGTGAAGAGGAAGAGGAAGAGACTAAAGGAGAGGAAGAAGATGTAGAGCAGGAAGAAGAAGAAAAAGAAGGAGATGAAGATGAGATGGATGAAGAAGAAGATTAAATAGAAGAAAATCAGGAAGATGAAGAAGAAGACGAGAAAGAGAAGGATGATGATGAAGAAATAGAGGATGATGTTAAGGACGAAAATGAAAAAGATGATGAAGATGTACAAGAGGAAGAAGAAAGGAAATACATAGGTGAAGAAAGCAATGAAAAGAGGGGGAAAAAAATAAGGAGGAGTCACCTAGGGTGTCTCTAGAACCCACTGAGAGAGAAGCAGGAACTACCCTCACTACTCTTAGCAGCCCCATCAAGCAAAAGGCAAAAGACAGAGACAAACACCCTTATATTTCAGGACAAGGAAAAGCACAAGAATAAGGCAGGAGAGACCCCTAAGTCTCCTATCACCTATGTGAGAAGGCCTATGACTAGATCAACCTACTCTAAGGGAAAAGAAATCCTATAGGATACACAATATAATCTACAGGAACCAGAAGCAGTCCTATAGGATACTCTGTTGAACCTACAAGAGATGCAAAAATTGGAAAAGGAGGTAGGCCAACAACAAGGAACTAAAGAAGAGGATCCAAAGTCAAAATAAACTAGTCCCCAACCTAACCTTGACTCCTACTATAGGTTTATTGAAAGAGGTAGGGTCATACCTTGAAAATTTGCTATTCCACTGTTCTTCGAGCTTAAGAAGGAGAGAGCCAGAACTCACCAATGGATGCAGGTCGCCAAATCCAAGGGGGTGGAAGACATTGGGCACATGGAGGAGAAGCTCAAGGAGATGGGAAGAGAGCTATGTAGCTTAAGAGACATAGAGGCCGTAATAAAAGATCAACTAGAAATAGAAAATGCATGGTTGAGAGGATAGCTACAAGAAAGAGAGAATCAATTGGCATGTATGGCCAGTATCTCTTTGGAAGAAATCCAGTGTAGGATGCTAGCTAAATGTTATGCCCTATACCTCAAGGAACATTGGTTGTAGTTCCAGATTGAAACCCTAACACATATAGGCACCATGCCATTCTAGGACTACAGGTAGTTCATTGATCTTTGTGATCATAGCACACTAGAAGATAGGGCCAGGATGTCTGAGTTTTATTTTCACAACATGTCCTTAACATACATGAATGTATGGGACCGTAATTCCAATCTAGGATATTTACAGTTGATGACTTTGGCATCATGGATGAACCACAAGGAATCAAGGGGTGCAAAGATGAAGAAGATATTGGCAAGAGAGAAAATTTGAACCTCTTATGATTAGAGCTAAATAGCCAGATCCCATGGCCCTCATCAGTACCCAGAATTTGATTGCAAATGATCCTAAACTTGCACCTAGATATCTTGCTACCCAAGAACAAGAAATTTCACTTTTTGAGGACATGTTTAGGCTATTAGGGGATGATAGAATATATGTTTCCTTGCGGAGATGGAACACATTACCATACAACTTAAAGGTAAGAAAGTACCACTCTCCTCAAAGATTGAGAGAAGCACTAAACATGACACCCATGTACAAGAAATCTATGCAAAGGCTAAAATTTGATTGGATTGGCCTAAAACGCAGTCCATCACTACTCTTAGGAATGCTAGAATGAAGGAAGGAAGAAGAAGAAAAGAGGTAGTGAGAGGAGGTAGAAAGGAAAGCAGACTTCTATGAACAGGAAGAGGAAACCACTGTAGAGGCATGGGATGTCAGGGAGGCCACTAGAGTTATGAAAGATATGGATATTTATTGAGTTGCTCAGAGGATGAGCAACACCTTCAGTAGGGGGTGATGATGAGCCTCATTATTAGGTAATTATATGGGCCTTAATTCACCTTCTAGCTTATTCAAACAAACTTTTCTCAAAAATTATTAAATGTTTTTCATTATATTTTTTTTTATGAGACGAGTTAGAGTTGGATATTATGCCTAGTGGAGTAATATGCATTAAATGCAGGATTGACGGAGAAAATAAATGAATTTTTGCAAATACTAAGGTTAAAACTCGAATGGGACAAGGGAGAGACAAAGAGCTAGTTTATCTCGAGTTCAGGAGCCGAGCCTCCTTGATATGGAGGAAGCCATTGGGGACTTCAGTTGTATAATTACAGAGGACTAGAGCCTCATTAGGATTCAAATTTTTGTTGTAAAGCTCTAAACTATTTTCAAGCTCCAGACTTGTGAAAGTTTTATTGATGTAATTTTTTGCTTGGTAATAAGAATGCGTTTTATTTTGAGCCAGCACTGAGTTAACTCAGAGGGCTGAAGCTCCTAGATTAGGGCCCAACCCCAAGGATCCTCTTTATTGTTTATGTATTTCTAGTTTAGTTTCATAACTTCATTGTTAATTTTCTTTTAGATGCATTTCCATTGCAAGTAGTGTATATTGGATTGGCTGTTTATTATTTTGCTTCCATTTATGCCTTACATCAGTAGGAGGTTAGTAGGGATAAAAGGAGCACCACAAGGTTGTGAGCAGGTGTCTCAGCCTCACTTCCTCCCTCTAGGATCATGACTTAAGGAAGGGACCATTATGTAGTCCCAAAAATAGAGATTTCTATTTCTTTTATAAGCTTTGGAGTTTGTTGTCTTTAAATTAGAATTCGGTCAGTTTTGCAAAGTAGGACTTCATTGTCATACTTTTCATCTCCGTTGTTGTAGTATATCTCATCCATGCTTTCATTCCTTTCAACAACTTTCCTCATGCATAATGTAGGCAGTTAGTCCATTAATTCTGCTTTTCTAGTTTATGAGAATGTTTCTTGTTTACATAGCTTTTTGGAAAATATACATGTTTAATGCAGAGCAGGTGCTTTAGGAGGAGACAAAGACTTCATAGCCAACAACCACACTCCACTACATCCACCATAGTCATTCCTTGCTTTCACCATCACCTTCACTAGTTTTCATCTTTTTCATAGAAATTATTCCAAGCACATTGAGTGAAGCCAGCCATTTCCTATCTTTGTTGTTGACTTCTATGTGATCCTAGACCTTCTCCTACTCCATTCCACCCATCAACCACCTTTTCTAAGCCTTCCATCATGTTCAACACCTCATATTTTTCTCTCGGCTGTATCATGTAGGTTTACAAGGAATCCTGTAGGTTTCTAGTACATCTTATAGGTTTTCCTAAAATGGCCTATTTTGAGGCCAAATGGAGGGAAAACGTCTATAAAGTCACCAAAACCCTCCCAAGAGTCTTCCATACCATCAAACCATCTCCTAACCCTTCCAGCCATCCTCCAACATCCTTAATTCACCTGCCACATCACCAAAATAAATTAGTTGGCATACCTGATTTTGCATGAAATGACAAAAAGAAAATCAGATTTATTTTAGTCTGTTTAATTACACATTAGTGATTTTTGATGCTTCTTACTTCCATTCTTAGATAGTAGCATTTGGTTCATGATAATTTTGCATTATTGCAAAGCATAGTATCTTGGCAGTTAATTAGGAAATGGTGTGATTTAGCATTGAATTTCGGTCTTTTCCATTATTGCAGTAGAGTAGCTCTCCCTTAGAGCAGATTTCCCTTTCTTCGATCAAGAAACCAAGCTTCTTCTGACTCCATAGAAGTCTGGCTTGAAAACCCAGTGGTCTCTCGCTAGTTGAACCATGACAAAAGGCAGAACAATCACTCTTGCTTGTGTATACAACACTATCACCTCCAAGTTTTTACGAACCCGAGGTTGATAAAGTAAAACTGGTAGCCTAGGAGTTGCAGCAATCTTGCTGCAATACTGGTGCTCATCAATTGTGACTTGCCAAAATTAGATATCGGATCTTTGCTTCTATTTTTCTCTTTATGCATTTATATCATTGCATTTAGACATTGTGAGTAATCAAAGTTAGATGTTCTGAGTTTACTCGGTGAATGCTCAGAACAACTCCACAAAGCAACTATCTTGATTGTTCTGGAGTTCCAAAGAGAAAACCTTCTTGAGATTGTTGTGACTATCCTTGTAGGGATCCAAGAGAACTAAAGCCTCACTGGAAAGTATAATTACAAATAGAATTTCCATTCTAAAGGGCATATGATATGATTAGTCACTTGTAATACATTTAGCAATTAGGTTCATTATAAGCCCTAACACATGCAATCTTAAGATATGAAAAATAAAGTGTACTTGCAGATAGAAAGAAAATCTTGATAGAGATTAGTATTCAACATTCATTGTAAATCATCCAATTTAGAAATTTTCTTTATTTCTTTGTTGAAGGATTACGTGAAAACAACTGTACCATTAAAATAATTTTCGAATCCAACGGATCTTGAGTTAGTTTCATAGAAAATTATCCTCTTAGAAATCAATCACTCCCATAATCACACATTGAAGTCTTTGTCATTACAATAGTCACACATAGTGAAACCTTTGGGGGACAAACACATAACCTAGAAAACTACTCACACCAAATGTCAATATGAGTAGCCTTCCTTTGGGTCTTATTGAAGATACTAATAGAAATGAGGATTGCAATATATAGTTTAAACCTTAATATATTCAAGGCATCATATGAAGACACAACTACTTACTGAGTTACCATAATGATACACTTTAAATAGGTTGTGAAGTATGGCCAAGTTATTTACACACCTTCTAATGCAAAAGAATAGAAAAAATGGTACATATATTTATTTTTCTTACCTGAGAAACAAGTCAGGATAAAAAGACACAAATCAATTGTGTCATCTATGTTATAGGATATAGAAAACAATTTTTCATATTAAGAAGCAACGGCAACAGCAGGTTAAAATATTTCTTGATGTTGGGCCATAAAACTAATATCCTCCTTACCTTATCTTGATGCATTTAGTGATCCAACATTGGATTGAAACCTCGGTTATCCACTTGTTTAAAACAAAATCTAGAAATAAATAACAAATAGAAATTGTTGTAGTTAAAATTATTGTTACTAGGTGAAAAAAAACATTAAAAAAAAAAATTAAAATCCCACCTCCCATCTTTTGTTCTAGCATGTTGTTTTTTGGGCTATACACCCCTCTATTCTCTACATGTTCTCACTCTAGTTTCTAAACCAAAAACTAGAGACCTTCATGTAGGAAAAGTATGTTTCTGTAACGCCGCATGGTGAAAATTACAAAATTCCATCGAGCTAAGGAAAATGGTTTTAAAATTTGATAGTTTGATATGATTCAACCACTAGTACTTCAAATATGTATTAGTACAAGTAACATAGTTTATCAAGTATTCCTCCATTTCACAGAACAAAAACCATTTAAATATGACCACCTACATGGCTGCCAGATCAAAAAATGACTTCGCTCATGCATTAATTTTTTTGATGTAGATGTACTTTATTCGTTAATTTTCACATTCCTAGAAACACATCTCTATATTTCAATTAGTCTTAATTTCACCATACAAAACAATTCCTTTGTTCTATCTCCATTAGTGTTACAATTCCCAATTCTAATTGGTTGCTTCTCTCATTCATTTATTTTCTTACCTTACTCTTTTTAGGTAATTTCCCCTCCACTTAGTGAAATTTTTTTAACATCCTATATACATATTCTTGTATCTGATTGTCTTCTACCCGAGCCTCTCTCTTACCCAACAACCTTTTTAATGAGCCGATCTTCTCTCTTAACAATATTCCTCTCCTGTAAACCCCCAACTATCAATAAATTCACAATTGAAACAAAAACTAATGGGCCTCCACTTGGAAATATCATTATGATTTGGCATTTTACCCAACCAAGATCATGTTATGGTCAAACCAAACCATATTTTTTATTAATTAATTACCGTTTTTTTTGGTCTCGTTTCCCACCAACAATAATTCATCACCCTAGTTGGAGAACCTTCACTTTTTGATTTGTTTCCACTACTGTTTCAATAAAATGGATAAATGAAACAATTAATATATCTAGCTCTCCCTAAATGTAACTACTATAAACATCACAGTTATATCACATTTTAATGCTGGGAGTAGTGAAAACCTCTTATTGAATATGATATCAATTTTGGCTTCATAGATCTCTCCAAGAATGTCCAAATTAAACAAATTCAACCACAAATAACAATTTTTTTGGTTTGAATGAGTACACTAACGTACACATGAGTGTCCAACATAGGGTTTGTACCCTACCAAGGATTCCTCTAGCACATCGACAATGCAGAAAATTTCTCTTGCGAGCCTCCAAAATGAACAATAATAAACTACAATGTAGAAAATTCCTCCAACGAGCCTCGCTAATGAATAATAATAGTAAATTAATAGTGTATGCAAATGTTATATAAATTCAGCTATCATATGCAAACATTGTATAAATTACGAAGGATAACATGGAAGATTATCTTGAAACTAGGCTAAATCCTTGTAGTATTCAACTATTCAATCACAATAGATATTTATTTATTATCATTCTCCCATAAACTGAGGCATTTTCAATAAATAAATATGTTATTCATAAATCCTTGTAGTATTCCACTACTTAATCACAAAAGATATTTATTTATTATCATTATCAAATAAAGTAAGGCATTTGTAATAAATGAATTTAATATTTAATTGATTTTTTTTTATAGGGAGCATAAAACCCATTAAACATGGTTGAAAAATTGACATTATGCATATATGTGTCTTGTTATCCCAATATAGGGAAAGTAATGATTACTTATGCGCTATGGAATATTACGACGAAAAAGTTCCTCCAAGGGATCATGAATGTACCTAGAAGAACAACAACCAGTGAAGCATCTTATATCATATTCATAGAAGGCCTATGAACAACTATGGAGTATGGATCGGGTTGTGAAATATTACATCAACGAGGAAACACAGAAGACTGCGCAGGGTGAATTGCTATGGTTACAGGCTTTTGTAGAGGTTGCTCTCCATGGAAGGTCGCAAAGAAGGGAGCTCCACTCCTTCCTACAAGCAGGCTGTGGCCAGCATGGGTAAAAAACCAATGGAAAATGATAGAGGCCCTTCGAAAGGAAGGAAAAAAAATAGTGAAGAGGAACAAGATGGTACTAAATCAAGGGAGAATAATAGCACTAAGGAAAATGAGGAAGAAGACAAGGAACAGGGAACAAAAGACAAAGCACGAAAGGGACCATGTAAACCCAAAGCTGCGATTACACCCAGAGTAATTTTAAATGATCCTGCTCTGCAGGTACACAGGGACCACATGCAGACATATGCAATCATTTGTAAATTCATGGGTTCATGTCCCACTGAAAAAGCTTTACAAATGTGGATTACATACCACTGGAAACCAAAAGGAAGCATTGTCCTACATCTTGGGTCAAAGGGTTTCTTCACTGTGGTATTTGCAAATATTGAAGATAAGGACAGAGTGTTTAAAGGAAGGCCCTACTTTTATGCAGGAGGAGGCCTCTATGTGTGACCACGGATTATGAACTTTGTTCTGGAGGGTGAGACTTTTACTTAGGTCTCGGTTTGGGTAAGACTCTACTCTCTGCCTCTTGATTACTGGAAAACATAATCCTTATCTGCCATAGGAAATAAGTTAGGACGTTTTGTCAAAGCTTTCGAGGCCACCAGAAGGGGAAAGTATACTTCCTTTGCTTGAATATGTGTGGAGATGGATCTCTCTAGAGCTCTACCAGATGAGGTAATCTTGGAAGTATTTGATGAAGAATGGGTGCAAATAGTAGATTATGAACATATTCCATTCAGATGTTGCAAATGCCATGAGCATGACCACCTATTCAGAGACTGCCCTCTTAGTAAAATAGAGAATAAGACTAAATCTAACACAATGAAAGATATTGAAAGCCAAAACAATAAGAGTAAAGCTAACACAAAGTGGCACATAAAGGAAAAGGAAGCAAAAGGGGGCCAAAGCTACAAAAATCATAAGGGCAACAAGCCAGTCAAAACAGGTTCCAAGTTCTTGAAGAGGAAGAAGGGATAACAAAAGAAGATCAGGCAAAGGGAGGAAGTCTAGTGGAGGAGGGGAAAGAAGAAGATAGCGAACAAAAACAAGATAATAATAAATAGAAAGAAACTATGATGAGTGATGAAGAACTAGAGATTGACCATGAAATGACCGAGAATGAGATGGAAATGGAGGACCATAAACTACAAGAGATTCTTGAGAAAGAGAACCTAGATTTGGAAGGTTTCTTGAATCAAAGAACCAGGGAAGGGGTAGACTCGTTACCTCTGGAGGATTTCAATAGAGTTCAATAGCTATTTATATGGAAAACCCAGACCAAAGGGCTGGAGAGGAAAAGAAATAATGAAAGGTAGGGTAGCAGAGGTGTGAAAACGATGAAAACCACACCAGGATTAGCACCCAGAAACCTAGGAAAGAAAAGAGGCAGGAAAAAGCAGAATGAGCTATTGATGGAATGTGGAAAGCTAATGATAGATTCAAGTAAGATGAAAGACCTAACCAGCTACTCCTTTACAAATTTTTAATTATGAAGTTCACTTCTTGGAATATCAGACGTCTAGGTAGTAAAAGAAAACAAAGATTACTGAGTAATAGAATGAAACAAGTAGCTTCGGATGTGATCTTCATCCAGGAAACCAAATGTTCCATTCAAAAAATAAAAGAAATCCATAGTAAATGGCTCAATCGATTTGAGTTTCTGGAAATCAAAGAAAAGAATACAAGAGGTATACTCACTCTTTGGAGCCCCCAAAAAATTGGCATAATAGATGCTGAGGCATTTAGGGATTATTTATCAGTGGTCATTCAGCTTGTGGGAGATAAGGAAACCTACCTGGTAGCAAATGTATATGGCACTCAAAGAATGGATGATAAACTCAAGTTTCTAAATTATCTAGAGGATCTCAGAGACATACATGCAGGAATACCATGGATCTTGGGGGGTGATTTCAACATGATCAAATCACTTTCGGAGAAAAAAGGGGGAACCAGAATTCCAAGTAAAGACTCTTTAGCATTTCAAAATTTCATAGATAATATGAAGTTAGTGGACATTGTAACAAGTAATGGTCTCTTTAATTGGAAAAAAAAAGAGGATGAGAGTCTTAGGTGGCCTCAAAATTAGATAGATTCATAATCTTAGAGGACCTTATGCTCATTGACAAGGAAATGATAGCAAGAGTTCTCCCCTTCAGAGGCTCAGATCACTGGTTGGTTCAACTAGAGGTTCAGGGCATTGGTACCCCCAGGAATAGACCTTTTAGATTTGAGAATATCTTGCTCTCCCACCCAGATTTAATTAGTAACATTGCCACTTGGTGGTCAGAAGATTTGAATATTCAAGGCTCAATAACGTTCCTTCTTCAAAAAATACTAAAACACATCAAGCTTAGGCTCAAATATTGGAACAAGAATGAATATGGCAATATTTTTGAAGCTAAAAAATCTGTTGAAGGTAAAATGTAGGAACTCAACCAAGCCCTTATCATGGATGGCTTTGATAAATACAAAAGTGATTAGGTTTCCAAATATATCAAGACTGGGAGAATTTATATAAACAAGAGGAAATATTTTGGAGACATAAGTCTAGAGTTCAATGGCTAAAAGAAGGTGAGCAAGATACTAGATTTTTCCATAGATCCACAATTGTGAATAGAGCTCATAATAGGATTTCTTCAATCAAGGACAAGGGTGGTAATCTTCTCAATTCTCATGAAGAAATAGAAGTTGTGCTAGTTCAACACTTTCGATAGATAGCAAAGGAAACCATTTCAGATAGAGAACATTCCATTAGGGACCTAACAAGACATATACCCATGCTAGTGTCTAGAGAGGACAATTTCAACCTTAATAGGCCAATGACTAAAGAGGAGGTTAGTGAGGTCCTTAAAGAAATGAAAAATGGTAAGGCGCCAAGCCCTGATAGTTTCAATGTAGATTTCTTCAAAGCTTGTTCGAGTAAAGTCAAATAGGATATTCTGAATGTAGTAAAAGATTCCAGGAGGAATAGAACTATTTTGAAGGTGCTCAATACCTCCTGACAGGTTTAGACCCATAGCTTTGTGAAATGTAGTTTACAAGATACTATCCAAGGTTGTGGCCAATAGACTCAAACCTCTTCTTCCTACTCTAGTTTCTGTGGAACAATCTGGATATGTAGAAGGTAGAAAAATTCTCAATAATATCATTCAAGTGCATGAAGTGGTGCACTCTCTGACCAGCAATAGGAAGGCTAGAATGATCATGCAATTGGACATAGCAAAAGCTTATGATAAGCTGAATTGGACCTATATTAGGAAAGTTGTTATTGCTTTTGGGTTTGATCACAACTGGGTTAGATGGGTCATGGCCCTAGTTACTTCTTCCAGCTTTTCAATTTTGGTTAATGGCTCTCCCTCAGAGACTTTTATTCCTTCAAGAGGCCTTAGGCAGGGAGACCCACTCTCTCCCTTTCTCTTCATCCTCATGATGGAAGGACTGGGTAGGTCTATCAAGCATGTAAAAGAAGTGGGTAAGATTAAAGGTCTCCAACTTTCTAATAATCGACAGGCCTTGACTCATCAAGAGAATGTGGATGATGCCATGCTGCAGGGAATCCCCACTTTCAAAGAAGCTCTTGTGTATAAACAAATCCTCTGTGACTTTCCCATGGCTTCAGGTATGGAAGTTAATCTTTCCAAATCTAAGATTTTTTTCTTTAATACTAATATTTCCATTCAAAGGAATATCTCTAGAATTCTGGGCTTTCAAAGAGATATGCTCCCTTCAAAATATTTGGGAGTTCCTCTAACTGCTAAACCTTTGCACAAGAGCATTTGGGAGCCAATGATTAATAGGATGCAAGACAAAATCAAGAAATGGACTATTAGATCTTTAAACTGGGCTAGAAAGTTGGTCCTCACAAAGGTTGTTCTTCAAGCAATCCCAGTTTTCATGCTATCAACAATCCTAGCACCAAAAGGAGTCTTGCAACAATTCAAATCCATTCAAAGAGACCTTCTTTGGGTTAAGGGGGAGGAAAGAAAGAAATGGGCCTTGGTTGCCTGGGATAAAATCTGCAAACCTAAAAACCATGGGGGACTTGGATTGGATGATCCAGAGATTCTTATCAAAGTTTTAGGGGAAAAAGTATGGTGGCGCTGGTTCAAAGATCCAAAGGCACAGTGGGCTAGTATATAGAAAGAAAAATTTGCCAGAACTTGCCAAAATAGTGATCACATAAGAATGTCTGGAAGTATAAAAGGCTCACATGTTTGGAACAAAGCCTGGGAGAACAAAGGATTAGTACAAAAAAACAGCTTCTGGGAAATCAGAGAATAAATCTGGCCTTATTTTGGGAGGATAAATGGCAACAAGAACCTATACTATTAACAGAGGACTTTTGGGATCTCAAGAATGAGACAGAAACTAAAGGGCTAATTAAGGTAAAAGATTTTTGGGATCAAACCAACAGTGTAGGAAAATGGAGAACCTGGAGGAACATGGATTACAGGGATGGCAGCCCTTTGAAAGAAAAAGTAAATGAGCTTAGGAATTTGGTGGAACAAAGGAAGATATTAGTGACAGGAGGGCATGACCAACTTAGATGGGGCAACAATAATGAGGGTTCCTTTAATCTTAAGGAGGAAAAATGCTTACTCCTTGAGCTGGACTGCCATGTTCCAGATAGGATTTGGTTGAACCTATGGAGGCATCAAGGCTAGATGAAGATCAAAATTTTCATGTGGCTGGTTTATCATAAGAAAATTTTGACTTGGGATAACATCAGGAAGAGGGGTGTTCTGGGGCCTTCCAGATGCTAGCTTTGTGAAGCCCAAGAGGAAACAATGGAGCATCTTCTTAATAATTGCAGTTTCACCTCCTAGTTGTGGGATACCTTTTCTTCTATATTCCAGCAGACTGATAGGAACCAAGGGTGTATTATCAATACCCTAACCAAGTGGAGACGTAACTTTTCAGATTATGAATTTCTGGGCACTGCTTGGGTTCTTACGCCAGGCTTCATTATATGGAATGTCTAGAAAGAAAGAAACAAAAGAATCTTCAAGAATGAAAAAAGTCCCTCCCATCACCTTTTTGAGTAGATCTTAAACCAGATTAAGGAAACGGTTGGCACCACTGTGCGGAACCCCCCTAAGAACCCTCCTTCAGATGCAGAATTGAGGATTCTTCGTCGGCTGGGTATGCAGGGGCTCATCCCTCAGGACCTGGATAGGAAGGTAATGAAGATGGACACTAAACAGGATTTCTGGCACCCTCCCCCTCAGGGTTTTTTGAAATTCAATATTGACGGGGCTTCAAAACGCAACCCAGGAATTGCTGACTTTGAAGGGGTATTAAGAGATGAAAATGGAAGCATACTTTTCATCTTTCATTGCCGTTTAGGAAGAGCCACTAACAATATGGCGGAGCTAATGGCTATGGAATAGTTTCTAGATTTCATGAAGCAGGATAACCACAAAAATGTGATTGTTGAAGTCGATTCTGAGCTAATTATTAACTCGGTCAAGAGAATCAGCTGTGGCACAGCGTTGGAAAAAGTATCTAAACAATGGAGCCTTATCCAAATCCTTCAACGGATTCAGCTTCACCTCCAGAGCATTCACACAGTTAGTTTTAATCATGTGCGAAGATCGGCCAATAAATTGGAAAATATTCTAGCCAATCAAGGAGTGATCTGCACTGAGTGCAAGGTCAAAATCGAGTGGCAATAGATGCCTCAGGATAGATTAAAGGCATACTATCACGACCAAGCTGATGAAGATCGGATGGTGTTTCAAATAAGAGCCATGGAGGCAGGGTCTAGATGACTAGGCTTCATTTTGTTTCATGGCCTTTTTCATAGTCTGGTCTTTGCAGACGACAGATCATTGTCGGCCTCTACATCCTAGATGAATACAGTGACAAATGCTCTAGAGGGAAACTGCTCGGAAGACTCGTGTTAGCGGAGTGTTGGCTAGAGGGATGGCATAGTAGGATTAGTGCAAGGGGCCGAAATCCGGGCTTTTTCGGTGGTCGTAATACCTCGAGTTCTCTTTCAATGGACACTTTACTTGCTCTCGGGGCAGTATATGGTATATCGCAAGCATTCTAAGTGGGAAGCGGTTTTGAAGATTTGGGAGCAATTCCATTCATCAAGTTACACGTGGCCAAGGGGAGGGATCAAATACTGCCCTCATTGCACGCTAATGTTTGGTGCACTTGACTCATGTGATATGAGCCTTGACCGTCGGATTAAACAAGGTGGATCTACGGTCAGGAATGATCGTGCATGTAGGTGGGTCCGGGGGTTAAGCGCCACACTACTACGTACCACAATATCTTCCACTACCATTGGATCGGGAGAGGAGATTGGACGGTTAAGATTAAATATACAAGTCTGGATGAGGAATATTTCCCGTACTTGTTTTGTTTCATGGCAGGAATCGACGTCTTGAGCACGTTCAACAGGTTGACCCAATATCCTTTCAAAATTGGTTTCTTTTTAACTTTGGGACCAGTATTAAATGTAATGAGGGTGCTTGGTGCCAGCTTGATTTGATTCGCATCTGATGGACTCTGGTGGGATGATCGAATGGTTTTAATATTTTCTGTCTTTTGAAAGTTCTGAGGTTTTGTTGGTAGGGTTTGAGGTTTCAGCATGCAACTTGATGCCCGTAGCCCACAGTGCCTCGTGGGCTCTTCTATTTTATGTAATTTATTTTCCTTATTAATGATATAGAAGGCATGACTCTTGCTTCAACAAAAAAGCTATGGAGTATGGATCTAATGGAATTGTAGTTTTCACCAATTCTGAACTTATGTGAAACTAGATGAAAGTTGTGTACCAACATAAAAATAAGAGGCTAAACCAATTGCATGGAGAAGTGAAAAATATTGTTAAACAATTCAATCATTGAGCATCCAACATTCTGAAAATGTTAATAGGATGTCTAGTGGTCTATTGTATGGAGAAATTCCAATTCAAGATTTGTGTGTGAAAGATGAATTAGTGTTAAGAAACTCTCCATCAAAATTTATTAATGGACATTGTAAGATATCTTTGATATGTGAGTTTTTTTATTTATAAATGTGTTTTTTTAATGACCATGTGTTTTTTTCAATTCTATACCATGCGTGCCACCACTATGTAAGCACAACTTGGTGAACTTGACATGCTTTAGAAAATTTTGCATTTAATTTTCAAAATGTGTGTGCTTCAACATTTGTGTGTTTAATCTTGAGTACATTTTAAATGAAGACCTTGGGAACAAGCCTCCAATAATGTACATTACAAAGGTGCAAAAATAGTTATTCAAAAGTGAGGAAAGATCTTAGGAGTTTGGAGCTCACTACAGAGAGTCGAGAAAGCTTAGAAATAATTGTGCAATCTCTAAGCTCATTTCTTGATATTTACGAGAAGTTTGGGCCATGCATTGATTGATTTATAGATATGATGAGGCATAGAAAGGAAGCAGTAATGCATCCTGATAAATGGGTCAAGGTTAGTAAAAGGGTTACAAAAGAAATTGTAAAATCTATGTTTGATTTCAAAGAAGGGATAAAGAGAAAGATTCTCAAGGTGCAATATTTCAAGAACCCTGATATAGCCAACCATTTCTATGATAGGTTACTTACAATGTATGAAAAATTTCCATGGAATGAAGAGGTTCCAATTTATTTTGGAAGTTATTTTATGTAGAATTATTTTTGAGTATGAAACCTGATTATAATGACCTTCCATCTGAGCATTAAGGTATTGGGAGATTTCATTTATGTGATCATAAGGGCGCATTACATGATACTAAATTGTCTCGCCCTCTGCCACCTTTTGTATGTCAACCTCTAGAGTGACTATGATAATTTTTCATATAAAACAAATGAGGAGATAGATAATACAAATATTGAGGAGCTTAAAGCATATGCAAAGGGTTGTCATAATGGTTGGCAAGACCTATCTATTCATGAGGAATAGGGTGTGGGATTAGTATGTGTTAATGGTTAGGGTGGATATTTTAATGTAATTGGTAATGTACGTGTTAAAGTCGATTCACATACATTCTGTTAATTTTTTCAGATATAATCTAACACAAATGTATCATATGTTATGTAACAACCTTGTTAAGAATTCCATGTAAAATTATATAAGAGCATGGTTGATGGGACACGTCTTTCAAGATTAATGGTGGGAAAGACATCCTAGTGTGGGTGTTCATTTGGTTTTTTATGCCTAAGGAAATTGGCAAAGGCAATGGCTAAGGCTTTCGAAAGGAAGAATGGAATTTTTGGCACATTTATTTATGAAAATAAAGGAAAATATGAGAAAAGGAAGGTGAAAGGTCATGGGTTGCACGTGAAGAGGAAAATGAAGGAAAATAATGGAAAATGAAGAAAATACTGGCCTCATTCATAAAAATGCCTGTAAGGATCAGTTGCTAATATTTTGTTAGCTTAGATTTGGATCCCTCTAATTATTCTCTCTCTCTCTCTCTCTCATTCTTGGAAACATAGAGGTTTTTGGAGCACTTTGGCATTGGATCAAGAAAGGCAAAGAAGGCAGGAGGAAGAAAATATAAAGTAGGGAAGGGCATGATCAAGTAGCTACAACAGGATTGATTGTAGGTATCGACTTGCATGTGTATTTTCCATGCTAGATTTTTCATGTATGGTATTGCATGTGATTCTTTTCTATCATTGCATGGGTTTTTCTATGTGCGATAGTGTTATTCAACCTAGCCTTGACATTTCCTCTTAGCTTTGATGAGATGGGTTTCTCATATTTGGTTAATGTGGGATGATCGGATGGATTCGAAGCTTAGTTAGGCAGATCTCCAAACTAACAGGCATATCACCTAGTGATCCCTAAACTAGACCGTGGATCATGTTAAATCCATTGGCCTAGTAACCCATGAATGAGACTTTGGGTTGTGGTAAATCTAGATTGTGTGCATTGGTGGGGTTAGGAATACTTGCTAAACAATGGAGGTATATACGATAAAGAAAAGATGGGTATTTCCCTTCATTGGGCCTAGTAGTCCCATGATGGGATGTACAATAAAGCCTGGAGAGTGTGTCTTGGTGTAGGGTCTAGTGATCCCTGGATCAGACTATGGATTAAGATAAAGCCTGAGAGACTAGGAGGCACTCCAATTCCTCATGGTGTAGGCAGAGAACTCCGATGTCATCCATGCTTGTTGGTGTTTTTTGGTGTTTTCTATGAGTCCCACATTCATGCTTGGAATATGGCATGGGGGTGATTGGTGGAAGAGAGACTTTTCTCAGCCAATCTATGGTCGGGTGGAATGTGGTAGTCCCATCTCCGTTAGTTTATTTCATTCATTAATGAGAAATTAGTTCCCTTGATTTTCATGTGTAAATGTACTGATGTATAGATTATATGGCTGATATGTTTATTATATTTTGTCCCTATTATGTTGGTTATATGTATGTTTTATGACAACAACTATGTATGACTCTTAGTGTTATGAAACCAGCTCACAAAAAGACAGAAAAGAGAGATCCATGCCTTATAATTCAGACTCTTCGAGGGGGCAACCTCCTTCACATTACATAAATGAGCAATTCTTGGATGATTCAAATGACAAAACCTCCTTTCTATATATAGGAGTCTAAGGAGTCACAATATCACCCAGCCGACCTAACAATAATAATATAAAGCCACAAACATAACAATAGAGGGATTCTCAGGGGCACAGTAATAACAATATGGGGACAATAGGGGAACAACAATATTAATAAGGGATACAACTACAATAGTAATGGGGTAATCACTAGTATTATAGGGACCCAACATGCCCCTCTCCTTGAAAAAGGTGTTGTCCTCAACGCTTCAGTAGTTCTGGATGCTTCTGTATAAAATTCTCATCCTCCCATGTGGAATCTTCAGCGGATAAGTTCTTCCACTTGATAAGATACTCTGAAATTGATCGATTTCGTAACTGTCGAGTTCTTGTTTCTATGACTGCTTCTAGTTCCAATATAATTTTTCCTTCCTTGTCAAGTTCTGGCAATATTATTTGAACTGGGAGCTTGTCGCCTATAACCTTCTTTAAACATGAAACATGGAAAACTGGGTGCAATCGAGGAGCTGTGCAGGAAGCTCCAATTTGTATGCCATAGTACCAATCTTTTGCAACACCTTGTACAGACCATAATACTTTGGTGATAATTTATTATCCTTCTTAGCTTGCTTGAGGGAAAATTTCTTATATGGTTGTAGCTGTAGGAATACCCAATCACCTACATCAAAATTTCTTTCGCTGCGATGTTGATCTGCTTGTTGTTTTATTCTATTTTATGCCAACACGGGGTTATCCTTTAAGAGTTGGAGGACATGTTGTTGATGTTCAATGTGATGTTCCACTGCTTGAACCTTAGAATTTTCTCTTAAATACGATGTGATTGATGGTGGCTAATATCCATAAAGTGCCATAAATGGGGTCATTTTTGTTACCGTATGGAAGGAAGTGTTATACCACCATTCAGCCAGAGGTAACGATTTGACCCATTGTGTCTATTTATCAGATACAAAGAAACGAAGATATCCTTCCAAACATTTTTTTACTATCTCAGTTTGCCCATCAGCTTGAGGATGATAAGATGAGCTATGAGGTAATTGAGTACCATGACAAGAAAAGAATTCTGTCCAAAAATTTCCAGTGAAAATGGGATCTCTGTCACTTACAATAATCTTTGGGTTTCCATGTAGCTTTTGAATTTTTTCCATAAATGCAGTAGAAACTGTACTGGCTCTAAATGGATGTGATAATGCACAAACGTGTGCATACTTGGTAAGTCTGTCAACTACCACCATGATGACACTCTTTCCCTCAGACTTGGGTAAACCTGTGATAAAATCCATTGAAACCTCCTCCCAATGTTGGCTTGGAATGGATAAAGGTTGTAATAGACCCGGTGTCTTAATTGTTTCAACTTTATTTTGTTGGCAAACCAAACATTCCGCCACAAACTTTGAATATCTGTTTTAAGGCCCTCCCAAAAAAATTCCTTCTTAACCCCGTGTTAAGTTTTTAAAAATCCTGAGTGCCCTCCTAAGGGAGAAGTGTGCAATTCCATAAGAATCTTTTGTTTTAGCTAGGAATTCTTATAGAGGTATAAGTGATCTTTGTACCCTAACGAATCATTTTTCCAGCTAAATGTATCAGATGTCCTGGAGTCTTGTTGTAACTTTCGAATAAGTGCCCACACTTTTTCGTCATTCTTCCATTCCTCCCTTCCTTCGTTTATCCAATCTGGTTGGATAATAGAAATGGTGCACAACAATGCTTCCACATCCTCATTCTTTCTTGAGAGTGCATCTGCCACCACATTTTGCTTCCCTTTTTTGTAGATGATTTCAAAGTCATAACCCAACATCTTTGTGACCCACTTTTGTTTCTCTTCAGAGGATAATCTTTTTTCTAAATAGTATTTAAGGCTATCATGATCCGTTTTTACCTTGAAGTGTCTTCCCATTAGGTAGGGTCGCCATTTCTTAAGTGCATGGAGTATTGCCAACATTTCCTTCTCATAAATAGCTTTGTGTAAAAACTTTCCCTTGATTGGATGACTTTCGAAAGCAATGGGTCTTTCATATTGCATTAAAACAACACCAATTCCATTTCATAAAGCATCACATTCCACAATAGAGGTTTTTGTGAAGTCTGGTGTAGCTAAGACCGGTGCTTTGCACATTGCCTCTTTAAGATGCTTGAAGGCCTTTGTTGCTTCTGGAGTCCATGAAAATGCATCTTTCTTCAATAATGTTGTTAGAGGTGCTACTATTCTCCCATAATTCTTAACAAACTTGTGATAATACCCTGTCAACCCAAGAAATCCTCGCAGATGCTTTATGGATGTGGGGATTTTCCATTCCTTAATGGCTTTAATTTTTTTAGGGTCTACCTTAACTCCTTCATGAGATACAATATGACCCAAATATTCCACCTCTTATACTCCAAAGAAACATTTGGATCTTTTTGCATATAATTGTTTCTCCTCCAATAATTGTAGCACCCTATCAACATGTTCAACATGATCCTTCCAAGACTTGCTATAGATTAGTATATCATCAAAAAATACTAACACAAATTTTCTAAGGAATGGTTTGAAAATGGAATTCATCAAACCTTGAAATGTTGAAGGTGCATTGGTAAGGCCAAAAGGCATGACCAAAAATTCATAATGACCCTCATGAGTTCTAAATGTTGTTTTCAGAATGTCTTCAGTCTTCATTCTGATTTGATGATATCCTGAACGAAGATCCAACTTGGTGAAGTAAATTGATCCATGCAATTCATCCAATAATTCATCAATGACTGGAATGGGAAACTTATCTTTAATAGTGAGCTTGTTGAGCTCCCTATAATCTGGACACATGCACCATGATCCATCCTTCTTGTGCACCAATACTACTGGAGCAGAGAAAGAAATTTGACTCGGTTGAATTATACCAGCCTCTAGCATTTCTGCAACCATACATTCAATTTCACTCTTTTGGGCATAGGGATATCTATATGGCCTGATGTTTGGAGGAACACTTCCTGGAATCAGATGAATAGCATGATCATGATCACGAATAGGTGGGAGACCTTTGGGAGTCTCAAATACCTTGGAATGATTGTCCAAGACTTTTTGGAGATCTGGAGAAATAGATGATTCCAATGTGGAAACATCTAGCGAACATAATTGTGCAATTACACCTCTTTGTTCCTTTTTTAGAAGCTTTATCATACTGTTAGAGATAATTATCTTTCCCAGTTTCCCTGCAATACCCCTTAATTCAACTTCCTTTCCTTCCATAGAAAATTTCATGGAAAGTTCTTGAAAATTAAAAGCTATTGTACCCAAGGATTATAGCCATTGGATGCCTAGTACAACATCAACACCTCCCATTGGAATGGAAAGCATTAGGCTAGTCAATACATATTCTCCCCTGGATAGCTTGATATTATGGCACTTTCCAGAGCAATTTATTGTTCCTCCATTTCCAGCCAGCACTTGACACTCTGGTGCTAGATATAAGAAGCAGTTCAATTCTTTTGCTACCTTACAATGAATAAAATTATGAGTACTTCCTGAATCAATCAACACTATTACCTTTTTCTTCTTGATTTGTCCTTCTATCTTGATGGTTTGAGGAGTGGTAATTCCTGCCAATGCATTACAAGATATGGTCAGATTCATTTCTTCTTTATCTAGGCTTTGTTCCTGGAGTATATCCTCTTCTTTTGACCTTTCTTGCTCATTTTCTTCTTCCTCTTCACAATCTATGTAGAATAATTTCTTCTCAGCACACTTATGACCTTTAGTGTATTTGCTATCACAACCGTAAGAAAGCCCTTTTGCTCTTTTTTCTTCCAATTGTTGTGGTGTCAACCTTATAGGTTGTGGAAGACTAGGGGAAACAACACTTCCATATTTATAGTTTTGAGTGGTATGCTTCCTGGTTGCCATAATTTTTCTTTCCTTTTTTCTTGCTAACCTGAATGCCTTCTCTAATGAATCAGGTTCCCAAAGGTGAACATCATATTGGATATTATCCTTTAAAGTCCCTATGAACACATCAATCCTATGCTCCTCTGGAATATTTTTTATCCTTATGTTCAATTTTTGGAACTCCTCAATGTGCTCCATTATTGAACCCTTTTGTTTGAGACTTATCAATTGGCTAAAAGAAGTGTTTCTTTTTGTATCCTCATAATGTGCTATCAATTCTTCTGTAAAAATTTCCCAAGTGATAATTTGTTTATGAGAGAAAAGCCATTGATACCATACAAACTGATTTGGTTCCAAATATAAAGTTTCAATACGTACCTTTTGTGTGTTTTGCACATTATTGAGATCGGAAAATTGCTCCATCTGTAATATCCATGTTGTGGGATCCTTGCCATCAAACTTCCTCATATCGATTTTTGGAATATGGTGGGTCTTCGATCCAACATTACAGTCTATGGAATCATGATTAACATTTCTTTTGTTCTCATCATGAGTTTCCTTTACTGCCCTTTCACCATTAGTGACCATTTCTTGTAGCAACTTATTCATATTTATCTTCAATTCTTCCATCTTATCATCCATGCCATCAATTTTAGCGTCCATGCCATTCATCTTAGCTTCCATGCCATCCATCTTAGCTTCTACGCCTTTCTTTAAACAATCCATCTTAGCTTCTACGCCTTTCTTTAAACCATCCATCTTAGCTTCTACATCTTTCCTTAAACCATCCATCTTAGATTCTGTTGCTTTTTGTGCAAGTGACACTTGTTGCACTTGGTCTCGTAATTTTGATATATCATGTTTCATTTCTTCCTCTTCTTCATAAGTCATGCTAGAGATTTCAGGTTGCTTACTAGGTGTTTGCATTTTCTTTCCTCGGGGCATCAATTACTGATTCAAACTAATTTTTCAAACCAAGCTTATGCAAAAATAAAAAAAAAACTACACACCTTTTTTCACTTTGTAGAAGCTTGATATTGAATCTGATGTATCTCTGCAATTTCAGATCATCCAGTTCTGAAATTGTGACCTATAGTAGCCCTCTGTGTCCTCTTTCTAATGCCACCAGTCTGATCCAAGTTGGATTCTCCAACGAAGAGTTATGCACAATCTCCCAAGATGACCTGATTATAGACCAGTTCTGTAGAGCGAAATTGTACGACGTGCCACGAGTCACTGTTTCGACCTTTGGATCTGAAAAAGATATACAAGAAACTACAGTCTGTCGTCTTTCTGTACCTTCTTATGAAATTTCAATCTGATGCTCAGAGAGAAAGTTATGACGATTTTCCCCAGGTCACCTATTTGGAATGTAATTCAGGAGTCTACAAAAAGACCAACTTCCTCAGATCATATCTCCGCAAATATAGTGCAAAAAGCTCTAAAATTCGGACCCGAGATTCAGCGCGATTTCTTCTCAAATTGGTTTTTTTTTTTTTAGCTCCCGAAACATCGCGAAAAAAAAAGTTATAGCGAAAATGCCACGATGACATGTTTGGAGCAGCAAAACCCTAGAATCCAAAGCTCTGATACCAAATGTTATGAAACCAGCTCACAAAAAGACAGAAAAGAGAGATCCACGCCTTAGAATTCAGCCTCTTCGAGGGGGTAACCTCCTTTACATTACATAAATGAGCAATTCTTGGATGATTCAAATGACAAAACCTCCTTTCTATATATAGGAGTCTAAGGAGTCACAATATAACCGAACCGACCTAACAATAATAATATAAAGCCACAAACATAACAATAGAGGGATTCTATGTAACACAATAATAACAATATGGGACAATAGGGGCACAACAATATTAATAAGGGCTACAACTATAATAGTAATGGGTAATCACTAGTATTATAGGGACCCAACACTTAGCATGTTTTTGCTTGTAAATGAATGGATATTTTATCTATGGCCTAATAGATGATAACAAAACAAATGACATGATGGAACAATGGTTCATAGTGATTCTTAGATAAGTATGAAACCCCTACACTTAACTATGTTGTTTACGCCTGTAGGTTACATGTTGATGATATGTTTGACAATATTCTTGTCAAGGGTAGTAGGGGTTTGGTTAAGGCCTTCTTCAGCTTATTTCTTTGGCATCATTGTTTTCCTATTATTTTATTGATCTTAATCTATCACTCCATTCTGCGCAGTGACCTGGGATCTGGTCCTAAAAAAGTGGCTTAAATCCTGGGGTTGCTAGTACAAAACAGGCAAAATTGGGTCCCTAGACACTGGGACATAAGGCTGTGAGAGCAAATTTGGGTTTCTCGACGCTATCATGCCTATAGCATGAAAGCATCTGAGTCCTAAGATGGAAAAAATTCAGTACGACCCAAGGGACAATTGTTTGAAGTGTTGGATTGGTTTATGTGGGCCCTGAAGCTAATGTTGGATGACTGTGTGTGATGTTTCTGTCAATTCCACTTCCTTAAGGTCACAAAGGAGATAGAATCCAATCATAGTAGCCTCGCATCACATGTTTACCCAAATTGGATAGTTACTTATGTAGATGTGGGAGGAGGGTGTTACGTAGTGGTATCAGAGCATGGTTCACCCCTTGAAATAAATGGGTGGTGTGTGTTGGTCCTGCATGCATGTCAATTGTAGGTGTGTCTCTCACACTTGTATTCCATGTGCTTTTTTCATTGCATAATGTTGATCATGGTTGTAGTAAGTTTCTCAAGAGGAACATGATGTTGATTTTGTGGAATTCATCATCATGAGTATATGACTGGTTACATAATTTTATATGTCAGTTACATGTTTTTGTATGTCTCTTGATTACATCCTTGTATGTTACGTTGCATTCTTTTATGTTTGATTACATGTATCCGTCTTGTAGGTTGGTTACAAGTATTGATCGTGTATGCTCAACTACATGTGTTTATGTGTATATGTAGTTGACTATTTGTTGTGGGGAAAAGTATCCAACACGGAATGACCCTATCCCACTCTAAGGGTGATAGTTCCTTAGCAACAGCTGAAGCAAAGCTATCTAAAGTTACTTCTTTATGACATGCAAGAGACGAAAGGAAGAGATCCACTTACCGATGTCTTGCGCAAATGGGCGATCCAATCTCCTCTATTTGCCGCTTGCTCCCAGCTCCAAGTCTTCTCACGGGCCCAGCTACACGAGATCCTGCGAACAAGACAAGAAAAGGAAACTACAAGAAGCATGCATTCATAATTGATTCAAGGATTAGCATAAATCAAATACGCAAGTAAGACAATACACCATTGAAACACATGCGGATAGAAGAACCTCAAATGCTTTATTAATATAAGGAAGTAAGGTTCAGGCGGTGATACAACCGTAAGAGGTCCAATCCAGCATCACCTTCCCGACGGAAAGAAATCTCCTCTTCACCTCCCTCAAGCAATCACCCAATACTCACAACTGTAAACCAACAGCAATTCTTTGCGCTAAATTCCGGCCTCCAGATCCCATGGGATGAGATCCTTATATAGAGTTTTGGAGTGAAGATAAGTCAGCTTGATGTGTGACTTGTTGTCCTCTTCAACTCCAGTTGTTCTTCAGTCCTTGAGTCCACTCGGAGTTTCTACCTTCCACTTGGAGTTTTAGAAGCTCTTAACTCATCATTAGGGGAATCTTCTGATCCAAGTGTCATTTTGGAAGCTTCCTGGGCACTGGCACATTGAGAAAAGATTCCTCCAAATGTCAAAGTACGGCCAGCGCAGGTAGCCTTTGTTGCAATTGCTATGCAGCGCAGGTACACCATAGAGCTTTTGACATTCAGCGCAGATGCTTAGTGGACCAGCTGCTTTGATCCAAAATTGACCTGTTTTTGAGTGTTTTTCAGTGGAGAACTGATCTGAAGTGCTGTGGTTTGCTGACCTTGTTCCTCTAGGGGTAGGAACAACATGTTTAGGGACTTTGGATCCCTTAGATTATTGACATTTCATGCTTTATGCTGTAAGGCACAAAAATGTCTATAACAGTTGCCCCCTAAAGTATGAGGTCGTTTATCGGGTGAAATGCTTTATTAGGAGGATCCGAAGTTCATTCAATCGTCGGGAGGTGACCTGTAACAAAATACAATACAATAAATTATCTTTTCATACTTTCTTTTCATGATCTAGCTGATGCGAGCATTTCCCATGCTCAGCTTTATAAATACATTTGCTGTACATAGATAGACGATCGTCTGATAATAGACTGATAATTCTCTGCTTTTAATTATCATCCTTTTAGTAGGATGATCATCTGCTGCACATGTCTATGTTTTTTATCTCCTGAATATATATCGCAGCTCGGATGGATGAAACTAGATCCGGGGTCTTCAAACTTGTCCGATCTTCACTCTAGTACAAGTCGATCCATGTGAGAATTTCTTGAAGTCGAACATGGAAAGACATCGCTTGATTACCAGTCAATAATGTAAACTGTTAACAAGCGCGAGAGGAATCACCGATAATGATGATGACCCTCAAGGTACTGCAGCACAATTCACGTGGCGTGAATATAGGATCTGACATCGAACACCACACAAAGTCTCCTGGTCGAAGGTCATTAATGTATACCTATTGTCGGAAGTGAGAAACTTGCCATTGAGGCATGCAAGCTTCAAAGTACTGAGGGGGTGTTCCTAGATCAACTTCTTGGATAATGAGCTGATGTCGACAAGAAGTGATCCATCAAAGGAGGGCCTTAATGAATCCCACATCAGTGACACGGAACGGAGCTAGTGATGATAGTGAAAACGATCTGTGAAATATGATTCAAGGTGGCGGTCATGGAAGGATGAAAGATGATGTATGGTAGTGGATGGGACCCGGTTGACACTTTCTGAATGACATCTCTTGAACATATAACGACACTGATGTGATGGATCGGTAGCATTACCCCGTGTATGGATGGTATGGCGAGACCATGGTGAAGGGACCGGTGAATGATAATAACCCAACCCGATATTTACGGAGGCAAAAGTGTCATGTTCAAGAGCGACTTGCTACCATTAAGCTTTGAGGTTCTCCCAATTTTTCCCCAGTCATTTCTGACCAGTACCTCTTTATTTTTGTCAAGCTTGAGGAGGATAACATATGCTTGTTCTATAACCTGCCCTTCGGGCAAGTCCATCGCTATGTTTTAACGAGCCTAGCGATAGGGAAACTCGTTCTCGTCTAAAGACAAGTTTGTCGCTATTCAATATTTTAACGAGCCTAGCGACAAAGACAACTCGGTCCTTTTCATTTTTAGAGAGTCTGAAAAGCATACATAAAGTGGACTCCGGGGGTCCTTTTTCGTCATCTAATCCCTTAAGTCCGAAAAAGTATAAAACAATACAGAAGGGATGAATGTTCGATGTCTTTATCGAGCCGAACTAGACAAGCGCTCGATCTTTTTGTGCAATAATCCCTCAGGTCCAAAAAGATTAAAATCTAGAGGAGGGATAGCTCTTCCGGTCCTTTTAACGAGCTGGAAGGCCAAAACTCGGCAAACTTTTCATATTTTACGAGTCAGTGAAAAGAGCTCAAAGAAGACTCGTCTTTTGAGGAACGAGTGATAAACAGGGATAGCAGCAGATTCCAGGTACAGGTTGGAATTTTCCAATCACGGCAGTATTACAAGGATGGCTAAGTGAAATCACTCTTCGCAGTTGTTGCTCAAAATAGGTAAACAATCAAGTGGATGTGAATGATCGGCCAAATGAAAAGTGGAGGTGACGGTGCACAAACACGACCAAGGCTTTTATGGCTGATGAATTTACGGTCTCAAATGGTTATTTACCAGTTCATTTTTTCTGGATGAGCTTGAACTCTGGGGGGGAAGCTTGCTCACATGCTTATGTTTATTTTTTAACGAGCATGAAGTCCGCGTTAAAACTGCTCGGTTTTGCGTTTATTTTTTAACGAGCATGAACTCTGCCAAAACTGCTCGTTTTTACCAGTCATAAAGTAGGAAGGTCTCCTGGAAGATTGCTATTTTTTAAGGAGCTTCATCTCCCTACGCTTTTCTCCATATCCTCTCTTTATGCAAGCTGGGTATCGGCTAATCCTACGAGTTTAACGGGTTAGACCTACAGGTTTAAAGGGAGGACCTAAAAAACTAAAAAACAAAATAGCCGCCCATGCTTGCATTCCAAGAGGTTTGCATGCCCCCAGGTGTAAAGTCTAATTTCAAGGTCGCCCCTACTTTTCTGTTTAAAAACTTTTGTTTTCAACGGGTGAGGCTTGCCTCTTTCTGGTTACCCAAAGATCGTTCTGCTAATCCTTTCAAACAGAAACTTTCTTCGGCGATTTCTATCATTAGGTTACTCAAAGATGGTTACAATTTGTTGCAGCAATAGAATCTCTTTCTTTGGAGGCTGCCCCTACTTATCCTTTAAAACATTTGTTTTAATGGGTGAGGCTTGCCTTTTACCCAAAGATGGTTACTACTTGCTGCCGCAAACGGATCCCCTTCTTTGGCAGAGCCTACTTATTTAGACAAAGGTGAATGACCTTTGTCAAACAAGTAACCTTGACAAAAGAATCCTTTTCCAGAACAACCCCATTCCTAACTGCCCCTTCTTCTGCATGAGAGCTCTTGTCGGCTCTTCTGTTTTACGAAGATGAAGGAGGGGACGGGGTACGGACTAGTCATATTCTCCCGCGGAAATTCTACTTTACACCCAAGGTTTTCTCTGACCCCAGCAGACCAGGATGCATGCCCCCTGGGTTCCGGCCCTACTTTCCCGAATCACTCGCACTCATCAGGAAGAAGAACCGGAGGTAGAGACCTTTCTTGATCAAATAGACCATTCAGGATAGGTATGTGACTATTTGCGATGCGTGATCCCGGAAATGAAAGTTGGTCTACGAGCTTGACCATTCTTCCTTCGTATGGAAAACACATTATTCGAAAGAGTGAGGAGGCTATTGCTTCCATGCAATATATGTAGTCTCGTCCAAGGAGTAGGTTATAATCCAAGGGTCCTTGGACGACCATCAAATTCATCTTGACAACCTTCCCTTTCAATGTAATAGGCACATTAGGTAGAATCCCTAATGGTCGACTGGTTCCTTTGTCAAAACCCGAGAGATTCCTTATCTCAGGCAAAAGCGCTGGGCAACCCAGTGCTTTCCAAGCAATAGAGGACAGGATACTCACAGATGCCCCTTCATCAATGATAGTTCCAGCCATCACCATTTTGTATATTTGGACTATAATTCTAAATGGTATACTGGCTGGCAACCGGGGTCTGCCTAGTTGGTTCCAATCAAAGGACACAACCAGGTTGCTTGGTGGTGGGACCGAATATACGGCCGGGCATGATCCTGACGATGCTCCTTCCTGCGATAAAGGAGTGGGCACATTTCCCTGATGTTCATCAGAATCGGTGTTGATGAAAAGAATCTGGAGGGTGTCATCCTTACTCTCTTCGGTAGGGGTGTCAGCTGAAGATGAATCCTCAGTGACTGTGGTATTTGAAGATGAAACTTCTGAAGGGAGAACCGGGTCAACTGCCGTTTCGACCTTTGGACTTTCGTCCGGTCTGGATTCAGTAGGTTCACTTTCAGTGACTGACACTTCAGCTGGCCCTATGAGCGGGGCAGCTGTATTTTCAACCAACGAAGGACTTGGCGCAAGTTTTTGATATCCAGGAGGAAGTAGCAACGGTGCAACCGGTTGATCTTCCAAAACTCTCTTTGCTTCGTCTAAAAAGGGACAACGGCGGAGGGTGTTATTGCCTTCACACAGTTCGCAGGGGAATCTCATTCCCCTTCGTCGTCTAGAACCTTCACTTTTGTTGGTCGACGGTAAGCATTCAACCTGGTTGTCAGAGGTTGACGCTTCCGAACTGTGCAAACGAGGGGACCAGTCCCTTAGTATCCAGGGAATACTAGGACAATCACGGTGGAGGTGGTCCCCTCTACATATGACACATGGCGATTTGGGCCCGGTCCGTGCTATGTGTGGATTTTTGTTAGATGCCTTTTGCTTGCCCCCAGGCGCCTTTGGCTCGTTCTGCTTCTTTTCTTTCTTCTTCTTTTCTTTCTTCTTCTTTTCCTTCTTCTTTTCTATGGGAGCTCCGCTTTCGGCGGCTTGACCTTTCGAAGAAGAAGGATCAGAGGAAGGCTTATAAGAAGTGGAAGGCTGGAGGGTAGCTCTAGACTGGTCTAACTGTTGACTCGACTGTTCAGGAACCATGGTCGTCTGAACTACAGTGGTTGAGAATAGCCAAACTGGCAGGCCAATTGTCAGTCCTGGAAGCGACAACGTGGCCATGTGGGGCGCACCAACTTCTCCCCAAGAGGAGAAAGGGCTAGGGTTTCCATCATGTGGAATCCCTTGGTTGGTGTCTTCCATGTTCTCAACCTAAAGATCAACGTAGGAATAAGGGGTGATTATGTTCCGTTTAGAATGAATTTTATATGACGACGCTTTAGACACAACTTGCTTTTTCAATTTTTAAGAGTCGAGAAAAAGCTAAAGATGACTCTAGTCTCCTTCGATGTATTAACGAGCCCGAAGTGACAAATGCTCGGATGGACTTTTTCAGTTATAGAGTTTGAAAAAGGCCAAAAGAAACTACTCTGGAGTTCTAGGCAGAGGGTGTGCCAAACCTTTCGCGAAACCACAGAATACGTTTTACGGTACGAGTGGTCGATCTTCGTGAATGCTGTGTTCACTGCATCGCGATCAGTAGGGCGGCCGACACGGCTTCCTATGGATAAAGGCTTTGTTCCTATAGGGGTCTCCCAATATACGCGACGGTACGCGGGAGCACAAATCCGTATTAGTGCTATCGTCCTCAGGAGGAATCACCCACCTTCGTAGAGATCGACAGTCACTATGTTTAACGACGCCGGTTCACGTCTCTACCTAGACCTCTACTGTGTTTTGTTATGTTTCAAAGCGTTGTTAGATAAATTCAGTTCTTTTTAGGTTGATCTTGCTTAGCAGTTTGCCTTTATGGATCACCACGTGATGTATGATACAACTCCTAAATGCAGTCTAAGAATTATAAGCAAGCTTTTTCAATTCTTTCAACTTATGAAAATCTTAACTACTGAAGGAAAAGAAAGACATCATCTTTTCAAACAGATCATAGAGCACACACTGATGCACTTTCCTAAATCGACATGCAAACTGTCAAAATGCACATGCACAATGCAAGTATTTCTTTTCTTCTTCCTTAATGTTGATGTATTACAAAAAGAAAGTTGTTGTATAATTTCGAATTCAATTTCAAGTGAAAGCAAACAAGTTTTTGTCCAATAATCAAAAGAACACCTTAAGATTCACTCGTTTTAAACACGAGAAATACTTAAATCCAAACCATATAACGAAAGCAAATGCTCAAGCAGCTATGAACAACAATAAACTAGCTCTTAGAATCACAACGACACTTTCTCACAGGTCTAGATCCAAGAGGTCACAGCAAGACTAGTTCACTTTCGCTATGGGAAACTGTGAATGAAAGCAAGAAATACAATAAGAACAATCACGGTTTCTTCATACAACTGAGGCGGAATGAAGGCAAAGAAAGGTAGTTTCAGCTGGGTATACAGGTTGACAACAGGCTGCAAAAACAATATTGAAAACTGGGCAACAGACAGGAGGGAACCCCAGTTGCACAAGGCAAAACTGGATCAGCGCAGGTGTTGCACTGTCAATCTGACATGCAGCGCAGGTAGCCCCTTCGGGACCTACGTTGCAGCGTAGGTAGCCTTTGCTGCAGCTGCACTGAAGAGACAACTCTCGTCTCTCTCAGATTCCGGGTCACAGTTTGCTCAAAAATCAATGGTTTTTGGCCAAATCAGAGGCTATCAGCCAAGTATACACTAGAGGATGATTAAGGAAGATGAACACTATCACAAAGGGCTAAAAAGAGTCCTTGTGGATCAGCTCTTCAAATCATAAACATGCCCAGCACTGGGCTAGAGTAGCTGCCCTCTACTTTGCATTCGAAGGATTCAGATGCAGTTCGATTCGGTACTCCCTTTGTTTAAGAAATGAATAGCAAGAAACACAAGCTACCAACAAGACACGATCCCTAGCGGAGTCGCCAGTCTGTTGTGGGGAAAAGTATCCAACACGGAATGACCCTATCCCACTCTAAGGGTGATAGTTCCTTAGCAACAGCTGAAGCAAAGCTATCTAAAGTTACTTTTTATGACATGCAAGAGACGAAAGGAAGAGATCCACTTACCGATGTCTTGCGCAAATGGTTGATCCAATCTCCTCTATTTGCCGCTTGCTCCCAGCTCCAAGTCTTCTCACAGGCCCAGCTACACGAGATCCTGCGAACAAGACAAGAAAAGGAAACTACAAGAAGCATGCATTCATAATTGATTCAAGGATTAGCATAAATCAAATACGCAAGTAAGACAATACACCATTGAAACACATGCGGATAGAAGAACCTCAAATGCTTTATTAATATAAGGAAGTAAGGTTCAGGCGGTGATACAACTGTAAGAGGTCCAATCCAGCATCACCTTCCCGACGGAAAGAAATCTCCTCTTCACCTCCCTCAAGCAATCACCCAATACTCACAACTGTAAACCAACAGCAATTCTTTGCACTAAATTCCGGCCTCCAGATCCCATGGGATGAGATCCTTATATAGAGTTTTGGAGTGAAGATAAGTCAGCTTGATGTGTGACTTTTTGTCCTCTTCAACTCCAGTTGTTCTTCAGTCCTTGAGTCCACTCGGAGTTTCTACCTTCCACTTGGAGTTTTAGAAGCTCTTAACTCATCATTAGGCAAATCTTCTGATCCAAGTGTCATTTTGGAAGCTTCCTGGGCACTGGCACATTGAGAAAAGATTCCTCCACATGTCAAAGTACGCCCAGCGCAGGTAGCCTTTGTTGCACTTGCTATGCAGCGCAGGTACACCATAGAGCTTTTGACATTCAGCGCAGATGCTTAGTGGAGCAGCTGCTTTGATCCAAAATTGACCTGTTTTTGAGTGTTTTTCAGTGGAGAACTGATCTGAAGTGCTGTGGTTTGCTGACCTTGTTCCTCTAGGGGTAGGAACAACATGTTTAGGGACTTTGGATCCCTTAGATTATTGACATTTCATGCTTTATGCTGTAAGGCACAAAAATGTCTATAACACTATTCATTTCTTATGCATGTTGATGGTTGCTATAGTGGAGTAATGGTTGTTTTCATGCATTAGGTCATAGTTTGTGAATTTGATATGGTCATGCATTGATGACTAGACTCTAGCTAGAAGGATGTGTATATGGTTTTGTACTAATCTGTTATATGTTTATATGCAGTCATATGCATGTCTGGTCTTGGTTATAGTTATTCATGAATAATACGTCAAACATGCATTGTGAAGTCATGGTATGCAATTTAGGTCATCATGGTGCTATTGGTATGTTATGAGGCTAATGTGTTGAATGAGGTAAAGCAAGAGATGTGTATCATCAAAGTGAATTGGAAGCATTGGACCTCGAGGCAAGAGCATGTCGTCATATAGGTTGGTATGTTGGACATGCAGTTATGTAGGTTAAGGATTGTTATATGCAGTAGGGTTATATACATTATGTTTATGTACATGTATTTTGATGTTATGTTTAAATTCATGATGGATGTTAGTTGATTAGTGTAGTTATATGCACATGTTTCGGATAGTCAAGAAATGATATTAACCTATAGTTATATGCATTGTTATTATTGTTTTACATTATATAACTTAATGATTATGTTATATGTTGTTGATGAACACTCATATAGGTTAACTCTTTTTTGTTAAATGATAGTTAACTTGATGGTTATGGCTATTACATTAAGATCATGATGTTATATGTATCATGCTAAATTGGATTGGTCTATGAAGATGGTTAGGGTTATGATATTCATATATGAGATGACATATTTGTGATATGGTGTCGTACTAATATATACTGATCGTACATATGTGTTTTTTATGCATGAATGATAAATTATTATGAGCTTATGATGTGAACATGTTAGTAAGTTACTATTATGGATATCATGATTTATGTTTCAGTTGATGTGTTGTGAACTTGTATTGTTCTAACTTGGATTGGTTGTGCAGACAAGATCACCTCCCCTGAGATACATTAAAGTATGAGTATACTTATGTTGTATGTTTGATACTTGATTGTTTGATTATGTTGTCTAGGTTATCTATTTAGCATGGTATGGTTGCAAGTTGGTTGAATGTTTGATGAATTTCATAATATGAGTATGTTTCCAAATGATCTTGTTTTAAGATGGTTGTACTTATACATATCTGTTGAGACAGTTGATATGTACTTGAGTGCGGTAGGTGATAGTTGTAGTGTTATGTCTAATGACTATGAATTGACTATGGATTATGACATGATTGTTAGTCTTGGTAAAGGTTTATTTCAAATTGATAAATATTATTGTCTTGATATTTGGAACATGTGGTTGACATGTGTGAGAAATTGCAGGAAACATGCTTGGTATTAGTGTGACAAGGTAATAGTTGATGTGTTTATATAACTAAGCCTAGATTGTAGCAAGGTAAAAAGGTAAAATAAAGGAATTGAGCAAGAATTCCTTGGGCTATGTTTGGAAACCCTAATTCCAAACAAATGAGTGGTTTTCACAGAGGAAGTCTTCTTAACCTTGATTTGTCTGAAATTATGTGGATATGTGCTATAGTCATGGACATGTATTTGATAGTTATATTAGCTAGTCTCTAGTTACAGGTGGATTTATCAAGGGGATTAGAGTCCCTTAAGAGATGGCATGGACATGTTCAGCTACAAGAAAACATGCTTGGCACAATAAAATAAGGTATATGGTGTATTGTTATGTTTATTTATGTACTAAAAGTTATGTATTTATGGCAATATGATGCAAGTGATTTCATGGAAAAGAGACTACCATGAAATATTGAAGAGGGCTTAGGTTGAAATTTCATTTGGAATCACTGGGAACCATGGTGATTGAATCATGATGTCTATTTTTAGTCTTGTTCTTTTGGTCTTTTATGATTTTCTTGTGCTTGATTTATAGTTTTCTTATGTCTAGTGCGTGATAATGCCATTTTGTTTGTGGTGTCATAGTTCAGTTGGTTTACCATGGTTTTCTTCTTGTTTTCTTCACAGTCTTTCCTTTATTGTTTTGAGAGTCTTGGGAATTCTTTGGGAAAGGGGAAAGTTAATGGATCATGGAGAGAGTTGTGTTGTACCCAATAGGCAATGTATGACATAGATGAAGCTTGGTGCATCAGTGAGTGTAGCGAAATGTAAGACTATGACAGTTGGTTGGGCTACTTGGTCCATAGTGGTAAATAGATGGTGGAAGTATGGACATAAGAAAGGTAAAAGGTAAAGTAAATGGATTTGAGGTGTTGGATGTCTTAGCTATCCTAGGAATTGTTGTTCTCAACGTTGTGCATGTTGTGAACAAATAAGGATGTTCTCTTAACCTTGAACTTATGTACTTATCTTGGGATCATGATTATGATGATGTCTATATGTGTATAAATGTATATATTTATGTCGTTAACTAATTAGATCATTATTATTTTATGTTGATGATTATATATATATATATATATATATAGATATATATATATATATATATATATATATATATATATATATATATATATATATATATATATATATATATATGCATTTATTCATATCATTGTCTGAAAGGATCATGATTGTTTATGCTAATGTTTATGTATATATATGTATGTATCCATGTATCTTTGTCACTATTCAACAGATCATCAATAATCATTCTTGTGGCAGAATGATTGTTTATGCAGGCGAAAGGCATGAAAAATTTCTTGGCTATGAGGAGTCAAGTGGGAAGAGTAGTGATGATAAATATATAAGGTTAGTATCATGTGAATATGAATTTATATTGTATGCTTTTATTATACCTATGCTTATGTTATGGACAGGTTATACCATGGAATACATCAGCAAAGTGAAAGTAGTGTGGTTTGAAGCATGATAGGATAATCATGGATAAGACACTAGAAGCAAGGTTTCTTGGCAAGGACAATGTAGTTTTGGATGTGTGGTACTACTGTTGTGCATATGTTGTATATGTTGTACATCTTTCATCTATGATGTGTGCACATGCGGTGTTGTGTATATATAGCGTGTGTACATCTTATTTATGCAATGGTATGTACAGTATGGTACAAATAGTGTTGTGTGAATATTGCATATGGTGTTGTGTGCATGATTGGATATGCAGTTTTGTGTACAGATGATGCTATGTACATGTTGGATATGCACTACTATGTATAGGTGGTGTTGGCTACATGTTGTACATGTGGCGCTACATATGGTGTTGTGTGCATGATTCTACAAGTGGTGTTGTGTGAATATGGTGTTGTGTGCATGATCCTACAACTGGTGCTATGTGCATGTGGTGGTGTGTACATGTTATACAAGTGGCACTGTGTGCAAGTGGTTTTGTGTACATGTCGTGCATGTGGCACCATGTACATGTGGTGTCATGTACCTCGTGCATGCAGTACTTTGTACATACGGTATTCTGTACACATTGTATAGTGATATCGTGTACATCAGGCATTATGCAGGTGGTGCCATGTACATGTGATGTTGTGCACACTTTGCGAAGGCAGTGCTTTGTACATATGGTATTGGTGTACATCTAGGATTCAGTGCATGTCATACGTGTTTTATTGTGGGCATGCGGTACAATGTATGTTCATTGTGTAGTCATGGTATCATGATATATTCATTCGTTGTGTTACACTCTATATACGTATTTTTGTTTTGTTGTACATTAGGTGTAGGTGTATGTGTTGTATGTAAGTTGTGGGTGCATGCATTGCATGGTGTTGTATGCAGTGTGTGATTGTATGTGTGTGATGCACACTATGCATACGTGCACATCGTTTAGGAGAGGGAACTAGGTGTTTACCTCATGTAGAAAGTGATATGTAGTGCATATGGAATATAGATAAAGTTAGAAGCTAAGAATTTATGAAAGGATAAGTATCAACATTTTATTTAGTTTTATTATGCATGTAATTTTGGATTATGGTATATGTATATGATTATTATATGTCATCTATGATTCTTGTTTCTGATTGTTACATGTCATTTATTATGTTGATCTATGATGGTTTTGTTTGAACTAACCTAATGTGATATGTTTATACATGATGATTTGGTCAGAGATGCTAGTTTGAATTGTTGTGACAGGAAGTAAACAAGATTTCAAGTATACCTTATTAACGAGCTACCGATGAGGTATGATTAGAAGTTATTTCAATTTATTTTGAATCTAATTGAACTTATGTTCTTGGTACAGGAATCATAGAGATGCTTAGTTGGATGGTTGAAATTGATTGCGCAATAATAGTGAAATAAATTGGAACAAGCAACAATATGCTTGTAAATCACTTCAAGAGTAGGGCCATTGTGGGACACTAGTACCCAATAATGTCCATTCATTTCCATGACCACGATATGACTGGTATGATATTTTTAAGGCATGGATATGCCTTGTTTTTTGTATATTCCGATGAAAGTAAGCCTTTCCAAGGGACGGATTACCCTGAATGGGGCTACTAGTGTAACTTGGTAGGTGAGTGACTACATGGAACGGGTGACCGGATTTCTAAAGGGTCTGTGTAATAGAGAAGGGAAGGCCAGGGATATATTTGTTTTGGCCATGAGAATTTCTAGATGGAATCAAATGCACATTGGGAGTGCGCCCCGGAACAATGAGTCAGTAACTGTTCATTGAGAGGAAAACTGGCACATGACTGGAATCCATGCTTGTTGGTGTTTTTTGGTGTATTCTATAAGTCCCACATTCATGCTTGGAATATGGCACAGGAGTGATTGTCTCAAAAGAGACTTGGCTAAGCCAATCTATGGTTGGGTGGAATGTGGTAGTCCCATGTCTAGTTGGTTTATTTCATTCATTAATGAGAAATTCATTCCCTTAATTTCCATGTGTAAATTTAATGATGTATATGTGGATTTTATGACTGATATGTTTATCATATTTATTTCCCTATTATGTTTGTTATATATATGTTTTATGATAGCAACTATGTAGGCTCTCAACATATTTTTACATGTAAATGAATGGGTAATGTTTTATGGCCTATTGGATGATAATGCAGTAAATGACATGAGGGAACAATGGCCATAGAGATTCTCAAATAAGTATGAGATCCCTACGCTTAATTGTGTTGTTTACACCTCTAGGTTACATTTGATGATATATTTGACATAATTCTTTTCATGGCTAGTAGGGCTTTGGTTAAGGTGTTTCTCAACTTATTGCTCTGGCATCATTGTTTTCCTATTCCTTTACTAATATTAAGCTATCACTCTGTTCTGGGCAGTGATATGGGCTTTGGGCCTAAAAAAGTGGCTTAAGTCCCAAGGTCACTGCCATAAAACTTGTAAATTGGGTCCGTAGATGCTAGCACATAAGTGTGTAAGAGAAAATTTTGGTTTCTATACATTGTCATGCCTATAGCATGAGTGCAACTAGGGCATAAGATGGTAAAAAATTTAGTAGGACCAAAGGGAAACTTGTCTGAAGTGTTGGATTGTTGTATGTGGGTCCTGGAGCTGATGTTGGATAACTGTGTGTGATTTTTCCATCGATTCTTCTTCCTTAAGGTCACATAGGAGGTCAAATCCAATCATAGTAGCCTGTCGTCACGTGTTAACCTCGGTTGGCTAGTTACATGGGTAGATGTAGGAGGAGGGTGTTACACCTTCACCATTTGCAGTTAACTCATTTGTTGAACAAAAAACTTGATAATCTCATTGTCCCATGTTTAGGTTCCAATCAAGATATTTTGAGAGATGTTAGTATTTTTTAAGAGTTCATGTTGGTACATTTATTATTCTACTCTTATTATATCGGTATTGTGAGGACATATTTTTAAAAGAAATAATTATGTATATATAATTAAATTTTAACATATTTTGATTATTTTTTATGCTTTCGACATAGCGCCACCCTCTTCCTCCCTACTAGGAGATGTGTCAAATGTTTGATTCTCACAAGCATTGAATATTTTATTTATGTTTTGTTATAAATTCAAGTCTAAGTTTCATTAAAAAATGAGATAGATTTATCTTACATTTTTAAAGTTTTTGAATTTGATGTTTGTGGAGACGATTTTCGTTCTCCAAAGACTTTAGCGATGGAGTCAACAATGGGGATAATATCATTTAAACAATTTGAAAAAGTCGTGTAACATTTTTTTTTTAATATTGTGAGTTTATGCATTTTCACGTGAAATTTTAAATTTTTAATATACACATGTACATGTCTTGTACAATGCATCCAAGTGGGAGAAATGCATGGGGAACACCACAAAGTATTTCATACAATTGGAAACTTTAGTCAATTACAGGGATTGAATCATCTAGACAATTTGAAATAGCTAATACTTTAATTTTTTAATATTGATCTAGTTTATGCATTTTCATGTGAAATTTTAAAATTTTAATATATATAGATGCACATGTATTGTACAATTTATCCATGAGGTCACAATGCATGGTGAACACCACAATGTCACAATGGATGGGGAACAACATGATGTATCTCATGGAATTCGAAACTTTTTAAAATTTTGTTTTGATGATTACATTTCTTATTTAATTTTAAAACATAAAATTTTAATTTTAAAGTACAAAAAATTATTTATATATGCATTTGCACATGTTTTGTAGGGAACCCATGATTATGATGAGAGTATGAGGAGGTTGATAGATCATATATTTGAACGCGATTCTCTAAATTGATGGTACTTTTTATTTGATAGTCCTTTTATGTTATATTTACTTTTATCATGATATAAATTTTGTACATATTTAAAGTAAAACTCTTTATTATGAATTGATGCATATTTTTATTTTAAAATGTTTTACTATATATTTACTTTTATAATGATAAAATTTTTGGACATATTTTAAGTCTAGAGCTCTTTATTATGATTTAATACATGTTAATTTTGGAGCTTACATATGATGCATGGTTTGATGCTTAAAACATGGTTTTACACATTTAAGTTCGTGAATATGTAGCAATGAAAGTAAATTTGCATTTAGTTGGGACATTTTGAATGATCATTCTGATAATGTTAATAGATGATTCTTAGGTTTGGTTTAAAGTTATTTTCTCACTTGTTATTTAAAATGAATCTATTAAAATTGCAAATTACAAAACATAGTACATTTTGCATTTGAATGAATCTTATAATTAGGTGTGGATGTCTAAAATAATCATTAAAAATTGATTATAAAATATGGTATGTACATTTTGCATTCATGTGCCGAAAGACTACTATGACTATTGATTGATAGTTAACTTTTAATATAAATTTCTTCATGCAAAAACATACTATAATATTGCATTATAAAACATGGTACAATTTGCATGATGAATGGTTTTATGATTAAAGGTTTTACATATTTAAGTTCATGAATATGTAGAAATTAAAGTAAATTTTCATTTCGTTGGTACATTTTGCATTCATGTCTAGAAAGGATAATATGGATGTCAGTTGATAGTTAAATTTGAATATAAATTTGTTTGAATGCACAAACATACTATAAAATTGCATTATTAAACATGGTACAATTTTCATGATTCATGGCTTGATGCTTAAAGGTTTTACATATTTAAGTTCATGAACATGTAGAAATGAAAGTAAATTTGCTTTTAGTTGGTACGTTTTGCATTAAATCATTCTTGTAATGTTATTAGATGATTCTTAGGTTTTGTTTAAAGTTGTTTTGTCAAGTTATTTAAAATGAATCTATTAAAATTGAAAATTACAAAACATGGTACATTTTGCATTTGAATGAAGCTTTCAATTTGGTGTAGATGCCTAAAACAAGCATAAAAATTGCATTATAAAATATGTTATGTACATTTTTCATTCATGTATAGAAAGGCTACTATGAATGTCAGTAGATAGTTACTTTTAATATAAAGTTTTTCATGCACAAACATACTACAATATTTCATTATAAAACATGGTACAATTTGCATGATCCATGGTTTGATGCTTAAAGGTTTTACATATTTAAGTTCCTGAATATGTAGCAATGAAAGTATATTTGCATTTAGTGGTATATTTTGCATTGAATCATTATTATAATGTTAGTAGATTATTCTTATGTTTTGTTTACATTTGTTTTGTCAATTTATTTAAAATGAATATAGAAAAATTGTAAATTACAAAACATGGTACATTTTGTATTTAAATGAATCGTATAATTTTATGTAGATGTCTAAGAAAATCGTAACTTAAAATTGAATTATATAATATGTTCTGTAAATTTTGCATTCATGTATATAAAGGCTAATACATTTTTCATTCATGTATGAAATCGTTTAGGACCAGAGAATCGATACATATAAATTACTTGTCTTTCATGTAAACATAATATGAGTAGCATCAAATTATCAATACACCTACATAACATGAAGTATACATATAACTTTCTAACTCAATACAAGACCCAATGAGCATTGCTTTCACGTCATCACATTCTTAAGATTTTACAACTTAAGAGTGCACAAAAAGAAAGTCTAACATGTATTTGAACTCACAGTTGTCAAAGATGAATACAAGGAGAAGAAATTGGTGCATAGTTCAATTAAAAAAATTCTAATGGAATGCCATCCTCAATGATCTGTTCATGGCCAGTGTTTGACATTCTCCATTTCTTCACTTTCAAATTTTTTTTTATTGAACTTCTATCAAATTTATGTGCAGTTCACACACCAAGTGACTATATTGACAACTTATGGCATCGGGTTGACAGTGTTGAAAGTAAACATTACTCTCAGGATGATGAGTTTCTTGGAAAAAATAACCGTTCAATAGAATATATCGTCTTTCATATATAAAACCGTTATCATCATAGTCTTCCAATAACTTAATCTTTCATTGAGTACGCCACATAAAACAATACTTGACATTTTCTATGTTCTTAATGGGTGAAACTATAAAAAAAACATATCTTCAACAATAAAAAAAGTGTAAATTCATATCATAATTAACATGAAATCAACTTTATCAACATGGACTTGATTTTATTATCTATTTCTATATCTCTATATTTTAAGTATTATCTAGATATTTATATGCAATGATTTTAAAAACATAAAACACACACACACACACACACACACACACACACACACATATATATATCCTTTGAAAGCAATTGAAATGTTACCTTCTCTAACAAGATCAAAAACTCGATCACCTTCAGATGATACTATAGTCTACTCTGATTCCATCTCTTCGAGGCGTGCAACTGGCATTTTCCCCTTTATATTTAGTTCTATATGTTGCCAAGATTTTACATACATATTGTTTTCAAAAACATCATTGGATTGTGTGTCCTCTATGTAAATAGGAAAAAAACAATAATCTTTTCTTTTATCAAATGAAAATGCATTTAAATAATCCTTTTTTTTAATTGAATGCAATTTTCGAGTACATTTAACTCTTTCAGTTTCATAGCTAATAGATCTATCTAAATCTTGGACTCAAATATGCCAAAAAAACCTATAGTAAATTCAAACAAGAATTTATATATGTTATTTAAAATTCAATTTATATATCAATGTAATCATCATGATATTGTTTAAACTATATAATTTATAAATGTTTAAAATTATCAACTTAATAAAAATTATCATATATTAAAACTATATACAAGTTAATATGTATATATCTACATACCTTCGTACATCCCATGATGGGTTAGTGTCATGGCTTAGGGAAAGAATGCACCATTGAGAAAATTGTTTAGCTGAGACAAGTTGGTTTGAAGATTGATCTGTTTTATATCTTCGAAGTGCTTGTTTTATACATGCCCTTCCACCATCATGTTCTCCTTTTCCATGACCAGTCTCAAAGAAATTCCAACAATGTTTAATGTGGGTTTTCTTATGAAGATGACACAAATAAAAGAATGATTGTGAAGATTTGAATTGATATGCGCATCCATCTAACCATATCCAATGTTCATTGAATTTTATTCCATGACCTTTCAATTAGTCATAAATATTATCCAAATAATGTTGTACAAAATGTGTATCATGTGTATAATCACTTCTGATATAAAAGTGATATTCTTTAATAACATGTTGACTCTCATTGGTTCTTTCTATATGACCAAAATTTAATTTAGCATGTCTATATAGAAATGGAAAATCATAGAGAGTTGGTCAGAACGACAATATTCACTCTATATTTCATTTTTGTGCAACAAATGTGTAATTCTCTACAAAATAAACTATTGACAAAATGGTCCATGCTGGAAAAATTTCATGAGAATTTTTGAGTTTTAGGTATTTTCATTGAGCTCTATGTGAATTCTTGGTGTATTTATAATTTTTTGTCTCAAATTTATTCTTCTTGTAAATCAATCATTTTAGCACTTGTATTACTGTTTGAACTAATTGATGTATGGATGTATTCATATCTCTTCCATTTCTCTTTTAGGGTGGAAAAGGATTGATCATTTATATAAATAGTATATTTTTGAGCCCCAAGAGTTAGCTCAATCGGTCAAATCAAGTGCCTTGCCAATGGGAGGTCACAGGGTCGAATCCCGAAAGCTCTTGGTGTTAGGTTAGTAAATAGGCCGAGGGGTGTTGATGCCTTCGGGTGTGTCCACTCAGTGTTGAACAACCCTGGATGAAGTGGCTACCCATTGACCCGGGTATCCGTGAACCAGAAAGTGAAAAAAAATAGTATATTTTTGTGAAATGAAGTCAAATTTCCACAATAATCACATATTTTACCACCAACAAATTTCTCTTGGTAAAATAATTCATGGCTTTCTCTTACACATAGAATTCTGGATATGAAATCATGGAGAGTGGAAGGAGGAGGTGGAATTTTCTAAGATGTTTTACCAAAATTAAGGAAGGTGTCGTAATATAATTGAAATCCACATGATAACAACAACAGCAAGTGTCATGTACAGAGATAGGTTTAACATACCATGGTTTTTGTTGCACAAAATTACTGATTAAGACATTAATTCCATGATTCTCTTCTATAGAATTATTGAACAACTCTATCTAAGTGGTGTCAAAGATATGTTTTGCATGTTCTTCATACTTATTTCATGCTATTCTTCACCATGTCACATCCCTTGCTTTTGGTTAAACATGTGAATTTTTCATCCAATATTCATATATTATTTTTTAATGCCTTCTCCAAGTCTATCTCTGTATGTTTGCATGCAAATAACTCTCTAGAAAGTGAGCTCATAATTTACATCTACTCGCAATCGAAATTTCCTATTTTTGTGCAATATTTTCGTGAGGTCCCTAATGATTCTTCCATGGATTTTACCAAATGATTTTCTTTAGTACTTGATGAAACAAATACAATTTGTATTGCTCCATGTGAATCTATATCACTTTTCTTCATAGATATTCGAATTGATTTTAGAGCACTATTTATATTTTAAATCACACTTTCCTTCACCTTTTTATCTTTTGTTGATTTTTGAATACCCAATAGAGTCTTAGCTTCTTTTAATTTATTTGATGCTAACAGACCTCTCAAAATTTGAGCTCGAACATTCACATTTCCATCTTTGAATAACTTATCAATAATGAACTCAACACAATATTATATAACATGGTCAAAATTTTTATCTACATATGTGTCAATGTCAACATTTTCTAACATCTCATCATCGATATAGATTTCATCTGTACATATGAGAATTAAATGTAAATGGGTATAAATATTCATAAGACAATTAAATTAAGAAATAGAGTTTGAATGAAATTGAAATTAATAAATATGTATAATTTCTATAATACACATGAAATATATAGACATACCTAATGGTGATTCAACTTCTTCAATTCAATCTCTTTCAACGTCTTCAATAACATCATCAATCATTGGTTCATTATCTTTTTCACTTTTTCTTTCAACATTTTGAATCTCATCATCAATGTTATGAGGAATATCTCTCCCACTTTACATTACAAAATATTTTTCAAATTAGGTCTTCAAATAAAAATTAAATTTGAAAATACACTAAATGAATTTTAAATATCATTTATAATATTTACATTTATATACCTGCTTCAACTTCTAGTTGAGATTGATTTCTCTTTGAATATTTAAGTGTTTTTCCTTCTTTCGTTTGTAATAGTTTCTCAAGTATTCTCTATGAGCCTCAATCTCTCTTATTCGATCATATTTTCTCCTTTAATTTATTTGATTTCCCATGATAATTCAATCTATGTAGGTTTTTAAAATCAAACCCAAAAATGTCAGTTTCAAAATCCTGCAAAAAAAACACACATTCAAAATTTAGACAGAAAAAATCACTTTAAAAATTCAGAACAAAAGACTTACTTCCAAAAAAACTCAATTTAAAAATTTAGCCAAAAATATTTATTTTCAAAAAACCTCACTTTAAATATTCACCCCAAAAGACTTACATTAAAAATTAAACCCAAAAAAACTAACTTCAAAAAATTCAAACCAAAAAATTTCCTTTAAAAATTCAACCCAAAAAGATTTAGTTTAAAAGTTCAGTCTAGATGAGGAATGAATGCAAAAATAATGTTTGGGCTCCATTTATTTATACCTTTTGGGCAAAATGTTTTTTCATAGGGTCACACCGTTTCATTTTTGTGGCGATTGTAAAATATAGGCACATTTTCGAACATTCAAAAAACATTGGTCGAACTTTTAAATTAATTCGACCGAAATAATTTTCCGTTTATTTTAATGGGCATCGATGACAAACACAATTTTGACCAAATGTGTTTTATTTGGCTGAACTAATTTAACTTGCAACTCTAGAACAACTCAACTCTAATCACCTTTCTAACACTTCAGAATGGTTTAACTCCATCAAAGTTGGTGAATTTACATTCAGAACCAATACCAACATTTGCAAAATTAAATCTACTTTAGTTAGATATAAATTTTATGGAATTTAATAGATATTTGCAAATTTTAATTAATTTTCTAATAAAATTGGTGCAAAATTTTTTGAAGGTCATTATGATTCAGTGGAATGAAAATTTTGTATCTTCCAAAATTCACTGTAAAAAATATGAAAAATTTATGGTTCATTACATTGGGCCATCTTCTATAATGGGTAATTTTTATACTTTTAGTTTTTTATCAATATGTTGAGAAACGTTACACTATGCTAAACATCTTCAAAATCAGTAGTTTTTTCATATTGGTTCAATTCAAAAAATTCTAGTAACTATGATGTGCATCAATTGGTTTTGTAAATATAACGACATCGAAGTAGAGTCTATCTAGATTATTCCAACACTTTCTTTTTTCAGAAATGCCAAGTTAACAAAGAATACACTAGTGCCAAAAAAACATGACTTTTTATGAACCCCTTGATTTTTAAAGAGCACATAGTCAAACAATTGCTAAGTTCACATATCAAATATGAATAAACAAATTCCAAAAAATAAGTAAGGGAAAGCGAATAAATCTTTTGACAAGTTTTATTTTTATTGTAAAATGAAATTCTAAACAGAAAAATTACTCTGGCTTGCCCAAAGGATAAGAACTTCTAAAAATGATGTTTTTTTCTCAAAAAAGAGAAAAAAATGCAACCCAACTTCACATTTTTTTTATTAGAAGCACATTATCCAAGTCATGAAAATAGCATATCTAAAAAGATATGATTTTCCATACACTCCTATTTTCATTCTGGAAAAGACTATAGAGCACATGGATAATTTTTTCTTTGATATTCCAATTGTTTTAGGTTGCTCTATTTTATGAAATAGGATAGGCACGATTATCCATGTTACTAATCTCTTTGGATGAGAATTCATGTATATAAATAAGACCAAATGATATTCTAAGTGGTGATGTGATGGTCGGAGAATGATTAGAATTTCCTTGCAATCTCTGCTCAATTGCATTCCCATGCATTATGCATTGAGAGACTTCTTGTAAAAATATTTTTACTAATAAAAATTGAAAATTTGTTTTCATGTTTTGATCATGATTCTCTCTCTATCATGGAAGTCAACTACCATGCTATCAAGTGGGAAAATGACCTTGGAATGCATGGCTCCTCTATAGTGTAGTCTATGCTTATGGTTAAAATATTTTTACTATAACACTTATATCTCCTTTCCTATAATTCTATATTACTTTTTGCTATGTTATAATATTCTATGGTTATAATTGTGGATGTGAATAATTATATGGCGTGGAGCAATATGTTTTTATATATGAGCATTGTCGATGCTTATACTTAGGATTGAAACAGCATACATATGATATTAATTTTTTTTTTTTTAGTACCTTGCCCTTTCAGTTGGGCTCAATTCATTTTATTCCATTATGACATTTGAACGAAGTGTTAACCATTGACATTGAGAACTATTACCTTTGTCACATGTACAGTGGTGCTTCAAAATAAACACTATGTTCTGAGACTTTATAAGGGAAAAGAACATCAATTTTAGTGGGATTTCAATATTCTATTTAGATATTTGATTATCATTCATGTTTTTAGGGTATCTACAACTATGTTTGACTTTCATTTTGAATGATACTAAAAGTGTCTGAGTACAACTACTCTGTTTTCACAATCTTGAATTTACTAATAGTTTTTATACATAGGTTGATGTTATGCTTCAGCACCATTTGATAGTCTTCGAATAGATACATTGTCTCATAGTTTCATTTCTTTGATTTGCATTTCCATCCCTTGGATTTGTGCGGGTAAGCACCAATACTAGAATTCTTTGATTCTTTAATTAGGTTTTGTGCGGATAAGCACCAATACTAGAATCCTTTGATCCTTTAATTAGATATTGTATTTAATGCACTAAAAATTCTCATGAAGTGAAAGGTTACATCTCAATTTTTGCATTGGGTTTTAAAACAGTGACCAATAGTTGGTCTTTAGATCTATTATGTGTTTATTAGCATTAATGTTTTTGTCATGAAAATGATATTTAGTCTTTTAGATTCCATTCATTGGACTCGAAAGAGGAAGCTTTTCAATTGTTAGTCAAACATAGCATTAGTTTGTGAGTAAGTTGGAAATCCTTCTCAAAATACATTGAAGAATGATTTCTTTATTTTATCTGTAAGTAGAATCGTTTATATCTCATTTCCTACACATATTATGCCTACAAGTTTCAATATTATGACTCATATTATTATGTTAATGGTTTATTCGTGATAGTAAAATAACTCATATATTTTGGCACCATTACCCAATAGCTGTTAAAACGTAAATGGTAGATGAGTACTTATTTGATAAATTTTCTTTCCCTTGATATCTAAATTACATAACTTGGAGGAGGAAAAACTAGTAAAATGAGATGCAATAAATTGTGCATTCACTATAGTGGGGTTGCTCCTAAGCCTTGTTGTTTCATTTTTTTCAAAGTATGTTTCCTTCATGCAAGTGAGTATTTATTCATGGAAAGAAGAGGATGACAAGTGAGTATTTATTCATGGAAAGAAGAGGATGACAAGTGAGTATTTATTCATGGAAAGAAGAGGATGACTAATGATGAACAGATATAATGGTGATAGAAGGCTCTTAGTAGCATGAGGGAAATCAACTACATGCTTATGTTTTAGAGTTATAATATTTTTTTGAAGTGTGTTTTTCCTGCAATATTTCATTTAACTTTTTAATGTTTTATTTTGTGGGACTCTAATATCTCCCAAGTTGCTAATCAATGTGTTGATATGACTTACTAGATAGAATAAGATCTTTCTGAGGAAAGGAAGAAATGGTACTTTAAATAACCTCTCAAATGGATATCCTCCTTATTATAACTAAATATATATCTTCATCTTAGCTGGGACAAGCCCTAGCTAAAATTAGAGATATATTTGCATCTCAAGGAGGAAGTTAAGAGCAAGGGAATCAAGAATGACATTAAGAAGTAGATCTGGAAGTTCATCAAGGGACAAAACCAAAGAATTTTCCTTGATCATTTTTGCCAATTTGTAGAAGAGAACAAGGAAACCATCAATGTAGAACACAATAAACTCAAATTTAAGATTGAAGAATTTCTTTCATGACTATCATAAGATCTATTATGTATCCAAGAGAGAAATTACCGAGCCTCGAAATACCATCATGCATGATAAAGAAATATATGCCAATAATTAGTAGTGAACTAGAGCCAAAGGTACACATATCACAATGAAGCTTAGCACTATTTTGTTTTTACCACATAACATTCCTTCATCATTCAACATCTCTTGCCACCATACCAATAAGAGAAATTGGTTATCCATATTCAAGAATCCATCAAATCATATCTTCAAAATTTAAGTATGAGTTCATTTGTAATCTCATTGTGCACATGGGCTTACTTGAAATACTCCTACTCTTGAGAAAAGGATTAATTTCTCTATTTAAACTGGGATAGTGTAGGAGAATAAATAAATGAAATAGTAGAGATTAAAAAAATTGAAACTGTGAAAACTAGGATATTGGCACAATTAGACAAGGACTTTGCTTGAAAACTAGGTTACCCATGAGGAAAGTCCTCAATAACCTTTCCATAATGTTGTTGATCCTCTCAAAATGTTTCAAATTTTTATATATTATCATGTTATCTAATGTGGGATTCATTAAGGCCTTGTTTTTAATAGGTATTGACCCATCGAGCTTAATACATTACCTGGGTTCAATACTAGAGACTTCATTTACTACCTTGAGGACTACATGCATCAATGGTAGTTTCTCTCATTGAAAAACAATGGGAATACGAAAATTTCCCTTAATTGTAAGATCTTTTAGGTGACTTGACCTCAACACCTTAATTCATCCCTAGAAATATATACTAGGACACTTTTACTTTCATCAAAATTAATGGTGAGTTTCCTTGCATTGATTAGTAGCACACATTAATGGATGGTAATCCAATCGCATCTTTCCTTTCTCAACTTAATTACATCTATTTGCATTGCAAGATTTATACAAGAAGTTTGGTTTTATGAAGTCTTTTTGGAACAATAATCTACAGTTCTAGACTTTTAATTTTGCAAATAAAAAGGGAACATTTATTATTGGACAATAAAGAAAACAATATTTATATTTTCAAACACTTTAGTACTAATGTTCATCCAATTACCTATTTCCTGTAACCATCATGTAGTCTCGTAACTACTCAGGTCTACCCTACAAAACAATATTTATCAATATTCATCTTCACACAGATATCAAGTAGTTTCATTTATTCAACATACGTTAACATTACTCTATTCTAGGTCAACATGTATGCCAACTTCAATCTACCAAGGTAAAAATTGATGGCACCTTGAAACTCATTGGCATCAATGATAGCTAGTTGCACATTGGTTAACAAAATTCATTATTTGTTGCTAATCCAATGAATTTTCTCTATTTTCACTTCAGAAAAATATTTCACATAGATGGAATTATGTTAGGATTAGTATTGTGGAGAAGATTTTTCTTTCATGGTTCTACCAAGAGTTGGGATGTTAATTGATATGTGAATAAAAATGGGAATGATATAAAAGGGACCAAGAATAGGGTAATTCTTTCAAAAGAAGAAGGTTATTTGATCCCTTGAAAAACTTTATATTGATGGATAAAACCAATTTCTCATTATGAAGCTTGAGATGCAACCTTATTTTGGCTAATATTCCCACTGCAATTATTTTCCTTGTATTATAGTTTGTGGCATCATGATTAGATTGCTTCTAGTTCCAAAAGTATCCCCACGAGAGAACTATTTTTTAGTATTAGTTCCCTATTCTTGGGTCCTTAATTTATTTTTAGGATGTTATAATGGTCATACACATTTGGACAAATATTGAAAGACCTATAGATAATTTTATTGTCTGATAACACAGTTGTTCAACAATTTTTAGCTCATACTTTCAATATGAATACCAAATTTTTCAAGGTATTGGTGACTATGTGATTCTTGAGGTAAATGTTTCCTTTGATCCATTTTTATATTACTTCTTTTGTTTGTCAAGTTTTCTATGATCCTCTAGGCTTTACATGTGGCTTCAAGAGTCATGATGTAGGGGCATCTAAACCATGAAAGCCACCCGGGGAATGCACCCGGCCTAGGCCACACCACCCGTTAGTTGTTTGGATTTTTTAGCATGTCGACTCCCACTATCGCTAGACAAAACCACCATTGTGAGGTTTGATCCTGTGTCGCCTTGCTAATGACGCCCATCCTTAACTAGTTGTGCTAGAAAGACTTGACGATTTGTTTTTTTAACTATGTGGGAATTTCTTTTTATATATGCAACTATCTTATTCTTTTTATTCTATACCCTAAATCTAATTCCATGCTTTATATCCCTACCCAATCCCAATTTCGAATCATTTTCCTATACTTGGAGGAATATGACTTAGCTATATATTTGTGCACGACTTTTATTTTTGTAGTTATATTATCACGTGTTATGTTTCTCATGATATCATGCTCAATGTTAAACGTTATTTCACGCATATCCAATAAAAGCTACGATAATACTCAATCATGTAATGACATCATTATAATGTTGATTATCAAGTGATAGATTGTCAAACTACTCAATGTATAGACCTACTTTCCACTTGTAGTCTGTATGTGACACCCCTATGTTTTTCTTTTTATGACATGACTATTTTTAGACTGTTTATGTATTTTTGAACTTAATGGCTATAAAAGCAAGGATTATAACTATTTTATTATGTAATTATGTTTTATTTTACTCAACTAATAAATGCGCAGTTGTGGAATATTTCAGAAACAACGCTTGAGTTTTAGAGACTTTTCTCCAAAAAATTCTTAGTGGTTCAGTCCACATGGCAGACCTTCCGAAAAAATATCCTAAAAATCCCAAGGAGAATGTTGTAAATAGAGTAGGATAGTGGGAGAGAAAGGTTATGTTAAACACCTAACTGGAGAGAAATGCTAAGTTGTGTGAAAAGGAAAATGAAGCATAACTTGAGGGAAAGACATCCTTAAAAGAAAGAATTTTTTTTTCTTAAATGATAAAACAAAAGGCTTAGGTAATTAAGGGATGCATATCCTTGAATTAGGACAATGCTAACGAAATAATATATTGTGAATATCTATAAGAAAACCACAGAAGAACGAAAGAAGGTTGTTTATTCTTGGAGGCAAGAAAGTCTAAGCTCGGGGTCTGAGTATTTTCCAAGATGCTCAGTATGATTAGATAAATTAATTAACTTAAATATATATTAAATATGATAGCATCCTTATATATATATATATATATATATATATATATATATATTGTTGTAGTACTCAAAAACTCCTCATTTAGTTTTAATTTAGCTATATAATAAATAATGGGGACTATTTTGAACTTTAATCAAAATATTTAGTTCTAATAAAGATAAGACAGTTTTTACTTTTTCGTACATAACCCCCTTCCATAAAGGTTTCATATATCAGAACTTATATACCAGAGGATTCAAACCTTAAAAATATTATGAAAACCCGATAGGAATTTTGTTATTTAAAATAATGAATTATCAGGGGGCTTATATCAGATCATTCAAATATTGTAATATTCAGTATAGGAAAGTTACGATAAAACATTCCCCAACCAAAATTTCCCAATATATAAAGATAAAGGGGGCATTTCCTTTTATATTGAATACTTTAAAAAACCATCAGACACATATCATTACCACTTGGCATAGCAGAACTCCTAAATATCATAACATTTACCAAGCGCAATCTCAAAAATATTTGATACCTCAAAACCTCTAATATCTATTATCCCCAACACTTCCGCTATTTCAAGAGCTCCCGATATCATAATGTTCCAATGCATCACACTCTCGATACTTGATATCTTTGATTCTCCTCCCCATCTAATATCTCAATCCTCTGATATTCCCATCTCTGCCAATATCGAGACCTTTCATATTGGATGTCACACATTGAAAACCCTGATATTCCAATTGACAATATGATCCTCTAGTATATCTGCGTGCCTATACTTATAGATTTTATATTTTTAAACAATGCATATCAGAAGCCTCATCTATGGTAACTTTTGGAAAGCAACCATGGGATTTATCTGGTAAAATTTCTTTGATGTGCTAATGTATCCATCACCCACGTGGTGAATTTATGTGGTTTTCAAAGTTCTGAAACAACTTTATTCATTGAAAATTAATATTATCATGATTCACCCTTTAAGACATAAATAGTTACGAAAATTCATTATTTGTGTTAAGATATTTCTGGTGAAAGAATTATCACTTAGTCTTGTGTTCTCCATTGCACGCTAGTCTTGATAAATGCAGTTCAAAAGATATTTCTAGGGTAACTAAAGCAAGAAAGAAATAAGTTGCTCAGCAGTATCTGGCTACTTCACCAGATGAAAATCCTCACACACCAAGGCTTTTTCCATATACCTCATGGGAATCTATTTACCAGTTATTCGAAGAAGAGGGACCAATGGTTACTCAAAGAACAGTTATAGTATAGGATTCTTCTCTGGTTTCTAATACCACGTATAGCGATGTTGCAAATTCATTTTTACACTGTGTTACTGCTCGGCCCAGGCTCCTGACCTATACAAATATGATTTGATGGGTCATGGAGCACATGAACATTACAGATAGAAAATTCATGACAAAGAATCACACAGCCATTGGTTATTTTACCGTTATTGATTTCAGTGCAATGTACCACTTTCCACCTCCATAGTATAAATATGACAAACAATTTGTGACGAAATTCATGAACAATATTAATCATGCATTAGAGCCCATCAATGATCATAGGAGAGATCCCAATAAGAAAAAGCACAAGGAAAAGGGAATATATTTAGTAGACTCTCTTGCAAGACCTTATTGGCAAATTGTTGCCATGGTATATAGATTATTTTCTTATCCCAATACTCAGAAATTCCTAGATCAATGGACTCAAATGATTGATGTTGCTTTAGAGGGATTTATACTAGACTGGGGATATATTTTATTTGATAACTTAGACACTCACATTTTGAATTTTACAATAAATCATACCATTTCAGAGTATAAAAATCCCTCCTTTTTATATGAGTGCTTATGTTAAGGATTCCCTATGCTAGAGTTTGGAATTTGCCTCCATGGAATGGAAATGGAGCTTCGTTGACCCAACTCTTATTCATATTTTCCATAATATCCTTCAGGACTCCAAATCCCACCCCCATTTCTATAAAATGTGTCAGGATGTCATGCCACCTACTCATGAAATCATATTTAATAAGAGAGCACCTAGGATTTCCTCAGAAGTAGAAGCATACTTTCTTAGGGTTGGGAATTGGTTTCGTGAAGAATTTTTTACCTACACTTTGCTCTTTGGTAGTCTGTTGTTGACGATGTGGGACCTACCAAAATTCAGGGGATCAGCCCGGTATGAAGTCAAAACTAGACCTCACACCATTTGGTGTGGGAGTCCCATCTGGTATGATGGCACGGTTGCCATTGTCTTAAGGATTTGCCTCGACTCTTGCTTTTCAGAATAAGAGAGTGGTTTTCTTTGTCTTCGAGAAGTGAGGTTCACGTGCCTGGTGAGTGTAAGTGTCAGTTGTGTCAATGGTTCTTTCACTGTCGAGGGAGAGGGTGAGAGTGAGTTCCAGGTTGATTGGGAGGAGTCCCAACACTGCTATGAACACACAACACAACAGGACATGCACAGAATCCAGTGGAGCAGTCCACATAGATGTGGCAATCACAACATACAATGTGAGATAGCATGTACAACACTCACAGATCAGTCTAAATGAGTGCAATGGTTATTACAGTAAGCTTCATGTGAATGGTTTGGCCGATGTCTAGGAGAGAAGTCTACACGGGCGAGACAATGTTAACAACATATACAACACATTTCCATTAATAGATTATGCATTACAACAAATGAAGCAGTTCAGATGTAGAACACAGGTTAAAGCAACATGTGTTACAAGTGTTAAATATTAGGCTTACAATAAATATAATACATGTGTGGAAATGTGATGACCTATTAGAAGGCTTCTGAATTAAACAAAAGTTCCATGACACATCGTTACACCATACATAACTAACCCCGAGTGTGGGACTTTGGAGCCACTACTTACTCCTCAAATAAAATATTATAGACTCTCTTGGCTATGTGGTAGGAGTTGAGGTGAAAAATTCCTTTATATGTACAAATGAAGGGGTATTTATATCAAGGATGAAACTGACCCTTGTGGCCATTAAACTACCCTCATGATTGTTTGACTTCCATGACTTTTCGACTTACATGACTCTTTGTTCAACAAGTGAGTGTCTTGGACTTCCACATTACATCACATTGGTTGATAACAAGCCCACAATGGAGATGTGGGTGACATGACTCATGACGTGACTCGACCTGACTTGACATGACAATGTTGGTATATTCGTGCTGCTATTGGATTGCATGTCGAGCTATAATGTTGCTGGGTGATGGATGTCTTGATGGTGTATCATAGTTTCACCTCCGCATGGTGATGCATGTGGAGTCTTCAATGGTTCTTCATTCACTTGATGAATATTTATCATGTTGTTCCTTGCTTGCATGCTGGAAGACTTTACAAGCTCATCTCTTTGCGAAGGTGCATGGTCATCACGGTCATCTACTTGGCATGCTTCGTTTGTCCATACATTGGTGAACCTATAATTTTGCATGTGCTCGCCTCGTTCATCACATTCATTGTCTTTCCCTATTTGTTGGTGTACTTGTACTTGTAGTCACTCATGACGAGACAATCATTTCGGATGCACATGTCCAGGAGAGGCAACAAGGTTGTGAAGCGGGGTGATGGCTCTGATCACTGCTAATGAAAAGTGTGCAAGAGTTGTTGAGTGATGGAGACGGGAAATCTAAGATGACAGTGACACTTTGTGATGTCTGGCTTGGCTGGGAGGAAAAATTGCACAAATTTTGGGAGGGACAGTCCTGCTGCTGGAAGGCAAGGGATACATTCTCTCTGCATTTTTTTGAACGAACTGGAAGTGGGGCTGGACAACCAGGTTTGTGTAATTTTCCATAGGAAGGGTCAGGCTGCATGAAGGGTTAGCAAGTGGGGATTCCATAGGTTTTTGAGGGAACTGGCCGAGAGACTGGCAGCCAAAACTGCACAATTCCTGGCAGGGACTGCCAGTTGGCTACTATGTCACTAGCAGCCAAAACAAAAAAATTCCTAGAGGGAACTTCCAGTTGTCTGCTGGAGTCACTGGCAACAGAAACTACACAATTCTTGTAGGTAATTAGCAGTCTCATGCTAGGGGATACTAGCAAGGAAAATTGTACTAAGGCTAGGAGGCCGACCTGCTAAACATCTTTGCGAAATTTCTGACCTAAGCTGATTGATGGGTAGCGGAAGACCCACTCATGAACACTATACAATTTTTAAGATGAATAGTTGGTCGATTCTCAGGATGACTGACTGGGAAAACTATGCAATTTTTTGAGGGAGATAAGGACAGACACTTGGTGTCTATCCAGACTGTCTGCGCAATTTCCGCAGTTAGTTGAGTGGGTGGGGTTAGTGGCCTCTGTGCAATTTTTGAGGGGAGTCAGTTCAGGGGTGACTATCAGGTCTAACTTTCCTGGTGGACATCATGAGAGTTGATTGAATTGCTTGTGGGCAATGCAGCTTGAAAAGACTAGCTTGGTGCTTCTGCATTGTTCTGGTTGACAGTCGATTGAGTTGATGGCAGGGTGATCATTTGACTATCATAGGGGAGTCTGGTCATCAGAACTTCACCAAAAATGGGTAAGTGCGTGAAAAATTGAAGGATGCATAGTTGATCAAATGAACACACACTTGCATGACTTGATGATGAAACGACCAAACCATCCAGACAGACATGTTCAACATGACTGACCGACAGTGTAAGTGATAAGCATGACACATGTGATTGATTGTTCATTGATCGAGACGATGCTTGCAAGAGAGTGAATGTGACTTTGTGTGTGAGTTCAAGATATGATTTCATAGTGAACACAACAAGCACATATGAAGCAAAGGCTTTTAGCATAACCAGAACATGGTCACAAGCGTGACTTAGACATCAACATGCAAAGGGTTGAATGCAATGAACAAGCAAGGCAGATTTAGATACTCACATGAGCTCATGAAGTGAACCTGAGTGTGTGTAGTCATCAAGTGAAACTCCTCAAGGGAGGCTCCGAAATTGGTGCAGGCCAAAATTTCGGAGGGTGGTTGTAGCCGCTACAACACTTGGTGACACACTAGTAGAACTCCGGCTTCTCTGTTTCAGTTCATTTCTAGCACATGGCTGGTGTTTCAGGGACTATTGAATCATTGTGCAGTTTACTTTAGTTTCCCCACTTATCCCATGGATATACATGATTCACCCTTTGCCACTCAATCAAACACAATCAAAAGTTAAAGTTAGATCTCAATGTTTCGAATTTGAGAAGGATAGTTTAGCTCGTGAGTTGAAGATTTTCAAAGTATAAGTTTTCATCTCTGGTGTTGCTTCGCTACCAGCAGGCCTGAACAGTACCCTGATAAAGTCACACAGGAACACATACATTTCTCCACCACCAACAATCCTGGTGACTACCCAGGTGGAGTTGCATGCTTCACCTCTCTACACAGGAAGCCTTTCTCTTCTTTCACCTTTGTATTTTTCAAGAGGACTATGCATAGGCACTTATTTATTTTTGGGGCGGAAGAGGGATCCCAACTTATTGTGAGAAGAAGAGGTTGTTCCTTCAAAGAATCATGTAAGACCTATGACATAGGTTTTCTCATTCAGATTTTCCCCTTCTCCATTTCTACTAGTTGGATGAGCTTGAACACACAAAGCAGAAGGCTGAGTACAGGCATGGGCCTTCCCAGTGTGGACATAGGTTCATGGTTGGATTGAAACTTCCCTTGCAAAAATTTCATATTTTTTGTCAAGACTTCAACAACCAAAAGTTACAACCAAGCACAAAGAAGGCGAAAACAAGATTAGCTAAGTGCTGCAGTGTCATGCTTTTCCTCAAATTTCAGCCATATACTCTATTAAAAAGCAAGGATGTAGTAGTTGGTAGCACTTATTTCCATAAACCAAAATAGTGATATATCAAAAAAACAAAATGAATGTGAAAAAAAATATTAAGGAATATCAAACAAAGAAAAAGCAAAGATAATAAGCAAAACAAACCAAATGAGAAGAAAAAGCAACAAGTAGACTATGTACATGGCATGGGCACAGCCCGACCTACTAAAAATCATGCTTAAGATCTTGGTCGTTGGTAGGAAGGTTGTCAATCCTCTTGCCCAGTGATTGCAAATGATATGTGTGTGGGCCAAACTTCTCATAGAATAGTGCAAGTCCATCAGGTTCTCTTACTAGAATCTGGTGGCATTCCAGAAGACCTTCAAGTAAAGACAACACCACTGTTTCAAGTACTGCATGCAACATGGGCTCGGATGATGGCACATGGTAGCTGTCTTTATTCTAGGAGGGGTTCAAGTTTCTGATATCAATTCATAAGCAGATTTTCGTAGAGTCATTATGTGTGGGATTTAAACTAGAAAACCAAGTCTAATGATGAAATTTGCAAGTAGTCCAATCACCTAAAATGTTACTCAATTTTTTCTGTAAAAGGAGTTCAAACAACATCTATGTGTTACTTGGTCCTTGCTGCAATGGCTTGTCTCCTCCTTTACCTATAATATCATGTTGGATTGCTCGCATGTAATGTGTACTCAAGTCATCATCTCCCCTTGTGGACACATCCTGGTACTGTTCGATCAGGTGGTCAAAAACTGACCACTACTGCAGTATACAATTTGTACAAAGACTGACCATCTTTGGATCGTAATTGGTTGTCAGGTTTCTTTTTTTGTCCATAGTGGTGAGATTGCTGGTTTTTTTGTTTCTTGGTACTTGACCAAAGTTGCGCAGATCATAGAGCTCATTTATAGAACCCAACCCCTTGGGGACGGGGTTTCCTTTCTTACCCTTAGCTGTAGTTTTCAGAGAAACCTCATGCTTACCTTCACCAACTATTATGTTCTCAAAAGTATCAACATTGTTCACAGAATATGGTATCACCTTCAGTGCGACTGTGTTGAGGTTGGGGGTCTTGGTCCCTGAGCTATCATGTATCTTTAACTCGTCAAAATCCATGGCCCACAGCTTGTTAATACACGAGACATTTAGCATGCTAGTAATTTTTTTGCTATTGTTACTACTACTACTGCTACTATTGGTACATCGTATTGTACAATTTTCATTACGATAAGTTGACAAAGCAAGAAGTCCCAACAGCGTCTCAGGTGGGGTTGGAGCTAGTCATGCAGGATAACACCCCAATGTTGTCTCAAGGAGGCAGTTGTCGAACATGAGTTCTGTGAAGGCCAATGGTTCATTTTTTCCATTGAGGGAACTAACATTATGTTCCATGTACCTCTTAGATTCTACCTTGATTTGATTTCACTTGCCCTTGTACCAAAGACACATGTGAAACAAATCTGTAGCCAAATATCCATTTAGCTTGCTAGACTAGTATTTGCTGAGTAATAGACCATATGATTCCGGTAAGTCCAAAATAACTATGTTGATGCATTGGTGCACTTGACTGTCATGGGATAGTCGGATGTTCACGTCTCGCAATTCACCAATGGCTATTACCGATGTTCGATCAAGTTGGATAATTCGCGCGAATGTCTTGCTCCATTGTTCATTGATATTCATAGTAATGGAGAGTGGCATGACGTTGGCAACTGTACCAGAATTAACCAAGCAGTTATGAACATTGTAGTTAAAAACTTTAAATGAAATTAGGAATGGAGGGAAACATGAGTTTGCCTCTTCCATCCCAGGTGTATTGAGCACTATATAAAGTGATATGAGAGGTTTTCTTGCTCCCTAGATGGTAGAGGCTACATTGTCTGTTGTTGTCTATCCTAAAGCGCACACCAAGATATCTCGCTGACTCTGGATCTTAGACAACTCAAACAAACTGATGTTCTCTCGATTTTTCTTCATGTCATCAACAATATTGTAGTCCAGAGGTGGTAGACTCACCGAGATGTCCGGGGTGGAATGGATGTTCGCGTTGTCCGGCAGAGTGTTTTGCAAGTTACTGCCCATGGATGTAGTATTATCTGCCGCTATCTTCCAAGGCTTGCTTGGCATTTTCTACATCATGGAAGCTGGTAGATCAGCCTTCCTTATCAACAGTCTGATCTTTTCTTTCATCTCTCCAAGTGTAGAGAGAGCCCCATTACTTCTAATATTGTAATTGTCAGTTTGCTTCTGGGGCTACTTCTCGGTGTTCATTTGTGAGCATTGATACATGCTCACCACATGTCCAGATCTTGATGGCTCATCAGGTGCAACCTCCTAATCATTGCCAGTGTCTTTTTTCTGCTCCTGCATGTTGCTTCGCACATTGAGTGTGTGACTGTAGAAAGAATTTGTGACTCACTTCCAGTCCGAACAAGTCTTTTCAAGATGATTTTCTTCGTGGAAAAAATAGAACTTAGGATCCACACACTATTCGAGCTGGAACACAGGCTTCTGCACAGTTTTTGAAGAGAAACGGTTGCTGCTCGATGAGCTACTTGCCTATCTATTCCTGGGTGGATGACTTCTCGCAAATGTGTTTGTTTTACACTGTTTAAGTTTGGACACTTTAGTGGTCAAGCTCTTGATATGGTGAGTGAGGGTCTCAATATTTGTTGCTTCCTTATCCCTACCCTTTCTCGCCACTGCTTGGGGCTTACTAATTGCATCCTTGGAGTCCTTTGTTGATTTTTCATCCTTGATGACTCCAATCATGCACAGGTATTTCTCAACAATGATAGCCTCCTCATAGTATCCCAAAAGTGTTAGTCTCATAGCCCGCTTGATGAACTGCACAATTCTGGTTGGGAGTGCGGATGTCTAGTACTCAACAGTGATGGAGACATGAGATTTAGTGTCTGCCACAAACTTGTTCAATATGCATGTAAACCTCTAATTGAAATCTTTCTCTCTCTCTTTACCCTCCATCTTGTGGCTTCCCATATCTCTAAGTAGCATGGGTGGGGTCTTGTCATTAGCAAACTTTTCAAGGAACATGCATTTGAAAGCACCCGAATTCTGTATGGAATTGGGTGGAAGGTTGTGATACAAAGTAGTTGCGTGGATGTCCAAGGTACAAGGGAACAATCTACATTCTACGTTGTCATAATCTACCTCAAGGGTCTGCAGCTGTAGGTAGAAGTTTTCTAAGTGCTCTTCTGACTTCACCATGCTGTTAGGTTGAACTTGATGTTCTTTCTCTCCACTTGCTTTAGCATCTTGTGAAAAATAACCGGGAGAGCCAATGGTCCCTCATTAATCCATTCAATATTTGGGCCAGCCATCTTTTCATCTTCTTCATCTTCTTCCTCTCCTTCTAAGTCTGATGGTTCCAGATCTGAGTCTATCGATCTATCTCCCCCTTCTACCTCCCCCTTTGACTTCACCTTTGCCTCCTATACTGGAGTTCAATCCTAAGATCACAAGTGTGCCTTGTTTGTCTTCAAGGATGATTCAAGGTTCCTCTCCATCTTCAATAGCTTCCTCTAGACCTTCAAGTGTGGCAAGGACTGCTTCTTCCATTGATTGTACAACAACTCCTATTGGAGTGGCTTTTGGCTTCCTAGATGTGTTTGGAAGATGTTGTACACATGGGATTAGTTTGACTTCTTTCGCGAACTAGAAAGTGCCAGGAAAGATGGAGTGAAGGTGTTGATATGAAATCTCATGTTCAATTATGGGAGGTGAGGAGTAACCAACTGCAGAGTCACGTCAGAGGGATTGTGAGTTACTTCCTTGACCAGATGATTGATGAGTGAGTGTGAGGGGAATTTCTGGCATGTACACTCACTACACTCCTTCTAGCACCAGAAATGTTAACGGTGCTAGACCCACCAACATTTAGGGGATCACCCCAGTATGAAGTCCCAACTAGATCTCACAGAGTTTGGTGTGGGAGTGCCATCCGGTATGATGGCCCAGTTGCCATGGTCTTAAGGATTTTCCTCTGTTGGGTTGTGTTATATTCTTTCCAGGTCTAGTCCACGTAGTTAACCGGGGGGTTAGAGGGGGGGCGGAGCCCCCCTTTTGTTGCACTGATTATGTAGTTTGGGGGGGGTCACAGGGGGTTTGAGGCGTACCTATAACGCCACTTTATGGGGTCTGGGGCAGCAACATAGAAAATTTTGGTTTTGGACCCTATGTTAGGTTGGGCGGACCCACCTATGGTTTTGTGCATGATTTTCGCACATGTTTTTTGGATGCGATGGTTTTCGGTCCATGGTATTGGACGCGATGGGTTTCGGTCCATGGTATTGGATGCTTTGGCATGTATAAATATGTATTATAACATTGAAAGGAACATAATGAAAAATCAAGCTGGTAGTCCCAGTTTTGGGATCCAGGGAAAATATCTGTGTATATGTGTTTTATGTGTTATGCTCTTGCATTGTTTATTTTCTATGTTTTTAGAATTCGTATGCAGGTAATTTCTGTACGAGGTTAAAACCTACATCCTCAACTCTTGCTTGTCAGCACAGGAGAGTGGTTTTCTTTGCCCTTGAGAAGTGAGCTTCGCATTCCTGGTGAGTGTAAGTGTCACTTGTGTAAAGTGGTTCTTTCACTATCGAGGGAGAGGCTGAGAGTGAGTTCCAGGTCGATTGGGAGCAGTCTGAACATTGCTAGGAACACACAACACAATAGGACATGCACAAATTTCGGTGAATCATTCAACACAGATGCGGCAGTCACAACACACAAGGTAAGATAACACGTACAACACTCAAGGATCCATTTGAACGAGTGCAATGATTTTTACAACAAGCTTCATGTGAAAGGTCGGTCTGATGTCCAAGAGAGCAGTCTACATGGGTGAGATAATGTCAGAAACATATACAACACATTTCCATTAGTAGATTATGCATTAAAATGAATGAAGGAGTTCAGATATAGAATACATGTTAAAGAAACATGCATTACAAGTGTTAAATATCAGTATTACAACAGATACAATACATGTCTGAAAACGTGCTGGCCTATTAGCAGGCTTTTGAATTAAGAGAAAGTTCCAAGACACATCGTTACACCATACATCACTAACCCTGAGTGCAGGGCATTGGAGCCACTACTTACTCCTGAAAGAAAATATTACAAAATCTCTTGGCTATGTTGGAGGAGCTGAGGTGAAAAAGTCCTTTACATGTACAAATGAGGGGGGTATTTATAGCCAAGGGTTAAACTGACCCTTGTGGCTGTTCAACTACCCTCATGACTATTTGAATTCTATGAATTTTCAACTTACATGACTCTTTGTTCAACAAGTGGGTGTCTTGTAGTTCCAAGTTACATCACATTGATTGACAACAAGCCCATAGTGGAGATGTGGGCGACATGACTCATGATGTGACTCGACATGACTTGATATGACAATGCTAGTACATTTGTGCTACTGCTGGAGTGCATGTCAAGCTATAGTGGTGTTGGGTGATAGATGTATTCATGGTGTATCATAGATTCACCTCCACATGGTGAAGTGCATGAAGTCTTTGATGGTCCTTGGTTCACTTGATGAATCTTTAACATGTTGTTCCTTGCTTGCATGCTGGAAGTCTTGACAGGCTCATCTGTTGGTGAAGGTGCATGTTCATCACGTTCATCCACTTTGCATGCTTCATTTCTTCATACGTTGATGAACCTGTCATTCTTCATGTGCTCCCTTCGTTCATCCCATTAATCATATTGCCTTGTTTGTTGGTGTACCTATACTTGCAGTCACTCATGACGAGACGACATCAAAACCAAAACCTCCTAGTCTGCCATGACACATGATCATTTTTTATGCACGTTACCAGGAGAGGTAGCAAGGTTGTGAAGCTAGATGATGGCTCCGGGCATTGCTGATGAAAAGTGAAAAGGAGTCACTAAGTGATGGAGACGGGAAATCTGAGACACCAATGACTCTCTGCGAGGTTTAGCTTGGCTGGGAGGAAAAATTCTGTAAATTTTGGGAGGGATAGTCCACACTCCTAGAAGGCAAGGCAGGCATGCTCTGCACATTTTTTAGAATGAATGGGGAGTGGGGCTAGACAGCTATATTTGCGCAATTTTCCATAGGAATGGGCCATGCTGCATGAAGGGTTAGTAGGTAGGGATTGTGAAGCTTTTAGGGGAAACTTCGCAGGAGACTACAACAAAAACTTTGCAATCCCTAGAGGGAACTGCCAGTTGGTTGTTGGGTCACTGGCAGCCAAAAATACACAATTCCCAGAGGGAACTTCCAGTTAGCTGTTGGAGTCACTAACAGTAGAAACTCCGCAATTCCTGGAGGGAATTGGTAGTCTACTATTAGGGGCTGCTGGCAAGGAAAATTGCATTAAGGTCAGGAGGCTAGCTTGTTGATCATCTCTATGCAATTTCTAATTTGATATGACTGATGGGCAGTGAAAGGCCTACTCATGAACACTGCGCAATTTCTAAGATGAACAGTTGGTCGACTGTTGGGATGACTGACTGGGAAAACTGCACAATTTTCTGAGGGAGATATGGGTGGGCACTTGGTGTCTCTCCGACATGTCTATGGAATTTCCTCATTCAGTTGAGTGGGTGAGGTCAGCGGCCTCTACAAAATTATTTATGGGAGTCAGTCCTGGGGTGACTACCAGGTCTGAATTTCCAGGTGGCCAACATGAGAGTTGGTTGAATTGCTTACAGGTAATGCAGGTTGAAAAGAGTAGCTTGGTTCTTCTTCATTGTTTTGGTTGACAGTCGATCGAGTCATTAACAGGATGATGGTCCAGTTGTCGGAGGGGAGTTTGGTCATTAAAACTTCAGCAAAAATGGCTAAGTGTGTGAACAATCGAAAGATGCATATGTGATCATACGAACACAAACTCGCATGACTTGATGAAGAAACGATGAAACCATCTAGACACACAAGTTCAACATGACTAATTGATGGTGTAAGTGACAAGTGCAGCACTCAAGATTGATCATTCATTGATCTAGATGACCCTTGTGCGACAGTGAATATGACTTTGTGTGTGGGTGCGACATATGATTTCATAGTGTACACAATAAGCGCATACAAAGTGAAGACTTTGAGCATAACCAAAACATGGTCGCAAGCATGACATAGACATTAGCATGCAGAGACTTCAATGCAATGGAGGTGGATGTAAAGACTCACATGAGCTGATGGAGTGATCCTGAGTGTGTGTAGTCATCAAGTGAAACTCTTGAAGGGAAGCTTCGAAATTAGTGTACGCCAAAATTTTGAAGGGTTGTTGTAGCCACTACAACATCTAGCTAACCCACATGTTTTTCCATTTTATGTCCTTGATAAATTGTTGCCTCATGAGATAGCCTACCAATTTGTGGGTAATGGTGTTTCTAAAATATTGAAAGAATCTAATAAGAAAGTATGGTTGACCTTTCCTTTCTATTGTCATATATATACATTAGATTATTTCAAACATGCAACTATTGAATTGAACTCTATTTTAGAGTTGGAGTTTCCTATTATCACTAATACGCACTACGATCCTCATGGAACTACTAAAAAGGTTACCTCTCAATGAAGTGTAAGTAAATTCTCTCATGAACCCGATCAGTTTGATTATGTCTTTGAAAAAGCTTCCACCCATTCAATATTGACCAAACAGATTTCAAAGTGAATAACTCCACATGAAATCAATCAATTTTCCTAGTATAGGGAAACGGGCTTATCCCATTTACCCTTGGATTCATTAAAACTTTTACAAGAAAACACAACTCAAGAGAAGGTCACAGAGATTTCTTCTACATAGGTTATTGATATCCTTGACCTAAAATATTCATGGGCATATTCTTCCACTTAGATTGAGGGACAATTGTCAAGTTATAAACTTGAAGAAATTTGGAAACAATGCAACCAGGTCTTAAAAGGAAATAAACTTTAGGTTTTAAAGACTACCTCACAATAAAAATTCTTTGAAATTTATAAAACTGTTGAGAAGAATCTGATTAACAGGGACTACATACCAACCTTTATAGGTTGAAGATATTTGAAGTTTGACATAACTCTAATTTAAAGGTCTAAGATTCTTAGATTCAGGAATCATAGTAGAAAATTCAATAGTTGAAAGTTAGACGTGAATTGGTAGATTTTAAAAACGAGGAAGGAGAGTTGAATACTCTCCTTTCTCCATAGCAAGTCATTTTCTTTCAGAAATTAACTATCTTTCACGATTTGTGTCAAATAACCAATACATTGGTAGACCAATCGTTTGACCTGAGGACATATTTTGATGATATTGAGGAGAAGATCGCATGCTACATAACATGGAAAGATAGTGTTGAAGGGATGTTAGCCAATCTCCCAAGGATAGAGGAATCACGTAAGTATATAGTCTTCATATAATGGGAAATTCACCATAAACATACAAAAACAATGGTATTTAATGAAAGAAACATCTCCCATTTCTTCAATGAAGCTACCAGTGATAATCTGTTTCAGGCAAATTGTATTTCAGATTGCCGCAAAGGACCTCTACCCAATATCAAGTTGTTGACCAAAATGTGACAAGAATTGTGCAACAAAAGGATTGAGATGATTGAAAATCTGTCTAATATTGACTTAGAATACCATTGGAATTTCTTAGTGAAGCCTCACAGCCAATCTCTAATGCTTATATTCTTTTCTAACAATACCACTTATACACTGCCAACACTCAAGGATGCTATATTTAACCATCAGATTCATATTTATCCATGGTTTCCACCTAAATTGAAGCCCATGACATATATTTATGAACTACAGAAGAGTATGGGAGGGAGGTCTTCTTCACAATATTAGCCAAGTTGTTACAAGAATGTCCAAAATTGTGTTATGGTTTTATTTTCAGTGTTGTTTGTTAAAATCTCTTCAAAATTTTATTTTTCTTTGTTATATTTGTATTTTATCTTTAAACTATAAATCCCCTTCATTGAAATGGAGAAGGGGTTGTGAATTTTGGAGAGAGAGATTTTGTTCACACTACTGTAACTTAAGTTATCTTAATAGAAAGCAGAATCATTATTGTTTTCTCATGAACAGACTCACAATATATCAGGTACTATTATCTTTCTGTTTTTATTTCCTTAAGAGTTAAATGGTTATTTGATTACATTTATCATATATGTGTTGCAAGTAGACATACATCTTTCACCATTGATATGTGTTATTGGGATCATATTTTATATGCATAAACAATGAAATCTTATGTGTATCGAGTTCATGAACTAATTTAATTAACTATTTAATTAAATTAGTTATCGTAATTTTCTTTAAACTCATATTAACTTGATAATCTATATTGTCATGTTGTATGTGAGATATTTTTAAATCACATATATAGATAAGATTTCCAAGGATAGATAGATATATAGATAAATAGTTGGTTTAAATACTTTTTATTCTCAATTTAATTACATCGTAAGCCTCACATCTATATACTTCAACAATTTTATTATTTTATATTAAGGGAAATTGAGCAAATCAATTCGAGTCAGAGCCACCATGTCAAATGGAAAATTATCTTATCTAATGTCCTGACCTGGTGGCTTCGCCAGATGATGAGGAAGATATTTCTAGCCTTCAAAATTTTTGATGCTAGAAGCAGAATGTTCAAACTATGAATGGCAACAAGGTCAAACCCCAAATTAAAAGGTCATTCTAAGAGTTAGTTTCCCTCAAAATCACCACCAACTTCAAGATCACATTCAAGGTCCCCTAACCCTAGATATGAGGTTTTTCAAACAACCACTAAATCTCCTAGCACACTTCTAAAGTCAGTAGGCAAAACCTCTTAACAAGTACCTACAGAGCCCCTTGAAACACAAACTTTGATTCAGAGATTAGAAGGAATTTCCATTTTTGGAGAAAAATATGTTCAAACTGATATATCAGAAGGAAGCGTCATGTCATATTTATAGTATTCTAGTGTATTGACTAGATTCGAGAGTGAAAAATTTTGGAGTCAAACCTGTTGAGCTTCCATTTATCCACTCACCAGAAAAAGAAAAGTACTCTAGAAACTCTTTCTTTTGCTAGTGAGATTACATCTTCCTCTCCACCTCATATGAATTTTATTTGTCCCACTTCTTCCTCTACCCCTTTACCTTCATCATATCATCCTATTATCCCTTTCATCCACATTCCTCAACCACAATCAACTAGTGTTATTATAACTAGTAGCAATACATGAGAAGCTTCCTCAACTTCTCAATCTCTATCATCTTCGACACCTTCTACAAATTCCTATGCTCCTATTAATCCCAGGATGGCCCAAAGACCATGGAACAATATAGGAGAATCACAGATTACTCCACCATTACACACTCTTACAAAACATCCAGAGAGATGGCTTCCTAAGTTTAATCCCAATGATGGTGTTCATATAGGGGAACATATTCACAATTTTATGTTAGCCATCAATCTAAATGGAGTCACAGAACACAATTGTGTTGTTAGACTTTTTCTTTAGACATTCGAAGGATCCACAGGATCTTGGTATTTTTCTCTTCCTACTCAGTCAATGACAAATTGGGATATGTTCGAAAAACAATTTTTTTAAAAATTTTGTGATGACCGAAAAAATTCCACTTTGATAATGATTTGTTAAATATTAGTGCCAACCCAAATGAAAAAAATCAGTACTTAAGAAATTACTGAATAAAATCCCATACACTTCCAACCCTAAAGTTGATGTAAATATTGAATGGTATATCTCTTCACTTCCATAAAATATTTCCATGTTTGTAGATAGATCTAATAAAATATTATTTATTGATAACATGAAGGAAGCTATATCTATGGAAAAAATATTTCTTTCTCTTGAAAAGAAAACTACCCTTGAGGAAATAAAACTAACCAAGAAAGTCATTTTTAAAGATGAATCCAAGAATAAAGCCAGCAAATATCCTTTCGATTTGGAGGGGTTACAAAAGGTTATGAAAAAAATGTCTAATGAAATGGTACAGATGTAACAACCCCAATTTTAAAGTATACAAATAGTTACATGAATTATGCGATTTATAATCAACACACAATTAATCAACTATTTACCATAGAATTTCAGAAATATGAGCAGAGGCAATTTACATGTGGCAATTATATTCCTTACTTGTGATTTTAGAGTTAAATGCTAATTCAATCCCACTAACTGCAACAAAGTTTTTGAGATGACTCTCCACCCAACCGTAGGCTCAGCTGCATATAATCTCTCTACAGCCGTCCATCCCCGAGCCCTTAATGAATGTACTATTGCTAGGGAATCCTTTGTCTCACAACACTTTTCTCCCAAGAGAATGGATGATGGAATGATGGATTTCATCTTCTTCATCATCTATTAAATAGACTAAACATTGGAAAGGGAACCACATCCACACATTCCATGTGTTAATTTGAAACTTTTATTTTATGTTTTACCTAAGTTAAATTTTCTCTTAATTTATCTCTTTCTTATTTTATCCATTTTTACTTTTTAATAAGTTTGCTTATTTTTACTATTTTTATAGTTCTCTTAGTTAACTCTTTCTTATTTTATTTTACTTTCTTTTTACTTATTGTTACTAATTTTGTATTTTACTTTTGTATATATATAATTATTTAGAACATTACTATTTTATTTATTTGTTATTATTATATTTCTTCATTATTTATTATCTATTTACTATTATTATCTTTTCTTTATTGTTTATTATTTATTTTCTTATATTTTAATATTATATTATATTATTATTTATTATTATTATTATTATTATTAGGGGACATTACATACTACCCCTCTTTAAGGAACTTCATCCCGAAGTTAAATTGAATCATTTAACATTTTATCTATTTATTTATTGCTTCATGTTTCCCTGCACCCTTTGTTGGACTAGTATAACCAACATGCATCGAAAGTTTTCACAACACCTGGGAATACTTAAGGAATATCTATCATTTTTCCCACTTTCGGAACCAGACATACACCTCATTGGTCTGTATCTTAGTCCAAGGCTGGCCCCAAGGCTCGTGCCCGACTCATTCCTCATCTGCCCCAAGGCAGGCATCTGATATGGTACTCAATGATTCTGGGCATTTTGCAAGGATGTCCCACTCCCTCCATAACTACTAAGGTGCACAGCCCCAGGCATCAAAATCCTTACACCTCCACTAGACTTTGGCATCCTAATCCAATAATAGGCACCTAGCCTACAACATTAGGCACCTGGCCTCCTCAAGATGGTCCCATAGCCCCTCGAGAGCTATCCATCAAGAGCTATTATTACAAATTCATTTGGGCACATCAACCCCATCATCCAGATTAGTGTTTTAGGGCTCATCAAACCATAATATCAGTTGCTACACTCCCTAAACAAGTCACTCCTTTGAGTGCCTCCTTCCCAGACAATTTCATGACTTGAAGACATCTAGAAATGACCTCTAGAGGGACTAGCCCAGGTAGGTCCATGTAAGGGTGAGCTATAGAGAGTCCATGCGAGGCTACTCTATGGAGAACTTAGGCTTCCTTTCACCTACGCAGGGTGAGTTTGAGTGAAATTCACTTAGGGTTTGGGGAATATTCTTATCTTGCGAGGGTGCTCTATAGAGAACTTAGGCTTCCTTTCACCTACGCTGGGCGAGTTTGAGAGAAATTCACATAGGGTTGGGGGAATATTCTTATGTTTTTTATTCATCTATAAGGTTCCCTCACTTATCAACTCTTATGAGCTTGAAAATGGATGAGGAATGAGTTAAGGTGCACCCTATCCTCTCATCCCTTCCTCCATGGAACTAATTCTATGTATGGAAGGCCATTCAGTGACACCATTTATGAAAAAACCTCCTTCATCTCCCTATAAATTGACCACTCATCTAAGTGATCAGGGGCTGGATTATGTTGAGTTGTAAGGACATAATGTTGTTTTGACATTTGGCTTTGAAGCAAGTATTGTAATGCTACAAGTCATGCTTTTGATGTGATGTGGATGGGATCCAAGATGGAGGAATGACTTTGAATCAGACACAATGGTTGTAATTCCTTCTTCTATCTAATAAAGTTTTTGAACCCTTCTCCCATATGTTTGTATTGTTTTATAATGCTTATATATGTGAAATGTATCTGATTCCATTCATTTATATTCAATAGATCTTTTTCTTTCATCGATTCTTTATTTTCTGTTGTGTTTACAGGTACTTCTCAAGTGTATTAAGTACAGGTAGGAGTGATAGGATCGATACAAAGGAGAGAAGAGGAAAGTAGAACTACAAATAGGTCTTCTCATCTTCTCATCTTATCTATTTCTTATAGGGAAAGACTAAAATACTTTAAACTGTTATTATAGATATGGCTACTTATCTTGGGAATTAGTATTTATCCGTAGATACTAAATTCTCCAAAACAAATTGGAGACTCCACTGGAGAAGATCCTCTTTCCTAGTAGCTTATCCACCTCCTAGGACATCCTTGAAGACCCTACGTTTGTTCATAGATTGTAATTCAACCTTTTTGCATTGAAAATTTGGGCAAATCTGTGTCAAATTGGCTTTTGAAATGGCTCACTGTCACCAGTGCAGACTTGTGAGGGACACAGTGTGCTGCAGAGCACCCCTGGCTTAGGGACAGTGCTCTGAAGTGCATTGTCTCCCATTCAAGGCTGCGTTGATCCTCCTAGGGTCAGCTTCCCACCTTTGGAAGCTATTTTTTCCAACTTTTCTCTGTTTGTTTGTTTGTTGATTGATCAATGAATGTTATGTCTTAGAGAACAAGTTTCTATCTCCTTGTCTAGTACTACTTTGATTTGATTGATTAATGTTTCTTTATTGTTTTCTTTGTCATTATCCTTCTATATTCAAAGTTAGAGTATAGTTGATTAATCTTCATTCGAAAGAAAGTGTCGTAAAGTCTTATTTTCCTTCGAATCAGAACTGTCATAAAAATCTTCGTTCTTACGAAAGATTGATTGATTATATGTGCATATTTCCTTCTGTTCATATTCACATTAAGAAAATTGAAAATAAATGCATGCATGTTGCATTGAAAAATTTTGTGTGTGCTTATAGGAATAGTGTAGGGAGATTTCATTAGATTGTGCTCTTTTCTCTTTGATTGAAAGAAATTTGACTCCTCTATCCCTATGAAGCTAGGATTTTCATCATTAAATTGAATGGAAAGAATGCTTATCATGATAGTTGCATTCCTAGGAATTTCAGAATACATTACGTGGTGAATTTGAAAGGAAAATTCCTAAGCAAGATCAACTTAAAACTAACATCAATTTACCTAATGGAGCATTGTCATTAAAAAAAACATTTAGTGGTTCTAGGCTAGAGACGTGTTTTGGTGTCATAAAGCAAAGCAAAGGTCGTAAATTATTTGCAATACATCTCGAGTGTGATACCTCATTCCACGTACTTAAGTATATCCTAGCGCGTCCACATACCTTCGGGTATATAGGGCGGTGTTACAATATGTAAAGTATATGGGAATGCTCTCACTGTGCGGTCTTGCATTAGATAGTGCTTATATGGACTGGGCCTCCACATACCTTCGAGTGTATATGGGAGGATGACACTAGGTTGCTATCCATCCTTAGGTAACCGAGTTCGCCAACTTGTACACTGTGATAAGTCGAACACAACATTCGCGGAGATCGCCTGCCCGTACTTCTTGGTTTGCTGGGAGGTATTCTGTAGTTCATAGTTTCTTAGTAACCTTTTTCCTAGCTTACCCCTTTTTTTTATTTCTTTTTTGATAATAAAGTTAATTAGCAATCATGGAGGAACATCAACCCTTACCCCATCATTCACGGAGAATAGCAAGCAAACCGCCTTTGTCGCCTGAAGCTACAACTATTCAGTCAAAGAGGTCTCACTTAACTGAGTCAAGTACATCAAGAACTCCTAGTTCTTCATCTCAATTACCTGAATCATCTATTTCGGTAAGTACTGAGACTCCAGCTACTCCAACCATTTCTGGTACATCCATTTCTGAAGAAGAAGTTTCAAAAATACCTAAGGACATTAGCAATGATCCTAGTGAAATAGTAACCGAAGTTGTTCAACAACAAGTTTATCCTCAACTTGAAGTTGCTCAATAAGAAATTACTTCTAAACTTGAATCAATTCAACCAGAAGTTAATCTAGAACCTATAAAAGTTCAAAGAGAAGTTACATATGAACCTGAAGTTGTTCAGGAACCTCTTTCTAGAATTGTTGTTCTTTTACTCAAACATCTAGACTTCGAATTTGAACATTCAAAAGTTTTTACTTTACTAGAAGACGATCAACCAGTTACCCCTTAGACATCAGTAACTACTGAAACTTCCACTTTATCAACATCCAAAGTCTTTTAAGGACCAGACGGTGAGGTTTTTCCACCTGGTTTAATTGCTATCGAGGAGGAATTGGAAGAATATTCTAAACCTGGAACCCCATTCCACTTTCGAACTGGGCTTTATCTTTAGCCTCATACTCCTCATTTTACTGCTCCGTTTGATCCTGCTTCTTTTCAAGTACATGTAGATTCTTTAGGACAACTTTTGGGTTAGTTAACTATGGCTGAACAATTGTCAACATCCCAGACTATATCATCTGATGCAGCTATGGCAGAATCTTCTATTGCAACCTCTTCGATGTTTTCTACCACACCTAAGTCACACCTATATGGTGAATCATCCATCCCAGTTGGTTACAAATCTTTATCTGGAACCCACTCAGGGGTTGCTTCTACACCATGGTCATCACCCATGTCCTCAACCAGAATTTTACCTGGTTCTTCTTTAACGAGAACTCAACAGTTTGATCCTGCATATCAATATCAAACTGGGAAATCTAGTCAACAAAGACCTATGTATCCATTACATACTAGATTTCCACCATATGGAGAGCAATATACTTATTCACCTTATCCTCCCTATGGAGGACCATCATATGGTAGTATCCCACAGTATTCAGGTCTGCCTGGAATTTGAGTTTGTCAATGGAAACGAACAATGCTAGTGTTGGGTTGTGTTATATTCTTTGGACCCTATATTAGGTTGGGCAAACCTACCTATGGTTTTTGGTCCATGGTTTTGGACGTGATGGTTTTTTGGTCCATGGTATTGGATGCTTCGGCATGTATAAATATGTATTGTAACATTGAAAGGAATATAATGAAAAATCAAGCTAGTAGTTCTAGTTTTGGGATCCAGGGGAAAATCTCTGTGTATATGTGTTTTATGTGTTATGCTCTCACATTGTTTATTTTTCTGTGATTTAGAATTCGTACGCAGGTAATTTTTGTACGGGGTTAGAACCTACATCTGGTTTCAGAGTTGTTTCGGCTTCAAGGGGATGCCTTTGTTGCTGAGGGGTTTCGCTCGGGCCTGTGGTAGACCTTGTTCAGTGGGAGATCTACGAGATCGATTCTGGTGGTGAAAGAAGATAGCGAGCAGCGGAAAGATAGAGATCGAGAAGTTCAATGGTCAAAGTTTTGAGTTGTGGAAACTCAAGATGGAGGATCTGTTGGTGGATAAAGATCAGTGGATCGCGGTAGATCTAGGTACTAAACCAACGGGAGTGACCGATGAAGAATAGAAGAAGTTGGATCAGAAGGCAAAGAGAAAAATACGATTGTGTGTCTCAGATTCAGTATTGCTGAATGTATCAGGGGAAGATACGGCAAAGGCTTTGTGGGACAAGTTAGGGACTTTGTACCAATCTAAGTCTCTAGTGAATAAACTGTTCCTACGAAGAAAGCTGTATAACCTGAGGATGAAAGATGGAGACTCGGTGATAGAGCATCTAAACGAATTTAATACTGTGGTAAGTCAGTTAGCATCTGTTGATATTAAAATTTCAGATGAAGATAAGTGCATCAGTTTGTTGTGTTCTGTACCAGATTCGTGGGATAGTCTGGTTATTGCAATAGGTAGCAATGCAACTTCTTTTTAGTTTGATGAAATAGTATCAGCCTTGCTGACGGAGGAGATGAGACAGAAAAATATGGAGAGCCAGAATGGTGATGCCTTGTCTGTACGAGGACGGTCCTAGAATAGAAACAAAAATAAGTCATCTAGTGGGAGATCTAAATCTAGAGGGAGATCTAAATTTCCAGGAAAACCTGTAAAGGTGGTGTGCTGGAAATGCGGAAATGAAGGGCACTTCAAAAGGGACTGTAAATCTAAAGCTCCTGATAAAGGAAAGGGATTGGATGATGCTCCTTCTGCAGAGGCGAAAACCACCTCAGATGAAGGTGGGGATGTGTACTTGGCTTGTTCAAGTACACATGTAGATCATGAGGCATGGTTGATTGACTCAGGTGCATCCTTTCACTTCACTTCCCATAGAGAGTGGTTTTGTGAGTATGAGAAATATGATGGTGGTGATGTCTTCTTAGGAGATGATAGGAAGGCTAGAATCATTGGTCGTGGAAAAGTAAAGTTGAAGTTGCAAGGTGGAAGGGTTAGAACACTTCTGGGTGTTCTGCATATTCCTGCATTGGCCAGAAATCTGATTTCTGTAAGCAAGTTGGATGATGCAGGTGTAAAAATAGTGTTTGAGAAGGATACCTGCAAGATGGTCCGGGGAGCACTAGTATTGATGCAGGGAGTTCAGACTGGAACTCTGTACAAGCTGTAAGGTAGCACTGTTGTTGATGGGTGCAACAGTTCTGTAGTTCCTGGAAGTGGAGCTGAAAATCTAGTGGTCTCTGGAGAGAAGACCATGCTGTGGCATCAAAGGCTTGGACATAATGGAGAGAAGGGCCTTTGAATACTTCATGGTAAAGGTATGGTAGAAGGTATGAGTAATAACTCTCTGGATTTTGATTTCTGTGAAAATTGTGTATATGGGAAGCAAAATCGGGTGAGTTTCCCCTCTGGTGCTAAGAGGGCGAAACAAATATTAGAGCTTGTGCACAGTGATGTGTTTGGACCTGTGCAGGTTCCATCACTAGGTAAGTCTGTGTACTATGTATCATTTATAGATGACTTCTCAAGGAATACATGGATATATTTCCTTAAGAAGAAATCTGAAGCCTTTGATAAGTTTAAAGAATTTAAGGCTCTGGTGGAAAATCAGACAGAGAAGAAGATAAAGGTGTTGAGGACAGATAATAGTGGAGAGTTTTGCAGCAAGGAATTTGAAGAATTCTGTAAGAAGTGTGGTATAGCACGGCAGAAGACTACTCGATATACACCTCAGCAAAATGGAGTCGCAGAAAGAATGAATAGGACGTTGATGGAAAGGGCAAGAAGAATGCTCAGTGGTGCCGGGTTAGGACATGAATTCTGGGCAGAGGCGGTGGATACTGCATGTTACTTGGTCAATAGGTCACCTTCATCAGCGTTGGAGGATAAGACTCCACAAGAAGTATGGACTGGTAAGAAACCCTCTCTTTCACATCTAAGGGTATTTGGATGTGATGCATATGTACATGTTCCAAAGGAGAAACAAACCAAGTTGGATAGTAAATTTGAAAAGTAAATCTTTATTGGGTGTAAGGATGGTTTAAATGGTTATAAGATTTGGAACCCAGTCACACAGAAGGTTGTGTATAGTCGAGATGTGGTGTTCAGAGAGGTAAAAGATGTTATTAAAGATGAAGTCCAATGAAAGGAGCCTGAGAAGATAGAGTTTGAACTAAAGGATGAAGAATCAGACTCTGTAGCAGAGGAGGAATCAGAAGATGAAGAGCCACAAACTCCGGCTGTGAGAAGATCAGTTCAAGAAAGAAGGCAGCCAAAAAGGTATAGTCCATCTGCTTTTTGTTCAAATTTTGCTTTGTCTGTTATTGATGATGATCCTAGAATTGTGAAGGAAGCAATAGATTCAGAGGATGGAAAACTCTGGAAAGAGGCCATGGTTGATGAAATGGCATCTTTGCACAAAAATGAGGCTTGGGATCTGGTGGAGTTGTCGGCTGGAAGGAAACCCATTGGCAGAAAATGGGTGTTCAAAAAGAAGACAAATGCAGAAGGGAAGGTGGAGAAATACAAAGCTCGGCTGGTAGCAAAAGGTTATTCCCAGGTGTCGGGAATTGATTTTGGTGAAATTTTTTCTCCTGTTGCCAAGGTAACTTTTATTAGGTTAGTTTATCTATTGCTGCTGCTTTTGATTTTGAGGTAGAACAGATGGATGTGAAGACAACGTTTCTTCACGGGGATTTGGAAGAGGAAATCTACATGAAGCAACCTGAAGGCTTTGCGGTGAAGGGTAAGAAAGAACTGGTATGCAAGTTAAAGAAGTCTCTGTATGGGTTAAAACAGTCACAAAGGATGTGGTATGAGAAATTTGATACATTTATACGGGGACTTGGCTTCACCAGAAGCAAAGCAGATCACTCTGTGTATTTTAAATTAATTGGTGACTGTGTTATTTATCTGGTCTTGTATGTGGATGATATGTTGCTGGTTGGAAATGACAAAGAAACTATCCAGGATTTAAAGACCCAATCATCCTCCAAATTCGACATGAAAGATCTTGGTGCTGCAAACTATATTTTTGGCATGGAAATTAAAAGAGATCGGGCAAAGAGGAAGCTCTGGTTAAACCAGAGGAAGTATGTCGAGACAATACTATAGAGGTTTAATATGCAAGATAGTAAACTGGTGAAGGTTCCTATTCATGTAGGTGTGAGGTTATCTGTTGAACAATGTCCCAAGACACAAGAAGAGGAAGAGGACATGTCCCGTGTTCCATATGTGAGTGCAGTCGGTAGCCTGATGTATGCAATGGTCTGTACTAGACTAGAAATTGCACATGCAGTGGGAGTATTGAGCAGGTTTATGTCAAAACCAGGGAAGGAGCACTGGACAGCAATGAAGTGGGTTTTCAGGTATTTGCGTGGCACTAGTGATTATGGTTTGTGCTACCAAGGAAGACCAGGATTGGACAGAGTGTTGGATATTCATGGCTTTGTTGATGCAGACTGGGCTGGAGATCTGGATCAGAGAATATCTATAAGTGGGTATATGTTTAACCTATTTGGAGGTGCAGTCAGTTGGATGAGTAAGAAACAATCCATAGTGGCACTATCAACTACAGAGGTAGAATACATGGCAGCCACTCATGCAAGCAAGGAAGCAGTTTGGTTGCAGAGATTGTGTTCAAGTATAGGGTTAGTACAGGGAGCTATAAGAATAGATTGTGATAGCCGAGGTGCAATTTTCTTGGCAAAGAACCTTGCTTATCATTCAAAGACAAAGCACATTGATGTTCAGTATCACTTTGTGAGGGATATGATGGAAGAGAAAAAGGTGTTGTTGGTAAAGGTGGACACTTTGAAGAATACTGCAGATGCATTGAAAAAATCTGTGAGCTCTGAGAAGTTCTCTTGGTGTAAAGAAACAATGGGCATTTTAGGGTTGGAAAAATGACTAAGCTCTCTTGTGGCCCCCTGTGGAAGGAAAACAACAAGTGGGAGACTGTTGGGTTGTGTTATATTCTTTCCACGACTAACCCACGTAGTGAATTGGGGGGTTAGAGGGGGGGCGGAGCCGCCCCTTCGTTGTGCCGATTACGTAGTTGGGGGGTCACAGGGGGGGCGGTAGCCCCCCCTGTCCAGGGGGTTTGAGGGGGGCGGGTAGCCCCCCTCTACGGGGTCCAGGGCAGCGCCTCGGGAAAAAAAAATTTGGACCCTATATTAGGTTGGGCGAACCTACCTATGGTTTTTGGTCCATGGTTTTGGATGCGATGGTTTTTCGGTCCATGGTATTGGATACTTCGAAATGTATAAATATGTATTGTAACATTAACAGGAATATAATGAAAAATCAAGCTGGTAGTCCCGGTTTTGGGATCCAGGGGAAAATCTTTGTGTATATGTGTTTTATGTGTTATGCTCTCGCATTGTTTATTTTTCTGTGATTTAGAATTTGTATGCAGGTAATTTCTGTACGGGGTTAAAACCTATAGCTAGCTCAACTAAGGCTTTATATCCAACACAACCAATGCAAACTATGTTAGCTATTCCTAATACACCTATTGTTACTACTGTACCACAATCACAAGTTCATACTATTGTATCTTAACCATTACAAACTGGTCCTTCTACCTTGCAACCACAAGTTTCAGGTCAAGAAGTTAAAGTTTCTTAGGGTATTGTACAAAAACCACTTGTGTTTGGGGTTCAACAACCTTAGGTTAGTATGCCCTTATCTGGACTGACTCAGGCTTACACTAGTATAGTTTATTCACAACCTAGCCAACCTTTCATTCCTGAGCAACAACAACCATTAAATCAACAACAATTGTACCAACAACAACAGTTGATTCAACAATCGTGGCAACCCCAATTTCAACAGCCTCAATTCCAACAATTCCAACCCCAATTTGGACCTGCCCAATAGGCTCAAGCTGGGTTTGGACAGTATCAAGCTTACCAAGGTCTTGGGGAACAAGTCTTTGCAGGTTATGGACAACCGAAAATTCAAACTGGTTATCAACAACCACCTTATGCTGGATTTGTTCAAAACCAACCTTATCAAGATTACCAAATGTAGATGCCCTATGTTCATATGCAAAGACCTTTTCCTTAGGAAATTCCATCATATCTTGGGTATGCTCAACCTGACCTAAATCGACGGTTTCAATTTGTAGAAACTTTAGAATTACTAGATTTAAATCGGCTCACTAATGATCCAATCTTATATGCACCTTCGTGGCCAGTGATTCCTCATAAGTTACCTTCGAACACTCCAAAATTCAATGAAAATCTCAGAGAAGACCCATCAAATCATGTCATGACCCTTCTTTTGTGGTGTTCATCAAACTCCTTAAATGATGATTCTGTTAGACTCTGTATTTTCCAAAGAACACTTACTGGTCCCAGCTGCTAAGCGGTACATTAAGTTACCATGAGCTTCTTTCGATAACTTTATGACTTTAGCTACCACATGTTTGACCCATTTCTAGTTACCTATCATATATGAGACTGGAATGGAACTCCTAACCAAATTTAAATAGACTACTGCTACCCATATATCAAATCATATTCATGAGTGGTGACGTCGTCGTCGAATGGTTAAGACATATGTTCCTGATCAGCTCTTGGCTGAGTGGTTCATAAAATCCTTATTACCATCAATCACCGAGGATGTGGCAAAAGGTGGACTTGTAACAGAAAAGCAAGTAATTTATCGTGCCCAATACTTGGATTTGATCTACACAAAACCCAGCATGCTCTACGAAAAAATTCCCAATCCACCCCGACCAGCTATCACTGTTCCTCCTCCTCCACAATCGAGTAAGGACTCTCATTCCAGTGATGATGTGATCTATTCTTCGAGCACAAAAATGGTAGGAAGACAATCTGGTCAAACTCTTGCCATTACCAATCAAACTACCAATGCATTAGAAAACACTCTTGATTACGAAGTTAATGTCGTGTCATCTGACAAAGGAAAAAATCAAAAGCAACCAGGAGGCAAGAAAAAGGGGAAAAACAAGAAGAAACAAGATAATTCCCCTCAAGAGTAATCATCTAGTTCCTCTACTTCAGCAAGGAAACCTTGTTATCCATGTCTAATATGTAATGATGAGCATTTTACAAGAGATTTCCCACACCGCTTAGAGGTCTCTAAACTTCTAAAGACTTCTAACACATTTGTTGTGTTGACCGATTCATTTCCAAGCCCAGACACACATTTGGTTGCAACAAACCATGCTTCCACATCCCAAGTACTCATGTTATCCATCACAAAGCCAAAAAACGAAGTTTTGGTGTCAATGAGAAATATAGATTACATAAATCCACCATCATTGTCGAATATTCAGGCCACTGATCAACCTAATCCTTCGACTTCGACTTCATCTAAAAATATTCCACCACCTATTACACTAGAATTGACAATAAAACCACCAAAGGGAGTTGTGCATAAATTGACATTTAATCCTTCAGCTCGAGCAGCTCAGAACTATAACATAGTGGAAGATCTTGGTGAATCACCCTCTACTATGTTAACACTCGAGGTGTTACAAAATTGTCCCTCCCAAAAGCAGACTTTACTGAGCAACTGCCGAAATAGACCCGACGAATTCCAATCTTGTGGTTTTTAACCATACGGGATATACACCACACTACCAGTGCAATTAGCTTTCCTAATTCAAGTAAAAGCTCTCAATAAGAATGTTCACCAAACTGTTATTGACGAGGGGGCATCTACTTGCATTATGACAATGAGTTGCTGGAAAACACTTCGTTCACCGTCATTGTCACGATCACTAACCACGTTAAAATCTTTTGACAGATGAACATATACTCCTTATGGGATTTTGAGTTTTTAACCATGCGAGATATACACCACAGTTACCAGCGCAATTAGCTTTCCTGATTCAAGTAAAAGCTCTCAATAAGAATGTTCACCGAACTATTATTAATGAGGGGGCATCTACTTGCATTATGTCAATGAGTTGCTGCAAAACACTTGGTTCACTGTCGTTGTCATGATCACCAACCACATTAAGATCTCTTGACAGACAAAGATATACTCCTTGTGGGATTTTTAGTAACCTATAAATCAAACTAGGGGGAAAAGGTTACCATTGAAGTTGAGGTAGTTGATAGACCCCTCGACTAGAACAGTTTACTGGGAAGGCCATGGGTATATGCTATTATTGTTATGGTTTCAACATACTTTCGTACTATAGCATTCCCTCATAAGAGTGGAATCACAGTTATTGATCAACTTTCCTTCTTTGCATCTAGTTCACAGGCTATAGGAATCATTCTGTTGGTACACAGACCCCCATTGTCACTTCAAAGTGGTGGAGTAGGTCTCTTTAAAGATCCTTCCCTAATGGGTACTTTTACACTACCATCACCATCTAATTTGGCAGAAGTGGGAAAAGTAGAGACTTGCAACATGATTTCCTCCACCTCATTCGATTTAAGGAGGATTACCAATAGTTCTAAAGTTGATAGTAATACTGAGGTTATGCCGCTAAGCCACATTGAGCTAGCATAGCAATCAATTTTTTTGGCCTGTGAGGCAAACCCAAATCCACATTCACCAATTGTATGGGTAGATCGTTCATTACAATATGGTACTTCTTTGGATCCTTTCTCGCGTATACATTCTACAGATGAAGGAATCGTCCAATCAATAATGATAGGAGAAGAACATTCAGAAGATTATCATCATCATTCCCATCTTCCAGATCATATTGAAGATTAGTCAAATGAACTAAACCACCATTCAGTTGTTTATTTCTTTTCAAATTCAGTTTTCAAAAACAAAGTAGAATCTGAGTGAAACTTGTCAAATATTGAAGAAATGATTTCTATTAATAGTTCGACCAAACCTAATGTTATGGAGAACATTCATGTCGGAAGATTTTGTTCTCCATCAGAAATCGATAGTTACCATACTCTCTTTCATGAATTTCGAGATATATTTGCATGGTCTTATGAGGAGATGCTAGGCATTGACTCTAGTATTGTTGAACACGAAATCAAAATGTATCCTGATGTCAAGCCAATACGACAATGGCTTCGACCTGTTCATGCAAAGAAAGTCACAACAATTAAATCAAAAGTTGAAAATTTTTTGCGTGCTGGTTTCATTTACCCCGTACCTCTTACTAACAGGGTTTCCAACGTTGTTCCTATCATGAAGAAACAAGGGAAAATTCGAGTGTGTGTGGATTATAGGGATGTAAATTAGGCATGTCCAAAGGAAAATCATCCTACTCCTTTTATCAACAAGATTATTGACAAATGTGCCGGATGCGAAATATTCTGATTTAAGCATGGTTTTTCTGGCTACAATCAAATCAATATCCGCCCACATGACCAATCTAAACAACTTTTATTTGTCCATGGGGCACCTTCATGTATAGGAAACTCCCATTTAGTTTGAAGAATGCAGGGGTGACATTTCAGATGGAAATGAACTATGCCTTCCATGACATCAAGCACATTGTTCAACCTTACCTTGATGATTTAACTGCTCGTTCACGAAAGCAGACTGATCACCCATAACATTTGAGAGCAATATTTTTACAGTGCCGACACTACAAGATACAAATCAATGAACACAAATGTGTGTTTTGTGTTGGTTCTAGTTGATTGCTTGGATTTGTAGTGTCTAGAGAAGGGATTCGACTCGATCCATCAAAGGTTCAAGCAATTCTTAATTTTCCTCCACCTTCAAATCTTTTATAGTTACATAGACTCCAAAGGTAGGATAACTTTCTAAGGAGGTTCATTCCTAATTATGCTAACATGGCTAAAGGTTTTATGCATCTTTTGAAAAAGGAGATACCCTTTCATTGGGATCAGGTTGCACAATCTTCCTTTGATGCTCTTAAAGATACCTTGATTAGAGCATCATTAGTGTATTGTTTGAATTATCAAAATGACTATTACCTGTATCTCGCCACTGTAGATACAACCATTGGCATGGTTTTAGTCCAAGAGGAAAATGGGATTGAACATCCAATTTATTATTTAAGCCGTAATCTCAATGATACAGAAAGTAAGTACTCTTATGTCAAGAAACTATCTTTGGCAGCTATGCAAGCTGTTCAAAGATTTCGCCACTACAACCTACTCTTGAACACCACTGTCATTTCGGATTGCAATCGTATGACATACATTTAGTCACATCAATTGCTAGGGGAAAATACTAAAAATGGATAGTCATTTTGCAGGAGTTTATTCTGGAATTCATCGAGTCCAAATCAAAGTTTTCACAGAGTTTCTTTGCCACCTTCCCTCGACCTCGATTGAATCAACATCTAAACCATCAGTCTTGGATGAGTCTCTATTTCTGATATCATCATCTGATCCATGGTATAGAGATATACTAATCTATCTCCAGACCCAAACATTCTAGCCTGAAACCTCTTGCTCGCAATAGCAACATATTCGATACCAAGCCAAAGATTATCTGATCATTGGCGAAACTCTTTACCCTTGTGGTGTCGATATGATTTTACAGAGGTTCGTCATGCATGATGAAGCCGAGAAAGCATTGAATGATTGCCATTTAGGTGCCTGTGGTGGAAACTTATCGGGATATGTAATCGCACAGAGAATTCTCGATTCTGATTACATATGGCCAAATATATTCAAAGATTGTATTATTACTGTCAGAAGTTGTCATGCATGCTAGATATATGACTGAAAAGCTAGATTACCACCTACATCATTGCATCTAGTTGTTATTGTTGGACCATTTTCCAAATGGGATATTGATTTCGTGACATGTAACCCCACCTCGGCCGAGGGGCATGGATATATTATAGTCACTTTACCAAATGGGCTGAGGCAATGCCAACATTGAACAACAGTGACTAAATGACTGCTCTTTTATTTTTTAACCATGTGGTTGCCCAGTTTGGTGTACCACAAGCCATAGTTATAGATTATGGGTTGCATTTTTGCAATCAAATGATGGATGAGTTGATTGCTAAGTTAGAACCGTCACATGATAGTTCTACCCCTTATTACTCGCAAGTGAATGGACAAGTTGAGGCCATAAAAAAAGTCCTGAAGTGGCGTTGCAGAGAATGGTAGCGGTTCATAAGCAAAACTGGCACTTAATGTTGCACTCTGCCTTGTGGGCATATCGAACCTCGGTGAGAAATGCAATTGGATTAACACCCTTTTAGTTGGTATATGGTTTCGAAGCAATCTTACCAATACAATGCAAAATTTCATCACTCAAACTTGCGATTGACCTATTACCCAACACTTCTGAAGAAGAAGCACATTTCTTGCAATTAATCCATCTGGATGAAACCCGTCGTGATGCTGCATTGGCTAACGAAGCACACAAGAAATGAATCAAGGCACAATATGATAGAAATGTTAAGCCTCGTATCTTCTCAAAAGGAGACCTGGTCTAACTTTACGATCAAGAAGATGATAAACTTGGAGCAGGGAAATTCGAACCAATGTGGATGAGTCCTTATATTGTCAAGCATGTTCTGGCAAAGGGTGCCTACGGGTTAGTAGATTATGATGGGATTCAATCGTCACAACCCCGAAACGGGCTGTACCTCAAATATTACCATGCTTGATTGGGTGTAGTAAAACTCACTATAGATATACTTTCATTGCAAGTGTGTGTGTGTATCTATTAGAGTTTTTATTTGGTTAGTAATCCTCTTTTCATTTGTTGCAGATGTCAGAGTCTTCAGAACCTTTTATTGGTTATGCCGATGGGGATAGTTGTAGTACGTAGAACTTGTCTTCTATAGCATGGGTTATTTTTACTCCAAATGGTGAGTTATTGAGTTTTAAAGGGATTTGTATCAGTCAATCAATGAACAACATTGTTGAGTATAGCACGTTGATTGAAATTCTCTTTGATGCCATTACACTTGGCATTCATCGAATCATCGTTAGGCTGAACTCACAACTCATTGTACTATAGCTAACAAACATTTATACTATCAGAGATCCAACAATGTTTTGTATGTTCCTTAGAATTCATATTTTGGAAAGGCATTTTGAACACATTCAATATCAACATATTTCTAGAAATCTTAACACATTAATTGATTCTCTAGCGAATTATGTGTTAAATAGACATTTGCGACACATATAAAAGTAATATTGTTAGTTCAAATCATCAGTTGAATAGGATTGCATATAACCATAGAAAAATCTGAAAGTAAAATAGATAGGTGTTTTAAAAGTTTTTACAAAATTTGTGTCCAAGACACGTTTGGTCATCTGACCCAAAAAACTCAAAATGCATGCAAAACATCCTAAGTAGATCTAGTGGTGCTCATGATAACAGGTCATAGCCTATGCTATCATGTGCAAAAGCCTTGCCCAACGGCTAGGAACACCAACAGTGTGGCGTTGCAGCCTCATAGGTAACTCCTCGATCCGAACATCCAGAATACCAAGGGTTAATCCCTCTATGTGATCTTGCATCTTTGCTAAGCTCTCGGCCAAATCTAAGTCCTAGAGAACTGCTCTCCCAATGTTTTTCTGAGCTAGCCCACCTGCACCCCATTGGTGCCCCACAGGTCGAACAGTACCCACATCTACATGCATAAGAATGATTTTAGTTTAGTCTTGGAAACATTAAAAACACAAAAACATGTAGAAACTTGAAAAATCAAAAAACACTTTTGGTCAAACAATTTACCCATAGCACCCCATTATGCTCCAATTGGTAGAATCAAATCTGGATCTCCACGGAAATCTATCCCTGAGTATGGATGCTCCTCGCTGACAAGGTGTTGTCAATCGAGACAACTAAAGAATGCAGTGGAATAAATGATTGTTGACTGACCCGCATGTCGAGCCATCAATTGGACCCACCTATCCATACATGGATCTCTAGGACCAGCTACACCCAGTGATACATGTTTTGGTTGCATCAATGGGATTCTCTCTAAGGTAAAAGCGATTAAGATCGAGCCATAGTAGAAATCCTTCGTCTTACCACTTTTTACCTTGGTGAGTTCTTGTTTCAGTGAAGAAAGAACAACCTTGCACCAGTTGAAAACTTTTGGATCTAGACACTCCAGTGCATACTGCATATATGATATGTTCACCAAATGTAGTGTCACACTGCCAGCCAATTCTCTGATTGTGAAGACAATTGTTCTTAATGGAAAATCACCTACATCCCTGATGCTTATTTTCCCATCCTTGCTAGGCTGTGTACCTTGCTGACAAAACTGTCTAATATAATCTCTCACTGATTCACCTCCACTAGCAAATCTAGAAAGTGAGATTTGAGCAACCCGCCTCAATAGTCTGGTAAGAAAGTAAATATCTTAAATGGTAATAGGGACCATCTTGTCCCTAATGTGAAAATTTTGATCTGTCAGATCCCAAGCATGAACCAGGAACTATAGTAGTTCTATTTGTTGGCACATTTCAGACAACTTGAAGTATTTGAGTAACCCACTATTTTTGAGGGCTTCAATTGTACCCGGATTGTTTAAGGAAACCATGTCTTGTTCTTTGTGCTCTATTTCTCGCCATGTAATCAACATTCTGATCCCATGAAATCCTAAAACACAACCATAACCTTAGTTAGGATCCTTTCCATGCAAAAAATATGACACATTTTGGAGCAAACAGCTAAATCAAACTTGGAAAACTTTCCCAGTGCAGCCCAGGCAGAAAGACAGTGCATGCGGAGCATGCAACCTTCTATCTGGGTGCTCTTCAGTGCATTTTTTGATGTGAAAGCCTTCGTTGATCGCAGGGCAAAAAAATGAAACCCAGGGGCCCCAAAAAACCCTAAAACTTGCATGAAATGACAAAATAATGGCCCGAAAAGAAAGAAGAGAGGTTAAGCTCCTACCTGGACTGGACAACTCAAGAAATGGTCCTCAGAATCTCTCGTAATCAGCTAGTGGTGAAGTTTGAGGTAAAAAAATAGCTCAGAGCAAAAAACTGAAGGGTAAGTTCCAAATGGTAAAAATGTCATGGTAAAAAATTGTTTTATGTTTATTTCATGTTCATTAATCAAGTAAACATTAGTATTTTCATATTTTTACATGTGAAACAGGTATTTTTAATCCATTTGGTGGTATTTTGAGCAGGTTTTGCAATTGACTTACAAAATTCAACGTGCTTAGCTGTAAATTGTACCTTTGACCACAGAGCACACTTTTATCTCTTTTTAGAGCTCTGTTAAAAATGAAAAAGAACCCCCTTGGAGTCCTCTTTAAGCTCTTTTCAGACTCTCTAAACATTAAAAGATTGTCGAGCGCTTGTCCTTTCCATCTCGTTAATGGTTTGGAAAGGATATCTCTCTTGTATTATTTTACGCTTTTTCGAGTTTGAGAGCTTAATTTACGAAAAAGAACTTGCGGAGTTTTCCTTTTGTCCCTTCTGAAACTCTCTAAACATGAAATAGATCGAGTTATCTTTGTCGTTAAACTCATTAAAACATCAAATAGTGACAAACTTTTCCATCTAGACAAGACCAAGTTTCACCTTCGCTAGACTCGTTAAAACATCAAATAGTGATGGATTCATCTGAAAGGTGGAATTATACAACAAGCATATGTTATCCTCCTAAATATTGATAAAAATAAAGACGTACTGGTCAACAATGATTGGGGAAATGGAAAAAGGGGAAAACCAATTTATGGTAGCAGGTCACTCTTGAACATGACACTTTCACTCCATCACCGTGATTATTTTTGTTGGGTTATCATCTTGATGGTTATCATACCATTTGTCTATCATACCATCCATCACCTTGTTTTGGGTCAATGCTACCAAATCATTTCAGTGTCGTTGACATGTTCAAGAGAAGTCATTCAGTCAAAATTCATCCTTTGCAATACCATAAACCTTCATTTTCATAGCCAACATTCCTAAACCTTCTGTTTTTAGTCGAATTCCATCTCCAAAATCATTACACTCATGTATTATCATTGATGTGGGATACATTAAGGCCCTCCTGTGACGAGTCGCTTCTTGTCAACATCAGCACATTATCCAAGAGGTTGACTTAAAAACACCCTTCCAGTACCTTGAGGCTTGCATTCATCAATGTAGGTTTCTCATTTCTAGCGATAGGTTGACATCAATGGACTTCGACTGAAAGAATTTTTATGGTGTTTGACATCAAAACATCTATTCACACCATGCAGAATATACTGCAGTACCTTGAGGATCATTATCATTATCGGTGATTTCTCTCACATCTGTTAACATCTTACATCATTGGTTGGTAATCAGATGGTGTCTTCCCACGTTTGACTTTAGATCACATATTCACATTGTTATATTCGTACTTGAACAAACGATTGAATGAGATAGAAGACCCCATATCTAGTTTCATTCATCCGAGTTGCGATTTCAGGAGTACTAAACATATGTACAATGGCTTTACATTGATGGTCATTCCAATCATGGGTCTATCTCTATAGATGACTGTTTATATACATGAAGTGAAAGTTTATAAGTTGAGCATGGGTATGCCTTCCCTCAGCGATTCATGTAAAAATAAAAAAATCATGATATATGTATTGTAATCGATGCAAGTCACCTTCCACTTCGATACCTCCGCATTACATCGTAAAGCATTTCATTCGACATTGGCATTTCTCTGACTTCATGCTTTAGGGGGCAACTGTTAGAGATCCATTTGGGCACATCAATCCCATCATCCAGATCAATGCTTTCCCCTCAACAAGTCACCCCTTTGAATGACTCTTTCCTAGATAGTTTCATGACTTGAAGACATCCAGAAATGATCTCTAGAGGGACCAGCACAGGTAGGCCCATGTAAGGGTGCATTGTAGAGTAGTTAAGTCCATGCGAGGGTGCTCTGCAGAGCACTTAAGCTTCCTTTCACCTACCCTAGGTGAGTTTGAGTGAAATTCACATAGGGTTTGGGGAATATTCTTATCTTTTTGAGTAATCTAGAAGGTTCCCCGACTTATCAACACCTATGAGCTCAAAAATCGATGAGGAATGAGTTAAGATGCACCCTGTCCTCTCATCCCATCCTCCATGGAACTAATTCTAAGTATGGAAGTCAGGGAAAATTTTAAGGATGGAATTTTATATTAAAGTTTAGAAACCTTGGCAAATATTCCTCGGCCATAATATGCAAATTATAAAATGTTTGATAATATTTTTGTAAAATTATTTAAATCTCTATTGATTTTATGTTAGTCTATATAAATTTTTGGTGACTTCTGAGGTAATATATTTTTTTATTATAAAATTTGGGCGAATGATTTTTAGAAAGAAATTAAAATTGCTGAATTTTTTTATTTTTGGGAAAAGCATGCAAAATTAGCCCACTTGCGAATATTAGCCCCTAAATTTTCCCTGATGGAAGGCTATTCAATGCCACCATTTATGACAAAACCTCCTTCATATCCCTATAAATAGACCACTCATCTAAGTGATCAGCGGTTTGATTATGTTGAGTTGTAAGGAGATAATGTTGCTGTGACATTTGGCTTTGAAGCAAGTATTGTAATGCTACAAGTTTGTCATGCTTTTGATGTGATGTGGATGGGATCCTAGATGGAGGAATGACTTTGAATCGGACACAATGGTTGTAATTCCTTCTTCTATCTAATGAAGTGTTTTAACCTTTCTCCCATATGTTTTATAATGTTTATATGTTGCAAATGTATCTAATTCCATTCACTTATATTCAATAGATCTTTTGTTTGATCGATTCTTTGTTTTTTGCTATGTTTACAGGTACTTCTCAAGCGTATTAATTACGGGAAGGAGTGACAAGATTGACACAAAGGAGACGAGAGGAAATTGGAGCTACAAGTAGGTCTTCTCATCCTCTCATTTTATCTATTCATTATAGGGAAAGACTAAAATACTTTAAATTGTTGTTCTAGATATGGCTACTTATCTAGGGAATTATTATTTATCCGTAGATACTAAATTCTCCAAAACAACTGTACAAGACAAAGGAACCACTGGCATATGTAGTGTTGATTGAGTATGTCCCCAGCCCATATGGTGTTACATGTTCTCCCTCACATGTATGGACTCCCACAAGATCATCAAATAAACCGACCCTCTCAATCCATTTGTGGAGTTCCTGTCCATCGCCACATCTCAACATAAATCCAATGAATTAGAAATAACCATAGTTTCATAGAAAATAATCCACATGTCAAGTGTTTCATGTCATCATGAGAACATAACGTCATTGCTATCACAAAATTATGCATGTCATAATTCTACATATAATTACTACGTGCTTCACATCATAATATCATCATAAGTTACAACATCAACATATGAACATCAAAGACATATCATCACATGATAAGTGAACCAGATGTCAATATACCTCATGTCATAACATCATAATCCCTATGCATATCATATTCATCATAAGCATACAACATCATTATCATAACAAATATATAAATAAGAACCACATGTGCATCATTATCCTTATACCATCATATCATGAAACCTCATCCCATCATTATACTTTAACAATCCTATGTTGACATAACGATTAATTGAAGCAATAGCTGAAATAAAAAAAAATTAAACAATAAGTCATGATTTAAATGCTCCCGAAAAGTATCTATCTAACCTAAGTTATGCAATCCTATGACTAGTTCACCATTATCCCTTCCTTCCATAAAATAACTTCTCTCTATATATCGCTAACCTTGAAGATCAACTTAGAAACTTTTCGTGGTTAGAGCTTACAAATGAACACTAGTTGGTGGCACTTTCTATTCCAAATTGATCTAGTGGTAGTATATCTCTTGTCATTCTTCCCCTCTTCAAGATTTGACATCCTGAAAGCAAGGTTAACCAATTAATATATCATTCAATCTTATATTTATCATTTTTATCTTCACTCACTAGACATGGTTTTACCTCAGTATTACCTACTTTTGACAATCCAAAAGTTCACCCTTAAGAAATTATTTATATATAGACCATATATAGTTTCACCACAATACTACCATGCATATCATCTCCTCTATTATATTTTGCTAATTCATATCTAAAGAAATGTCCTTCCCCTCAAAATAAGCTTCTCTTGCTCTTTTTTTTCTTAATCAAAAAAATCATTTTTATTTAATTACCATTATATATTTCCCTAAGACTAAAAACAATTTAAAACCTCTTACTTTTAATTTATACTATCCCAAATATACCATATACTTAATAAATCTCATAATTATTTTAACATATATTTTATATATCAAAAAAGCTTTAAATTATTCACTTATATGAAGGTATTTATTTCAATAAAATATAAATATATATCTTGTAAATTAGTTTATTAGATATTTTAAACCTAATCTATTTGGAACCCATACATTCTCTTATCATTATAACATTGCGACATTTAGCTTATACCTTAAGTCCTTTTTTCATGGGAGTGACTAACCCTAATTTTTAGGGTTATGACAATACATAACTAATTATATATATATATATATATATATATATATATATATATATATATATATATATAATATTTTTCACCCTTTATTATCTCTCAATTAAAATTAAACATGAATTTTGGAGGAATTTTATTTTGAGGATAGAGGACAATGAGACCATAGACACAGAGTCCTATTTTTGAATAAGCCATCCCATCACCTAAAATAAAATAGAACTAAGCTAAGATCTTAGCAATGAAGTGTGGTATTCGTTGTCGGCTGATCGAGGGTTCGATTCTCATAGTGCACTAAATGGAACGAATTTAACTAAAAACTAGCCTAGCTCGGGCTTTCACATTGAGAATTCATCTATACATTAAAACATTTATAAGAGTATATTTATGACCTTACTAGGCTTAATGACCGTTATGAATTAATTAAAGATTCTCGTCGTTTGGTTATAGGTCAGAAATTTTCAGGAGCTATTCATTTCAGTTCATTGCCATATGGAAAACTTTCATTTGGACCAATTGAGCTTGGGCTTTTCTCGCCCCAAAACAAATTTGGGAATACCACATGTCTCCACAAAATTTAATTCTAGCATAAGATCTTAGGTAAGAGGAGATTGGACAAAGATTATAATCCTTTATTATTGTCTTTTTTTTCTTGTTTTTTTTTATAAAAAGAATTATAATTAGAACATGGATGTATCTACATATAATGAATATACACAAAGGTTGTATAATGTTTATTTTTATTAGAATTATCTAAAAATTAATAAAAAATTAATAACATATTTAACTTATGCGTGCATGCAATTACATGATTAAAGAAATTTTATCTACTATCATAAAAGCAATGATGTTTGTTTAATAATTTCTAGAGTAATCATGAAAAAAAATAATGATATTTATTTAATAATTTATATATTTATTGGAGAAAAAAATAGAAATTGTATTTATTTCTCAAATCTATTTTTTATTAAATTTCTCATTGTCATTACAAGAAAAATTATTGATGAATTTAATTAAGTATTTTTCTAAAACTTTTAACTAGAGGTCACATAGAGTCGAAACCCACTCTGATACGATATGTAACAACCCCAATTTTAAAATATACAAATAATTACATCAATTATGCGATTTATAATCAACACACAGTTAATCAACTATTTAACATAGAATTTCATAAATATGAGTAGAGACAACATATGTGTGGCGATGATATTCCTTGTGATTTCATAGTTGAATGCTATTTGAATCCTACTAACTGTAACAAAGTTTTGGGGATGACTCCGTAGGCTCAGCTGCATATAATCTTTCTATATCTAGCCACCACCGAGCCCTCAATCAACGTACTACTGCTAAGGAATCCTTTGTCTCACCACACTTTTCTTCCAAGAGAATGGATGATGGAATGATGAATCTCATCTTCTTCATCGTCTATTAAATAGACCCAAAATTGGAAAGGGAACCGCATGCACACATTCCATGTGTCAATATGCAACTTTTATTTTAAGTTTTACTTGAGTTAAATTTTCTCTTAATTTATTTCTTTCTTATTTTATTTTACCTTTTGTTAACTTATTGTTGATATTTTATATTTTACTTTTGTATATATATACTTATTTAGAACTTTACTATTTTATTTATTCGATATTATTATATTTCTTCCTTATTTATTATATGTTTACTATTATTATCTTTTCTTTATTGTTTATTTTTTATTTGCTTCTATTTTAATACTATGTTATATTATTTATTATTATTATTATTATTATTACAAATCAACAAACAAGTAATTGAATCTTTAAAAAAGTACATTCGACCTTTTAAAAGGAAGAAATTATCAGATTCACAACCACCTGCCATTATATCAAATGCAGAATCAGATCTGGATGATGAAGAAGAGGAAACAACCTTATCTGCTGAAGAATCCCAAGAAGAATAATTATCGGAAGCCCATGGTCTATGGATTTCATTCTAACCAAATCAAAAAATGAATAAGAGGAAGAAGCCTTAACAATGACTACTAGAAGTAAGGGACTTTCTAATACATCTCCATCAAATCATAAAGATAATTCCCCTGTTCCTCCTACTAAAGACAAGGGTAGAGTTGAAAAGACTTCTCCTGTATGTTCAGATTTTGTTCCAATTACTTCTAAATTTCCTTCTTCATCTAAGACCTTGATAATTTTTGATACCATTGAGTATAACATTGTTGAAGACATGGAAAAGGTCAAAGACATAATTTCCCTGTATGAGGTCAACAAGTTAAAACAACAACATTTTTTATTACTAAAAGAGTTAAATGCAATCCTTATATCTCCATTACATATTTTTGTCACTGAAAATGCCTCAAAAGGGAAAGAATATCCCCAAATGTTTCTTTAGATAAGATTGACCGTTCTAACTCTATTCTAATTGGAAATAGATCAAATTCCCACACTCCTCCCTTTTTATTGACTTTTGAAATTTTTAATAACAATTTCTACAATTGTTTAGTGGATTCTGGTGCATCATCCATTATCATGCGTAATGCAGTTTGTCTTAAATTGAATATTTCAACTAAAAAATCTATTTTCCAGATTGTTCAATTAGATCGCACAAAATTCAAAGTGTTGGGAGAAATTAATTCTGTCTTAATTATATTATCTTCCAATTCGAAGGTTTTGCAGATAATCGATATATTAGTTGTAGAGATTCCTGAATTTTATGGTCTTATTCTAAGTAGAGACTGGTCTGAAAAATGACATGGTTACATTGCAACTAATTAGTCACACATGTGGCTTCTCTACAATGTAAAACTCAACCAAATTCATGTTGATAGGGAGAAACATATGAAATATCCAGTGACTAATTTTGATCAAGAAAATGAACCAGTAGTATTTACAAACAACATTCTTGGGAGGTGATCTTTTGAATCTTTCTTTTGTAATTTTCCAACACAAAAATCGCCCTTTTTAGTTGATTTTGTTTCATCTCAAATTGAATTTTTTCTCAAATAAATTCATCTAGATATATTAATATTGTAGAAAATCCTATAAATAAGCATGATGATTAGTTTTGAACACTTTACATTGATGGATCAAAATCTAATGATGGTGCAAGATTTGGTTGCATCCTTGTAAATCCCGATGGAGATAAAACTATGTTGGCTTGCAGATTGGAATTTGACTGTAACAATAATGTTCTTGAATATGAAGAATCGGTACAAGGCTTACAGAAATACATTAGTCTTGATGTCAAATATACTATATATTTTGGTGACTCAGAGATTGTAATCAAACAAGTTAGAAACATCATCCATTGTGCTTCTATTCACCTTAATAATTACCAATATTTGATCCAAGACTTAACTTCACATTTTACTACATCCAATAATGCTTTGATCCCAATATTACAGAATGTTAGTGCTGATCTCCTAGCCAATGTTTCCTCCAAGCTCATTACACCTGAAGATTTTGGTCCTGATAGATTTTCGATTGAGGTAATTTTTCACCCCTTCCATTCCAAAAAACATAACTAACTAGTGTGTGTTTAATGATGACAATGACATCCTAACCTTTCTGACATCAGAATGTTTATACTATAACTATATTATTGATGAAGATGAGCATGAAAAGTAGTTGAATAAATCTTTCGAGGAAAATTATTTACCTAAAACTATAGTAAAATTGGAAGTTTTATATGATCTGAAAGATAAGTTCAAAAAGGTGACTAATTGCAAGCTTTAGAGTTCTACTTTGAGATTTGAATTAGTTAATTTAGGATCTGATCATAATCCTGAAAACATCAATTTAGGCCTTGGAGTGCAAAATATGAGAGCTTTGCTTTTATTCATCTATTGAAAGGATATATGGATGCATTTTCTTGGAATTATGATGATCTCAAAATGTATAATACATCTATCATTCAACACACCATAACTTTGCTTCCAGATGCAAAGCCTATTCAACGGAAGTTCAAGAAGATTCATCCTAAAATAGAATCCTAGATTAAGACTAAATTGAACAAGCTCCTCAAAGCCAAAATTATATTCTCAACCATACATTGTAAGTGGGTCTTTAATCTTGTACTAGTTAGAAAAAGGAATGGAGATATTTATATTTGTATAGATTTTAGAAACTTGAATAAAGCATGTGAAAAGGATAACTTTCATTTGCCTCCAATGGAAAAAAATTTACAATATGTTGTTGGTTTTGACCTAATGTCTCTCTTAAATGGTTTTTCATGTTAGAATCAGATTCTTGTACATCCAAAAGATAGACTGAAAACTACATTCACAATGAAGTGGGGAATATATGCCTATCAAAAAATGTGTTTTGGACTGATTAATGCTAGAGTCACTTTCCAGAGAGCCATGGAAATTGCTTTCAAAGGCTTGATTAATAATACAATTGTAGTTTACTTAAATGACATTACAGTTTATTCAAAGAAAATAAGTAATCACCTCCATGATTTGAAATAAATCTTTGAAAGATGTAAAAAAATTGGAATCTCCATGAATCCCAAAGAGTAATTTCTTTCTCGTAGCAAAGGTAAGTTTCTAGTTTTCATTGTGTCCAAAGAGGAAATCTGCATGGATGTAGAGATAATTAAGATGATTTATGGGGAAAATAAATTTTGTCAAATGGTTTGTCCCATATTTTCCACAAATTGTTTTACCCTTACAGATTATAATCAAGAAGAAATCAATTTTCAAATGGGGACTAATTGAATTGAAATAATTTGAATCAATAAAACAAGAAATCATATATGCTCCTTCATTATCAACTGCCAACTTTTCGAAAGAATTTTATCTTTACACTTTTACTTCCCAACAATCCTATGCGGCAATATTGACACAAACCAATGAACAAAAAGTTGAGGCTCCTATTTCCTTATTTATTTCCAATTTACAAGGAGTCGAGTTAAACTATTTAGAGGTTGAGAAACAAGCCTTTGCATTTTTTAAGTCCATAAAATAGTTCAGGCCTTTCCTCCTAAAAGCACATAAAAATGTAATTGTTCCTTTCCCTGTGGTTATAGAATTTCTTATCCAAAAGTAATTACGAAAGAAAAGGGATAATTGGATTATGACACTTTGCCTAATGAAGATTCATGTAGTAATGTTTAAATTACAGAGGTATGCCCTATTGACATCGGATCTCAATATGTTGATTTAACATTTCATTTAAAAAATGGTTATTCTCCACTATAACTCAATTAAAAAATAATAATATCTCTAAGACTTAAAGTGAATCAATACCAACTTGTTAATGGTGTCTTATTTAGAAAAACTTATCATGTTGTTTTATTAGGATGTTTAGAAAAATCGGAGGCAAAGAATTTTTTTTCAGAACTACATGATGGACAAGATGGTGGAAACTATAGTGGAGATACCATTGATCATAAGATCCTGCATGTTGGTTACTATTGACCAACCATATTTAAAGGCACCCATGCTTATGTCATAAAATGAAAAGTTTGTCAAACTACTTCACAAAGTCAAAATAAACCATTATTACCTTTGCATCCAATTAACATTAAACAACCCTTTGAACAATGAGGACTGGACATCATAGGTGATTTTGTTGCTAACTGTTCTAAGAAACGTAAATATTCCCTGAATGCTATCAATTATTTCACCAAATGGATGGAAGGAATACCTCTAATGGTGGCCAATTCTGAAAACATTATTGAATTTATTGATCAATTTATTTTTTCCATGTTTGATCTCTTTTATGCGCTTATGTTTGATAATGCATATTATTTTTCTGAAATTACCGTAATTGAATTTTCTCTCAAATGAGGTTTCAAACTCAAACATTCTGCAAACTATTATCCTCAAGGAAATGTCCTAGAGAAATCTAGTGATGAAAACCTCATTAGGATAATCAAGAGAAAAGTTGACAAAAATCAAAGGAATCAACACAAATCTCTAGTTTTTTCTTTATGGGCTGACAAAATCACCGAGAAGGTCTCTATAGGCACTTCTTATTTGTAATTAGTGTATGGAAAATAAGCTATCCTAGCTCCCAATCTAGCACCTTTTTCACTAGTCCTAGTGCAATCTATTGAAGAAAAACCTTCTTCTGATTTAGAATTTAGGATGTCCCAAATTCTTAAGCTAGAAGACAAAAGGGATAAAGCCAAACAAGTTCATGCCCACCACAAACAATTAGTCAAGTCCTCATTTGATGCAGGTTCAATTAATATAAAAAAAATTGAAATCAGTGAATTAGTTATGAAATGGGATAATGCCCTTCAAGAGAAAGGAAAACACACAAAATTCCAAAAATTATGGCTAGGCCCATTTTAGATCATTGAGAAACTAGGTCCATCAACCTTTATCCTTTAGGATTTACACAGGAAGAGGGACGATTTTCCCATTAATGGGATAGTTTAAAAAAAAATAGTTTTCTTAGAAGATACCTTGTCCTATTGTAAATATGTAAATAATCATGTGTACATATTAGTTTCTTTAGCCTTAGTAATGTTAATTAATACTCTTTTGAATCCATATTGGGGCCTGTCATTATTTACATGAAGTTTTTCTAATTAAAGGAGAAACCTTAGAAAGAAAATTTAAGTTGTAAAAATTTCATAACTTTAAACTTTAAAAGATCTTGGTGTCCTCTGATTGGTCATGAAACATATTCTTTTAAAAATTGAATACCCTTGGACATTTTATGGTGGATGGGTGGTCTTGTAGGTGTTGGAATTGATGTCCAACAAGGTTCAACATGGTGATTGGGTGTTTGAAAGGAATCCCATGGTTGTTGAAGTGATTTTTAGAAAATGATCATAGTAGCAGGCTTAATAAAGAAGCCATAAAATGATCATCATGGTGGTTGTGAGTTCAGTTGTCCAAATAATCAATGATAAGAGACATTTGCAGTCATCTTCCAAGAAATATAAGGAATCAAAGCCTATATCAGACCCTACCCAATGCAAAGTGCTCTGAAAGAGTTTTCCTACGATATGTGGAAGTTCAGAAATGGATTCCTTGATCAAAAGATATGGTCTGCTGAAGTTCAAGGTTATGAAGCCTTAGGAAGGAAGGACTATCAGGATATCAGAGGCTCAGTTTATCGGCACATCGAACATCGAAGGTCAAAGCATATCGACTGTTGGAGTAGGAAACACATGAAAATCAAATCCATATATTGGGATCTTGGAGAAGGACATATTGGAATATCAAAAATCAGATAATATTAGGACGTTGGAGGAGGTCATATCGAAATATTGAAGATTATAGGATATCGAGATAATGGACCCTGGAGGTTAGCACATTGGGATAGTGGCACATCACAATATCAAAATATTGAATGTTCAGGACATCAGAGTATCGAAACTTCTTAAGTGAGGTACTTTAACAAGTCTTGATGTCCAACAGTTTTGATAAGCATTAAAAAGTGTCGAATAATGACAAAAAATATTAACAAAATATTTTCTTGCAAATCCAAGGGTTCAGGAGTCCTCCTCTCTCTCCTCCCAGTAGGACAAATGGCAGCATGAGATTGGCTTCAATAAGATAAAGTGTCATTTGATGTTAGAATGACGTAGCAGTATGAAAATACACATGGTAGGCTAATTCGATGATATTGGGTTCCCTAGTATGCTAAATCAAGGTGACATGTGTCATCACTATAAAGATACCACATGGAGTGATGACATCATATTGGATCTCAACGTATTGGAGGATTAAGATATTAGAACTCTAGAACAGTTGGTTATTGAAAAGTTCCAATGGAGGGGGCATCTAATATTGGGTAGGATCTTGGTCATGTAAATCCATAGAGAAGTGGAAAAGGAATATTGGCCGAGACAAGAACAAAGTGCCTTAGCACCTTAATGTTGAGATTTAGGTCACAATTTTCAGTCCCGTGAAGGAGAAATTCTCAAGGAGCTTCAGCGCCAAAGGAGATAAAGACATCGAGACTAAGGAGTATCAAAACATTGCACCACTTTGAAGTTACAATATGGAATTTATTCGATAAGTAAGTTTAGAGAATTAAAGAATGTCTAGGTTGGCAGCTGCGAAATTGAATGTACGCACAAAGGAGGTGGTAGTTCAAAAGGGATAACCCTATGGAAGACTTTGTAATAATAACTCGAGGACAACATTTGTAGTAGAGATGAATTTAGGATCATGTAGGAAGCAATCGACTACTTTGCGTGCACAAATGGTGGTGATAAATAAGAACAAAATGGTCACCTCTATGGACTGTTAGGATATGTGGAATGATAAATAAGCATGGGACTCTTGGAGGATTGTGTTGGTCACCTGAGAATTAATTTCTCAACACTAGAGCTCTATGTAGCCAGACTGTGAAGAACTGCGAGGTCCATCTCTATTTTGGGTGCTATGACAAGAAAGTATTAGAAAACAGAAGAGTGGAAAGTGAATCCATGCCTAATTATAGATTGTTAGCTAAACAATAGAGAGGAGAGACTCCCTTGTGCATAGTGCCTCAGTAGAACAAAACCATCACCGACAATGGAAAATATAGTTTGGTTATCACATGTGTGAGAGAGAAATGGTGTGATAGTGTGCATCGACCCAGAGAGGTTGAATCACTGAGAGGAAACTAGGTAACAAAGTGGGAACATCAATGTGAGGTACGTGTGAAGAATTTCGATGATAGTGCTGAAGCACAGTTGTTGTAGATCCATTGACAGTGAAGGTAGAAGTGCAAAGGAAGTGTTGTTGTGCGTGGTGAGAGGAGACCTGCTTCAAGTTAGCACAGAAGGCGGAATGGATAATTCAAATATGTCAATAGCCATTTTTGTTATTTTACTTGTATAATTGTATGCCTTTGTTTTTAGTTTGAAAATTGTATGAAATAGTATAGGAGTGACAAGAAAAAGTTGGTTCCTGCATACTAAAGAGGTTTGTGCCTCTTGGCAAGTTGGTGCATGCTAACCAAAGGGGCTCAATTCCTCCTATTAGTGGGTTCTCACAAACAAACAAATGTGATTAATTGGGTTCTTAATTTACATCATAAACAAACAAAAAAATCAATGGTTTTTTTCCTCTTGGTTTCCACGTGAAAATCAATGTGTCAAATGTGTGTTTATGATGTGATTGTTTTTTGAACATGTTCGTTTGAAATACTGTTGGATCACCATTTTTATGAATGAATTATCTCACAGTTTAAATAATATAAGAAGGGACTAAAATCATAATAAGTAAAAGAAAAAGAGTTTCTTAATTACTAATTCACCTCCCCCCCCCAAAAAAAATTCCTTATTTCAACAAATGGTACCAAAGCTAAGTTCCCTCAGAAATAGTTTAAACACAAGAAGGTATATCTATAAGGAATTATTTATAGGCAAGAGAGTCAAGAGGATTACTTAAGTAGAATACTAGTGTTTCATGGGACCAACTATGATTTTTGGAAAGTGAGAATGGAAACATATCCTGTGTCCCTAGGAGTAGATTTTTAGAATTCGGTATTGGTAGAATACAATATCCCTGATATACCTCCCACTGACGCAGATGGTAAAAGAATATATGTGAACAATACTGAAGACAACAATGCCATTCTCTTTGGTCTTAGTCAATCAGAACTTGTAAAATCTATGCATTATAACTGTACTAAGGAAGTGTTGGTAAATCTTAACCAGAGTCATGAAGGAGATGATAAGGTCAAGGAAGTGAAACCTTAAAATTTCAAAATGAGGTTTGAAAGCCTTAGAATTAATGAGAATGAAGGCATAGTTGAATACTTCCTCTTAGAATTATTAGAGGACTTGGCAAAGAATTCAAGGAAGACATGATTGTTCATAAAATATTAAGACCTCTACCCATGAGATTTAGTGCCAAAATATCATCTATTGAGGAAATTACTAACTTAAAGGATCTCAAGATGGATCAACGGCATCGTACTCTCACAACCTATGAGATGAGAGTAGGAACAAAAAAATATGAACAGAAGGAAGAAGCACTAAAAGTATCATGAAAGGGAAAGGAGCACAAAGATCATCAAGACTGCTCAAGTTGTGAATCTGATCAGGTGCTAGCTTAGCTAGCTATAAAACTGAGGCATGGCTTAAGAAAATATAAACGAAAGTTTCCCATTAAGTGTTTTGATTGTGGAAGATTTATACATTTCTCTTCCAAATGCCATTATAAATAAAAGGATTAAAGGGAAGAGGATCTAAAATTTTGAAACAAGTCTCAGACACATCAGAAGAAAAATCCATATAAGAAGAAGAGGTTCTACTCAAAAGATGATAGCTTAGCACTAGAATCAGTTTATGAAGACTCATCAGAGAATGATTTAGATAAGTATATTCTTATGGATTTTGAAACAGACTCCCAAAAATAGCGTATTATGGACTCTAAAGAGGAAGAAGAATAAGTAGTATACCTTGAAGGGGAACTCATTAGTACCCTCGACAAGTTGAAGAAAGAAAGGAAGAATAATAAGCATTTGAAGGAATATTTATAGCATGGAAAGGAATCTATGTATAACTCTGATAATGAGGAGTTTTTGTGTAAAAAAGAAAATCTTGAAAAATCTATCAAGAGTAAGGATAGTCTAGCCCTTCTACTGAAAGAAAAGTAAGGAAATTATGAGAGACTAGAAGAGGAGAACAAGCAGTTGAAATAGGAGTTGCTCAAGTTAAAAAGGGGAAAGATCTCATAGATATGCAAAGATGATATTCTATCTTTGAAAGATGAGTTGGAAGAGGCCAAATGAAAAGAAGAAGGTTTTCAAGACCTGATTCAAGAATTGGAAGAGAACTGACAGAGTCTTGAAGCAATCATTATCTGTCTAACAACCGATCTTGAGAAAAAAGACTAAGAAGGGTCTAAATGAATAATTTGCTAAAGGGACAAGGAGACTAGATCATATCCTGAATAGTCAAAAGACCTAAGGAATCAAAATCAGTCTGGGATACTCTAACACTCAAAAATATTCTATTGGGAAGATAAACTTCAAGTCCACAAGATTCAAAGAATCACAGGGCCATGAGAAGAAGCAGCAGGAAAGAATTAATGAGGATAAAAGAGCAGTTGGGCAAAGAGGAAATCTATAATGGAGAACAAACCAATCAATTAGATGACCAAGGTATTTTTCTGCACAATCTCATAATACTTCTAAAAATATACATGCCTATTTTTTTTTATGGTCAATTCTATAAGTGTCATATCTTTTGACGTAAAGCCATTGATTATAGAAGGATCAAATTTGAAAGAGATGAAAATCCTAGATATAATATGCATCAGATTTCTAAGTCTCAAAACTCTTCTCCTAGAAATCAGAATGTCTTCTCTCCCTTGCTAAGTGAAGTATAATTCTTCAAATGTAATAAATTTGGGCACAAAGGTAATGAGTAGAGAAGCAGGTTTGAATACCCCTCTAAGTCGCAAAATTTGAGACAGACAACCATCCAAAATAATAAAGGGAGTTGGAAACCAAAGACTAAAAAGAGCATGCAATGTGGACTTTCCTTACCAACTCATAATCGAGGAAGCAAATGGTATGTGGATAGTGGTTGTTCCAAACATATGACTGGGGCCAAAAGAAAATTTCTATTTCTTAAGGAAAAGGACAAAGGAATCAATGTCACTTTTGGAAACAATGCTCGAGTGAGAATCAAGCGAAAAGGAGTAGTCATTGTTGATAAAAAACAAAAGCACAAAATTTGATGTATGTAGAAGGTCTCTAACACAATTTTCTCATTGTTAGCCAGATGTGTGATAATGATATGATGTGACCTTTAGATCTAAAGACTATCATATCCATAACATAAAGAATGGAAAACTAGTGGGAAAAATAATCAGAACCCACAATAATGTATATGTGTTTGTTGATTCCAGGGTTAATTTCTATTTAAGAAAAAGAACTAAAGCACAATTGTGGCACAAGAGGGTTGGGCATATGAATTTTGACAGTTTGATAAAGTAAGCAAGATGAGAGTAGTAAGAGCACTACCAAGATTGTAGAACAATGATAACACAATCTACAAGTCATGTCAGTTTGGCAAGCATACTAGGAATCATTTCATGTCAAAATATTTTCTCCTCATCCAAACCTCTAGAGCTCATTCACACAGACATATTTGGCCCAACTAGAGAAAATACCTCAAAAGGAGAGAGGTATTTAATTTTTCTAATTCATGATTTCATTAGGGCCACTGGGATTATCCTCTTAAAATAAAAATAGCAAGAATTCAATCATTTCAAGAAGTTCAAAGCTCAAGTGGAAAATGAGAAAGACGTAAAGATAAAATGCTTAAAATCAGAGAGAGGAGGAGATTACACCTAAAGAGAATTTGAGGAATTCCCTAAAGAGCACAGTATTAGGAGGTAGTACTTGGTGGCTCGAACTCCTTAGAAAAATAGAGTAGTAGAGAGGAAGAATATATCACTCTAGGAAATGGCAAGAGAAATGTTGGATGAAGTAGGAGTGTCTCAGAACTTCTGGGGAGAAGCAACCTAATAAATAGTATATCTGTCAAACAGAACTCAACTTAGGTCTAATAGTGATAAAATTCACTATGAGTTGTGGAAGGGAAGACCTGCATCAGTTAAACACGTCAAGGTGTTTGGAATCAAGTGCTTCATTAAAAGGAGTGAACAAAATCTTGGGAAGTTTGATCCACACGTTGATGAAGGGATATTTCTTAGGTACTCTACTTGAAGCAAAGAATATAAGTGTTACAACAAACAGACAAGAAATATTGAGGATTTCATCGACGTAATTATAGGTGAGTTAGGTTCACAACCTAAATCCTCTAAAATAAATATGAACTTAGATGATGAAGAAAGTTTAGATTTGAGGTCCGCGGATCTGGAAGAAATAGATTCAGACAGTAAAGGTGAGGAGGTTGGCATGAATTCAAAGTCGAAGATACCCTCTAGGTATGTATAGAAGGAACATCCTAAGAGTCAAATTCTTGGAAATCAAATACATGGTATCCAAACCAAAAGGAAACTTGTAGGAAATACAAGTTATGCAAATTCGGCCTTGTTATCACAGATAGAACCCAAGAACCTATTTCAAGCAAGTAAATAAAAGTTCTTCGTGAAAGTTATGAATGTAGAAGTTGACGAGATTCAAAATAATGATACAAGGGATCTTGTTCGAAGTCCGAGAGAGAAAAATGTTATTCGAACCAAATGGGTTTTCAAGAACAAACTGAAAGAATAGAGTTAGGTAATTAGGAACAAAGCTCGATTGGTATGCAAAGGGTATTCCCAAATAGAAGGGGTAGATTTCAAAGAAACCATTCCATGAGTAGCGTGACTAGAATCTATAAGGATCTTTCTTTCTCTTTCCATCCATAAGAATATCAAGGTATATCAGATGGATGTGAAGTTTTCATTTCTCAACGGAGATTTAGATGAAGAAGTTTACATTGAGCAGGTAGAAGGATCTATGCTCACCTTCAATTAGGGGTTCGTATGCAAACTAAATAAGGCCCTATATATAATAAAAGAGGCCCCTAGAGCTTGGCATGAAATACTGGATAAGTATGTTCAACAACAAGGGTTTAAGAAAGGCACAATTGACAATAACTTGTATGTAAAATCTAAAGGAAACCATCTACTAATAGTAGTTGTGTATGTGTATGATATAATATTTGGCATTGATATGGAAGATTTGGGGCATCAATTTGCAAAATGTATGCAAAAAGAGTTTGAAATTTCCATGATCGGAGATCTTCCCTTCATTTTGGGTCTGCAAATTACTTAGTCTCCACAAGGAGTGTTTATATCCTAATCCAAATAATTAAAGGAAACCCTGAAGAAGTTTGGAATGGAAGATTTTAAACACATCATCAAACCCATGACTACATGCTACAAATTATGTAAAGAATTTGGAACACCACTGGTAAATTAGACTGAATACAAGTCAATGATAGGAAGCTTACTATATATGACATCTTCTAGGATAGACATCATGCAAGCAGTGGGGATTGTGGCTAAATTTGAGGCCTTTCCATAAGAGAGTCATGTTGTTGTTGTTAAGAATATTTTCAAATATCTTCGAGGTACAACAAAATATGGACTGTGGTATGCTAAGAAATAATATTTAAAATTGAAGGCCTAGATGGATGGATATTGGGCTAGAAGTCTTGATGACATGAAGAGTAATTTCAGTGCAACTTTCTTCCTGGGTAAATGCTTGGTGTCATGGCTGAGAAAGAAACAGGGATCCATCTCTCTATTAACTTGTGAAGTTGAGTATATTGTTGTTTCTACATGTTGTACGCAGAATCTATGGATGAAGAAAACTTTGAAAGGTATACAGGTAGATATTTCTGATCAATGCCTTAGAATTCAGGTAGAAAAGAGAGATCAACGCCTTAGAATTCAGCCTCTTCGAGGGGGAAACCTCCTTTACATTACACGAATGAACAATTATTGGATGATACAAATGAGAAGACCTCCTTTTATATATAGGAGTCTAAGGGATTGAACATTTTTCTTTTTGATATGTCCTTCTATCTTGATAGTTTGAGGAGTGGTAATTTCGACCAATGAATTGCAATATATGGTTGGATTCATTTCTTCTTTCTTGATGTGATGTTTCACTTCTTGTACCTTTTTCTTCTTGATATGTCCTTCTATCTTGAGAGTTTGAGGAGTGGTAATTCTTGCAAATGCTTTACAAGATATGGTTTGATTCATTTCTTCTTTCTCTTGGGTGGGGTCTTCACGTATATCTTTTTCTTTTGATGTTTCTTGATCCTTTTCTTCCTCCTCTTCATATTCTATGTAAGATAATTTCTTTTCAGCACACTTATGACATTTAGTGCATTTGCTATCACAATTGTAACAAAGCCCTTTTTCTCTTTTTTTGTTCCAATTGTTGTGGTGTAACCCTTGTAGTTTGTAGAAGGCGAGGAGGAACAATACTTCCATCTTTATAGTTGTGAGGGGTATGCTTCCTGGTTTCCATAATTTTTCTTTCCACTATGTCACAAAGCCCTTTTACTCTTTCCAATTGTTGTCGTGTTTCTCTAAAGAAGGTGTTGCTCTTTGTATCATCATAATGTGCTATCATTTCCTTTGTGAAAATTGACCACGTAACAAGTTGTTTATGAGAACAAAGCCCTTCATACCATAAAAATTGATCCGGTTCTAAATATCAAGGTGAAATACATACCTTTTGTAACAGTGGTACACCATGTAGATCAACATATTGCTCCATCTGAAGTATCCAATTTACCGGATCCTTGCCATCAAACTTCCTCATCTTGCTTTTTCTTGATTTTAGGAGCTCGATCTTGAGATGACCGTAACTCTGTACTTTTAGATCTTCAAGTTCTGAAATTGCAACCTCTAGTATCCCTCTGTGTCCTCTTTCCAATGCCACCAGTCTTATCCAAATTGGATTCTCCAAGAAAGAGTTATGCACAATCTCCCAACATGACCTGATTATAGACCTTTCCAAAAGAGCGAACTTGTATGAAGTGCCACGTGTCACTGTTTCACCTTTGGCTCTGAAAAATATATACAAGAAACTACAGTCCGTCCTTTTTCTGTAACTTCTTATGAAATTTCAATCTGATGCTCAGAGAGAAAGTTATGACGATTTCACCTAGGTCACCTGTTTGGAATGTAATTCAGGAGTCTGCAGAAAGACCAAATTCCTCAAATCATATCTCCGCAAATATAGTGCGAAAAGCTCTAAAATTCGGATCCGAGATTCAGTGCGATTTCTTCTCAAATGGTTTTTTTTTTTAGCTTCTGAAATGTTGCAGAAAAAAGGTTATAGCAAAAATTCCACGATGACCTGTTTGGAGCGGCGAAACCCTAGAATCCAAAGCTCTGATACCAAATGTTATGAAACTAGCTCACAAAAGGATAGAAAAGAGAGATCAACGCCTTAGAATTCAGCCTCTTCGAGGGGGCAACCTCCTTTACATTACACAAATGAACAATTCTTGGATGATACAAATGAAAGGACCTCCTTTCTATATATAGGAGTCTAAGGGGTCATAACATAATCAGAGCCGACATAACAATAATAATATAAGGGCACAATAGTAACAATATGGGCACTACATGGGTACATCAATATAATAAGTGGGTTGTACTAATAACAATAAGGGGTTACACTAGTAGTATAGGGGCCTAACATGCCCCTCTCCTTAAAAAAGCGTTGTCCTTAATGCTTGAGTAGTTATTGATGCTTCTGTATAAACTTCTTGTCCTCCCATGTGGAATCTTTAGTAGGTAAGTTCTTCCACTTGATGAGATATTTTGAAATTGATCGATTTTGTAGCTATCGGGTTCTTGTTTCTATGACTGCTCTAGGTTCCAATATGATTTTTCTTTCCTCTTCAATTTCTAGAAATATTGTTTGAATTGGGATCTTTTGCAACTTTTGAATAAGTGGCCATACTTCTTTGTCCTTCTTTCATTCATCCCTTGCTTCATTTATCCAATCTGGTTGGATAATAGAAATAGCACAAAACAATGCTTCCACATCCTCATCCTTAAACAGTCTTCCCATTTGGTAAGGTCGCCATTTTTTAAGTGCATGTAGTATTGCCAACATTTCCTTCTCATGAGTAGCTTGCTTGAGATGTAACAGTAAAAATACCCAATCACCTACATCAAAACATTCTTCACTATGATGTTGATCTACCTGTTGTTTCGTTTGATTTTGCACTGAAGTGGTGTTATCCTTTAAAAGTTGGAGAACTTGTTGTTGATGCTCGATGTGATCTTTCACTGCTTGAACCTTTTTCTTCTTGATATGTCCTTCTATCTCTAGAGTTTGAGGAGTTGTAATTTCTTCCAATCCTTTACAAGATATGGTCGGATTCATTTCTTGATGCTCGATGTGATCTTTCACTTCTTGAACATTTTTCTTCTTGATATGTCCTTCTATCTTGATAGTTTTAGGAGTGGTAATTTTGACCAATGAATTACAAGATATGGTTGGATTCATTTCTTCTTTCTCGATGTGATCCTTCACTTCTTGCACCTTTTTCTTCTTGATATGTCCTTCTATCTTGAGAGTTTGAGGAGTGGTAAATCTTGCCAATGCTTTACAAGATGTGGTCTGATTCATTTCTTCTTTCTCTGGGGTGGGGTCTTCACGTATATCTTTTTCTTTTGATGTTTCTTGATCCTTTTCTTCCTCCTCTTCATATTCTATGTAAAATAATTTCTTCTCAGCACACTTATGACCTTTAGTGCATTTTCTATCACAATTGTAACAAAGCCCTTTTTCTCTTTTTTCTTCCAATTGTTGTGGTGTAACCCTTGTAGGTTGTGGAAGGCTAGGAGAAACAACACTTCCATCTTTATAGTTGTGAGGGGCATGCCTCTTGGTTTCCATAATTTTTCTTTCCACTATGTCACAAAGCCCTTTTACTCTTTCCAATTGTTTTGGTGTTGCTCTAAAGAAGGTGTTGCTCGTTGTATCCTCATAATGTGCTATCATTTCCTCATGAAAATTGACCAGGTAACAATTTGTTTACGAGAACAAATCCCTTCATACCATAAAAATTGATCCGGTTCTAAATATGAAGATGCAATACATACCTTTTGTAACAGTGGTACACCATGTAGATCAAAATATTGCTCCATCTAAAGTATCCAATTTACCGAATCCTTGCCATCAAACTTCCTCATCTTTTTTTTCTTGATTTTAGGAGCTCGATCTTGAAATGACTGTAACTCTGTACTTTCACATCTTCAAGTTCTGAAATTGAAACCTCTAGTAGCCCTCTATGTCCTCTTTCCAATGCCACCAGTATGATCCAAATTGGATTCTCCAAGAAAGAGTTATGCACAATCTCCCAAGATGACATCATTATAGACCTTTTCAGAAGAGCGAACTTGTATTAAGTGCCACGTGTCACTGTTTCGACCTTTGGCTCTGAAAAATATATACAAGAAACCACAGTCCATCCTTTTTTTGTAACTTCTTATGAAATTTCAATCCTATGCTCAAAGAGAAAGTTATGACGATTTTCCTAGGTCACCTGTTTGGAATGTAATTCAGGAGTCTACAAAAATACCAACTTCCTCAGATCATATCTCCGCAAATATAGTGCGAAAAGCTCTGAAATTCGGATTCGAGATTCAACACGATTTCCTCTCAAATGGGTTTTTTTTTAGCTTCTGAAATGTCACAGAAAAAAAGATATAGCGAAAATGCCACAATGACCTGTTTGGAGTAGTGAAACCCTAGAATCCAAAGCTCTGATACCAAATGTTATGAAACTAGCTCACAAAAAGATAGAAAAGAGAGATCAACGCCTTATAATTCAGCCTCTTCGAGGGGGAACCTCCTTTATGTTACACAAATGAACAATTCTTGGATGATACAAATGAAAAGACCTCCTTTCTATATATAGGAGTCTAAGGGGTCATAACATAATCAGAGCCGACATAACAATAATAATGTAAGGGCACAATACTAACAATAGTGGGCTTCTATGGGGCACAATAGTAACAATATGGGCACTACATGGGTACATCAATATGATAAGTGGGTTGTACTAATAACAATAAGGGGTTACACTAGTAGTATAGGGGCCTAACATGCCCCTCTCCTTCAAAAAGCGTTGTCCTTAACGCTTGAGTAGTTATTGATGCTTCTGTATAAAATTCTTGTCCTCCCATGTGGAATCTTTAGAAGGTAAGTTCTTCCACTTGATGAGATACTTTGAAATTGATCGATTTTGTAGATGTGGGGTTCTTGTTTCTATGACTGCTCCAAGTTCCAATATGATTTTTCCTTCCTCTTCAATTTCTGGCAATATTGTTTGAATTGGGATCTTTTGCAACTTTTGAATAAGTGGCCATACTCCTTTGTCCTTCTTCCATTCATCCCATGCTTCATTTATCCAATCTGGTTGGATAATAGAAATAGTACAAAACAATGCTTCCACATCCTCATCCTTAAACAGTCTTCCCATTCGGTAAGGTCGCCATTTTTAAGTGCATGTAGTATTGCCAAAATTTCCTTCTCATAAACAGCTTACTTGAGATGTAGCAGTAAAAATACCGAATCACCTACATCAAAACATTTTTCACTATGATGTTGATCTACCTGTTGTTTTGTTTGATTTTGCACTGAAGTGGCATTATCCTTTAAAAGTTGGATAACTTGTTGTTGATGCTCGATGTGATCTTTCACTGCTTGAACCTTTTTCTTCTTGATATGTCCTTCTATCTCTAGAGTTTGAGGAGTGGTAATTTATTCCTATCCTTTACAAGATATGGTCAGATTCATTTCTTGATGCTCGATGTGATCTTTCACTTCTTGAACATTTTTCTTCTTGATATGTCCTTCTATCTTGATAGTTTGAGGAATGGTAATTTCGACCAATGAATTAGAAGATATGGTTGGATTCATTTCTTCTTTCTTGATGTGATCTTTCACTTCTTGCACCTTTTTCTTCTTGATATGTCCTTCTATCTTGATAGTTTGAGGAGTGGTAATTCTTGCCAATGCTTTACAAGATATGGTCTGATTCATTTCTTCTTTCTCTGGGGTGGGGTATTCAGTATATTTTTCTTTTGATGTTTCTTGATCCTCTTCTTCCTCCTCTTCATATTCTATGCAAAATAATTTCTTCTCAGCACACTTATGACCTTTAGTGCATTTGCTATCACAATTTTAACAAAGCCCTTTTTCTCTTTTTTCTTCCAATTGTTGTGGTGTAACCCTTGTAGGTTGTGGAAGGCTAGGAGAAAAAACACTTCCATCTTTATAGTTGTGAGGGGTATGCTTCCTGGTTTCCATAATTTCCTTTCCACTATGTCACAAAGCCCTTTTACTCTTTCCAATTGTTGTGGTGTTGCTCTAAAGAAGGTGTTTCTCTTTGTATCCTCATAATGTGCTATCATTTCCTCTGTGAAAATTGACCATGTAACAAGTTGTTTATGAGAACAAAGCCCTTCATACCATAAAAATTGATCCGGTTCTAAATATGAAGATGCAATACATACCTTTTGTAACAGTGGTACACCATGTAGATCAATATATTGCTCCATCTGCAGTATCCAATTTACCAGATCCTTACCATCAAACTTCCTCATCTTGTTTTTTCTTGATTTTAGGAACTCGATATTGAAATGACTGTAACTTTGTGCTTTCAGACCTTCACGTTCAGAAATTGCAACCTATAGTAGCCCTCTGTGTCCTCTTTCCAATGCCACCAGTCGGATCCAAATTTAATTCTCCAAGAAAGAGTTATGCACAATCTCCCAAGATGACTTCATTATAGACCTTTCCAGAAGAGCGAACTTGTATGAAGTGCCACGTGTCACTGTTTCGACCTTTGGCTCTAAAAAATATATACAAGAAACTAAAGTCCATCCTTTTTCTGTAACTTCTTATGAAATTTCAATCCGATGCTTAGAGAGAAAGTTATGACGATTTTCCCTAGGTCACCTGTTTGGAATGTAATTCAGGAATCCGCAAAAAGACCAACTTCCTCAGATCATATCTCCGCAAATATAGTGCGAAAAGCTCTGAAATTTGGGTCCAAGATTCAACGCGATTTCTTCTCAAATGGGTTTTTCTTTTAGCTTTTGAAACGTCGCAGAAAAAATGTTATAGCGGAAATGCCACGATGACCTGTTTGGAGCAGCGAAACCCTAGAATCCAAAGCTCTGATACCAAATGTTATGAAACTAGCTCACAAAAACGATAGAAAAGAGAGATCAACGCTAGAATTCAGCCTCCTCGAAGGGGAAACCTCCTTTACATTACACAATGAACAATTCTGGATGATACAAATGAAAAGACCTCCTTTCTGTATATAGGAGTCTAAGGGGTCATAACATAATCAGAGCCGACATAACAATAATAATGTAAGGGAAAATACTAACAATAGTGGGCTTCTATGGGGCACAATAGTAACAATATGGGCACTACATGGGTACATCAATATAATAAGTGGGTTGTACTAATAACAATAAGGGATTACACTAGTAGTATAGGGGACTAACAAGGAGATGGTTTGGAGTATAGTAGATCATGGCTAGCCTGAGTGGTAGCTTATGGTGTTGTCATCAATGCCAAAGGAGGAGATTGTTGGACATCTGATGGTGGATGGGTGGTTGTGTAAGTGTTGGAATTGATGTCAATAAAGCGTTAGCGTGATGATTGGGTGTTTGAGAGGAATCCCATGGTTGTTGAAGTGATTTGTATAAAATCTTCACAGTAGCAGGATTACTAAAGAAACCTTAAAATGATCATCATGGTGGTTGTGAGCTCAACTGTCGAAAGATTCAATGAGCAGAGAAGTTTGAAGCCATCATCCAAGCAGCAGAAGGACTCAAATCCTACATCAAACCTTATCTAATGCAAATTTCTCTCAAAGATATTTCCTACGACATGTAGAAGTTCAGAAATGGATTCCTGGATCAAAAGATATCATCTATTGAAGTTCAAGATTGTGAAGCCTTAGGAAGGAAGGAATATTGGAATATCAGAGGATCGAGATATCGGTGCATCAGAATAGTAGAGGTTAGAGCATATCAGATGTTTCAATAGGGAACATATAGAAATAATATCATCATATCAGGACCTTGAGAAGGGCATATCGGAATAAAGGACATCGAAGAATATCCCGACCTTAGAGCAGGTCATATCGAAATATCAGAGATTGGAGGATATCGAGATATGAGAACCTTGGAGATTACTACATCAGGATAGTGGCACATCGCGATATCATAATATCGGATGTTTGGGATATCGGAGTATCGAAAATTCTTAACTGAGGTACTTTAGAAAGTCCTAATGTTCAGCAATTCTAATAATCATTAAAAAGTGCCTACTAATGTCAAACAAGATTAACAAAGGATTGTGTTACAAATCCCAGGGTTAATTGGTCCTCTTTTCTCTCCTCCCAACAGGACACATGGCTGCATGAAATTAGTTAGGATAAGCCACAATGTTATATAACATCAGCATGACGTATCAGTACGACATGACATGTGGCAGGCTGATTTGATGATACTCGATTCCCTAGTGTGCTAGATCAAGGTGACACATGTCATCGCTATAAAGGTGCCACGTGGAGTAATCAAGTCATATTGGAGCTTGACATATAAGAGGATTAAGATATTGGAACTCTAGAACAGTTGGTTAATGTAAAGTTCTGATGGAGGGGGCTTTCGATATTGGGTAGGCTCTTGGTCATGTAAACCCATAGAGCCAAGCGCACATAGTAGTAGCAAAGGAAGATTGACCCCTATAGGAACAATGCCCTTTAGTACCTTAATGTTGAGTTGTAGGTAACAACTCAATGTCCCGTGGAGGAGAAATGCTCAAGGAGCTCAACAGTAGAGGAGCTAAAGACACCGGGACTGAGGAGTATCCAAACACAACACCATTGTGTAGTTGCGATAAGGAATTTCTCCGATAAGGAGGTACAAATAATTAAATAATATATGGGTTGGAAGCTACGATATTGAATGCAGGCACAGAGGAGTTGGTAGTTGAAAAGGGATAATCATATGGAAGACTCTCTAACAAGAAATGAAGGACAACATTTGTAGTAGAGATTTATTCGAGCGCATTTAGGAAGCAAATTAATACTTTGCATGCAGGAATGGTTGTGAGAAATAAGAACATAACGACTACCTATATGGACTGTCAAGATCTGTGGAATTATAAATAATCACGGGACTCTCGGAGCAATGTGCAGATCAACTGAGAATTAATTTCCTAGCACTCGAGGTTTGTGTAGTCTGACTATGAATAACTTCACAGTCCATCTCTGTTTTGGGTATTGTGACAAAAACTATCAGAAGATGCAAGAGTGGCAAGTGAAGGCATGCATAAGTATATATTAGCACTAAAGGACACAAAGGAGAGACTCATTCAGGGTGCCTCAGTGGAACAAAACCATCACTGATAATGGAAAAGATGGGGAAGTGATAATATGTGTGAGAGAGAAGTGTTTTGATAGTGTGCATCGAAGAAGAGAGGCTGAAGCACCTAGGAGGAAACAATACAATATAGAGGGAAGAGAAGTGTGAGATCTATATGAAGAATTGTAAGGGTAGTGTTGAAGTCTAGTCGGTGTAGAATCCTTGACAGTGAAGGCAGAAGCACAGAAGAAGTGTTGTTGTGAGGATTGAGAGGAGACCTACCGCAAGTGAGCACAAAAGGCAGAATGCATAAGTCAAATCTGTGAACAACCATTGTTGCTATTTTACTTTTATAATGGTATGCCTCTATTTTCAGTTTAAATTTTTATGAAATAGTAGAGCAGTGGCAAGAATAGGTTGGTGCTTGCATACTGAATAGGTTGGTGCCTATTGGAAAGTTGGTGCTTTCTAACCAAAGGGGTAGGTTACTCCTGTGAACAGGTTCTCACAAACAAACATATATAATTAAGTGGGTTCTTAATTTACATAGGAAACAAATAAAAAAATTGTTGGGTTTTTCCCTCTAGGTTTCCATGTGGAAATCACTGTGTCAAATGTGTGATTCTCAGGTGATTTTTTTTTTAAAAGTGTATTTGAAATATTGTTGTATCACTATTTTTGTGAATTAATTATCTCACAAGTTAAATAATATAAGAAGGGACTAAAAGAATAGTAAGAAAAAGAAAAAGAGTTTCTTAATTATTGATTCACCCCCCTTCTCTATAGTTCCTTATTTCAACAAATACTATTTTAGAGTTTTATCATCATTTGAATCTAATTGTCACCCACAAGTCCTAAGGAGTAAATTTACCTCCCCATTCACTAATTTTACATTTTTTAGAGTTCAATTCAAAATTATATAAAACTTGAAAGATAAGAGGTCTCATCACGATCCAACTTACCATGATCATAGGAAATTCATTATTTTGACATTATCATGACTGGTCACAAAACCATGATAATGGCTTGTGGCTATATAACTATGAGACAAGAGGTCTCATCATGAGCTGACTTGTTCAATATAATTATAACTGTGAATGGCAGTGTCATCATTTGGCCACCAAACTAGGATTTGTGTTTCATGTAGCTTCACAATAAAATTTAAAAGAAAAATTAATACCTCTAAAAATTTACTATGAGTGGATGGGATACTGGTACAGTTTGGTTAAATGGTAACCCTGTCGAGGCTATGGATGCCTACTAGCAGCAGTGGCTCTGTAAATGAAGTCTATCTAAAATGCTCAACTTCTATAGCCCTTGACTTTATCTTTACAACTGACTAAATGACTGAAAAAGATAAAAAAGATTTTCATTAATAACAATTTGTGAGACAATTTAAAAAATAATGAGTTATTTTATTCAGAGTAATCTTTATCAATCAAAAGTTCAAATAGTTTTACCTTTCTAAGTTGTTTTCTTTAGTAGTAAAAATTTCATTTATTTTTACATAGATAACTGTTTCGCCAAGTATGTCGCGAATTTTTGTAGTACTCAACAACTTCCCATTTAGTTTTATTTTAGCTATATAATAAATAATGGGGACTCTTTTGCACTTTAATAAAACTCTTTATTTCTAATAAACATAATACACTTTTTAATTTCTTTTAAACAACTCTCTTGCATAAAGGTTTCATATATCAGAACTTACATATCAGAGGATTCAAACCTTACAAATATTATGAAAACCTGATAGGCCTTTTGTTATTTAAATAATGCATTATCAAGGGAGTTATATAAGATCAGTCAAATATAGTAACATTCCTTATAGGAAAGTTACTATAAAACATTCCCAAATAAACTTTCACAATATATAAAGATAAAGTGGGTGCTTCCTTTTATGTTGAATACTTTAATGAACCATCTACCCCACAACATTTCCATTTGGCATATCAAAACTCCCAAATATCGTAACGTTTTCGAAGCGCCATCTCAAAAAAAATTGGTACCTCAAAACCTCTGATATCCAATATTACCAACACTTCTTCTATTTCAAGAGCTCCCGATATCATAACATTCTAGTGTCTCACATTCTCGATACCTGATATCTCTGATACTCTCCCCCTTCGATATCACAATCCTTCAGTATTCTCGTCTCTACCCATATCAACAATTTTCATATCAGACGTCACACTTTGAAAATCCCAAAATTCAAATCACTGATATGAATCCTCCTATATATTTTCCCACCTATAACTATAGCAGTTATATTTTTAAAAAACATATATCAAAAGCCTCAAATACCGTAACTTTTAGAATGCAACAATGGGATTTCTCCAGTAAAATTTCTTGATATGTTGATATGTCCATCATCCATGTGAATCCACATTTTTCATTTAATTTCCAAGAGTTGCGAATTTATGATTTTCGAAGTTATAAAACAACTTTAATCATTGAAAATTAATATTATCATGATTCACCCTTTAAGACAGAAATTGTTATAAAAAATCATTACTTGTATTAATATTTTTTGGTGAAAGAATTATCACTTAGTCTTGTTTTATCCTTAGGAGGAAAGTCGTGATAAATGAAATTCAAAAGATATGACTAGGGTAACTAAAGAAAGAAACAAACTAGTTTCTCTGTAGCAGCTGGCTACTCTACCAGCTAAAAATCTTGACACACCAGGGTTGTTTTCAGATATAGTTTGTTCTTTAGACATTGGTAGTACCTCATGGGAATCTATTTACGAGTTATTTGAAGAAGAGGGACCAAGGATTGCTCACAAAATAGTTACAAACTACAAAAAAATCACAAATACATTCTTACACA